>CM043697.1:37257500-38457500 GCA_023935145.1 Bretschneidera sinensis | reverse complement strand
ATATCTATTATTATCTTAGAGCTATACACTGCATGCATGTCCAACCTTCAAAAATTATGTGAATAAGTTTGCAAAGAGACCAATTACTGAGAAACACTTCCCTACCCCAAACAAAAGAAGGGGGTGGGTTGAGCACATGGTCAAAAAAGAAGACACTGTAAGAACCAATCATGTCAGTAAGTACAAATTACAATTATCCTGATTCTTAATTATTAGAATCTATGAAATTATCAAAAAAATTATTAGAATCTATATGCATGTAATAAGGAATGTGTCAACCAAAAGGATAAATAAATCAGTATCCTCTTACCTGTTTCTCCCAAATATTTCCACTCCCTTCAAATATAGTTCTTTCTCAATAGGTTTCCACTCAGAGGATGCCTGCTTCAATTCAGGCACTTCTGCGACATCTTCCACTCCAGCTCTGATATTGTTTTCTGTTTGATTATGGGAACCACCGCCAGCACAAACAATTTTTTCTGTTGTATGTTCAGGTGATTCATTTTGAGCATTTCTGGCAGTCATTTCAACCTCATTTTCATTGGCAATCCCACTATATGTGTGCCCCCTCTTGACACTGGAAATGTGAGCAAGGTTTGGCATAGCATCATTAGACACAGTATTTACATCCAATGCCACTAATATTTTCTGTTTTTTAGCTGAAGAATCCTGGAGATCACCAGAACCATGTCTCGAGTCATCTAGAACTGTGTTTATATGCTGTAAGGCCTTGCGTTTTCCCACACTGTCATGGTTGTGTTTTTCCATTGCAGATGAATCTGTATTTAGAGCTCCAGCAGCAACTTCTGAGCTCCAAACAGCTCCTGAAGTAAAATACATCTCCTTTTCAAGAATGCATCTTTCAACTTGCACAATATTTGCACCACCACCAGCATGTAGCTCTTTAACATCAGAGGATACTGCACTCCTGTCTTTCTCTTCTGAACTTGTACTTTTCATTCTATGCAAAGCACTAATATTGGTGCAATCTGTCACATCTTTGAAAGCTCTTAACTACAAGAATTGACATGAAAATCAGACTTCAGAAATCTGCATGCAAATATGGCTGGATCCAAATAAATTATGGAGGTTGTACAACCATGATGATGCATTTGTGAGTGTATCTTGATCAAGAACTTATACAGGGGGATGAGCACGTGTATTCCCTCTTTTTGATAACTATTTGTAAAATTAAAGCACAAGGTATTACCGACTATGTGCATTTGTAGTGTACATGAGACACATGCCGATGTGAGTGAGTGATAGGGTGCCTGGTTGGGTCTGTGATAAAATCGAAGCTGAGAGGAGCACAAACTACATACATGGGTTGTGTACAAGAGAGACAATATGAAAGCACATGCTGCACACACACATGTAGAGAGAGAGAGAGAGAGAGAGAGAGAGACCCGAAGGTAACACTGATCACTGCAGGGGTTCCTGTCATCTTCATATTCAGACCAATATGGCTGTTTTTCACTCTGTCAAGCAAAGGCCTCTAGTATGGTCAATTATTGAAGACTTCAATGAAATTAGATTTTAAAAGAAAATGAATAACACTGCTGCTTACAGGATTAATTAAAGTTTGAGAACAGCCATGCAGACGACAGTCAAATAACTGTTGGACAGACACAAGCGGATAAGCATGGATATGGAAGCAGTTCAAAGTATTATATCTAACTGCCATACATGAGATTCTCTTTGATAAATAATGTAAGAACCGAAATGGTCAGAGACCAAGTACCAAGCAACGGCGACAAAAAAGGTTATCAAAAGAATCTAGAGCAGCACTAAGGCTCTTGTCCAGAGATATGCCCCATTCAGATCCAGAATCCCCACAGCCTTTGAGGTTTTGGTCATACTTCTCTTTAAGTGTGCTGTACCGCTCCTGCAGCAGATCCCAAATATAACAAATATAACAGAACATAAGAGATTGAGGAAATTTTAAGGAAAGGAACAGAACCACCAAATGTCCTCCAAAACATAATGTCACATCTATATGTTAAATCAGTACCTGAATTTCTGTAATGTTTACTCCAATAAACTGGCTGACGATGTTCAGTACTTCCTCACCTACTCCATGCTCCTGAAAGATCATCCTACCAAATTCAACATAGAAGATGTAAAAATGCTTGACCGTTCCCCTACTTAGAGTTGGATTAAAATGAATCAATGACCAGGTCATTATTAAAATAAAACGATAAACATCTATTCAAGCTACAGAATACCTCTTCTGCTCTAAACATTTGAAGAAGCAAGGTTATCTAAACCTTAAAGAACAGAAAAAACGTACGAATGGAAACTGGAAAGAGGCTCTTAGCCTTGTACATTTCTGACTATCTCATTCCTCAGTTAGATCTCTTTTTATTATCAACAAATTCTCTCTGAAGAATGTTTTCCCTTTCCTGAAGAATGCCTACTAATTGTGCTTCTCTTTCTGACATTAGTTGACGTGAAGGTGCAATGAAAACAATAAAAATGCAAGTGAACTTTAACTTTCTAAACACAATGATGCAATAGCAAAATATTTCCCTGGAAACTGTTGAAACACCAAACTTTATGCCATCTTTCCCAAATTATTAATCTCCTTCGGCAGGTCTACCACCTTATTTAAACTTACCATAGAATACGATCTTCATCCTCAGAAAATTCATGTTTTCCTTCCTCAGGTTCTAAAAGATCTTCCTCGCTGTCACTACAAATCAGTGCTTCACCGCCATGTTGCTCATAGTAAATACGTCTCCTCCCAACCACAGATTGGTCTTCAGCCATTCTCTGATTTCTGTGCTGCGTAAGGCATATTTGAGATAAGAAGAGCAAAAACAAGTTTCTCATATAAAGCAAGATGGCAGAAAAAATCCACTCATTCCACGGTTTATCTCAATATATAGCATAAGTTTCAACCCAAAATAATGTCTCAAAGGAAAAATGAAATTGCCGAAGTAGAAAGTCAGAACAAAATAAGAACAATGCAATGCATCTGAGTACCACATGTACAAATATTTACCTACTATTATTACAACTATTTGATGGCATTTCTTTCCTGTCCAAGAAGAAATAAATGAAAAGAAAAAAATCTATTCACAATGTACAATCTATACATGATCCAATTTGCCAGGGTAAACAATATAATTTCACAAATTTATTTGGCATGAAAAAAAGGATAACAAAAATTTTGCATACTAATTTCCTTCATTTTAAATAGTGCTCTCAATTTGCAATATATGCAATTATTCCAAAGTTTCCTTCCATATGCATATGAGCTTATAATACCATGAGGCTGGATCAGTTATGGCCATAATGCCACACTTCTCAGTTCCGACTCCTAAAAAGAAATTAAGAAAAAGACTACCTATTTCATTCTTTTAAGCCTTTAAGGGGAAGGAAACATCTTAATCAAAACCTAAATATCAACATGAATAGAATATAGAAGCTGATATGTGGTTAGTTGAATTTCTATTTAGAATCTAAGGATCACAAACAAATTTATTATCACAGTAAGAAACTTCAACGCAAGAATAATATTAAATTTAAGGAAAAGCTAAAACAAAGAGGAAAAAATTATAATAGTCTGACATACCTGTCCAAAAACATCCAGGCAGTATATCGTGGTATCTTCTCAGTATATGGAAGCTTGATGCTCGTTGATATAACTTCATGACTATTAGCATAGTATTTTTCTCCCAATGCTTGAGAAAATCCATTAAACTTGCACAGAGGGTTTTCAATTCTTGAAGAAAGCATTTTACCGATTCCATTCTCCTCCATAGATGAGCCGTTCCTATTTGATGTTGCTGACAGAATCTGACAAACATGACTTTCTAGTTTCTTTCTATTATTCTCAACTCTTTCCTGTGCACAATATAAGCATTAGTTACTTGCATACTGATTGGCATCATGAACAAGGAAATAAGTTATATGCATGCTTTGACTAGGGTACAACACACAAAACTATAATGAAAAATGAGGCCATATTCTCCTAATGTGCATATTGACTTTGCATGCCATTTTATCAAAAGAAACATTTTTCATCTTTGATATATGATTTATTTTCATCCAAAAAAACAACTAACTTTCCAAATAATTGACTAAACAGAATGGCTTTTTCACAAAACTGACTTTACAAGCAAGTGAATAGAATCTCAATGCGATTTATCTCCCAATAAAACACGAATAAAGATAAATGTAAGAACACAAAGCAAAAATAGACTTATTGAGATGATATGATAGCATGGATGACTATTAAAGGTAAAATATTTTAAGAACTATGCTGACACTTGCACTTCTTTTTAATGGGAGATGATCATTGAAACAGAAGCACAATTTGAAGATGATGTTTAATAACATGAATGACTATAATAGGTAAAAATTTAAAATAACCGTAACTTTGCGTTTGATAGTATTAAATTGAAGCTTGGAATTGGAATTGAAGTGGAATCATATTTTTTTTTTCAACCTTAAAATTGTTGAAGTAGACTATGATTCCACTCTAATTTACAATTCTAAGCCTTAATTCCATGCAACCAAATGTAAAGTAAGAGGATTACTTTTATTGAAACAACTCTCTCTTCTTGAATTTGCTTTTTAAGCTGATTTAACTTATTTGACAAGCCTCCAAGACTGTCACCAGACTGTTCTCCATGGGATCTCTGAAAAAAAAAAATCAAAAAATAAATCCAAATATCTAAAATAGAAAAACCATCAGGTAAATTAATCGGAGAAAATAACAAGATACAAGTATACTTCTGATCTGATCAAGCAATTGTACACAGTATTTGGTATCATTTTCTCCTTTACAAAATGGTTAATCTCTAATATATCCACTATCGTCTATTCCAAGAGATTGACATCGATTCTGCAATCTGAACCCCTCCCCCCAAAAAAATAAAGAAATATAAAACTAAGAGATTCAATAAACTCTGTCATTCTTATGTAATTCAGTGAATTATCATAATTATGTCAAATTCGATAAAAGGAACCAATAAAATAAGAATCAAAAGCAGTAGCAAATTGAAGATAGAGAGCGATAAAGAGAATCTAACTTTGGATTTCGAAGAAGAGTCGGTTGCTTTGGACACCATGGTTTGCTCTGCTCTGCTCTGAGCGACTCAATCGAGAGAGCGTGAGAATCTGTAGAAAAAGGAGTTGGCACGGATTGACATGTATAGCGAAGACCTGAATACAAGGCACCGATTGCTATTTACAGCAGAATTGAAATTGAAATAACAAATATGTCCATTTGATAGTCTTATCTATTCATTATGATAGGATAAAATTGTAATTTCAACCCAAATTGTCGCGTGAGTATTTTTTATTTAAAATTTTAAATACTGTTTCAATTAATTGTCAGATTAAATGTTATTATGATATATTTAAATTTAAATATTATTTAATTAATAATATAAAATTTAATTTCATCATAAACTTAATTCAACCTCAATTTACAAATAAAAAAGATCACGATACATTAGTAATTGGGTGCCTTGCATTTAACACTTCCTTCACACACCCTGCTTTCACACACACACTCATGTACGCACACACATATCGCTCTCCAATAATGCTTTTCTAACATCAATTCTATTTCTGGTTTTATTTTTTCATGAAAACAAGTTTTCTTTGCCCTTAGCTCACAAGATTAAATGCTAGTGGCATTATAAACAACATGATCAAAATGTGCGCGCGCACACACAACGTTTTCATACACACACATAACACTTTCCTAACATCAATTCTATTTCTGGTTTTATTTTTTTATGAAAACAAGTTTTCTTTCCCTTAGCTCACAATGTTAAATGTTAGTAGCATTATAAACAGCTCGACCAAAATGAGAGATTCTTGTACATATCAAATTAAAAAATTGAATCTTGGAACAAAATAAACTCCATTAGTAATAATGTGAAACTCCAATAATAAATTTTATACATTTTTTTATTTAATTTTTATTGTGGTATATGTCATTTTTTGTGGTTTGATCTAAAAAAAATCAATTCTGAATCGAAGCCAAACAAAAATTTCTCAATAAAAATATCTTTCATGGTTTTCAAATTTTCAGAATCTACTAGTATCCTTGGGTGCTATATATGTATAATTGAAAAATCTGTCCAAACACAGTATATAATAGAGATTAAGACCTGTTAACTGACTTAAGGCACAAATTAATATTGTACCCTAATTATTTAGTATCAAAATGTCCCTCGTATTCAATTTCTTATTAAACAATTGTAAGAATTATAGATAAATTCAGTAACTCATTTATTTGTTTTTTTAAACTGTAGATACCTTTTTGCGATTTATAGTTAATCGGTGGTCGAAAAAATACATTGCGATACTATTAGAATCAACATCGATTTACAATTCAAGAATAAAGATAGATTATTATTATTTTTTTACAATTGGGTGTGAGAATTTGAATTTTAGATATTTTCTAAAATCTTAGGTTAGGTTGGATGTATATTTGAGAATCTATAATTTAAAAGCGGCCTTCTTGATATTTGTTTAGAGAACTTCCAAACCGAAAGTGAATGAATTGGCGTCCCCTTCCACCCAACAATCACAGTCTTCCCATTTTTCACAACCGTACAACAACTCGCACAAGGAAACTGTTTGATAACCAAATTAGCTTGGTACAAATTAGACTCACTAAATCCTATCTCCACCAGTCCAAATCTTGTAAAAAAGGCCCTCCAAACATCAATCTTCACGCTTCGAGCAATCCTGTTGTTTCCCTCCATGGCCACGATTTGTCGGATCCCGTTGTTGAAGATTAACTCGGTCATCATTCTCAATTCAACGTTATAGTCCATACAAGTTTCAAGGCAGTCCAAAAACGCACTGTAAAAGAATAGCGCCTCGACGAATCGATTCACGAAAGAGGGTGAATTGTGATTCGCTTCAACTTCGATGACCACGACGATTGATGGATTGAGATTTTTTATCACTCTCATCAAATTCTCCAAGCAATTCGGCCTACAAATCATCGTCCTTAAAATTAATGGACAGTAAATTACAACGCATTCGCCATCTTCGATTTCGAATAGTTCTTCGTTGATATCAATCATGTCTGAGATGTAAACTGCTTTGAAACAGAAAGGCAAGTTCACCGATTCGGCCATGGTTTTTAGCCTTTTACCCGTATCCTCGATTTTCTCTTTCCCTGTTATCCCCACGGCAGTTATCTTAAGGAGCTCAATAGGCCAAGTTTCTGCAATCGCTTGCATCAGGACAGTCCATTGAACACCACTCCTGATTTCAAGATCAATCAAATGAACCGTACTCGCGGAGGAGACGCACTCTACTACGGCTTGTATTCCCATGAATTGCATTACTTGAAGGAATGGTAGTCGTTGATGTAGCTTAGCAAATGTGATGTTGGTACTCAATCCGTGATAAGCTTCAGTAATATTGCTTCTCCCTTTAATTACTTGATCAACGTTGTTTGGCGTGATGATCGTGGATCCTGTCTCTTTATCAATCCTCTCCCGTAGAGCTTCTCCGAAATAAAATACGATTCTCTGAACAGGATTCCCTCTCTCGGAAGCAATCCATTCGCAACGCGAAAGCAGTCTGCTCGCTCGTTCCAATTGATGGTAGGCTACTTTCTCTGCCACGGCTAGGAGAAGGTGGACGAGTTCTACATCTTTGGTTTCTTCCTCGGACAAGCCTCTGAGAGCATAACCAAAAGGGTGCATCACCATTGAGAAATCATCGTACCTCAGGTCGGAGAATTGTATGTATCTAGCTGCAGCCACCCTCATGATTTCTTCTATTGATAGCTTTTCCCGACCACTGCTTGTTTCATTTGGAGGTTTGCTGTCGCTTAATTGCTCTGCTTTCAATTTCCTGAACCCACTTCCGTAATTGCTTAAAAGCTCTAGAGATGACAGATTAATTGAATTCAGAGCTTCGTTAATATTGGGTCTTTGAAAAAGTTCTGAATTGTTTCTGGTTTGGATGTTTTCTTGAAATGATTGTGGTGGTGGTGGGGAAAAAGAACTGAAACTGAAGTCATCTGATGAGAGACAGTGTGATTTGGCTTCCAGTTGGTAAAGTTCTTGTGGTTGATCTTCAAACAGATGCAGTGCTTTCTTTGCTATGTTTTCTTTATAAACAACTCCATATTCTGAGCAAAAAGGATCAAACTCTTCCAATTCTTCTATTCCAAATATATTATCCACTTGTTTTCCATTTATCCCCACTTCTTCCTTCTCATAATCATTAACAATATGGGTACTTTGGATTCCATCGAAATCAAATGAAGTAAAAGAGAACAAGCCGCTTGACATCGATCCTATGAGGGGAACTAATCGGCAAATTTTTGCTGTTAAATGAGAATCTGGTCATGTTTACATCGGCAAGCATTGTGACTTCGATGGTGATGTTCATATGCTTAGGAACTATACAGTACATTAATCATACAATGAGTGAAAAAAAATGAATAAAAATGACTTTGATGGAGATGTTTCGATGTGATCAACATGTGCTGCCACGACAAAATGCCAAGGAATTCGATTAAGTAAAAGATATTTGGATATAAAATTGGTATGAGGATGATAATATTTGTTTTATGATGCTTTCAGTGCTGGAAGAAAGACAACGATCCAAAAATAAGATGATTTGCTGCAAGTACTTAGTACATTTTGTTTTACTAGAATGTTTGGATGATACTTTTCCTAGGAAGTTCAGCCAAACAAGATTAGACGATATTCATGAAAATGAAATGATTAGATTAAATTGGGTAGAAGATGTAAGTGTTTTGGATTAGCGAAGGAGAGAACAGGGACATGGTTAAGAAAAACAAATGATAGGGTTTTATTAGTAAGAAAAAAAAATTTGAGAATAAACTTAACATTGCTTTGAGGCAGGTTTTATCTGTCTCTATATGGGTTGTTCAGGCATCAGAATAAGGGGTAATGACAATACGGTGATACCCAATTTAATTAATTAATTTGAACACTGGAAAGAGACGCAAATCATGCTCACAGCATCTCTCAGCATCCTTCATTAAGTTTATTCATCGTTGATTGAAGTTATTGAAGTTATTGCTACATAGGATTTTTTTTCATTTGAGAATTAAAATAGAGTAAAATTTACGATGAATATCTCAAAACAATTGTTCACTATTTTTTTTAAAAAAAAATTACTTATAAAAAAATGCTATAAAAATGACTATTTTTTCAAAAATACCCTCAATATGGGTTCATTTTTTTTTTTGTTTTAAAATCTAAAAGTGTTTGGTTGAAGAGACGAAGAGAGAATAAAATGATTTTAATATGTTACGTGAACAAGAAGGCGAGAGCATAGGATGTCTCATCCGGCCATCCTCTTGCTAATCCATTTCATCTTATTCTCAAACTCATTATGTTCACCAAACCAAAAGTATTTGCTTGTGAGTAGAAATAATAACAGACCGGGTTTGAAACGAAGAGTCTCATCTTCGTCCTCGTTTATAAAAATAATTTTCGTCCCCGTCTCCATCCCTGCTGAATATTTCATTTTGTCCTTCATTCCCGTCGAAGATTTCCGAAGATCTCATTTTCATCCCCGTCTACGTCCCTATTTATAAATGAAAAAATCGAAGATTATCTATTAACTCTTTTTTAAATAATAAAATGAATGTAAAATACAAAGTGTAGATTAAAATTAGATCACAAAATAAGTTTAACATTACAATAAGGTAAAACAATTAAATACCTTCTAAATTGTACAATTTTTTTTCACGAAACTTCCTAAGGAAGTGAGTTCTACTCTACTTTGGACATGAGCAAGTCAAGATAATGGCAAAGACAACATATACACATAATTAACATTTACCAAATTTGTTTAGTTTTCCTTTTATTACGCGTTTTCTTTAAATACTTGAGGACCGAAAGAAATGTTGAAAGAGCAAAATTTTGAAGAGGTTTATGAGAGAATTTTATAGAGAACCATGAGAAGCGCTAGAAAAACAGAAGGTAATAACATGAAGTTTATTTTTGAAATTTAGTATACATAACATTTCCCGGAATTCAAAGTGGGAATTTTCAAAGGGTGTAAATTATAGAGGAATTAAAGAAATAATTAGAATTTTTAATATAAATATTATATCAGGTATTGACGATCAGCAACCAGGAGAAATTACTGAGAGGAACGGAAAAGGCAAGGAGGTGATCCATGGGTAGCTCTAAGTGCTACGTAGTGAGTTAGATTTACTTTAAGTAATCTAAATAAAAAATGAAATATCTGGTGATAATATTAAAATAAATTATTATTTTATGTTTTGGTGGTAGATAAAAATTTGATTGATAGGTACGATATGAATATTAGACATGTAGGAAATTATTATATGAAAAAAAAATATTATTAGAATAATAAGTCGATTTAATAAGGATAGTGATAAATAAAATTCTTGATGAGTTATGGTTGATAAATTGATGTGATATACGAGGAGAAAAAATTAATGAAATTTATCAAGTAGAAATTTGAGGAAAGACAGAATAGCTAAATTTAATATTTGAATTCATGTTGTTTTTATATTATTGTTTATATGCATATTTCATATCATTGTTCATAGGGGGCCGGTCTAATTGAAAAACTGTGACAGCTGGTATGTGCTGGAAAAAAGGGAAAAACCGTTACAGTCGGTATATGCTGGAAATAAATACTGTGATAGCCGATATATGCTAGAAAGAAAAGAAACGGGAGGGGGCTGGTCTAAAATAAAAACATGTCGACATGTGGGAAGACGTTCCCCAATAATAATTCATGCATTGCATCTGTTTACATGTTGGTTTTATTACTGAAGTGTTGTTGTTATCATACATTTATTTGTAGATAAATGAGTCTCACAGAGAGACAGTTATAGTGAGAAAAAGATATAGAAGTATGATATGATAGAAATTATTTAAATGTTAGACTATATGCTATTATCTAGTCATATGAGAGATAAATGATTAAATACAAAGGGCTATTTATACAAATTGAATACTTCTAGTAAATTTAATTCACTGAGCTTGTGAAGCTCATCCCTTATTGTACAATGATTTCAAGTAGCAGACAGGACAAATAGTCTAGCGGGTTGAGAGTCAGACGAAATCATTTTTTGTAAGCCACATACGTGTCAACATTTTCAGACAAATAAGAAAATAAAATAAAATTTTATTTGTAAATATTCATGCATTTTACGTTGTATATTATGTTTAAGTTAATATCAGATTGATATACCTCCCTTTTTTAGGGTTGATGATTAAAGTAAAAATTTCTGTTAGTATTATTTTTATTGTTGCATGCATATGTCGTGCTGAGATTTTCAAAATGTGATGACACCGCCTCGGGGGTGGCCAACCTGGGAAGGGTCATTACAATTTTGGTATTAGAGCATTAAGTTTTATTATTCTGTAGACTGCATAAAAAGTAAGAAAGTGAAAGATTAAAATAAATTTTATTTTAAATAGTTTGAGGATGACACGTGGATGTGCTAGAGCTAGAGTTAGAATTGTTGTTTTGAGAGGGCGAAGTAGGCCCCCAATATTTTGACAAGTCGAGGTTGAGTCTAAATCTGTGGTTTCTAGAAGGGAACGTGTTGATAGTATAATTGATATTAGTAAATGTGTGAGAGAATCTGAAGCTGAAAAAGATGAGCTAAGATAAGCTCTTACACATGCTCTTGAGAAAATGAATGTAACAGATGATAGGGTTGATAGCTTATAGCATAAACTTGATGAACAGGCTAGGGTAGTGCCTGAGGTTGTAGTAAATCCAGTAATGGTAAATGTTCAAAAGTGGAAAAGTGAGTTTATTTACGAGATGCAGAGGGATTGTTTTGTTAGATATATTAAGTAGAATGCCTTGTTGTTTAAAGGATCTATGAGTCCTTTTAAGCCTGAGTTTTGGGAGGGACATGTAGAGAGATTATTTGGTATTCTACCAGTAACTGACAGGCAGATGGTTGCCTTTGTTTCGTTTGAATTAGAAGGAGAAGTTTTGGAATGGTGGGAGGATATTCTTCTCAGGGTAAGTACAGATGTCGATAGACCCTTAACCTGGAATAGGTTTAAGAAGGTTTTACTTGATAAATACTTTCCTTAGACCTTTAGAGCCCAACAAAATAGAGATTTTATTTATTTAAGGTAAATGGGTTGACTGTGGCTCAGTAGAATAACAGATTTGTGGTCTTATCAATGGTTGTACAGAAAATGGTAGACCTAGAGGAGAAGAAGTATAAGAGGTTAATAGATGAACTATGTTTTAAGATTTGATCAAAACTATCTTACATGAGGCATATGAATTATGTCAGATTGGTGGATATAGTACTTCAGATTGAGAAGGATGTAATGGAATTTAGAGGAAGGAGGAATTGGCGGAAGAAGTCTAGATTTGAGGAACCCAGATGTAGTACTAGTATGAGTGTGCAAGGTGGGAGACCACCCAAAGGAAGCGTTCCTTGTTACAGGGAACTGAAGTACAGAGTCAGAGGAAAGTAGGTTCTGTTACTTCTTTAGCTCAGAATACTATTGATGGGACCTTTAGATTTGGGAGACAGGTTGCGGGAACTAGGAGTTATGGCAGAGAAAGTAAATATGCCACCAAGGGGAAGTGGTAATCTAACGTATGATTGTGAGACAGAAGTTTGTTATAGATATATTCAGATAAGATATTTATCCCATAATTATTCTAATTTGAGGTGCTTTGTATATAGAAAAGGTGGACATATCAATGTTGGTTAGTCCTGGTGCAATCCATTCTTTCGCATCCAGTATTCGTATGAAGTCTATTGAAGTATGTATTAGTCCTTTGATGCAGAATATTTTTGTTGAAGTTCCCACTAGAGGTAGAGTGATAATCATAAATGTTTACAAGGGTTATGTGATTCATATTAGTAATAGAAAATCTGAAGTTGATTTATTATCTTTGAATATGGTTGATTGTTTTAGACAGAAAGTAGTGTTCTAGATATGGACATGAGGAGTATAACTTTCAGAGAGAACATAAAATACTCTCGAACTATCTTATTATACTCTGACGACTAGTAGATGGTTGAAAAAAGGATGTGAAGAGTATTTGACATATATAATGGATTCTAGAAAGGAAAATAGGAAGTTAGAATAAATCTTAGTGGTAAAAGATTATTCTAATGTAATTCTTGATGAGTTTTCTAGGTTGCCTCCAAGTAGGGAGATTAAATTCTTTATTGATATGATACCAGGATCATCACATATATTTAATATCACCCTACAGAATGACGCCAGTTGAATTGAGAGAGTTGAATGAACCATTTTAAGAATTTTTGGATAAACAATTTATCGGACCTAATGTATTTGGGGAGCCCCTTTATTGTTCGTGAAGAAGGAAGATGGAACGATAAAAGTGTGTATAGACTACAAATAGTTGAATAAGAACAAATATCTTTTACCCAGGATAAATGAATTGTTTGAGCAGTTGCAATGAGTGAGAGTGTTTTCTAAGATAAACCTAAGATTAGGTTATCACCAGTTAAGGATAAAAGAGGGAGACGTGCCTAAGACTGCTTTTAGGACATGTTATGGTCATAAGTTTCTTGTGATGTCATTTGGATTGACTGATGTTCCAGAAACATTCATAGACTTGATGAATAAAATATCTGAACCAATTCTTGATAATCTTGTGGTTGTGTTCATCGATAACATCTTGGTGTATTTTAAAACTAAGGAAGAGCATGCAAAACATTTAAAAATTTGTGTTGGAGATTTTGAGGAGAGAGAGATTGTATGTTATAATTTTCTAAATGTGAATTTTGGCTGAAAAAAATGACCTTCTTGGAACATGTAATATCAAGTAATGGCATAACAGTTGATCCACAAGAGGTAGAGGCAATGTTAAGTTGGGAGAGACCAATTAGTGTGACTGAGATTAGAATCTTCTTGGGGTTAGCTGGTTATTATAGAAGATTCTTTTAGAAATTTGTTCTATTATTGTAATACTGTTAAATAGACTGACCAGGAAAGATGTAAGATTTATATGGTATGGGAAGTGTGAGAAAAATTTCCAATTACTAAAGAAGAAATTGACTACAGCTCCAGTATTGGTGTTTTCCTTCTGGTGATGAATGATTTGTGGTGTGTAGTGATGCGTCACATTAATGATTGGGATATGTGTAACATAGGAAAGCTGTGGCCCATACTTCTAGGCGATTGAGGATTCATGATAGAAATTACCCTACTCATGACTTAGAGTTGGCTGCTATAGTGTTTACTTTAAAGATTGGAGACATCATCTGTATAGAGCCACTTGTGAGATATTCATGGGTTATAAGAATTTAACATACTTACCTGCCCATAGAGAGTTGAATTTCAGGCAAAGATGGTGGATGAAGTTGATTAATAACTATGATTATATAATTCACTATCATCTAGAAGATGCGAAGGTGATAGTTGATGCATTGAGTAGAAAGTCTAAAAGAAGGTTAACTGCTATTGGGAGTCCTAATGTGAAATTGATGATATATTTAAAAGAGATAAGATGAAGTTGAATATCAGTAATAGAGGATCATGGTTAACGAATATGGTTGTATAGTCATTCATAGTAAAATGCTTTAGAGATGCAAGGTAGAGATGAAGAGATAGAAAAGATTAAGCATTGAGTGCTTACTAAAAAGCAATATAAGTTCAAAAATTTGAAATGAGGGTATTTTGGTATTGGAACATGGAAATTGTGTTCCCAATAATGCAAAATTGAGAAGGGAGATAATGAGAGAGGCACATAATGATGTAGATTCAATGCAACCAAGTAACAATAAGATGTATAAAGGATTGAGACAGAATTTTTAGTGGTCAGGTTTGAAGAAGGATATAGTTGAGATTGTGAGGTTGTATGGAGCACCATTAAGCATAGTGTCAAATAGAGATGTTAGATTTACATCTTGGTTTGGAGAGGCTTTTAAAAAGCCATGGGTACACAGTTGTAATTTAATATAATTTTTCAAGCTCAGATAGAAAGGATTTTTAGAGTACTAGAAGATATGTTAAAGGTAAATGTGATGAGTTCTCAGTAAGTTGGGATGCTTACATGCCATCGATTGAAGTTGCTTATGATAATCAGTATCAAACTAGTATTGGGATGGCACAAATTGAGACATTGTATGGTAGGAGGTGTAGAACTCCTACATGTTGGGAAGAAATGGGAGAGAGAAATACATCTGGTCTATCCATTATTTAGCTAACAACTGAGAGGATTAAATTGGTTAGAGAGAACCGTAAAGCAGCACAAAGTAGACCGAATAACTATGCTGATACTAAGAGAAGACCTCTTGAATTTGAAGTAGGTGATTGGGTGTAATTAAAAATATCTCCATGAAAAGGTGTGTTGAGGATCAAAAAGAAAAAAAAGTTGAGTCTGAGGTAAATGGGACCCTATGAGGTTGTTGAGAAAGTTGGGCTAGTTGTGAGTAGCCTGGATTTGTCTCCAGAATTAAAAAACTTATATAATGTATTTCATGTTTCATTTTTAAGAAAGTGTTTACGTGATGAATATTATAATATTTCGAGCTAAGCTATAGAAATTCAGAAAGTTTGGGCTTATATACAAGTATCAATGAGAATTTTAGACAAAAAGAACAAGTCTTGTGTAATAAAATAATTTCATTAGTTCAAGTTCTATTGTAGAATAAGGATGTTGAAGAGATTACGTGAAAGCGTGAGACAATTATGAAGGAGTATTATTCACTTTTGTTTCTGGCGTTCGGTAAGGAAATTTTAGGGACAAAATTTTTGTAAGTGGGGTAGAATTGTAATACTCGTATTTGCAAAGTAAGGGTAAAGAAGTACTTTAATAAATATGACATAGAGTTAAAATAATACATATATATATTTAAATGTGAAAAGTTAAATTTTTATAAAACAACTTAAAAAAAAACCGGACATTCAGAAGAAAGGAGAAAAAAAAACAAAAAAAACCCCCAAAAATGTGGCAGCAGGTGGCAAGAAAGGCAACACCTGCTGCCAACTCAAGAAAGAGGTGTGCATGTCTTACATCTTGCTTTTAGGTGGCAGCAAGGCTTCTGATTCATAAGGTTGAGCTGCCAAATTTTTTTTTACAAGTTTTACTTATGTATATATAGAATATATGTACACATAATTAATATTTACCAAATTCGTTTAGTTTTCCTTTCATTACGCATTTTCTTTAAACACTTGGGACCGAAAAAAATATCGAAAGAGCAAAATTTTGAAGGGGATTACGGGAGAATTTTATAGAGAACCACGGGAAGCGCTAAGAAAAACAGAAGGTAATAATGCGAAGTTTATTTTTGAAATTTAGTATACATGAAATTTCCAGGAATTCAAAGTAGGAATTTTCAAATGGTGTAAATTATGGGAGAATTGAAGAAATAATTAGAATTTTTAATATAAATATTATATCAGGTGTTGACGATCAGCAACCGAGAAAAATTGCTGAGAGGAACGGGAAAGGCAAGGAGGTGATTCATGAGTAGCTCTAAGTGCTACGTGGTGAGTTAGATTTACTTTAAGTAATCTAAATAAAAAATGAAATATCTAGTGATAATATTAAAATAAAGTATTAGCTTATGCTTTGGTGGTAGATAAAAATTTGATTGATAGGTACGATATGAATATTAGACATGTAGGAATTATTATATGAAAAAAAATATTATTAGAATAATGAGTCGATTTAATAAGGATAGTGATAAATAAAATTCTTGATGAGTTATGGTTGATAAATTGATGTGATATACGAGGAGAAGAAATTAATGAAATTTATCAAGTAGAAATTTGAGGAAAGACATGATAACTAAATTTAATATTTGAATTCATGTTGTTTTTATATTATTGTTTATATGCATATTTCATATCATTGTTCATATGCATGTGTATAAAAGAAAAGAACCGAGAGGAGGCTGGTCTAATTGAAAAACCGTGACGACCGATATATGCTGGAAATAAATACCATGACAGCCAGTATATGCTGAAAAGAAGAGAATTGGGAGGGGGCCGGTCTAAGATAAAAACATGTCGACATGTGGGAAGACGTTCCCTAATAATAATTCATGCATTGCATCTGTTTACATGTTGATTTTATTACTGAAGTGTTGTTGTTATCATACATTTATTTGTAGATAAATGAGTATCACAGAGAGACAGTTATAGTGAGAAAAAGACATAGAAGTATGATATGATAGAAATTATTTAAATGTTAGACTATATACTATTAACCAGTCATATGAGAGATAAACGATTAAATAGAAAGGGCTATTTATACGAATTGAATACTTTTAGTAAATTTAATTCACTGAGCTTGTGAAGCTCATCCCTCATTGTATAATGATTTTAAGTAGCAGACATGACAAATAGTTTGGTAGGTTGAGAGTTAAACGAAATCATTTTCTGTAAGCCACGTACGTGTCAACATCCTCAGACAAATGAGAAAATAAAACAAAATTTTATTTGTAAATATTCATGCATTTTACGTTTTATATAATGTTTAAGTTAATATCAGACTAATGAACCTCCCCTGTTGAGGGTTGAGGATTAAAGTAAAAATTTCTGTTAGTATTATTTTTATTGTTGCATATATGTGTCGTGCTGAGATTTTGAAAATGTGACGACACCGTCTAGGGGGTGGCCAACCTGGAATGGGTCATTACATTTGTTTACCTTAAAACCATCAATTATCTCATAATTACCTCGTTATGAGGTTCACAGCATATAGTCTACCATTTAGATAGTTCTTATCATATCATACTACTATGTTTTTTTCTCACCATAACTGTCTCTCTGTTAGACTAATTCATCTATAAATTTAAAATATAAACAACACATCAGCATTTCAGTAATACAATCAATACTTAAAACAGATACAATGCATGAATTATTATTAGGGAACGTCTTCCCATATGTCAACATGTTTTTATATTAGACCAGCCCCTTCTGGTTCTTTTGTTTCATTTAGACCGGCCCCCTCTCGGTTCTTTTATTTCTAGCATATACCTGCTGTCACGATTTCCATTTATTTCCAGCATATATCGGCTGTCACAGTTTTCATTTATTTCTAGCATATACCGGCTGTCACGGTTTTCATTTAGACTGGTCCCATCCTGGTTCTTTTATTTCATGCATATGCATATGAACAATGATATGAAATATGCATATGAACAGTAATATAACAATAAACATGTATTCATACATTAAATTTAGCTATCCTGCATTTTCTCAAATTACTATTTGATCAATTTCACTAAATTCTTTTCCTCATATATCTATTAACCATAACTCATCAAGAATTGCATTTATCCACTTCATTATTTAATCGACTCATTATTCCAATAATATTACTTCTCATATAATAACTGTAGATCGAGGTTTCAACCCAAGAGGGGGGTGAATTGTGTTTTTAAAACTTTTTGCGGAATTAATACAAGTTTATAAAAAAGAATAAGCAGCAAATAATTAAAACAAATAATGTGCTGTAAATAAAGAGTTTAGAGAGAAGATGATGCAAACTCAGATTATAGTGGTTTGGCAATATCGGATTCGTTCCGACCCTACGTCCACTCTCTTCAAGGAACTCCTTGAAGTAATCCACTAAGTAACTTAGTCGTACAACTTTCCCAGTGTTGTACAAACCTTACAATCCCTTCCTCTCGAAACTATCCCCTTCCTTTCGGAAGTAATCCCTTTACAAAGATGATGTAAAGTAAATAGTAGAGAAACAGCTAATGGAAGCTTATACAACTGAATAATGTCTCTCTTTCAAAGTAAAGCTTGAACGATGGCTCAATAAGAATATTTTCAAAGCTTTTTGTGTTTCAAGAGTATAAAAACTTGATTGTGTGAGATCAACTCTTTTTGAATGTATGCAACTTGTTATTAAATGCTTAAATGAATGGGTTTATATAGCAATCAATAATATGGCCGTTAGGACTTTAATTTGAAAAAGATTTGCTTTAAAACATTCAGATTTGGAGTCTAATGGTCATATTTTTGAACTACCAGTCGATTGAGTCGTGATACCAGTCGACTGGGTTCACTTGGAAAAATCACATTTTTCAGACCTTCTAGGTATCCAATCGACTGGTATATTTCATCTAGTCGACTGGGGACTCACTGTCCGTTTTACCAGTCGACTGGTATGAATAACCCAGTTGACTGGAGACATACTGTCTCATATACCAGTCGACTAGTATATGTACCCAGTCGACTGGGTTGTCTTCCAACCCAGTTTTTCTATTTTAATTTAAAATGTTTATTTTAAAACGATCGGTTTAGAAAATTTTTTTTTGTTCGAGCCATTGAACAAGCTATTACAGTGTATAAGTGAGACTTACATTGGTTCTAAAACCTTAAACCTATACTAGTTCTTCAGTCTTCACTTGATACTTTGATTCGGTTTGAGTTCTTGAACTTTGATCCTTGGTTGAACGCTTTTGTTGCTTACTACACTTAGTTAGTATAATAATAGTTGTGTTTTGTCATCATTAAAATACGGGTGAGGGTCAACAATCTCCCATTTTTTGATGATGACAAAACTAATGATGAGAAAACAGATAAAAAGGCTAAGTGTTTGATTTTTACGAAAAATCGGACAGAGTCTCCTCTGTTTTTCGAATAAAACCACCCTGTAAACAGATAAACGCAGTTCATATATATATATTTCAACCAACCATAATTAACTCAACCAATCAAAGAATAAGTTTTGGAGCAGTGCTCTCCCTAAATCTATGCTTTGGTTTCTTTTATTTAGTTTTTCTCGGTTTTTCTCATTTTCTCCCCCGTTTTGACAACAGCAACCAAAGGGGCTAGAAATAGAAAAATAAGCTATTTATCCACTACAGTCATCTAGAGAATGATTAAACAAACTTGCATGCAAAAATTTGGCTTCATTTGGATTTTGAAAGCCTTCCCAGGAAGAACCAGAAGTTTTCATACAAGCATTATCAGTTTCATAGTATTTTCGTAAATAAAAACAGTTTGATACTATGCAAACATATCACAAATAATGTAAATAGATATATGAAATATGGCTAATAGAAACACAATATCATATATAAAAAGTCAAAACATAAACGGGCTTCATAGAGCCATAACTAAGACAAAATAATACAATATATGTCCGTGCTATGTGATAAGAGCTGGAAAACCCTAAGTACATAATAAGGAAATCAAAAACTCAAGGAGCGGGAGAGTTCGAGCCATCACGAAGAAGTTCCCTAATCTCAGCTAGGGAACCCTCGGTGTGCTCTCGATGTAACTTGAAGCCGTCCTGTAGGTGGTCGATGGAGGAGCTCAGTCTCTGGTACTCAGACTGAATGGACTGAAAACTGGACTCCATCGTCATCTGAAGGCTCGAGATTGCCAGAAGTATATCTCCGTATCCAGTCGGGCCAGTACTCGAGTCACCAATCGGAGGTGCTCGGGTGTCAGTGTCCATATCAGCATAGGCAGCAGCCTCCTCCTCCTTATCATCATCACTCTCATATCCTTGTATCCGTAAGCGCTTCCTGGCTTTTGGATAGAGGAAGCCGTCTCGAACCTCACATCCCATCTTCTTCAGTGACGAGATATTGATGATGTCCGTCGGTCCAATATCCTGAGCCTTGAAGGCTGGCAGAGGCACCTAGAAGTGCTGGAGTATGAGCGTAATGAGCATCCCGTAAGGCACCCGGAAGTGCTGGAGTCGCTCGTTTCACCATTTATCATGTTGGCGAGCAGCAGAGGATAAATATTGAAGTGGTGCCCAGATTTAAGGCACCAAATCAATACCGTATCTATCTTAGATAGATACCCTCGACTCCCGAATCTAGGGTGGATGGTCCAACTGACAATCAACTAAAACATCTTTGAGTCGAGGGGCATGTCACTACACGTGTGAAATGTAGTGGGTCTGTACACATAGTTAGGGTCTCCCCTGATTATCTGATAGGCCGCCTCAACGTCAAAGCTGTATGGCCATCCATCCAGACTCCACTGAATCCCCCTTAATGGGATTCTCAGTATGCTCATTAAGAGGTCAGTGTTGACCTCAAACTCCACACCGCTGACTCTGGTTCTGAATCTCAAAGCCAAAGGATTGGGTTTCACCAAGTTCGCATAGAACTGGTGAATCAATCGCGGGTAATATTTTTCATGTATTCTGACCAGTGGGGTCAGATTTATTGCCTCAAATGCTGGTAAAATATCAAAATTTCCATGACAAATAGTCAAAATCAACAGCTCTACCCGTCATGATCTTTTTATTACGGATTATGGAGTTATACCTCATATGAGCAGCCGGACTGTAAAACAGAGTTTCCTCCAACTCTGTTATGGGCGTTTTGCTAGATGTGCCTACTGCTCCCTTTCTTTTCGACTCCGATGCTGAATGTTTTGAAGACCTTGGCTTTTTAGGGGCATTTGGTCCACTCGTGGTGAATTTTACACGGATCTTATCGCTCATTTTGAAGAAAAAAAAGTTTTTGGGTAAAAAGAATTTTGGTGAAAATAAGAGATTTTAACCGTGGAAAGTCAAAAATCTCTTTGTGGATGAGTAGATCGGTGTGTTTAGATGAAGTGTGGATGGGTTTTGGATCAAAAGGGTGAATTTTTCTAGAGAGAGAAAACAGGGGTACTCGAAAATGGCGTAAAAATCAGAAAAATGAACAGTCCCTTATATAGAATCGCGATACCAGTCGACTGGGTCGCTTTGGAAAGATGAACAGTTTCCATACCAGTCGACTGGGTTTATGAACCAGTCGACTGGGTGAACTGACAGTAAGATTACAGTCGACTGGATTGAATTGACCAGTCAACTGGATGATAACTGATTTTCAAAAAATTGGCTCCAAACAGGGTCTACAGATTTACCAGTCATCTGGAAGAAGAGACAGAGACTTACCAGTCGGCTAGGTCAAACTTACCAGTTGTTTGGTATAGATCCACCAGTCGACTGGACCCTTATGAAAATTTTCAGTCTTGAAATATAGCACGAAATTTGTTTATCTATGACATCTTGAGTGAGAGAGATATTTAAACAATAATTAATACTCTTTCACTAGATGTCAAACTTGCATATGATGAATTATGAAGCAATCAGATATTCAATTTATCATAATCCAACAATCCCATTAACATTCTTATCTTACAGAAACTAGCTTCACCTAAAGGTTTTGTAAGAATGTCAGCTATTTGATCTTCTGAAGGAATGAATTCTAGTCTTATGTCACATTTTTGAGCATGGTCTCTTAAGAAATGATGTCTTATTTCTATGTGCTTTGTTCTAGAGTGCTGAATAGGGTTCTTGGTTAGGTTGATAATACTAGTATTATCACAAAATATTGGAATGTTTTTGAGGTTCATGCCATAATCTTCTAGTTGTTGTTTCATCCATAATACTTGGGCACAACAACTTCTTGCTGCAACGTATTCCGCCTCGACAGTTGATAGTGCAACATAAATTTTTTTCTTGGAAAACCAAGAGGTTAACATAGCTCCTAAGAATTGGCATGTGTCACTTGTGCTTTTTCTATCTAACCTACATCCAGCAAAATCAGCATCTGAATAACCTACTATCTCAAAAGATGAATCTCTAGAGTACCATAATCCTATGGTTTGGGTTCCTTGTAGATATCTAAGGATTCTTTTTACTACAACTACATGTGATTCCTTAGGATTAGCCTGAAATCTAGCACACATGCATACACTGAACATTATATCAAGTCTACTTGTAGTTAAATAAAGTAAAGCACCTTTCATGCTTCTATAATATTTAGAATCTACAGTTTTACCTCATTCATCAAGATCAAGTTTAGTAGTTGTGCTCATAGGCGTTCCAAGTGGCTTTGAGCTTTCCATCCCGAACCTCTTTAGTAGGTCCTTGATGTACTTCTGTTGATTGATGAAGATGCCTCCTTTTAGTTGCTTGATTTGAAGTCCAAGGAAGTAGGTAAGTTCTCCCATCATGCTCATTTCAAATTCACCTTGCATGCACTTTGCAAACTCTTGACACATAGATTCATTAGTAGCACCAAATATAATATCATCAACATAAATTTGAACTATCAAAGTGTCTTTTTTGTGAAGAGAGTTGTGTCTATTCTACCTCTTACAAAATTATTGTCAATCAAAAATTTACTTAGTCTTTCATACCATGCTCTTGGAGCTTGCTTCAACCCATATAGAGCTTTAGAAAGCTTGTAGACATGATTTGGAAGACTAGGATTTTCAAATCCAAGAGGTTGCTCAACATAAACCTCTTCTTCTATAAAGCCATTTAAAAAGGCACTTTTCACATCCATTTGAAATAGCTTGAATTTATTAAAGCATGCAAAGGCTAATAACATTCGAATGGCTTCTAATCTAGCTACAGGAGCATAGGTTTCATCAAAATCTATTCCTTCTTCTTGATTATATCCCTTAGCAACTAATCTAGCCTTATTTCTAGTTACTATACCATTTTCATCCATTTTATTTCTATATACCCATTTAGTTCCAATTATTGAATGATCTTTTGGTCTTGGAACTAGTTTCCAAACATTGTTTTTCTCAAATCGATTTATCTCTTCCTGCATTGCAATTATCCAATCATTATCTTTTTCAGCTTCTATAAATGTCTTAGGTTATACTTGAGACAAATAAGCTACAAAATTGCAAATATTTCTAATGGAAGAGCGAGTTCTTACCCCTTGTGAAGGATCACCAATCACTTGATCAATTGGATGATAATTTACATACCTCTAATCCTTGGGTAGACTTTCCTCTTGTTGACTTGAGGATGGTTGGTCCAAATTGGGAGTTTTCATCTCTTCATTAGTTTGAGGTGAACTCCCTTTTGGGTCAACAATGGGAGTAGGAGTTTCCATTCTTGGAATAAAATTTGCATCATCTTTAAAGGAAACTTCTTTACTACTCATTGGGTTAGATTCATCAATAGTTACATGCACAAATTCTTCTACCACTAGAGTTCTCTTATTAAAAATTCTATAAGCCTTACTAGTAGTTGAATATCCTAAAAATATTCATTCATCGGTCTTGGAATCAAATTTACCCAAGTTAGTTTTATTGTTATTTAAGATGAAGCATTTACTACCAAAAGCACGAAAATAGGAAATATTGGGCTTTCTTCATTTCCATAGTTCATATGGAGTTTTATCAAGCAAAGGCCTTATCAAAATTCTATTTAATATATAGCAAGAAGTATTTACGGCTTCAGCTCAAAAGTATTTTGGTAAACTATTTTCACAAAGCATAGTTCTTGAAAATTCTTCTAGAACTCTATTTTTCCTCTCAACAACTCCATTTTGTTTAGGAGTTCTAAGAGCTGAAAAGTTGTGATTAATTCCATTTTCATCACAAAATTTTGAAAAGCTTTGATTTTCACATTCTTTGCCATGATCACTTCTTATGCTTGAAATGAAATTCCTTTTTCATTTTATATCTTTTTGCAAAACTTTTCAAATCCTTTGAAAGCTTCATCCTTGTAAGCAATAAAAATAACAAAGAAAAACATTTTTCGTTTTCAGAATGCAAGGATTTCAAATCAACTATATAGACATTTTCGTGTCTTTGGCCAATGAATTTGATCTTGTTGCTCTTGATGTCTATAACTAGACAATGAGAGGTTTCAAATGTGACTTTGTATCCTTTGTCACATAACTGACTAATGCTAAGTAAATTAGGCTTAAGGCCTTGTACTAGCAAAACGTTATCTAAGGTTGAGAAATCATTACCGACTTTTCCATGCCCGATGATCTTTATTTTAGTATTGTCTCCAATGGTCACAAGTCCACCATCTCTTAGAGTTAGCTACCTGAATACGCTTTTATCACCGGTCATGTGCTTCGAGCATCCGCTATCAAGGTACCAATAGTTACCTTTCTCCTTGGTGTGGAGGCAAATCTACATCACACAAGGATATACGATAACACTTTTAGGTACCAAAAATTTCTTTGGTCCTTCGGGGTTAGTCCTAGAAAACACGGTTCCTTTTGGAACCCAAAATTTCTTAACAGTATATGATGATCTATGGACATATTGATGATGCACAATCCTAGGATGATAGTAGTTAAAATTTCTAGGATATCTTACATGTGCATTCCTATAATCCTTAGGATAATAGTTCCTAGGATACATGTTTTTATGGTAAGGAGTATGAAAATGCATGTCATTTCCAGAAAATGAATGATGATGCATTCTAGGATACATGCTAGCATATGTATGCAAATTATTTCTAGGATAACCATGATGGTAATTCCTAGGATGAGCATGTGCAAAATTCATATGTTGATTATGTACATGTTGGTTATTTCTAGGATGTGTATAACCATTTCTAGAGTGTGCATACATATAAGCATGGGAATTTCTAGGTTGCTTCATTTTTGGATGAACATTTGAATTCCTAGCATTTAATGAGGGAGTGCTTTTAATCTTGCTAGGATTTCTTGAAGTAGAGGCTTCACTTACATATGAGGCTTTCATGAATAAGCTCCCTTTTGATTTTTGCTTTCCTGAAGGAGAGTATCCTACACCAGATTTTCCTCCACTTAATCTTTGGGAAGAAAGCACTTCATCAAGTTTTTCTTTACCAAGTATAAGTCTTGATATAGTGCTATTTAATTCAGAAATTTTATTTTTCAAATTCACATTTTCATCTTTGAGAAAATCTTGAGAAGAATCATACAGTAAAGATGATAATTTTTTTTTTCTTCTCTAAGACTTATCATCTCTTTAGAGAGAGATGATACCTCTTTCTTGAGAACAGAATTTCTAGAATCAAATTTCTTCAATTCCTCATGCATTTCATTTATTACTTCTAGCAATTCTTCACTAATACTCATAATATTATTTTTAGAAGAGGGGGAAGCTGTTACCTCACTTTCATCGTCGATTGCCATCAAACAAAGGTTGGCAATTTCCTCGTATCCGACTTCTTTGTCTGATGACTCATCTTCTTCGTTATCGCTCCAGGTAGTTGCTACCATAACTTTCTTTTTTAAGCCCTTGTATGGTTTGTTTGAAACCGGACAATCAGCTCTAATGTGATTGAGCTTCTTACAGCCATAGCATATAAGTGGTTCCTTTTTCGGAGTGGAATATTTTGTGTAAGGTTTCTTGCTTTTCTTCAAGAACCTGTGAAATTGTTTGGTGATTAATACCATTTCACTATCTTCCTTGTTGCTCTCAGCTTCTTTTTCTGATTCCATTTCTTTGCTGCTCGTAGAAGCTTTGAGAGCAATATGCTTTTTCTTCTTCTCATCATTATTGACGATGGGAGTCATTTCTTCCATCTCATACGTCAATAATGACGCAAGTAGTGTCTCAATATCTAGTTTGTCAAGATTTTTGGCCTCCTGTATGGCTGTCCTCTTTGGTTTCCATTCTGGTGGCAGAGATCTCAAGATTTTTCTGGTTAGTTCAACCTCCTCAATATTCTTACCAAGCAGTTTTAAACCATTTACAATAGTGGTGAACCGTGAGTGCATTTCAAAAATAGTTTCGTCAGGAGACATTTTAAAGGATTCATACTTAGAAATTAGCATGTAAATTTTTGACTTTTTTACTTCACTAGTTCCTTCATATGTGACTTGTAATTTGTCCCATATCTCTTTAGCAGAAACGCATGCAGATATTTTATTATATTCAGAAATATCTAATGCACAATGTAACATGCTTGTTGCTCTGCTATTGAGAGACATCGTTTTACAATCCTCGTCAGTGTACTCAGTTTTGAGTTTAGGCATTGTATGAAGAGTCTCTCCAATAACTATTTCTTTTGAAGGAATTCTAGGTCCTTCTTCTATGATTCTCCATAGATTGTAATCTTGTCCTTCGACAAAGATTTTCATTCTATTTTTCCAATAGTTATAATTTGAGCCATTGAACAAAGGTGGTTTAGTAAAAGAGTGTTCCTCAGAGTAGTTATTTGCTGCCATTGGATCAACTCAAGGATTTTAAGCCTAAATAAGAGAATGAAGCTCTGATACCAATTGTAGATCGAGGTTTCAACCCAAGAGGGGGGGTGAATTGGGTTTTTAAAACTTTTTACGGAATTAATACAAGTTTATAAAAACGAATAAGCAGCAAACAATTAAAACAAGTAATGTGCTGTAAATAAAGAGTTTAGAGAGAAGAGGATGCAAACTCAGATTATAGTGGTTCGGCAATATCGGATTCGTTCCGACCCTACGTCCACTCTCTTCAAGGAACTCCTTGAAGTAATCTACTAAGTAACTTAGTCGTACAACTTTTCCAGTGTTGTACAAACCTTACAATCCCTTCCTCTCGGAAGCTATCCCCTTCCTTTCGGAAGTAATCCCTTTACAAAGATGATGTAAAGTAAATAGTAGAGAAACAGCTAATGGAAGCTTATACAACTGAATAATGTCTCTCTTTCAAAGTAAAGCTTGAAGGATGGCTCAATAAGAATATTTTCAAAGCTTTTTGTGTTTCAAGAGTATAAAAACTTGAGTGTGAGATCAACTTTTTTTGAATGTATGCAGCTTGTTATTGAATGCTTAAATGAATGGGTTTATATAGCAATTAATTAATATGGCCGTTAGGACTTTAATTTGAAAAAGATTTGCTTTAAAATGTTCAGATTTGGAGTCCAACGGTCATATTTTTGAACTACCAGTC
Organism: Bretschneidera sinensis; assembly: GCA_023935145.1. Classification (NCBI taxonomy): domain Eukaryota; kingdom Viridiplantae; phylum Streptophyta; class Magnoliopsida; order Brassicales; family Akaniaceae; genus Bretschneidera; species Bretschneidera sinensis. Next base: position 38,429,925 of record CM043697.1, on the reverse strand, counting down.
GATTGAGTCGTGATACCAGTCGACTGGGTTCACTTGGAAAAATCACGTTTTTCAGACCTTCTAGGTATCCAATCGACTGGTATATTTCATCTAGTCGACTGGGGACTCACTGTTCGTTTTACCAGTCGACTGGTATGAATGACCCAGTCGACTAGAGATATACTGTCTCATATACCTGTCGACTGGTGTATGTACCTAGTCGACTGGGTTGTCTTCCAACCCAGTTTTTCTGTTTTAATTTAAAATGTTTGTTTTAAAACGATCGGTTTAGAAAACCTTTTTTTTTGTTCGAGCCATTGAACAAGCTATTATAGTGTATAAGTGAGACTTACATTGGTTCTAAAACCTTAAACCTATACTAGTTCTTCAATCTTCACTTGATACTTTGATTCGGTTTGAGTTCTTGAACTTTGATCCTTGGTTGAACGCTTTTGTTGCTTACTACACTTAGTTAGTATAATAACAGTTGTGTTTTGTCATCATTAAAATACGGGTGAGAGTCAATCATAACTCTCCACATATCAATTATACTTATCATACCCATCAAACAACTTTCATATTTTATCAAATCATAGGTTAATGAGTTATTCAAATATTATCACTATATATTTCATATTTATCTTGATTACTTAAAGTAAATCTAACTCACTATGTAGCACTTAAAGCTACCTGTGGATCACCTTCTTGCCTTTCCTGCTCATCTCAGCAATTTTTTCCGGTTGCTGATCGTCAAAACCTGACATAATATTCATATTAAATTCTAATTTATTCTTCAATTATTTCATAATTCACACCCTTTGAAAATTTCCACTTTGAATTCGGAGAATTTCATGTATGCTAAATTTTAGAAATAAATTTCACATTATTACCTTCTGTTTTTCTTAGAGCTTCCCGTGATTCTCTATGAAATTCTCCCGTAAACTCCTTCAAAATTTTACTCTTTCAATCTTTCTTTTGGTCTCCAAGTGTTTAAACAAATAGAGTAATTTAGATTTGAGATTGAAGAAAACCAAATAGGATTTGGCAAAACTAATAAAACAATTCAGTATATAAAATATTTTAGCGGCACCGTCATTGCTTCCACCGTTTCACATTTAACAGCTGCATAACATGCAACACAATTTATACAATGTTGCAACACCTGGACTTCTAGGTGTTGCACGAAATTTGTTTTTTGTTCTTTTTCTTTTTCTTTTCCCTTTTTCCTTTTTCCTTATTTTGGACGATTTTTTTTCCTTTTTCTTTTTCTTTTTCTTTACATCACCACGCATCCTCTTTTTTTTCTGAATTGTTTTATAAAAGTTAAATCTTTTGCATATATATATATATATATATTATTTTAACTCCATGTCATATTTATTAAATTACTTCTTTATCATTTCTTTACGAATACGGGTATTACAATTCTACCCATCTTACAAAAATTTCGTCCCCGAAATTTCCTTACCTAATTTACGAAAGAGTTGGGGGTATTCTTTCCTCATTCTTGCTTCATGCTCCTAAGTAATTTCTTCAACATCTTGGCTTCGCCATAATACTTGAATGAAGGGAATGACTTTATTGCGCAAGACTTATTCTTTTTTGTCTAGAATTATGACCAATACTTGCATAAAAGTCAAATCTTCCTGAAGTTCTATCGCTTGATTTGAGATACTATGGGATTCATTGTGTAAGTACTTTCTCAAAAGTGAGACATGAAACACATTATGTAATTGTTTTAACTCTGGAGGCAAATCCAATCTATATGCTACTGGTCCAACTCTCTCAATCACCTCATATTGCCCCACAAATCTCGGGCTCAAATTTCCTTTCTTTTTAAACCTCAACACGCCCTTCCACGGAGATATCTTTAAAAAAACCCAATCACCAACTGGAAAATCGAGATGTCGTCTTCTATTATCAACATATCCCTTATGTCTATTCTGTGCTGCTATAAGGTTCTTTTTAACCAATTTGATCCTCTCAGTAGTCAGATCTATCATTTATAGACCAAATATCTTTCTCTCTCCAATTTCTTCCCAGTATACTGGAGTTCTACACCTCCTACCATATAAAGCTTCAAATGGTGCCATCCCAATACTAGTTTGATACTGATTATTATATGCAAACTTGATCAAAGGCAAATAAGCATCCCAACTCACTAAGAAACTTAATACACTTGACCTCAACATATCTTCTAGTATTCTGATGATTCTCTTCGTCTGCCCATCAGTTTATGGATGAAAAGCTGTATTAAACTGTAATTGCATACCCATAGCTTCTTAGAAACCTCTCTAAAATCTAGAGGTAAATCTAGAATCTCTATCTGAGACAATACTCAAGGGTACTCCATGTAATCTTACAATCTCCGCTGTATACAATTCAGCCAATTTTTCAGGACTCCATATAGTTTAATAAGAAGGAAATGTGAAGACTTAGAAAGTTTATCTATTATAGCCCATACTGCATCATGACCCCTCTGGCTACGAGGAAAACTAGAGACAAAATCCATACTCACATTTTCCCATGGCCACTCAGGTACTGGAAGAGGTTGTAATAAACTTGCTGGATGACTATTCTCAGACTTCACCTGTTGATAAGTCAGACATCTAGAAATATTTTTCGCTACATCCTTCTTCATCCATGACCACCAATAATTTTGTCTCAATCCCCTGTATATCTTATTATTTTCTGGATGCATGGAATATACATAATCATGAGCCTTCTTTAGTATCTCCTTTCTCATCTTCACATCATTGAGAACACAAACTCGATATCCCAATACCACCATACCATCTCCTCTGATTCTAAACTCAGTTGGCTTCCCACTTAACACTTCCCATCGAATCTTCTCTATCCCCTCATCTCTACCTTGCATCTATAATAAATGATCAATAATAGAAGATTGTACCACCATATTTGCCCTCAATACTTCTCTATCATTAACACTCAACTGCATCCTTATTCTTTTTAATTCTGTCATCAAGCTAGTATTATGACTCCCAATAGCAGCTAATTTCCCCGTAGCCTTTCTACTCAATACATCGACTACTATATTAGCCTTTCTTGGATAATAATGAATGGTACAGTCATAATCACTAATCCACTCCATCCACCTCCTCTGCCTCAAATTCAACTCTTTCTGGGTCGGTAAATGCGTCAAGCTTTTATTATCAGTAAAAATTTCACAGTTGGCTCCATATAGATGATGTCTCCAAATCTTTGAAGCAAAAACCATAGCAGCCAATTCTAAATCATGGGTCGGGTAATTCCTTTTATGGTTCTTCAATTGCCTAGATGCATAAGCTATAACTCTCCCATATTCCATCAACACACATCCCAACCCCTGATGTGATGCATCACTATAAACTACAAATCCTTCATCACTAGAAAGAAGCACTAGTACCGGGGCAGTAGTCAATTTTTCTTTCAACAGCTGAAATCCTCTCACATTCCTCTAACCACCTAAACTTCATGTACTTCCTGGTCAATCAAGTTAATGGTCCAGCAATCATAGAAAAATTTGGATGAATCTCCTATAATAACTAGCCAACCCTAAAAAGCTTCTAACCTCAGTTACACTAGTAGGTCTTTCCCAATTCAACATTGCTTCTACCTTCTGTGGGTCAACTACTATTCCCTCTCCCGACACAAAATGCCCAAAGAAAGATATTTCACTCAACCAAAACTCACACTTAGAGAACTTTGCATATAATTTCTCTGTCCTCAGAATTTCCAATACCATCTCTAATTGTTGTGTATGCTCCTCTTCATTCTTGGAATATACCAGAATGTCATCAATAAACACAATCACAAATCTATCCAAGAATAGTTCAAACACCTGATTCATTAGATCCATAAATGCTGTAGGAGCATTAGTCAACCCAAGTGGCATGACTAAAAACTCTTGATGGACATAATAGGCACGCCCCCCCTCCTTTATTCTCAATTAATGATAACCTGATCTCAGATCTATCTTAGAAAATACTCTAGCTCCCTGTAACTGTTCGAACAAATCATTTATCCTTGGAAAATGATATCTATTCTTGATGGTTATCTTATTCAACTATCTATAATCAATACACAATCTCATTGTCCAATCCTTCTACTTGACAAACAATACCGGGGCTCCCAAAGGTGATATACTAGGTCAAATAAACTGTTTATCTAACAACTCCTGAAGTTGAACTTTCAACTCTCTCAATTCAGCTGGTGCCATTTTATAAGGTACTATAGATATGGGTGCTGATCCTGGAATCACCTCAATAGAAAACTCAATCTCCCTATTGGGAGGCAAACAAGTTAACTTTTCAGGGAATACATTAGAGAAATTTTTTACTACCAAGATTTCTTCTAACTTCTTACTCTCATTGCTAGAATCCACCATATATGCCAAATACCCTGTAAAGACCCATAACGAGTTGGCCACCCTCGAAACGGGGTCGTCACATTTTGAGAATCCCAGTGAGACACATATAAGCAACAATAAAAATGATACTAACAGAACTTTCTTTTATATCATTATAATACTAATTTAAACATAATATACAACACAAAATGCATGAATATTTACAAATAAAATATTTAATTCATTTTCTCAATTGTTTGAGGATATTGACACGTATGTAGCTTACATAAAATGTTTTCGTCTGACTTTCAACCCACCAGACTACTTGTCCTGACTGCTACCTGAAATCATTGTACAATGAGGGGTGAGCTTTATAAGCTCAATGAATTTAATTTACTAAAAGAATTCTATCTGTATAATTAGTCCATTTATATTTAAACATTTATCTCTTATACAACGGGATAATAACATATAGTCAAACGTTTAAATAATTACTGTCACATCATACTTCTACGTAATTTTTCTCACTGAAACTGTCTCTCTCTGTGAAACTCATTTATCTACAAATAATTGCACAATATCCATAACATTTCAGTAATAAAATAATAACATGTAAAACAGATGCAATGCAAGAATTATTATTATAAGAACGTCTTCCTATATGTCGACATGTTTATATCTTAGACTGGCTGCCTTCTCGGTTCTTTCATTCTCATTTAGACCGGTTGTCTTCCCAATGCTTTCATTTTCGTTAGACCGGTTGCCTTCCCGGTTCTTCCATTTTCATTAGACCGGCTTCCTCATCGGTTCTTTCATTTTCATTAGATTGGCTGCCTTCCCGGTTCTCTCATTTTCATTAGATCGGCTGCCTTCTCGGTTCTTTTCTTTTATTTAATGCATATGCATATGAACAATAATATAACAAACATAAATTCAAATATTTAAATGGTCTATCCTGATTTTTCTCAAATTATATAAAAATTCCACTAATTTCCCCTCATCCCAAATCATATCAAATCATCCATCAAAACTTGCCAAGATCCATTAAATTCATCTTCTCATTTATCACATCAATTTATTAACCAAAACTCGTCAAGTATTTATTTATCATTATTAAATCAACTCACTATTCTAATAATATTTCTATGTGTCCAATATTTATATCATTTCTATCAACCAAACCTTTATCTATCACCAAAACATAAGTTAATAATTTATTTTAATATTATCACTAGATTTTTCATTTTTTATTTAGACTACTTAAAGTAAATCCAACTCACCACGTAGCACTTAAAGCTACCCATGGATCACCTTCTTGCCTTTCTCGTTCTTCTCCGAAATTTTCCTCGGTTGCTGACCACCAACACCTGACATAATATTTGTATTAAATTTCTAATTATTTCTTCATTTCTTCATAAACCACACCCTTTGAAAATTCTCACTTTGAATTCGGAGAAATTTCTTGATTTAAAAATTCAAAAAGAAACACTATGTTATTACCTTCTGCTTTTCTAATAACTATTCTTGGTTCTCTACAAAGTTCCCCCATAAATCTCTTCAAAATTTTACTATTTTGACATTTCTTTGGGTCCCCAAGTGTTTAGAGAAAAACGAGAATTTGAAAGAAACTATGTGAAATCTGTTTACGATTTCACATAGGTGTATATATATAAGTGTTGCTGCAAAATCTCGGCAGCTTTTGCTTGGCAACTCAGCAGCCTAAGTTCTCCCATAATCTCCATGTTGTGGAGACGTGTAAGGCATTCTCATTTGCCTTATTAAATTGGCAGCAAGTATTACACCTGCTGCCAACCTTATTTGACTTTTTTTTTATTTTATAAATTTGAATTTTGCATTTAAAATACATAAGTATTATTTTTTTAACTCTATGCCTTATTTATTAAAATACCTTTTTACTCTTACTTTAAAATACGGTTATTATAATTCTACCCACCTTACAAAAATTTCGTCTCCGAAATTTCCTTACCTAAAATTAAGAAAAGAGTTGGGGGAAATTCTTTCTCATTCTTGCTTCATGCTCCCGCGTAACTTTTTCGACATCTTTATTTTGCCATAATACTTGAATTAAAGGAATGAATTTATTACGCAAGACTTGTTCCTTTCTGTCTAGGATTCTGACCGGTACTTGCATAAAGGTCAAATCTTCATGAAATTCTATCGCCTGATTCGAGATACTATGTGATTCATCGCTGTAAGTACTTTCTCAGCAGTGACATATGAAACACGTTATGTAATTGTTTTAATTCCGGAGGCAAATCCAAACGATATGCTATGGGCCCAATTCTCTCAATCACCTCATATGGCCCCACAAATCTCGGGCTCAACTTTCTCTTCTTTTTAAATCTCAACACTCCCTTCCACGGAGATATCTTTAAAAATACCCAATCACCAACTTGGAACTCGAGAGGTCGTCTTCTTTTATCAACATATCCCTTCTATCTGTTCTGGGTTGCTATAAGGTTCTCTCTAACCAGTTTGATCCTCGCAGTAGTCAAGTCTATCATTTTTAGGCCATATATCTTTCTCTCTTCAACTTCTTCCCAACATACAGGAGTTCTACACCTTCTACCATATAAAGCCTTGAAGGGTGCCATCCCAATACTAGTTTGGTGCTGATTATTGTATGCAAACTCGATCAAAGGCAAATAAGTATCCTAGCTCACTAAGAAACTCAATACACTTGCCCTCAGCATATCTTCTAGTATTCTTATAATTCTCTCTGTCTGCCCATCAGTTTGTGGATGAAAAGCTATACTAAACTGCAATTGCGTACTTATAGCTTCTTGGAAACCTTTCTAAAATCTAGAGGTAAATCTAGAATCTCTATCTGAAACAATACTTAAGGGTATTCCATGTAATTTTACTATCTCAGCTACATACAATTCAGCCAACTTTTCTGGACTCTAGGTAGTTTTAATAGGAAGAAAATGTGAAGACTTAGAAAGTGTATCCACTATAACCCACATAGCGTCATGTCCTCTCTGGGTACGGGGAAAACCAGAGACAAAATCCATCCTCACATTTTCCCATGGCCACTTAGGTATTGGAAGAGCTTGTAATAAACCTGCTGGATGTCTATTCTCAGACTTTACCTGTTGACAAGTCAAACATCTAGAGATATATTCTGCTACATCCTTCTTCATCCCTGACCACCAATAATTCTGTTTCAATCCCCTGTACATCTTATTATTACATGGGTGCATGGAATATATAGAATCATGAGCCTCCTTAAGTATCTCCTTTCTCATCTCCACATCATTGGGAACACAAACTCTATGCCCTAATACTACTATACCATCTTCTCCAATTCTAAACTCGGTTGACTTCCCACTCAACACTTCTCGCTTGATCTTCTCTATCCCTTCATCTTTACCCTACGTCTGTAATAAACGATAAAAAATAGGAGATTGTATCACCATATTCGCCATCAATATTCCTCTATCATTGACACTTAACTGCATCCTTATTCTTCTTAATTTTATCATCAAGTTAGTATTATGACTCCCAATAGCAGCTAATCTCCCTGTAGCCTTTCTACTCAATGCATCAGCTACTACATTAGATTTTCTTAGATGATAGTGAATTGTACAGTCATAATCACAGATTAACTCCATCCACCTTTTCTGTCTCAAATTCAACTCCTTCTGGATCTGTAAATGCGTCAAGCTTTTATGATCAGTAAAAATTTCACAATTGGCTATATATAAATGATGTCTCCAAATCTTCAAAGCAAAAATTATGGTAGCCAATTCTAAATCATGGGTCAGGTAGTTTCTCTCATAGTTCTTCAATTGCCTAGATGCATAAGCTATAACTCTTCCATGTTGCATCAACACACATCCCAACCCCTAATGTGACGCATCACTATAAACCACAAATCCTTCATCACCAAAATTAAGTACTAACACCAGGGCAGTAGTCAATTTTTCTTTCAATAGCTGGAAACTTCTCTCACATTCCTCTGACTACCTAAACTTCACGTCATTCCTGGTTAATTTAGTTAATGGTCTAGTAATCATAGAAAATTTTTGGATAAATCTCCTATAATGACCAGCCAACCCCAAAAAGCTTCTAATTTTAGTTACACTCTTGGGTCAATGCATAGACTCTGCTATCTCTGGACTGAAACTGGCTGCCATGTCCTCGCTCCGCTACTGATCCTCGACCTCTGCCCCGCATACTCCCTGATCCACCACCTCTCTCTATCGATCTTCTCCCAACACTTCCAACGTTTACGTCAGCAGATTTTTTCGCTGGACAATCTACAACAACATGTCCTCCCTCGCCACATACAAAGCATATCTGCGTAAGGCAGTTTTGAGATAAATGCCCCGTCTGATTACATTTAAAGCAAACCCTTGACTCTTTATCATACATCAGATTACCACTTTCTCTTGGTGGCATATTATTCCTCTACCATAACTCTCAATTCCCATAGCTTGTCTCCCAAATCGAGGGGTCCCATTTGTATTACTCTGAGCTACAAAAGCAATAGATCCTACTTACCTCTGACTCTACCCTACAGTTCCTTGTGACAAGGAATGCCCCTTTTGGGGTGGTCTCCTACCCTGTACACCCATACTACTACCACCTCTAAGTCCCTCGAATCTAGGCCTCTTCAGCTAATCCCTCCTACCTCTAAACTCCATCAAATCCTTCTCAATCTGTAATGCTTTATCCACCAGTACAACATAATTTCCTATGCCCATGTAAGAGAGTTTAGATCAAATTTTGTAGTGTAACCCATCTAAAAATCTCTTACATTTTTTCTCATCCGTATTCACTAACTTAGGTAAAAATCTTGACAGAGCTATAAATCTACTATCATACTCCGCCATAGATAAGGTATTCTGCCTTAAGTGAATAAAATCTCTCTCCTGCTGGGTTCGAAATATATCTAGAAAGTATTTCACAAAGAACTCATCCTTAAACTTACTCCTAGTCAAAATTTGTTCCACTTGTGTACTCACCCTAGGCAGAATATCTTCCCACCATTGTGAAGTCTCACCCTCTAGCATAAATGACGAAAAAGCAATCTTCTATTTATCTGTCACTGGTAAGACTTCAAAATATTTCTCCACATATCTAATCCACTGCTCAGCTTCCACAGGGTTTACAGATCCTCTAAAAGACTGAGGTTTAAACTTAAGAAATCTCACAAAACAATCCTCTTGCATCTCACGTGCAAACACCCCTTCTCCCTTATAAACCTCTCGTCTCATCATATCAAGCTCTACTCTACCCCTTTCCTCTAATCTTCTCTGTAGATTATTAGCACTCTCTTCGGCTGTATTCATCCTTTCTATAGCACGATTTAGAGCTTCTCTCAATTCATTTTTCCTAACCTCTGATTCTCTCCCGGCTTTACCAATATCAGCTGCACTATCAACATGTTCCCTCACAAAAACCACATACTCAACTTCCTCATCTACTTCAGTTCTCCTAAAAATTAGGGGTTTATCACGTCCCCTCTGATTCAAAACTCTACCTCTAGTTCTAGCACTACCATATGTCATCCTTAGACTCTGCATTTAAAATATAGTATATTTAGATCTTCCACTTTTAAATTCTCATGCAGTCTACAGAATCTTAAAACCTAATGCTCTGATACAAAAATTGTAAAGACCCATCCCGAGTTGGCCACCCTCGAAACGGGGTCGTTACATTTTGAGAATTCCAACAAGACACATATATGCAATAATAAAAATGATACTAATACAACTTTCTTTTTTATCATTATGATATTAATTTAAACATAATATACAACACAAAATGCATGAATATTTATAAATAAAATTTTAATTCATTTTCTCAATTGTCTGAGGATATTGACACGTACATGGCTTACTGAAAATGTTTTCGTCTGACTTTCAACCCACCAGACTATTTGTTCTGACTGCTACCTAAAATCATTGTACAATGAGGGGTGAGCTTCACAAGCTTAATGAATTTAATTTACTAAAAGTATTCTATCTGCATAATCAGCCCATTTATATTTAAACATTTATCTATTATACAACTGGATAATAACATATAGTCTAACGTTTAAATAATTACTATCACTTCATACTTCTACGTCATTTTTCTCACTGAAACTGTCTCTCATTGTGAGACTCATTTATCTACAAATAATTGCACAATATCCACAACATTTCAGTAATAAAATAATAACTTGTAAAACAGAAGCAATGCATGAATTATTATTATGGGAACATCTTCCCATATGTCGACATGTTTTTATCTTAGACCGATTGCCTTCCCAGTTCTTGCATTCTCATTTATACCGACTGCCTTCCCAGTGCTTTCATTTTCGTTAGACCGGTTGCCTTTTCGGTTCGTTCATTTTCATCAGACTGACTGCTTTCTCGGTTCTTTCGTTTTCATTAGACCGACTGTCTTCCCGGTTCTTTTCTTTTATTTAATGCATATGCATATGAACAATAATATAAAAAAACAAACATAAATTCAAATATTTAAATGGTTTATCCTGATTTTTCTTAAATTATATAAAAATTCCACTAATTTCCCCTTATCCCAAATCTTATCAAATCATCCATAAAAAATTGCCAAGATCCACTAAATTCATCTTCTCATTTATCACATCAATTTGTTAACCAAAACTCGTCAAGTATTTATTTATCACCATTATTATTAAATCAACTCACCATTCCAATAATATTTCTACGTGCCCAATATTTATACCATACCTACCAACCAAACCTTTATCTATCACCAAAACATAAGCTAATAATTTATTTTAATATTATCACTAGATTTTTCATTTTTTTAGACTACTTAAAGTAAATCCAACTCATCATGTAGCACTTAAAGCTACCCGTGGATCACCTTCTTGCCTTTCTCATTTTTCTTTGAAATTTCCCCCAGTTGCTGACCACTAACACCTGACATAATATTTGTATTAAATTTCTAATTATTTCTTCATTTCTTCATAAGTAACACCCTTTGAAAATTCTCACTTTGAATTCAGGGAAATTTCATGAATTAAAAATTCAAAAAGAAACACTACGTTATTACCTTCTGCTTTTCTGATAGCTATTCTTGATTCTCTACAAAGTTCCCCCGTAAACTTCTTCAAAATTTTATTATTTTGACCTTTCTTTGGGTCCCCAAGTGTTTAGAGAAAAACGAGAATTTGAAAGAAACTATGTAAAATCTGTTTACGATTTCACATAGGTGTATATATATAAGTGTTACTGCACAAATCTCGGCAGTTTTTCCTTGGTTAGGCTTGGAAACTTAGCAGCCTAAGTTCTCCCATAATCTCCACGTTGTGGAGACGTGTAAGGCATTCTCAATTGCCTTCTTAAATTTACAGCAGGTGTTACACCTGTTGCCCACCTTATTTGACTTCTTTTTTTAATTAATTAATTTTTTAAAGATTTTTTTTCTTTTTTATTTTGAACGTCCATTTTTTTTTTAAACAATTTGACTTTTGCATTTAAAATACATAAGTATTATTTTTTTTAACTCTATGTCATATTTATTAAAATACTTCTTTACCCTTACTTTAAAATACAGTTATTACATACCCCTCACAACCCTTCTTCAACCATTTACTGGCAGTTAAGGCAGAAATAAGACATTTAGCAAGTATCTTTCGGTCTAGGTATCTTGAGCACTACATTCTTCCTAAAACAATCTATCCAAGCATGATATGTAGATAACCAATTTATCCCTAGAATTAAATCAAAATCTGTCATATCTAAAGGCAATAAATCAACTTCAAATTCTCTATCAGCCATATAAATCACACAACTTCGATAAATTGTCCTGATAATAACCTTATCCCCAGTAGGAACCTCAACAATAATAGTATGCATTGACGGACTAGCACTAGCATCAATAGATTTCATATAAACACTTGATGTGAAAAAATAGGTTGCACCAGGATCAATCAATAATCTAGCAGGCTTATTAAGGATAGATACCATACCCATAACAACGTTAGGAGTGGCTTGTGCATCCTATTGAGTTAATGCATAGACCTTACTATCTCTGGACTATAATTGGCTACCACGTCATCTCTCAGCTACTGATCATCGACCTCTTCCCCGCACACTGCCTGATCCACCACCTCTCTCCACCAGTTTTCTCCCAATGCCTACGTCAGTAGATTTCTCCACTGGACAATCTGCAGCGACATGTGCTCCCTCACCACATACAAAGCATATCTGCGTAGGGCAATTCTAAGACAGATGCTCCATCTGGGTACATCTGAAGCAAACCCTTACCTCTCGATCATACATCAGATTACCACCTCATTTTGATGGCATACTTACTCCTCTACTATAACTCCCACTTCCCATAGCTTGTCTCTCGAACCTAGGGTTTTCACCGGTATTACTCTAAGCGATAGAAGCAACATATTCTGCTTGCTTCTCACTCTGCACTATAGTTCTTTGTGACAAGGAACACCCTCTCTAGGGTGGTCTCCCACCCTACACACTCATACTACCACCACCTCTGGGTCCCTCTAGACCTTTTCAGTCACTCCCTCATACTTCTAAACTCCATCAAATCTTTCTCAATTTTTAATACTTTTCCACCAGTATAGCATAATTTCTAATGCCCATATAAGAGGGTTTAGTCTGAATGTCATAGTGTAATCCATCTAAAAATCTCTTACGCTTCCTCTTCTCCGTATTCACTAATTCAAGTAAAAACCTTGACAGGGCTATAAAGCTACTATCATATTCAGCCACCGATAAATCACCCTGCCTTAGATTAATAGAATCTCTCTCTTGTTGTGCTCGAAAGGTATCTGAAAAATACTTCACAAGGAACTCATCCTTAAACTTACTCCAAGTTAAAGGTTGTTCTACATGTGTGCTTACCCTGGGAAAAATATCCTCCCACCATTGAGAAGCCTCACCCTCCAGTATAAATGAAACAAAACCAATCTTCTGTCTCTTTGTCACTGGTAAGACCTCAAAATATTTCTCGACATGTCTAATCCACTGCTCAGCTTCTACAGGATTTACTGATCCTCTAAAAGACTAGGGTTTAAACTTAAGAAATCTCACAAAACAATCACCTTGCATCTCATGTGCAAACACACCTTCTTCCTCATGAATCTCTTGTCTCACCACATCAGGTTCTATTCTACTCCTCCCCTCTAATCTCTTCTGTAAATTATCAGCCTTTTCTTCAGCTGCATTCATCCTCTCTAGAGCATGCTCAAGAGCTTCTCTTAATTCATCCATTCTAACCTCAGATTTTCTCCCAGCTCTACTAGTACCTGTCGCACTATCAATCTGTTCCCTCGCAGAAACCACTGACTCAACTTCCTTCTCTGCTTCAATTCTTCTAAATATTAGGGGTCTACCATGTCCCCTCTGATTCAGAACTCTACCTCTAGCTCTAGTATGCCCACGTGTCATCCTCAGACTCTGTATTAAAATATAGTTTATTTAGATCTTCCACTTCTTTAAGTTCTTATGCAGTCTACAGAATCATAAACCTAATTTCTAATACTAAAATTATAATGACCCACCCCGGGTTGGCCACCCTCGAGACAGTGTCATCACATTTTGAAAATCTCAGCATGACACATATATGCAACAATAAAAAATTATCAACTGCAATTATTTACATCAATCCTCAACCCTTAACAGGGGAGATACATCATTCAGATCTCAACTTAAACATTATATACAACATAATATGCATGAATATTTACAAATATTTTTTTTTCTCATTAGTCTAAGGATGTGGACCACGTGGCTTACAGATAATAAATCCGTCTGAATCTCAGCTCACCAACTATCTGTTCTGCCTACGGCCTGAAATCATTTAACATTGAGAGATAAGCTTTACAAGCTCAGTGAATTAAATTTACTAGAAGTATTCAATTCGTATAAATAGTCTTTTAATTTTTAATCATTTATATCTCATATAACTTGATAATAGCATTCTATTATCACTACACATATCATAGTCTCATTATCTATCAATCTCTTCTTCTTATATATTTGTTCACCTTAAGACTATCAATTATTTCATAATTACCTCGTTATGAGGTTCATAACATATAGTCTACCATTTATATAGTTCTTATCATATCATACTTCTATGTTTCTTTCTCACCGTAATTGTCTCTCTGTGAGACTCATTCATCTATAAATTTAAAATACAAACAACACTTCAGCATTTTCAGTAATACAATCAATACTTAAAACAAATGCAATGCATGAATTATTATTAGGGAACGTTTTCCCACATGTCGACATGTTTTTATCTTAGACTGACCCCTTTCTAGTTCTTTTATTTCCAGCATATACCAGCTGTCACGATTTTCATTTATTTCCAACATATATCGGCTGTCACGGTTTTCATTTATTTCTAACATATACCGACTGTCACAGTTTTCATTTAGACCAGCCCCCTCCCGGTTCTTTTATTTCATGCATATACATATGAACAATGATATAAAATATGTATATGAATAGTAATATAACAATAAACATGTATTCAAACATTAAATTTAGCTATCCTGCATTTTCTTAAATTACTATTTGATCAATTTCACTAATTTCTTTTCCTCATATATCACATCAATTTATCAACCGTAACTCATCAAGAATTGCATTTATCTCCTTCATTATTTAATTGACTCATTATTCCAATAATATTACTTCTCATATAATAACTTTCCACATATCAATTATACTTATCATATCCATCAAACAACTTTCATCAATTATCAAATCATAGGTTAATAAATTATTCAAATATCATCACTATATATTTCATATTTATCTTGATTACTTAAAGTAAATCTAACTCACCACGTAGCACTTAAAGCTACCCGTGGATCACGTCCTTACCTTTCTTGCTTCTCTCAGCAATTTCCCCCGGTTGCTAATCATCAATACCTGACATAATATTCATGTTAAATTCTAATTTATTCTTCAATTCTTTCATAATTCACACCCTTTGAAAATTCCCACTTTGAATTCCGAGAATTTCATGTATGCTAAATTTCAAAAATAAACTTAATGTTATTACCTTTTGTTTTTTTTAGAGCTTCCCGTGATTCTCTATGAAATTCTCCTGTAAACCTCTTTAAAATTTTACTCTTTCAACCTTTCTTTCGGTCCCCAAGTGTTTAAAAAAATGAAGTAATTTAGATTTGAGATTGAAGAAAACCAAACAGGATTTGGTAAAACTAATAAAACAATTCAATATATAAAATATTTTAGCGGCACGGTCATCGCTTCCACCGTTTCACATTTAACAGCTGCATAACATGCAACACAATTTATACAATGTTGCAACACCTGGACTTCCAGGTGTTGCACGAAATTTGTTTTTTGTTTTTTTTTTCTTTTTTCTTTTTTTTTCCTTTTTCTTTATTCTGGACGATTTTTTTTTCCTTTTTCTTTTTCTTTACACCACCACGTGTCCTCTTTTTTTTAATTGTTTTATAAAAATTAAATATTTTGCATATATATATATATATATATTATTTTAACTCCATATCATATTTATTAAATTACTTCTTTACCTTTTCTTTACGAATACGGGTATTACAATTATCTTGTTGAGTCTTCTCACAATATGTAAGCCAAAAGTTCTACCATTCCCCCCCTCCCACCCTTTTTTTTATTTCCATTTGTGCCAGAAACGAATGTGATTTGTGTTAAAACAAGCAGGTACTTGATGAACCCAAAGATGAAGATTGCAAGTGATAGATTAGAAGTCATTCACGAGGAAGATAGATTAAAGAAAAATCTTGAGAAGCTGCAAGCCTGCAAGTGATGTGATTTGATTTCCTTAGCTTGGAGGCTGAGCAAAATAAAAAAGGAAGGAGAATGAATTGGTATGGCCGTAATGATATGAAACCCTATTTTTTCTTCAAATGACTATTTATATAGTTATGGGATAATTAGGTTAATTAACAAATTTACCATATATATAAACATAAAAATTACTGTAATAAGAACGAGGACGGGGATTTTGTGGTTGAAGCCTATCCCTTCCTTCCCGTTCTCGTTCCCGTTCATACCGAAGGTTTTTAAAAAATTATGTCCTTGTTCTCGTGGGGATAAAATCCCCTTTAAACCCGTCCCCAACGGTCGAAGATTTCCAAATCTTCGATGAAGGCGAATTATTTTGACATCCTACTTGTGAGCCCACTCTTTTTGCAATAACTGATTTGATCACAACATAAACATAAGCTTACAATACTATCATATAACTCAACCCACAATATGACTATTACCCACCTAAAGTAGGTTAAACAATAAATCTATAAATTGGACAAATAACTCACACACTAGTTGGAATTGAACCTAATACTTTATAATCCCATAGCCTCAACTTTGATATTTTAAGCACTAAACCGAAATTTCATTGGCTTGTGAGCCCACTCTTTTTTTGGGAGAATAAAACAACAACTAGATGTCATATCATGTCAATCAAATAATAAATTATCTTAAAGGCCTTCAAGAAATTACACATTGCATTAAGTTTTGTGCAAAATGAAATGGAACATACATTTGGGGTGGAAGAAATATTTCTTTTCGATATATTGATGGAAAAGGAAATCGAATCCAGGTATGAAGAACTCGAAGATAACCAACTAAGAGATCAGAGTTATTAATATTTCTTCAAAAGTTCAATAAATTAAATAAATGAGTACAATTAATATTTGGTATAAGTTGCATACATTTTTTTTTGGCATAGATACAAGTTGCATACATTGAAGCAATACAATATTTTCATTGACCACCAGCAAATAATAACCAAATCAAAAAAAGTATATGGGAAAAAATGAATTTTAAAAAAAAGAGAACCAGAAAGGGTCAAGTACTTCAGACCTTGTCATCATGATCATCATCCTCACAAGAACCATTAATTGAATTAGAAATCCTTACCCTCCTACAAAGCAAAATCATCCCAACCCATATTAAACCCTTAACAATCCTAACCATCCCAATTATCACAATGAGGTAATAAAGCCACTAACCAACAAAGTCAGCTACTCCAATATTATTATTACTATTACCAATGATGAGTCTTAAATATTGCATATTTAAGCCCTTAAATTATATTTGTTAAGCTCTTAATTTGTATTATTTCACTTTATTTTATGTATTTTCTGTGTTTTATGTATTTTTATAGGTTTGTGGAGAAAATGAAGCATTTTGGGAGATGTTAAGCTTCAAGAACAAAAGCTGAGGATGCCTACTGTGATCGAGCGCACGAGATATGCGATCGAGCGCACCTGCCTACGAACGAGCTCATGGTCAACATCCCATATTGAAATCTTTGCAGTGCAGTGCACCTGCGATCGAGTGCATCAGACATACGATCGAGCGCGCATGCGATCGTGCGCACAAGACATGAGATCGAGCGCACGTGCGATCGATCGCACCATTCTGCGATCGAGTGCACTCGGGCAGTATCCCACATCGAATTTACGACCCATTGTGCTTCGGGACTCCCACTATAAAAGCACCATCTCACTTCATCATTCAGGGTGCAATTCCTGGTGTCATTTGGTGCAATCCGGTGGACGTCTGCTAGCATTCTGGTGGATCCCGAAGGCTTTGCTACCACGAGGAGAAGCACCGCCCAACAGCGAGTGGAATTTCTTCCATGTATAGTCAGTTTTAATTTATTATTATTTTTAGTTTAATATTTAGCACTGTTATTGTGAACTTTAGTTTCATGATTATGAGTGGCTAAAATCTTCAACTAAGGTTGAAGATGAAGCCTCGTCGTTGTTTGGCATAAGATTTTCATATTTGTTTATACAATTTTGATGTTTTTTTAGTATAAATGTTCTGGTCAATTGTTTGAGTAAATTCTTATGATTGATAGTTTTTAAATTGTTCTGTTGGATATTCCGTGTGTTTCATCTGATGGATACATCAAATCATTTTTGATTAAATTGGATATCCTTTGTAATTTGTTAAAAGCGGATACATTGGATTGTTTTGGTTTAATTGGGATATTTGTTGTGATTTGTTTAAAATTGGATTCATGGAATGTTTTGATAGATTATTTTTATAGAACATGAAAATATATGCTTTACTTTGGTGGGGTGGATTCAGAAACCTTAGTACTTTTATCATTAGTTTTTAAATCAATTTAATTTAAGTTTATATTTTTTCTGCAAGAATACAATTCAAAATTCGGAACTAGGTTAAGATAAGGTTAGTTTAGATAAAATTATATTTTCACAACACAATTCCCTGTGGATTCGACCTCGCACTTGCACAATACTATATTGCAAACGACTTGTGTACTTGCGAGTAATTTAAAACTCACAACAAGTTTTTGGCGCCGTTGCCGGGGAGTTGTTTGGTTTGTGAAAATTAAATTTTTGGTCTGAATTGATCTTATTTTTCTACTAGCTAGTTAGCAATTTTTGTTTGATTTTTCTTTTTGGCAATTTTATTTTATTTGTTTATATTTGCATTGTTCAATAAATGTATATATATATATATATATATATATATATTTTTTTTTACAAATTTTTGTTGGCTCATTTTGTGAGTAGTGTGTTTGCTGTTTGTGCATTTATTCTATTTTATTCTGTAGTTTCTGCTGGTTAGTTTATTTTAGTGCTTTTTGTGTGGTGTATGCTTGGTCGGAGATCCCTGAATTTAGATTTGATACATTTAGATCCCGACTTAAAAAGAACTCTTAGGAGACAAAAAAAATCACTAGTTGAAAGAGAGACATCGGAGATGAAAGAGCAACCTATAACTTAGAACGTGGACTCCACTACATCCCTTAGGGATTTGTTCGCACCTGTTGCGACTAACTCATCTTCTTGCATAGTGTTGCCACCTACCAATGCCACCCATTTTGACTTAAAGCCACATGTCATCTAACTCCTACCCTCATTTCATGGCTTAGATCTTGAAAATTCTTACAGTCATGTGAAGAAGTTCAAAGATATTTGTCCAACATTCAAGTTCCAGAACTTCTCTGAGGAGTCAATCCATCTTCGACTTTTCCCTTTCTCTTTTCACGATAGAGCTAGGGCATGGTTGGATTCCAACACACTCGGGTCTATTACATCTTGGGAAAATCTGCTTAGTAAATTTTATCACAAGTTTTTCCCAATGTCTAGAGTGAATGAGTGCCGAAAGGAGATTAGTTCTTTCACTCATGATGAGGATGAAAAGTTTTCTGAGAGTTGGGAGCGCTTCAAAAGAGTTACTGATCAGATGCTCTCCACATGGATATGAAAAATGGAGACTCGTTCAGTTCTTCTACCAAGGGTTGACTCAACCCAACTGTAACATGATCGAGTCTATGAATGGGGGGGTATTCTTAAGTCTGACGGGGGAGAAAGCCTACAAGGTGTTGGACAAGTTGTCCGACAACTCGCAGCAGTGAGATTTTTCAAGCTGTCGAGATAAGTCCATTTGTGCTCCTAAGAAAGGAGGCATCAATGAGGTCAGGGAGGACGCTGACTTGAGGATAAAGTTAGATGCTCTCACTAAGAAGATTGACGTTCTCGCTGTGGGCCAATCAATCAATGCTGCCAACACATTCAATGTTGATAGTTGTTTCATCTGTGCTAGTCCCATGCATCTAGCACAGAATTGTCCATCAATGTCGGTTTTTGTCGAGTACCCTATTGAACAAGTGAATGCTTTCAATGATTATCGGAGGTAGTCAAATGGATCTTACTCTGAAACATACAATCCAGGGTGGTGGAACCACCCTAATTTTTCATGGAAGTAGAGCCAACCAATGAATCAGGGAGGAGTCCCGCATCATGCTCAAAATCAATACCCTCCCGAATTTGCCCCACAAATTCCTAGTCATGGTCACTCTACCCATCCAGCAC
The DNA here is from genome assembly GCA_023935145.1 of Bretschneidera sinensis. Classification (NCBI taxonomy): domain Eukaryota; kingdom Viridiplantae; phylum Streptophyta; class Magnoliopsida; order Brassicales; family Akaniaceae; genus Bretschneidera; species Bretschneidera sinensis. Next base: position 38,409,742 of record CM043697.1, on the reverse strand, counting down.
CATTACCTGCTTACCAAGCTCCCACTCAAACGCCAGAGCCAGTTTCACAGTCATTAAAGGACACCCTTAAGGAGTTCATGAAGATGACTGGCCAATCCATGAGCGAAGTAAGGAGTGCAACAATGGTAAACACCTAAGCAATTACCAAACTAAAGAGTCAAATAGGGTAAATTACAAGTCACTTGGGTGAAAGAGAGAAGGAAAAGTTCCCCAGTCAGCCCATGCCCAACCGAAATGACAGTTTGTGGTTGGAAATTCATCAAATCCTACGCACAGGGAGAAACAAGTGCAATCGATTGTCACATTGAGGTCTGGGAGACAAGTGGACAATCGAGTGGAAGAGAACCCTGCTATGCAGCAAGGGCAAGGAAGTGGCAACAATGAGAAGAGAGATGCTGAGCCATCTATAGCCACACCTACTGTGAAGGACCCTCCTAGGTCGTTTGTACCTAAAGCGCCTTACCCTGAGAGATTACAGGTGCCCAAGAAAGGAGGGAAGTATGAGGAAATTTTGGAGGTATTCAAGCAGGTCCAAATCAATATCCCATTTTTGGACGCCATCCATCAAGTGCCGTCATATGCCAAGTTTTTAAAGGACTTGATCACTATCAAGATGAGGACGAATGTCCCGAAGAAAGCATTTTTAACCGAGTAGGTGAGCTCAATCCTTCAGTGCAAGCTACCCATCAAGTATAAGGACCTAGGGTGTCCTCCTATCTCTTGCACGATAGGAGTCAGCCATATTAAGAGGGCTCTTTTGGATCTAAGGGCTAGTGTGAATCTTCTACCCTACTCAATCTATTTGCAATTGGGGTTAGGAGAATTGAAGCCCACATCCACGACGCTTCAATTGGCTGACAGGTCAGTGAAGATACCACGGGGAGTAGTTGAAGACATTTTGATAAAAGTGGATAAGTTCTATTTTCCCATGGATTTTATTGTGCTTGACACAGAGCCGGTTCAGAATGTAGGGATTCAGATATCGGTTATTCTAAGGCGACCATTCTTAGCCACGGCTAACACCCTGATCGATTGTAGGACAGGAGTGATGAAGATTTCCTTCGGAAATATGACAATGGAGTTGAATATCTTTGATATCACTAGGAAACCATTGGAATATGATGAAGTGAGAAATGTATACTTGATAGAGGAGATTCTTGAGGAGACTGTGAATGAATCAAGCATTAAGGACCCCCTGGAGGCATGCTTTGCTCAATTTGAAGAGGATTTGGATTTAGATAAGTTACTCGAGCAAATAAATGCCATTTTGGAGTCTTCTCCTTGGGGGAGCAATGAGACGGAGGAGACCGCAACACTTGAACCCCCCAAGAAAGAAATAAGCCTTTACCAGATAATCTTAAGTATAAGTTCCTAGGTCCAGCAGATTGTTTGCTTGTGATTATAGCTTCAGATTTGGTTGAGGCTCAAGAGGAGAAATTATTAGATGTCTTAAGAGAGCACAAAGAAGCTATCGATAAGACTATAGAGGATATTAAGGGAATTAACCCCTCGTTGGAAATGCACAAGATACATTTAGAGGAGAATGCCAAGCCATCGAGGGAGCCACAAAGAAGGCTCAACCCAGCTATGCAAGAGGTTGTGAGGGCAGAAGTAATTAAACCGTTAGATGCATGGATCATTTATCTCATCTCTGATAGCAAGTGGGTGAGCCCGATTTATGTCGTGCCCAAACGAGCTAGATTAAAGGTAGTGAAGAATAAGGATGATGAGTTGGTGCTAACTCATGTTCAGTCAGGTTGGATAGTGTGTATAGACTACCGTAAACTAAACGTTGCCACAAGGAAAGATCAGTTTCCACTCCCATTTATTGATCAAATGGTGGAGCGTTTGGCTGGGCACAAGTATTATTGCTTTTTAAATGGTTATTCTGGATATAACCAGGTCCTCGTGGACCCCGAAGATCAGGATAAGACGATGTTTACTTGTATTTTTGGGACATTTGCCTACCGTCGCATGCCCTTTGGGTTATCCAATGCACCCACTACTTTTCAGCGGTGCATGGTCAGTATATTCTCTAACATGGTAGAGCGGTTCTTAGAGATTTTCATGGATGACTTATCCGTCTTCGGTTCAACATTTGAGGAGTGCCTGCACCATCTCACTTTGGTTTTAGTGCGATGCAAGGAGAAGAACCTGGTGCTTAATTGGGAGAAGTGCCATTTTATGGTTAAGCAAGGTATTGTACTGGGGCATATCGTATCTCATCAGGGGATTGAGGTCGACAAAGCGAAGGTGGATCTGATTTCCAATCTTCCACCCCCACGTACGGTGAAGGAGGTTCGATCTTTTCTGGGCCATGCATGCTTCTACAGGCGATTTATTCAGAATTTCAGCAAAATCGCCAGGCCTTTGTGCAAGTTATTGCTAAAGGATGCCCCATTTGTCTTTGATGAAGACTGTAAGAAAGCATTTGGGGATTTGAAGAAGATTCTAACATCCACACCCATTATTCAGCCACCCAACTAGGGTGTGCCTTTTGAGATTATGTGTGACGTATCAGACTACACTGTTGGAGTTGTTTTGAGGCAGTGTGTTGATAAACTTTCCCATGTTATCTATTATGCAAGTCAAACTCTAAACAACGCATAACTCAATTACTCTACCACTGAGAAGGAGTTGCTAGCATTCGTTTTTGCATTAGACAAGTTCAGATCCTACTTGCTAGGATGTAAAGTCATTATCTACTCGGACCATGCAACATTGAAGTATCTTTTCTCCAAAAAAAAATGCTAAATCTCATCTTATCCGATGGATCTTGCTACTTCAAGAGTTTGACATAGAGATTCGGAATAAAAAAGGTTCAAAAAATATGGTGGCGGATGATTTGTCTAGATTGATTATGGATTTCACTGAGGCCGCCATTCCCATTTCTGAGACCTTTCCTGATGAACAATTGATGCATATTGCTCACAGTCCCGCGCCATGGTTTGCTGATATAGTGAACTATCATGTCACCAATCAAATGCATTTACATTAGGGGCGACATGATAAATCAAAGTTTTTAGCCATGGTAAAACATTTTTTCTGGGATGATCCTTACCTGTTCAAGTATTGTCTCGATCAGATCATCAGAAGATGTATTCCTAAGCATGACCAATATAATGTCATCGCCTTTTGTCATGATCATGCTTGTGGAGGTCATTTCAATGTTAAAAAGTCCGTTGTGAAGATTTTGCAGTGTGGATTCCGAGACTCTCACACCTACTGTGTATCTTGTGAGCATTGCCAAAAGCTAGGGAGTCTTTCTAGGAAGAATATGATGCCCCTCAACCCTATCCTGATTGTTGAGATTTTTGACGTGTGGGGTATTGATTTTATGGGACTGTTCCCAAACTCCTTTGGCTACCTGTACATTCTGGTTGCTGTGGACTATCTGTCCAAATGGGTGGAGGCCGTTGCATGTAAGACCAATGACCACAGAGTTGTGGTCTAGTTTTTGAAGGACACTATCTTTGCTCGTTATGGTACGCCTCGAGCAATCATAAGTGATGGAGGTAAGCACTTTTGCAACCGAATTTTTGAGCAGTTGATGGAGAAGTATTTCATCACACACAAGGTTGCCACCCCGTATAACCCTCAGACGAGTGGCCAAGTGAAAATTTTCAATCGCGAGATCAAGTAAATTTTGGAGAAGACTATGAACCCTAGTAGAAAGGATTGGTTTCTGCGATTAACTGATGCACTATGGGCATATCGAACAGCCTTTAAGACGCCATTTGGCATATCTCCCTATCGTATTGTGTACGGAAAGGCATGTCATCTTCCGATAGAATTAGAGCATCGTGCGTATTGGGCTATTAAGCAGCTGAACTTCAATCTTTCCAAGGTCGGCTTATAAAGGAAGCTCCAACTCAGTGAATTAGAGGAGCTGTGGAATGATGCATATGAGTGTGCACGGTCATAGAAGGCACAAATGAAGAAGACTCATGACCAAAACATTTTGAGACGAGCTTTTGAGCCGGGTCAAAAAGTTCTTCTTTACAACTCACGCCTGCATCTTTTTCCAAGCAAGCTCAAATCTCGATGGACAGACCCATTTATTATTCGGTCGGTTTTTCCTCATGGGGCCATCGAGATTAAGGATCCAAAGAATGGTACCACTTTCAAGGTAAATGGACAGAGGCTAAAACCATTCTTGGAGTTGAGGAGTCCGGACATTGAGATGATATTGTTAGAGGATCCTAGTTACTTAGATTGAGTGTCATCTACTATGGAGAGTCTGGCTGAAGACTTTAAACTTAGCACTCATGGGAGGCACCCCACAGCATATCCTTTCTGTATATTTATTATTTTTCATATTTATGATTACTGTTTGTTTCCAGTATTTTTTTGTTTTCCAGTCTTTATTTTTCAGGGGCAATGCGTACTTCAGTTCAAGTTTGGGGGTATGCTATGAGCCATACCAGTCCATATAGTTCTCCATATCCCAGGTCAGCTCTTTCCATATCATTCACACATTGGGGTCAATATGTAAATTAAGTTTGGGGGTATGGGAGACACGTTACACACACTTTGTCCTAATTTATTGTTGTTTTTTCTTCGTGAAGATAAATGCATGTTCATGTTCGTCTGAAAATTTTAGTTAACTTGAAAAATTGTGAGGTGGTTTCATTGGTGAGCTTAAAAATTTTGAACACATGATCTGATGATAGAGTTTTAAACCTTAGTTACTTACTTTAGGCATTCAAGAATTCACATGTTTGATCTAATCTAACACGAGCACAGTAGCACATATTTGTGTGAGGCATGACATATGATTTTAATGTGTATGTTTCCTTATCTTAACTGAAACTGGATGACTTGTTGGATAAACACTTGGGCATAGAAAAGCATGAAAAAAAAAGATAAGAAAAAAAATAATACTACTAATATTTGTAATGATCATCATCAATAAACTTTCCACTGAGTAACTAGATCTCTTACCTCAGCAAGCAATGAGTGTTCACAACAAAATGTAGGAATTTTATTTATAGTGATCATTGTGAAATTTTTCACTGAGTAACTGGACCTCTTGCCTCAGTAAGCAGTGAGTGTTCATGTTAAAAGGTGAAAATTTTGTTTGGTAGCGTTAAGGTTAGTTTAGTTTCATAGCCTTTTTGACTCGAGTTAGTAAGTCCTTAGGGGTGTCTTTACACCTAATGCCCTAAAACCATCTGGTTTGGGAGTCATTGACTCAACACTCATTACATGGGTCAATTAGAAAGCTTAGGGGAACTAAACATAGCAGAGCCTTATAAAAAAAAGAAAAAAAAAAAAGAAAACTATGCCATCATTGTTCATTCTGATGAGAAATTCTGTGAATCTTGAGACGTGGAAACATTGTACATTGAACTTATTTGGAAACCTTATCAGTATATGCTAATTCACTTCACACTGATTCAAGCTTGTGATATCTTAGCATGCCTCTTGTAAGTAATTAGGTTTTAAATTCTTATTCATTATGAAGATGGGTTAGATTTTTTAAGCTTGCTCATGAATGAATTTCATGATTTTGAGTGCTCCTTAAATTTTTGGATACCATGAGTAATGAACTTATCTTTGTGTTCTTTGTTTTTCATTTAGTTTTTATTTATTTATTTTATTTTGCTAAGGGACTAGCAAAATATAAGTTTCAGGGTATTTGATGAGTCTTAAATATTGCATATTTAAGCCCTTAAATTATATTTGTTAAGCTTAGTTTGTATTATTTCACTTTATTTTATGTCTTTTCTGTGTTTTGTGTATTTTTATAGGTTTGTGGAGAAAATGAAGCATTTCGGGAGATGTTAAGCTTCAAGAGCAAAAGCTGAGGATGCCTAGTACGATCGAGCGCATGAGACATGCGATCGAGCGCACCTGCCTACGAACAAGTGCATGGTCAACATCCCACATCGAAATCTTTGCAGTGCAGTGCACCTGCGATCGAGCGCATCAGACATGCGATCGTGCGCACAAGACATGAGATTGAGCGCACATGCGATCGATCGCACCATTCTGCGATCGAGCGCACTCGGGCAGTATCCCACATTGAATCTGCAACCCATTTTGCTCTGGGACTCCCCCTATAAAAGCACCATCTCACTTCATCATTCAGGGTGCAATTCCTGGTGCCATTTGGTGCAATCCGATGGATGTCTGCTAGCATTCTGGTGGATCCCGAAGGCTTTGCTACCACAAGGGGAAGCACCACCCAACAGTGAGTGAAATTTCTCCCATGTATAGTCAGTTTTAAATTACTGTTTTTTTTAGTTTAATGTTTAGCACTGTTATTGTGAACTTTAGTTTCATGATTATGAGTGGCTAAAATCTTCAAATAAGGTTGAAAATGAAGCCTCGCCGTTGTTTGACATAAGATTTTCAGATTTGTTTATACAATTCTGATGTTTTTTTAGTATAAATGTTCTGGTCAATTGTTTGAGTAAATTCTTACGATTGATAGTTTTTAAATTGTTCTGTTGGATATTCCATGTGTTTCATCTGATGGATACATCGAATCGTTTTTTATTAAATTGGATATCCTTTGTGATTTGTTAAAAGCGGATACATTGGATTGTTTTGGTTTAATTGGGATATTTGTTGTGATTTGTTTAAAGTTGGATTCATGGAATGTTTCGATAGATTATTTTTATAGAACATGAAAATATATGCTTTACTTTGGTGAGGTGGATTCAAAAACTTTAGTGTTTTTATCATTAGTTTTTAAATCAATTTTATTTAAGTTTATATTTCTTTTGCAAGAATACAATTCAAAATTCGGAACTAGGTTAAGATAAGGTTAGTTTAGATAAAATTATATTTTCACAACACAATTCCTTGTGGATTCGACCTCGCACTTGCACAATACTATATTGCAAACGACTCGTGCGCTTGCGAGTAATTTAAAACTCACAACACCCAACATCTCTTTCTTTAACTCAACCAAAACAACCAAAGCCTCAACCTCATCCCTCAACTTCCACCACCATAACCCACCAAGGCTCACCGCCTTTGCTACCCTTTCATCCCACCTCTCCTCCCTAGAAACCCCGAAAACCGTGTCGTCCACCACGGGCTTCACCACAGTTCTTGACCATAGAATCATTGTCTCATGCAAACCCAAGAAAAATATAACTCTACTTAATAAACTCCTCTCAATTCCAACAATAGTAGTAGAATATTTTCCATCAACTCCTGCAGCTATGCTTCCTTCAATCCCTAAACTGACGCATACTTGCAAAACGCAGAGGAAAATCCAAGCAAGGTGCAAATGGAGTCGATAAGCTGCAGATGGGAACTCACTTACAAAGGTAATTTTACCTGTAAAGCCATAGATGAGAGTGGCTACACTAATAATTGAAACAAGAGCATAGAGTAAAGCTGGGTTTGTGTAAAAGAAAAAGGAGAAGAGAAAATTACAACAAGAGGCTTGTTGTCTGATTAATGTTAAGAGATAGCGAGCACAAGAGAGCCTCGCTAGAAGGAGAAAAGAGAGAGGAAGCAAGGGGCTGGGGAGGGTGATTGTGAAGATGTGAAAGGGTTCAGTTAGAGTGGAAGATTTCAGGAGCTGCTTAGTCTTTTGTGGCCAGTTGTGCCAACCCAATTCTTTTTTGTCCTAAAGCAAAACAATCAATTATTTCTCCTAATTAACAAAAAAAAGAAAAGAAACTCTCTTTAATTTGTTAACATGAGAAGAAACGGAAGCACATGAGGGTCTCTATATATGTGACTAAAATTATAGTACTGGAAGAGAATGAATTTTCATAGAGTGGTTGCCACGTCCATAGTTTAAGTTTCTTGACGCACATGGTCTTATATACTGTTATATATTTTCTTGTTTCAATTTACGTCATAATAGGCTTTTGAAGCAATTTTGATATTAATTTTTTATGAGTATATTATTAATTTAAAATTATAATTTTTTTTGAATTCGTGTTAATTTTATGAAGCTATATTTATAAAAATTTTGTTATTTTTAATTTAAAATTAAATAAAAAAATTAATCAATTAATTAGATGAATAGTACATCGTGACATATAAATTAAGATGGAGGGAGTATTAACTCCATGCACATGCATATTTTTATTTAGAATGAATACATTCATCCAAAAATGTATTTTATGGTATTTTTTGGGCCATAATCAAACATGCGTGTTAATATTTTCTTTCTTCTAGTGAAACTAAAAATATAACAATGATTGATTTGATGTATAAATTCGTAGTATCTCATTACACATAAAAATTCACAATATTAGCATACTATTCACCTAAAGTGAAAGAAATAACTGATATACAAATCGAACAAATAATTCACACACCGTAAAAATCAATCCTGAAATTTTATTTCAGATCGATCATCTTTTTTTGAGTAATTCTTGCATAATAAATTAAATCAGTGATGTCTATAAATAAATAAAAAAAAAAAAAAAAAAAAAACCAACGATGAACTGACACCTGAGATAATTAAGCATAATCTTTTCAATTTAAAACCCACTTGGAGCTCTCTAAAACAGGAGGATGACAATTGAAATTTTTTACATTAAACAAGAAATAAAGGTAAATAAAAAGAGAAAATTGAAGGACATTTTCCATTGATACCTTATCTATTCCAAGAGCCAACCAATTATTTTCCTTATTTTAGTAACAAGTTGTATACAATCACCAAATTAACTAGCTCCATTATTCTTCTCTAACATATAATTCTATATAAATAGTTTCTTGGTTAGATCGATGTTTTAGATCTATATGTCATTGATAATTTTGAGAAATTTTATTTGTAACATTAGTTATGTGTTTCATTCAAAAAAATATTATCAGTGAAGTTCTCTAAAATTACCAATAAAGTTTCAAACAAATTTAAAACATTGATTTTAGACCTGATCTAACCAAGAATTATTCTATATCAAAAAAAAATTATCAATTACAAATTTAGAATGATTATAGATAAGATGATTTGAACATGAGATTTCCTTTTATTAAAAAAAAATTATCAATTTGGTTAGAATGGTGATACCACGGACCCGATTTCGTGAGAATTACTACGAAACTGAGAAAATCTATTAGTAATCACATACGGGATACTGAGTAATAATCTCGGTATTTAAATTTTTTTATAAAAAATTTGAATTAATTATTATTTAATTTTTTCAAAAATATTAATGGACTTTACCAAAAAACGGATCCATAAAATCACCAATCAATTTAGGTTATGCTTTGATCACCATGCATTCTTCTATAATATTTCTGTTTCTAATTCTTTTATTTGTTTATATGTAAATATCTTTCATAGCCATACTTATGGTCTGGATCATGCTACAAGTCAATGCCTGTAAAATATGGTGTATATTTTATACTTACAAATCGATGTGGTACCAGCAACAATATTCCAACCATGGAAAGACACTATTTATTGGTTTATTCGGAGTAAATTATTGAATTTAAATCAATTAAAATTTTTATTAATAATTTAAAAAATTTATTATTTATATTAATTTTTAAATCTCATATTTATATAGATGTTATTAATAAAAAAATTTAAAATTATTAATAAAATTTTTAACTGATCTAAAACATTAGATTTAAACCTGAATCATTCAAAAATTTTTACAAAAACAAATCACGGAAAACTTTACCAAGTAAAAAAACGGTTAAAGGTTTGATTTTAAATTATAAATTATTATTTCTGTTCTAGACAGTGCCATTATAAAAATGGACCACCAACATAAATTACCCAAAAATTTCACTGATAAAACAGTAATACCTGTTTAATGTCAAGCTGTAAATACTTTTAATTTTAACCTTCAAATTTTATTGTAACGAGTCATGAAAATTTTTGTTGTAATTTTTTTTAAGTCAAATTTTAGATTTATTTAAAATTTTATTGATGATTATTTAAAATTTCACATATAACACTGATATAAATGTAAAATTAAAAAAAAATAATATTATTAATAAAATATTTTAAAATTATCGTTAAAATTTCAAATAGATTCCAGTTTAATAAAGAAATTTTGTTTTATGTGGTGGGGTATTTCGAGTATGGGCATATTCAGTATGGAACTGAGGGGTAACTGGCCCCATAAAATATTATACATAATTTTAAAATGCCCCATTAAAATAAGTAAATTATATATTTACCCCTCTAATATAGAGAAATTTACGTAAATACAAGATTATCTGTATAACCAACCCTCCCTCACTTTTAGTCACTTCACTTTTAAAGAAAGGTACTACTCGTAAAGTATGCTCAACAAGAGCAACTTTTTTTCTCCATTTCTTTTGTCTCATCATCTATCCACTCTCTGTCTCTCTCTCCACGCCTTCCCATAATTCCCAACTACTCTTTCTCTCAAAAATAGGGTGGGAAAATTTGACTTAGCCCAAACTTGAGTTATTTGAAATCCAAATCTAAAATAATTAAATTCAACCAAAACTCAAAATAATTCATATTCGAAATTCAAAACAATTTGGACTCGATACAACTTGAAACCCGATACAATTTGAATATGAGACAAAACAATCTAATATAAATTAATCATCAATCATTATAAAAAAAAAATCAATTTAGTATGAGACGATATAAATAGATCATTTATTATATTATATTTTAACTTTTAGTACAAATATTCTTAATTTTTTCATCAAATTATAATATCAACAAATTAATGTTACATATAATTAAATTTAAGTATGATTAATTCATATGTATAATAAGTGTGTAAATGTGTAATTGCATTTTATTTTTTTAAAACCATTTTTCTTAGTTATATGCTTATATGTTTAACATATTTTAAAATTTTCACATAATTATATGGTACATCAACACAAAATTGCATATATGTTTCAGGTTATTAATTAATTTATTACATATATGTAATAAATTAATAATATTAATGTATCTTACACACACTATAATTTATTGTACACTTTTTATTTTACAAAAAAAGATCATTAGATTTAATATTATATTCATATAGGTCATGCGAGTCAACCTTGATCATCATCGTATATGTTTAAGAAAAAGTTAATTTTATCTTTTATTAGTTTATTAACTTGTCAAATTCTTTATATTTATATTATTTTCAGATATAATTTTGATTTGCATTTAATCATACCATAATTAGTTAAATATATTAAGATGAAAAAAAATATATTAAGTTACTACTAACCTATTTTTGTGAACTTAATTATACTGAAACATAAAAAAGATGTAATAATCTAAAATTAAAACGGAATTCAAATGATTTTCTTCTAAATTGAAAGAAAAGAATATAGACAAATAGAAAAAATACAATGGATCACATTGAGCCCGCTCGAAATCCCAAAACCCGAGACAAGTCAACTCTGAATGACTTGTTCCAAAATAACCGAAGACCTGATATATATGACCTAAGATGATACGACCTGAACCCAAAACAAGTCAACATAGAATAACACAATCCAAAATGATCAGAGACCCAATATATATGATCCGAGATGATATAACTCGAGTTTGACTTGAAACTCAACACACTTAATATAAATATGATCCGAACAGGATCCATCTTATTGCTACCATTGCTCAAAAGTCAAAACCTCCTTTGTCTCTCCATCATTGGGTTTTTCATTTTATCCACAAAGATTAACAAAGAGAAAGAATTAATGCCACATTCCTCAATTTCTAGATTTCTCGAGGTCATGAGTTGAGTGGTTTTTAAGGTATTGGAATTTGGGTATTTGAGTGTTTTTGTTTTGGAACTATCACGATAAGCAACAACATAAATGGGCAGTTTGGTGAAACGCATTGGATAAGGGTTTGATTACAATTCACAGAAACTGATTCTTTTATCCATCTATTTTTTTTGTTCCTAGTTGAGCTTACGGCACTTGATAATAAACTTAAAATTATAGAATATATTTCCGTTTAGATAAGAGATTTTCATAGTTAAAAAAGAATTAGTGATATTTCTGAAAGTTAGTACCGGAATCAAAAACATATTGTATTTTTACTGGTATATTGCTTTTGAAATTGACATCTTATCAGTTGATAAAATAACTATATAAAAAATTATGTATTCGAGTCAATAAATACAAAAAATACATTTATTTTGTGAAATGATGTCATTGATGATTATATTACATTCATTTTCAAATATATAATATGGATGTGTGTGTATATATGTTTGGATTTCTTCTTTGAAACAAGAAGATTTTGAGAATAGAATAAAAAAAATGAGGAGAAGAATTTTGAAGAGAATAGAGAGCTCCGATGATGACTGCTTCTTGCTTGTTTCATTGTGTTCAATAATGGGAAAAACCTATCTATTTATAGAGGTTTTCAGTCTTATTTCCATCCCCTGATAACCGTCTCATTTAAAATTCAAATCATGAATGATATTTATTCATCTATATTTCGTGATTATCTTTAACTGATTATTATATATTATCTTATCATTTTCATTTCAGTATAAACATTTTTTGAAACTGAACTAATAAGAAGATGAATTCTTATCTCTTTAATTTCTATTTGTAATTGGTGGAACAGAAATCGAATTCTGGGTTTTTCGAGCCAGTGCAGATGAATGAGAGCTTAGTATTTGCAGTCCCATTCCAGTTTAGCTTGTCATATAAGTGACCAAGTGAAAAGCAAAAAAAGGACAAATGACTCCCATAAACAATTTCATTTCGTGAGTGCCTTTATTTTTCGCCGAGAGTGGCTTTGGACCGATAAGAAAGAGAGAATTGTCAATATTTTATGGTTCTATAAAAAAAAAATTATTATCGTTTGTGTTTGATGATAAATTTATACGATGATAAATAAATGTTGATAATAAAAATCAAAGAAATAAATTTATTATTAAATGCATATATTTATCATTAAATATATATGTTTACCACGTAAGATATTTATTTTTCTTTGAATGACACCGAATTCATCACCAAAAGTGCACAAGAGTTGGACTTAGGCAAAAGTACTTAGCTAGATCGGGTTTAAAATTAATGTTTTAGATTTATCTGAAATTTCACTCATAATTTTAAGAAGCTTTACTGGAAATGTCAGCATAAATGTAGAACTCAAGAAATGATGTTACCAATAAAATTTCTTAAAATTATCAATAAAGTTTCATATGGGTCTAAAACTAATAGTTTAGACCAGATCTAACCAAGTATTGTTTGGAACATTTGGATACGGTTGAGCACAGTCAAAAAAATCCATATATAGCACCACCCTATGATCTCATTACCTTTACTGGTTCCTTTTATAACTCAACCCAGAAGGAGCAATTCTTAGTTATTTTTAGATTCTTTCGAAATTTTATTGCTAATATTATTTTTTGAGTATCACACTTAAAATGAAGTTTTTTAAAAATTATTAATGGAATTTTGGGACGGATAAACATTGGCTTAGACCCGATCTAGTAAGAATTTTTTTATCCAAAAGAAGTTGCAAATATGTGCTATGTATCGGATGGAAAACTCAATTTTGTACTTAGAGTGAAAATTTGACTGATAATTTTAAAGAACTTCACTATAACGTCTGTACATATTCAATTAACATTATTAATAAAGTTCTAAAAAGTTATTTATTAAGTTTTTATCTTGATGCAAAAGTACATTTTAAACTCGGTGCAAAACTACGTTTGCACTCGATACAAGTAAGAATCTTCTCGTAAGAGTTAACCAACCAATTCAAAATACAAAAGAGTCCAACATTGTCCATTCTACTGAACAAGCTAATAACCTCTCTAACGGATCACCACATGGATAACTACTGAGAATATTGTATTGTATTCAGTTAAGATGTAATCTAGTTTGTTATGTATTTGGATTCTCTCCACTCTTGTAAACATTATATATACTCAATGAAACATATCATCTGGTATCAATTCGAACCAGATTTCCAACTCTGACTTGGTATCAGAGCCACAACTAGGCTAACACTTCTTTCTTTCGATCCCAATGGCCCTACCCAGAGATCATGATGCCTTTATCTTTCCCAACATCACTCCCTTGGTTTCTGTTTGGCTTGATGGAACCAATTATCTTAATTGAACCACCCAATTCCTTCCTCTTCTACGAAGCTATGATCTACTTGGTATTGTAGATGGCTCTGAGCCATGTCCTCCTCAGTTTGTCACTGATGCTGAAGGCAAACTTACCACTACTATTGCTCCTGATAATATGCTATGGCAGAAAAATGACCAATTCATTTTGGCATGGATAAATGTCACTCTCATAGAGAAGGTTTGTCTACTATTTATGGACAAACAACTTCTCGACAGGTATGGACCACCATGTCTAACAAATTTGTCCCACATTCTCGATCCAGAATTTTCCACCTCAAAAGACAATTGCAAACTGTCCACCAAGGGTCCAAGTCATGCACTGACTATCTTCTTAATGCCAAAAACTGGTATGATCAACTTGCAGCTGTAGGAAAATATGTTGATGATGAAGATCTGTTCTCATATGTTGTTGGAGGCCTCAATCTCTCATATCATCCATTTATCACCTCTCTTAACTTTACCACTCGAGAATCCTTTACCACCTTTGATGATTTTCAAACCGAGTTGTTCAACTATGAGCAATTGCTAGAGACCCAACACAAATCCATACCACTGGATAATACCAACATAGCCTTCTTACTCAGAAAACCAAACCAAATTACCACCACAAAAGATCCAACAAACCATTTTCCTCCAATAAACCCTTTGGTTCCAAGCCTTCCAATAAACCCAGTCTTCTTGTATTGTCAAACGGAAAAAATCAAAATTCTACTTCTAGTCCATTCTTTCAAAACTTAAAACCTCCTTGTCAGATTTGTGGAAAGATAAGCCATCAAGCACTTGATTGTTACCATAGGATGGACTACTCTTACCAAGGAAGACACCCCCCTACACAGCTGGCTACCATGGCTGCTCATACACATGTCACACCAGAGGATGATCAACCTTGGTTCTTGGATAGTGGTGCTAATAACCATGTTACCTCTACTTTGGAGAACCTCACCATCAATCAACAACCATACCAAGGTCCAACTCAAGTAACTGTTGGAAATAGGGGAGGTTTGATCATAAACAACACTAGTTCCTCTATTATTTAAACCAAAAATAGTTCCTTGCTTTTATCTAATATTTTACACTATCTTCAGGCCTCTTCTAATCTCCTTTCAATCCAGCAACTTTACCAAGATAATAATTGTTATTTTGTGTTAACTGCTTCATATTTTGTTGTGAAAGATTTGCAGACCAATAGAATCCTCCTCCAAGGTCCGAGTAGAGCAGACCTCTATCCAATCCATTTCCAATCAAATAAGTGGCAGTAAAGATCCACCACCAACTCTTCATTTGCTGCTTTCCTAGGATTCACAGTCCCTGTCCAGACTTGGCATACGAGATTGGGTCATCCATCAACCTCAATTTTGCAACATCTCCACCATGATGCTCTTATTTCAGTTTTTGGGTCTCATAAGCTAAAATAAGTTTGTGAATTTTGTCGAATGGCTAAAAGTCATAAACTTCCCTTTCCTACCTCTGTTCATCAGTCAAGTCATCCCTTAGAACTTATTCATTCTGATGTCTGGACTTCTCCAGTTACTTCAATAAGTGGTTGTAAATTTTATGTTATATTCATTGATGATTACTCTCGGTTCTCATGGATATTTCCTTTAAAGCAAAAGTCAAATGTTGTCTTATGCTTCATTAAATTTAAATGTTTTGTTGAGAACCTATTCTCCTCCAAAATTAAACAGCTTCAAACAGATAATGGAGGAGAATATATCTCCAACTCATTTAAAACTTTTCTAAATGAAAATGGCATTTTGCATAGGCTGACATGCCCTCATACTTCTGAGAAAAATGGAATTTCTGAAAGAAAACATTGACATATAACAGAAACAAGCCTTACACTTCTAACTCAATTACATCTTCCATCTGAACATTAGGTTGATGCTTTCCTTACAGCCACTTACCTTATCAACAAAATGCCATCACCTGTTCTTGATAATCACTCACCCTATCTTCTATTATTTCATAAACAGCCAGACTACACCATTTTTAAGACATTTGGTTGTGCTTGTTACCCCCTTTCTAAGACCTTACTCTGCTTATAAACTGTCATATAAAAGCAAAAAGTGCATCTTTCTTGGCTATGCTACAAATCAGAAAGGTTATAGATGTTATGATATTCAATCTGGTCACATCTATATCTCCTGCCATGTAGTATTTGATGAAAATACTTTTCCTGCTGCAAACTCCATTTCCAATTCAACATCTCCTGCTAGTACATCATCATTCACCACCAATTCCATTTGCACGCCTATTTTACCTACTGCTACTCAAATCTTGGAGGATATTCCATTGGTGTAACGACTCATCCCGGGTTGGCCACCCCGAAACGAAGTCCTCACATTTTGAGAATCTCAGCACGACACATATATGCAACCAAAAAAAATAATAATAATACTAACAAAGAGTTCATTATCAACCTCAACAAGGGAGGTATATAAATCTGACATTAATTTACATATAATTTACAACATAAGATGCATGAATATTTACAAATATTTATTTTCTTTTCACACTAGTCTGAGGATATGGACACGTACATGGTTACAGAATTTTATTCTGTCTGAGCTGGGACCCACCAACTACTTGACCTGATTGTTACCTGAAATCATTGTACAATGGGGGGATGAGCTTCACAAGCTCAGTGAATTAAATTTACTAAAAGTATTCTAATCTCATAAATAACCCATTCATATTTAATCATTTATTTCACCTATAACTAGATAATAGCATAAATATCTAACAATTAAATAATTTCCATATATATATATAAATTTATATTTATATCCTTCTCATTTTCTCATGGTAATTGTCTCTCTCTAAGAGACTCATCTATCTCTAAATAAATTCACCATCATACACCACACATCAGCATTTCAATAATGCAAGCAATAATTAAATCTGATGTCATGAATGAATGATTATGATGGGAACGTCTTCCCACCTGTCGACAGGTTGTTATTATCTTAGACTGGCTGCCCTCCCGGTTTTTTTTTTTTTTTTAATTCTCATCAGACCGGCTGCCTTCCCGGTTAATTCCAGCATATACTGGCTGTCACGGTTTTCACTTTTCATTCCAGCATATACCGGTTGTCACAGTTATTTCATTAGACCGACTGCCTTCCCGGTTCTTTTCTTTTCATTAGGCCGGCTGCCTTCCCGGTTCTTTTCTTTTCATTTAATGCATATGCATATGAACAATTATATGAAATATGCATATAAACAACAATATAAAAAAAAAACAACATATAAATTCAAAATATTTAAAATTGGCTAACCTCATTATTCTCAAAAATTCCTCTTATCCCAAATCACATCAAATCACCCACCAAAACTTGTCAAGATTCACGAAATTTCATCTCATCATAATTCGTGTTAAAACATAATTATAACTCATCAATAATTTATTTATCTCTTTTATGCTCAAATAACTTATTATTTCCAAAAATATCACTTCTCACCGAAAAATATTTCTACATGTCCAAATTTTCTATCATACTCATAAATCAATTTTTCATCTATCACCCAAACATACTTTAATAATTAAGTTTAATATTATCACTAAATAATTAATTTTTTTATTTAGACTACTTAAAGTAAATCCAACTCACCACGTAGTACTTAAAGCTACCCGTGGACCACCTCCTTGCCTTTCTCGTTCTTCTCCGAAATTTCCCCCGATCGTTGACCACCGACACCTGACATAATATTTGAATTAAATTTCTAATTATTTATCCATTTCTTCATAAACTACACATTTTGAAAATTTCCACTTTAGCTTCCTGGAATTTTCATAAATACTAAAATTTTAAAACATTACCTTATTACCTTCTGCTATTCTGATAGCTTCTCGTAATTCTCTATAAAATATTTCCGAAAATCTCTTCAAAATTTTGCTCCTTCAACCTTTCTTTAAACTCTCAAGTGATTTGAGAAAACAGATGAACGAAATTCCTTTAGAACCATAAAAACCTGGACTGAAAAACTTAAGCAGCTCTCCTTCTACAATATCCACGAGCGAGACAACATCAACTTAAATCAGCAACTTCAATTTTTTTTTTTTCACTTTCACCTTTCACTTTTCACCTGCACGTTTCACATTTCACTTTTCACCTTCACATTTCACTTTTCACATTCACCTTTCACTTTCACCTTTCACTTTTCACCTGCACCTTTCACTTTTCACTTTTCACCTTCACCTTTTACTTTTCACCTTTACCTTTCACTATTCTTTCTTTGAAACTCTGTTGACCACCGAATTTTACTATTCACACCAATTTTTTTTTTTTTTTTACAAATACGGGTATTACAATTCTACCCACCTTATAAAAATTTCGTCCCCGAAATTTTCTTGCTGAAATCAAGTAAAGAGTTGGGGATAATCCTTCCTCATTATTTCTTCATGTTCCCACGTGAGTTCTTCAACATCTTTATTGCGCCATAATCCTTGAATCAAAGGAATAACTTTATTGCGTAAAACTTGCTCCTTTCTGTCTAGGATTTTGACTGGTGCTAGCATAAAAGTCAAGTTTTTCTGAATTTTTATCATCTGATTCGTGACATTATGGGACTCATCGTGCAAGTACTTCCTCAGTAGAGGCACATGAAAAACATTATGTAATTGCTTTAATTCTAGAGGCAAATTCAATCGATATGCTACGGGCCTAATTCTCTCAATTACCTCATAGGGCCTCATAAATCTTGGGTTTAACTTTCTCTTCTTCTTAAATCTCAACACTCCCTTCCACGGAGATATCTTCAAAAATACCCAGTCACCAACTTGAAACTCGAGAGGTCGTCTTCTTTTATCAGCATATCCCTTCTGTCTGTTCTGAGCTGCTCTGAGGTTTTCCTTAACCAGTTTGATTCTCTCAGTAGTCAAGTCAATCATTTCTGGGCCATATATCTTTCTCTCTCCAACTTCTTCCCAACATACTGGAGTTCTACACCTTCTGTCATATAAAGCCTCGAAAGGTGCCATCCCAATACTAGTTTGATACTGATTATTGTAGGCAAACTCGATCAAAGGAAAATAAGCATCCCAGCTTACTGAGAAACTTGATACACTTACCCTCAGCATATCTTCTAGTATCCTGATAATCCTCTCTGTCTGTCCATCAGTTTGTGGATGAAAAGCTGTACTAAACTGTAATTGTGTACCTATAGCTTCTTGGAAACCCTTCCAAAATCTAGAGGTAAATCTAGAATCCCGATTTGATATGATACTCAAGGGTACTCCATGTAATTTTACTATCTCTACCACATACAACTCAGCTAACTTCTCTGGACTCCATATAGTTTTGATAGGAAGAAAATGTGAAGACTTAGAAAGTCTATCCACTATAACCCACACAGCATCATGCCCTCTCTGGGTACGGGGAAAACCAGAGACAAAATCCATACTTACATTTTCCCATGGCCACTCAGGTACTGGAAGAGGTTGTAATAAACCTGCGGGATGTCTATTCTCAGACTTTACCTGTTGACAAGTCAAACATCTAGAGATATATTTTGCTACATCCTTCTTCATCCCTGACCACCAATAATTTTGTTTCAATCCCCTGTACATCTTATTATTACCTGGGTGCATGGAATATACAGAATCATGAGCCTCCCTTAATATCTCTTTTCTCATCTCCACATCGTTGGGAACACAAACTCTATGCCCCAATACTACCATTCCATCTTCTCTAATTCTAAATTCAGTTGACTTCCCACTCATCACTTCCTGCCTGATCTTTTCTATCCCCTCATCTCTACTCTACATCTGAAATATGCGATCAATAATAGAAGATTGTATCACCATATTTGCCATTAATACTCCTCTATCATTGACACTCAATTGCATCCTCATTCTTCTTAATTCTATCATCAGGCTAGTATTATGACTCCTAATAACCGCTAATCTCCCTGTAGCTTTTCTACTCAATGCATCAGCTACTACATTAGCTTTTCCTGGATGATAATGAATTGTACAATCATAATCACAAATCAATTCCATCCACCTCCTCTGCCTCAGATTCAACTCCTTCTGGGTTGGTAAATGCGTCAAACTTTTATGATCAGTAAAAATTTCGCACTTAGCTCCATATAGATGGTGTCTCCAAATCTTCAAAGCAAAAACTATGGCAGCCAATTCTAAATCATGGGTTGGGTAATTCTTCTCATGGTTTTTCAGTTGCCTAGATACGTAAGCTATAACTTTCCCATGTTGCATCAACACACATCCCAATCCCTGATGCGACGCATCACTATAGACCACAAATCCTTCATTACCAGAAGGAAGCACTAATACCGGGGCAGTAGTCAGTTTTTCTTTCAACAGTTGGAAACTTCTCTCACATCTCTCTGACCACCTAAACTTCACATTCTTCCTGGTCAATTTAGTCAAAGGTACAGCAATCATAGAAATTTTTTGGATAAATCTTCTATAATAACCAGCCAACCCCAAAAAGCTTCTAATTTCAGTTACACTTGTGGGTCTCACCCAATTCAACACTGCTTCTACTTTTTGTGGGTCAACTGCTATCCCCTCTCCCGACACAACATGCCCCAAGAAAGATATCTCATTCAACCAAAACTCACATTTAGAGAATTTCGCATATAATTTCTCCTTCCTCAGAATCTCCAACACTATCTCTAAATGTCGCATATGCTCCTCTTCATTCTTAGAATATACTAAAATATTATCAATAAACACAATTATAAATCTGTCCAAGAATGGTTTAAACACCCGGTTCATAAGATCCATAAATGCCGCAGGAGCATTGGTCAACCCAAAAGGCATCACTAAGAACTCATAATGACCATAACGTGTCCTAAAAGCAGATTTAGGTACGTCCCCCTCTTTTATCCTCAATTGATGATATCTCGACCTCAAGTCTATCTTAGAGAACACTCTAGCTCCCTGTAATTGCTCGAATAAGTCATCTATCCTGGGTAAAGGATATCTATTTTTGATTGTGATCTTATTCAATTGTCTATAATCAATACACAACCTCAATGTCCCATCCTTCTTCTTGACAAATAACACAGGGGCTCCCCAGGGTGATGTACTAGGTTGGATAAACTGTTTATCTAGCAACTCCTGAAGCTGAACTTTCAACTCTCTCAATTCAGCTGGGGCCATTCTATAGGGTGCTATAGATATGGGTGCTGATCCTAGAATTACTTCAATAGAAAATTCAATCTCTCTATTGGGAGGCAACCCAGTCAACTCTTCAGGAAATACATCAAAAAAATCTTTCACTACCAAAATATCTTCTAACTTTCTACCCTCCTTGCTAGAATCCACTACATAAGCTAAATACTCCTCACAACCCTTCCTCAACCATTTACTAGCAGTTAAGGCAGAAATCAGACAATTTGCAAGTACCTTACGTTCTCCCTGAAAATTAAACTCCTCTTGTCCGGGAATCCTGAACACTACATTTTTCCTAAAACAATCTACCCAAGCATGATATGCAGATAGCCAATTCATCCCCAGAATTACATCAAAATCTGTCATATCTAAAGGCAATAAATCAACTTCAAATTCTCTTTCAGCAATATTAATCACACGCCCTTGATATATTGTTCTGATAATAATCCTATCTCCCGTAGAAATCTCAACAATAATTGCATGCATCATAGGACTAGCACTAGCATCAATAGATTTCATATAACTACTAGATGCAAAAGAATGAGTCGCACCAGGATCAATCAATAATCTAGCAGGCCTACCAAGAATAGAGATCATACCCATAACAACATCAGGAGTGGCTTGTGCATCTTGTTAGGTCAAAGCATAGACTCTGCCATCTCTGGACTGAATCTGACTGCCACGTCCTCGCTCTGCTACTGATCCTCGACCTCTGCCTCGCACACCCCCTGATCCACCTCCTTTCTCCATTGATCTTCCCCCAACGCTTCCAACACTTATGTCAGTAGATTTTCCCGCTGGGCAATTTACAGCAACATGTCCTCCCTCACCACATATAAAGCATATCTGCGTAGGGCAATTCCAAGCTAAATGTCCCATCTGATTACATTTAAAGCAAATAATTGACTCCCGGTCATACATCAGATTACCGCTTCCTCTTGGTGGCATACTTATTCCTCTACCATGACTCCCAATTCCCATAGTCTGCCTCCCAAATCGGGGTGTCCCATCGATATTACTCTGAGCTACAGAAGTAACAGATCCTGCTTGCCTCTGAGTCTGCCCTACAGTTCCTTGTGACAAGGAACGCCCCCTCTGAGGCGGTCTCCCGCCATGCACACCCATACTGCTATCACCTCTAGATCTCTCAAACCTAGTTCTCTTCAACCAATCCCTCCTACCTTTAAACTCCATTAAATCCCTCTCAATCTGTAATGCTTTATCTACCAGTACAGCATAATTTCCTATGCCTATGTAAGAGAGTTTAGAACGAATTTCGTAGTGTAACCCGTCTAAAAATCTCTTGCATTTTCTTTGCTCTGTATTCACGAATTCAGGTACAAATCTCGACAGGGCTATAAATTTACTATCATATTCAACCACCGATAAATTTCCCTGTTTTAGGTGGATAAACTCTCTTTCTTGTTGTGCCCAAAAAGTATCTGGAAATTACTTTGAAAAAAACTCATCCTTAAATTTATTCCAAGTCAAAGGTTGATCTATTCGTGAACTCATCCTAGGCAAAATATCCTTCCACCATTGAGAAGCCTCATTTTCCAGCATAAACGAAGCAAAAACAACCTTCTGTTTATCAGACACTGGTAAGGCCTCAAAATATTTCTCCACATGCTCGATCCACTGTTCAGCTTCCACCGGATTTACAGATCCTCTAAAAGACTGAGGTTTAAACTTAAGAAATCTCACAAAACAACCCTCTTGCATCTCATTTGTAAATACCCTTCTTTCAGGAACCTCTTGTCTCACCACATCCGGTTCTCTCCTATCCCTTTCCTTTAATATTCTCTGTAAATTATTAGCCCTTTCTTCAGCTGCATTTCTCCTTTCTTCAGCTGCATTCATCATTTCCATAGCACGATTAAGGGCTTCTTTCAATTCATCATTCCTACCCTCAGGTTCTCTCCCAACTCTACTGGTACTAGCTGCACCATCAGCATGTTCCCTTGAGGGAACTACATACTCAACTTCCTCCTCTACTTCAGTCCTCCTAAAAATTGGGGGTCTACCACGTCCCCTCTGATTTAGAGTTCTACCTCTAGCTCTCGCACGACCACGTGTCATCCTCAGACTCTGTATTTAAGAATATTATTTATTTAGATCTTCCACTTTTTAGGTTCTCATGCAGTCTACAGAATCTTAAAACCTAATGCTCTGATACCAAAATTGTAACGACCCATCCCGGGTTGGCCACCCCGAAACGAAGTCCTCACATTTTGAGAATCTCAGCACGACACATATATGCAACCAAAAAAATAATAATAATAATACTAACAAAAAGTTCATTATCAACCTCAACAAGGGAGGTATATAAATCTGACATTAATTTACATATAATTTACAACATAAGATGCATGAATATTTACAAATATTTATTTTCTTTTCACACTAGTCTGAGGATATAGACATGTACATGGTTACAGAATTTTATTCTGTCTGAGCTGGGACCCACCAACTACTTGACCTGATTGTTACCTGAAATCATTGTACAATGGGGGGATGAGCTTCACAAGCTCAGTGAATTAAATTTACTAAAAGTATTCTAATCTCATAAATAACCCATTCATATTTAATCATTTATTTCACCTATAACTAGATAATAGCATAAATATCTAACAATTAAATAATTCCCATATATATATATATATATATATATATATATATATATATATATATATCCTTCTCATTTTCTCATGGTAATTGTCTCTCTCTAAGAGACTCATCTATCTCTAAATAAATTCACCATCATACACCACACATCAGCATTTCAATAATGCAAGCAATAATTAAATCTGATGTCATGAATGAATGATTATGATGGGAATGTCTTCCCACCTGTCGACAGGTTGTTATTATCTTAGACCGGCTGCCTTCACGGTTAATTCCAGCATATACCGGCTATCACGGTTTTCACTTTTCATTCCAGCATATACCGGCTGTCACGGTTATTTCATTAGACCGACTGCCTTCCTGGTTCTTTTCTTTTCATTAGACCGGCTGCCTTCCCGGTTCTTTTCTTTTCATTTAATGCATATGCATATGAACAATGATATGAAATATGCATATAAACAACAATACAAAAAAAAACAACATATAAATTCAAAATATTTAAAATTGGCTAACCTCATTATTCTCAAAAATTCCTCTCATCCCAAATCACATCAAATCACCCACCAAAACTTGTCAAGATTCACGAAATTTCATCTCATCATAATTCGTGTTAAAACATAATTATAACTCATCAATAATTTATTTATCTCTTTTATGCTCAAATAACTTATTATTTCCAAAAATATCACTTCTCACCGAAAAATATTTCTACATGTCCAAATTTCCTATCATACTCATAAATCAATTTTTCATCTATCACCCAAACATACTTTAGTAATTAAATTTAATATTATCACTAAATAATTAATTTTTTTATTTAGACTACTTAAAGTAAATCCAACTCACCACGTAGTACTTAAAGCTACCCGTGGACCACCTCATTGCCTTTCTCGTTCTTCTCCGAAATTTCCCCCGATCGTTGACCACCGACACCTGACATAATATTTGAATTAAATTTCTAATTATTTATCCATTTCTTCATAAACTACACATTTTGAAAATTTCCGCTTTAGCTTCCTGGAATTTTCATAAATGCTAAAATTTTAAAACATTACCTTATTACCTTCTGCTATTCTGATAGCTTCTCGTAATTCTCTATAAAATATTTCCGAAAATCTCTTCAAAATTTTGTTCCCTCAACCTTTCTTTAAACTCTCAAGTGATTTGAGAAAACAGATGAACGAAATTCCTTTAGAACCATAAAAACCTGGACTGAAAAACTTAAGCAGCTCTCCTTCTACAATATCCACGAGCGAGGCAACATCAACTTAAATCAGCAGCTTCAATTTTTTTTTTTTTTTTTTCACTTTCACCTTTCACTTTCACATTTCACTTTTCACCTGCACCTTTTACTTTTCACTTTTCACCTTCATCTTTCACTTTTCACCTTCACCTTTCACTTTCACCTTTCACTTTTCACCTGCACCTTTCACTTTTCACTTTCACCTTCACTTTTCACTTTTCACCTTCACCTTTCACTATTCTTTCTTTGAAACTCTGTTGACCACCGAATTTTACTATTCACACCAATTTTTTTGACAAATATGGGTATTACAATTGGATACTGCTGCTCCAGTCACAACAGGTATGTCTCCATCTATCTCATCTACGAACATTTTTGTTTTCTCTTACCCTGTTGATATAGCTCCTACAGATATGTCTCCCATTGACAATGCTCAAACAAAAGAGCTCTCTGCTCCAACTTCACCCTTACCTATGTCTAAGTCCTTTCATCCACGACAGATAGTCACTAGATCCAAAAGCAATTCTCTCAAACCCAAACAATTTCCTGATTATCACCTCTATTCCTCCATTAAACATCCAATTCAAGCCTTCTCCTCAATTATGCTTCTATCTAAACCACGAACCTATAACCAAGCATCTAAAGATCCCAATTGGTAAGCAGCCATGCAGCTTGAGTTTAATGCTCTCATTGCCAATAAAACTTGGACCTTATGTCCTAGACCCTCTGATAAGCATTTAATTCAAAATAAATGGGTCTTTAAACTCAAACAAAATACATATGGCACCATTGACAGGTACAAAGCTAGACTCGTAGCCAAAGGTTTTGAGCAAGAACATGGCATTGATTTCCATGAAACATTTAGTCTAGTCATAAAACCTGCCACAATTAGACTTGTGCTTGCTTTAACAGTCCACCACAATTGGGTTATACAGCAACTGGACATATTGAATGCATTCTTGCATGGCCACCTTGAGGAAGAAGTATTTATGGAGCAACCTAAAGGTTTTAAAGACAACAATTTTCCCTCACATCTTTGTCGACTTCACAAGTCTCTCTATGGCTTGAAACAAGCCCCAAAGCCTTGGTTTAGGAGACTATCTCAAAGTCTATTGGAACTTGGATTTACTGGATCATTTGTTGATACTTCTTTATTTTATCTCCATCGGTCTACTGTCACTATTATTATTTTAATATATGTTGAAGATATATTTGTGGTGAGTGATTTCTCTAATGCAGTTGTTGCTCTTCTCCAATAACTCAACCATGATTTTCCAGTCAAGAACTTGGGGGCTTTATGTAACGACCCATCTCGGGTTGGCCACCCCTGAAACGGTGTCATTACATTTTGAAAATCCAGCACGACACATATATGCAACAATAAAAAAAAATACCAATAGAAATTTTTACATTAATCTTCAACCCTCAACAGGGGAGATACATCAATATGATATTGACTTAAATATTTTACACAATGTAATATGCATGAATATTTATGAATAAATTTTTATTTTATTTTATCATTAGTCTGAGGATGTTGACACGTATGCGACTTACAAAAAAAGGTTTTGTCTGACTTTCAACCCACCAAACTGTTTATCCTGCTTGCTACCTGAAATCATTGTACAATGAGGGGTGAGCTTCATAAGCTCAGTGAATTAAATTTATTAAGAGTATTCAGTTGTATAAATGGTCTTTCAATATTTAATCATTTATATCTCTCACAACTTGATACTAGCATTTTACTATCACTACACATATCAAAAGATTCATTATCTATCAATCTCTTCTTCTTATTTATTGGTTCACCTTAAGACCATCAATTATCTCAAAATTACCTCGTAATGAGGTTCACATCATAAAATCTACCATTTAGATGGTTCTTATGACCATAAATGTCTCTCTGTGAGACTTATCCATCTATAAATAAATTCACAATAACACACCACACATCAGCTTTCAATAATGCAAGCAATAATTAAAACATATGCAATGCATGAATTATTATTATGGGAATGTCTTCCCACATGTAAACATGTTTTTATTATCTTCGACCGGCTACCTTCTCGGTTCTTTTTTTTACAGCTTATCTCAGCTGTCACGGATTTATTTTCAGTATATACCGGCTGTCACGGTGTCTCTTTTATTTCCAGCCTATATCGACTGTCACAGTTTTTCAATTAGACCGGCCCCTTCTCGGTTCTTTTCTTTTATTTAATTCATATGCATATGAAGAATGATATGAAATATACATATGAACAATAACATAAAAGAAGGCTATACTGACTTTTCTCAAATTATATAAAAATTTTCACTAAATTCCTCTCATCATAAATCACATCAAATCATCCATCAAAACTTATCCACATTCATTAAATTTCATCTCCTCATAATTCGTATCAAAACATCAACCATAGCTCTTCAAGAATTTCACTTATCGCTTTTATTATTAAATCAACTTATTATTTCTCACCTAATAATTTTCTACATGTCCAAAATTCATCTCATACCTATCAATCAAATTTTTATCTATCACCAAAGCATAAGCTAATAATTTATTTAATATTATCACTAGATATTTCATTTTTATTTAGATTACTTAAAGTAAATCTAACTCACCACGTAGCACTTAAAGTTATCCGTGGATCACCTCCTTACCTTTCCCGTTCCTCTTAAAAATTTCTCTCGGTTGTTGATCGTCAACACCTGACATAATATTTATATTAATTTTCTAATTTATTCTTCAGTTCTTCATAAACCACACCCTTTGAAAATTCTCACTTTGAATTTCGAGAAATTTCATGTACGCTAAAAATTCAAAAATAAACACTACACTATTACCTTCTGTTTTTCTAATAGCTTTTCATGACTCTCTATAAAATTCTCCTGTAAACCCCTTCAAAATTTTGCTTTTCTGACCTTTCTTTCGGTTTCCAAGTGTTTAAGAAAATAGAGACATTTAAAGGAAAATTAAACAAGATTTTGTAAGTATAATATAAATTACGTTAAAGTATATATATATATGATTTGTTGCAAACCCAAAATATCTCTGCAACATCAATTACCAAAGCTTCCACGTTTTTGTCTATTTGTTCAACATGCATTAACTTGGCAGCAGGTGTTGCACCTGCTGCCACGTTTTTTATCCTTTATTTATTTTTTAAAAACATTTTTTTTCTTTTTCTTTTCTTTTTCTTTTGCTTCTGGACATCTATTTTTTTTTTTGCATTTAAAATATCTATATATTATTTTATCTCTAAGTCATATTTATTAAATTACTTATTTACCCTTACTTTACGATTACGGGTATTACAAATCTACCCACCTTATAAAAATTTTGTCCCCGAAATTTCCTTACCTAACTCCAGAAACAATGTGAATAATATTTCTTCGTAATTGACTCACGCTTTCATGTAATCTCTTCAACATCCTTATTCCGCCACAGAACTAATGAAATTAATTTATTTCACAAAACTTGTTTTTTTTGTCTAAAATTCTCACTAGTACTTGTATATAAGCCCAAGCTTTATGAATTTATGTAGCTTAGCTCGAAATATTATAATATTCATCATATAAATACTTTCTTAAAAGGTAAACAAGAAATACATTATATAAATGTTTTAATTTTGGAGGCAAATCCAGGCTACTTACCACTAGCCCAACTTTCTCAACAATCTCATAGGGTCCCACATACCTCGGATTTAGTTTTCTTTTTCTGCTTAAATCTCAATACACCTTTTCATTGAGATATTTTTCAATACACTCAATCACCCACTTGAAACTCAAGAGGTCTTCTTTTATTATCAACATAACTATTTGGTCTACTCTGTGCTACTTTACGGTTCTCTCTAACCAATTTGATCTTCTCAGTTGTTAACTCAATAATTGATGGACCAAATATATTTTTCTTTCCTATTTCTTCCTAACATATAGGAGTTCTACACCTCTTACCATACAATGTCTCAATCGGTGACATCCCAATACTAGTTTGATACTGATTATTATAAGCAACTTCAATCGACGGCATGTAAACATCCTAACTTACTGAGAAACTCATCACATTTGCTTTTAAAATATCTTCTAGTACTATAATAATCATTTCTGTCTGAGCATGAAAAATTATATTAAATTACAACTGTGTACCCGTGGCCTTTTAGAAAGCCTCTCCAAAACCAAGATGGAAATCTAGCATCTCTATTTGACATTATGCTTAATGGTACTCCATAAAACCTCACAATCTCAGCTACATCATTCTTCAATCATGACCACCAGAAAATCTGTCTCAATCCTCTATATATCTTATTGTTACTTGAGTGCATCAAATATACATCATCATATACATATCTCAATATCTTCTTTCTCAACTCCGCTTCATTTGGAACACAATCCATGTTCCAATACCAAAATACCCTCATTTCAAATTTTGAACTCAAATGCTTTCTAGTAAGCACTCAATGCTTAATCTTTTCTATCTCCTCATCTCTTTCTTGCATCTCTAAAACATTTTACTATGAATGACTGTACAACCGTATTCGTTAATCATGATCCTCTATTACTAATATTCAACTTCATTCTTATCTCTTTTAAATCGATCGTCAATTTCACATCAGGACTCCCAATGGCACTTAAACTTTTTGTAGACTTTTTACTTAATGCATCAGCTACCACCTTCATCATTTTTAGATGATAGGGAATTGTACAATCATAATTACTAATCAACTCCATCCACCCTCTTTGCCTCAAATTCAACTCTCTCTAGGTAGGTAGGTATGTCAGACTCTTATAACCCATGAATATTTCATAAGTGGCTCCATACAAATGATGTTACCAATCTTTAAAGTAAAAACTATAGTAACCAACTCTAAGTCATGAGTATGGTAATTTCTATCATGAATCTTCAATTGCCTAGAAGTATGGGCCACAGTTTTTCCTATGTTACACATATCCCAATCATTGATGTGACACATCACTATACATCACAAATCTTTCATCAACAGAAGGAAACACCAATACTGGAGTTGTAGTCAATTTCTCTTATAGTAATTGAAAAATTTTTCTCACACTTCCCTCACCATACAAATCTCACATCTTTCCTAGCCAGTCTATTCAACAGTATTACAATAATATAACAAATTCTAAAAGAATCTTCTATAATAACCAGCTAACCCCAAGAAGATTCTAATCTCAATCATATTAGTTGGTCTCTCCCAACTTAACATTGCCTCTACCTTTTGTGGATCAACTGTTATGTCATTTTTCGATATTATATGTTCCAAGAAAGTCATTTCTTTCAGTCAACATTAACATTTAGGAGAATTATAGAATACAATCTCTCTCCTCAAAATTTTCAACACAATTTCTAAATGTTTTGTATGTTCTTCCTTAGTCTTAGAATACACCAAGATGTTATCGATGAACATAACCACCAGATTATCAAGAAATAGTTCAGACATTTTATTCATCAAGTCCATGAATGTTTATGAAACATTAGTCAATCCAAATGACCTCACAAGAAACTTATGACCATAACGTGTCCTAAAAACAGTCTTAGGCACGTCTCCCTTCTTTATCCTCAATTGGTGATAACCTGATCTCAAGTTTATCTTAGAAAATACTCTCACTCCTTGCAACTGCTTAAACAATTCATTTATCCTGGGAAAAAAGGTATTTCTTCTTATTCAACTATCTGTAGTCTATATACACTTTTATCGTTCCATCTTCCTTCTTCACGAACAACATAGGGGCTCCCCAAATACATTAGGTCTAATGAATTGTTTATCTAAAAATTCTTGAACTTTCAATTCTCTTAACTCAGTGGGTGCCACTCTGTAGGGTGCTATTAAATATATGTGATGATCCTAGTATCACATTAATAGAGAATTTAATCTCCCTACTTAGAGGCAACCTAGACAACTCATCAAGAATTACATTAGAATAATCTTTCACCACTACAATTTATTCTAACTTCCTATTTTCCTTTCTGTAATCCATTATGTATGCCAATTACTCCTCACACCCTTCTTCAACCATTTACTAGTAGTTAGAGCAAAATAAGATAGTTCGAGAGTATCTTATGTTCCCTCTGAAAGTTACACTCCTCATGTCCATATTTTGAACACTACTTTCTTTTTGGAACAATCAACCCAAATGTAATACGTCGACAACCAATTCATTCTCAAAATTATATTATATTCAAAGATAATAAATCAACTTCAGATTCTCTATCACTAATACAAATCATGCCACACTTGTAAACATTTATGATTATCACTCTATTTCTAGTGGGAACTTCAACAAAAAAAAAATTGCATCAAAAAACTAATACAGACTTCAATAGACTTCATATGAATACTGGATGCAAAAGAATGGGTTGCACCAAGATCAACCAACACTGATATGTTCACATTTTCTATATATAAAGTACCTCAAATTAGAACAATTATGGGATAAATATCTTATCTGAATATATCAATGGCAAACTTCTATCTCTCAATCATATGTTAGATTACCACTTCCCATTGGTGGCATACTTACTTCATCTGCCATGACTTCTAGTTCCCATAACCTGTCTCCCAAATCCAAGGGTCCCACCGATAGTATTCTGAGTTATGGAAGCAATAGATCCTGCTTGCCTCTGACTCTGCACTACAGTTCCTTGTGACAAGGAACACCCTCTGAGGTGGTCTTTCGCCCTGTACACCCATACTGCTACAACCTCTAGGTCCCTCAAATCAGACCTCTTTAGCCAATCTCTCCTACGTCTCAACTCCATCAAATCCTTCTCAATCTGTAATGCTTTATCCACCAGTACAACATAATTTCCTATGCTTATATAAGAGAGTTTAGTCTGGATGAGTAATCCGTCTAAAAATTTCTTACACTTCTTCTCCTCTAGGTCTACCATTTTCGGTACAACCATTGACAAAACCACGGATTTGCTATCATACTGAGCCACAGTCAACCTATTAGCCTCAAATAAATAAAATCTCTATCTTGTTGGGCTCTAAAGGTCTAAAGAAAGTATTTATCAAGGAAAATCTCCTTAAACCTATTCTAGGTTAAGGGTCTATCGACATCTGCACTTACCCTAGGAAGAATATCCTTTCATCATTCCAAAGCTTCTCCTTCTAACTTAAAAGAAGCAAAGGCAACCATTTGCTTGTCAGTCATTAGTAAAATACCAAATACTCCTTCTACATGTTTCTCTCAAAACTAAGGCTTAAAAGGATTCATAGATCATTTAATCAATAAGACATTCAACTTAATATATCTAACAAAACAATCTTTCTGCATCTTGTGCATAAACTCGCTTTCCCCCCTTTTTAAACGTCTATCATTACTAAATTCACAATAACCTCAAGCACTACTCTAGCCTGTTCATCAAGTCTATGTTATAGGCTACCAACTCTATCATTTGTTACATTCATTTTCTTAAGATCATGTGTAAGAGCTTATCTTAGCTCATCTCTTTCAACTTCAGATTCTCTCATACCTTTTCTAATATCAATTATACTATCAACACGTTCCCTTTTAGGAACCACAGATTTAGACTCAACCTCAACTTGTCAAAAATATTGGGGGCCTATCACGCCCTCTCAAATGAACAACTCTAACTCTAGCTCTCGCACGTCCACATGTCATCCTCAGACTATTTAAAATATAATTTATTTTAATCTTCCACTTTCTTACTTTTTATGCAATCTACAGAATCATAAAACCTAATGCTTTGATACCAAAATTGTAATTATCCATCCCGAGTTGGACACTCCCAAAATAGTGTCATCACATTTTGAAAATCTAGCACGACACATATATGCAACAATAAAAAAAAATACCAATAGAAATTTTTGCATTAATCCTCAACCCTCAACAGGGGAGATGCATCAGTATGATATTGACTTAAAAATTTTACACAACGTAATATGCATGAATATTTACAAATAATTTTTTATTTTATTTTATCATTAGTCTGAGGATGTTGACACATACGTGACTTACAGAAAAAGATTTTGTCTCACTCTCAACCCACCAGACTATTTGTCCTACATGCTACCTGAAATCATTGTACAATGAGGGGTAAGCTTCACAAGCTCAGTGAATTAAATTTACTAAAAGTATTCAGTTGTATAAATGGTCTTTTAATATTTAATCATTTATATCTCTCACAACTTGATACTAGCATTCTACTATCACTACACATGAGGTTTACATCATAAAATCTATCATTTAGATAGTTCTTATCACCATAATTGTCTCTCTGTGATACTCATCCATCTAGAAATAAATTCACAATAACACACCACACATAAGCATTTCAATAATGCAAGCAATAATTAAAACATATGCACTGCATGAATTATTATTATGAGAACATCTTCCCATATGTCGACATGTTTTTATTATCTTAGACTGGTTGCCTTCCCGGTTCTTTTCTTTACAACTTATCTCGGCTGTCACGGATTTATTTGTAGCATATACCGGCTGTCACAGTGTCCCTTTTATTTCCAGCCTATATCGGCTGTCATGATTTTTCAATTAGACCGCCCTTTCCTGGTTTTTTTCTTTTATTTAATGCATATGCATAAGAACAATGATATGAAATATGCATATGAACAATAACATAAAATAACAAACTTGAATTCAAATATTTAAATTGGCTATCCTGATTTTTTTCAAATTATATAAAATTTTTCACTAAATTTCTCTCATCATAAATCACATCAAATCATCCATCAAAGCTTGTCCAGATTCACTAAATTTCATCTCCTTATAATTTGTATTAAAACATCAACAATAGCTCATCAAGAATTTCACTTATCGCTTTTATTATTAAATCAACTTATTATTTCTCAACTAATAATTTTCTACATGTCCAAAATTCATCTCATACCTATCAATCAAATTTTTATCTACCACCAAAGCATAAGCTAATAATTTATTTAATATTATCACTAGATATTTCATTTTTATTTAGATTACTTAAAGTAAATCTAACTCACCACGTAGCCCTTAAAGCTACCCGTGGATCACCTACTTGCCTTTCCTGTTCCTCTCAGAAATTTCCCTCGGTTGCTGATCGTCAACACCTAACATAATATTTATATTAACTTTCTAATTTATTCTTCAATTCTTCATAACACCCTTTGAAAATTCCCACTTTGAATTCCGGAAAATTTCATGTACGCTAAAAATTCAAAAATAAACACTACACTATTACTTTCTGTTTTTCTGATAGCTTCTCGTGACTCTCTATAAAATTCTCCCATAAACCTCTTCAAAATTTTGCTCTTTCGACATTTCTTTCGGTTCCCAAGTATTTAAGGAAATAGAGAAATTTAAAGAAAATCTAAACGAGATTTTGTAAGTATAATATAAATTACGTTAAAGTGTGTGTGTGTGTGTGTGTGTGTGTATGCATATATATATATATATGTGTGTGTGTGTGTGATTTGTTGTAAACCCAAAATATCTCTGCAGCATCAATTACCAAAGCTTCCACCTTTTTGGCTATTTGTTCAACATGCATTAACTTTGTAGCAGGTACTACCACCTGTCGTCACGTTTTTTATCCTTTATTTTTTTTTTGAAAACTTTTTTTTTCTTTTTCTTTTGCTTCTGGACATCCTAGACGTCCTTTTTTCATTTAAAATATCTATATATTATTTTATCTCTATGCCATATTTATTAAATTACTTCTTTACCTTTACTTTACGATTACGAGTATTACACTCTATCATATTTTCTTGGCATTCAGGTCTCTCGAACCTCTGATTCTCTTCATCTTCATCAAGGAAAATATATTTTAGACTTGTTGCATGACACTAAAATGATGGGAGCTAAACCAATTTCAACTCCTTGCACCTCTGGTGGAAAATTGTCCAAGCACACTGGTGAACCCCTTTCGGATCCATCTACTTACAGACATCTTGTGGGAGCTCTCCAATATTGTACATTGACCCGGCCTGATATTGCCTACAATGTTAATCAACTATGTCAGTTTCTTCATTGTCCAACTACAGTCCATCTCGTGGCAGCAAAGAGAGTGCTTCGATATTTAAAAGGAACCATTGAACATAGACTTCAATACAGCAAAAGGTCCTGATC
Organism: Bretschneidera sinensis; assembly: GCA_023935145.1. NCBI lineage: Eukaryota > Viridiplantae > Streptophyta > Magnoliopsida > Brassicales > Akaniaceae > Bretschneidera > Bretschneidera sinensis. The sequence continues at coordinate 38,374,608 of CM043697.1, read as the reverse complement.
TTTACATGGTTTTTGTGACTCATATTGGGCTGGTAGCCCTAATGATCGCAAGTCTACTACAGGCTATTGTATTTTTCTAGGTCCATGCTTAATTTCTTGGATGGCAAAGAAGCAACCTGCTATTGCTAGATCAAGCACTGAGGTGGAGTATCGATCAATGGCCCTCACTGTTACTGAGTTATATTGGATTCGAATGCTGTTTAATGAACTTGGTTTTCCTCTTCATCCAACTCCTTATGGGTTGACAACATTGGAGCACTTTCATTATCCTCTAACCCTTTGTTTCATGCAAGGACCAAACACATAGAGGTTGATTACCATTCCATTCGGGAGAAAAATTTTAACAGGGACATTTTTGCTCGTTATATTTCGACCATCCCCCAACCGTCAGATATTTTCACAAAGGGATTGTCCAATAGCTGATTCAATATGCTTAAAGATAAGCTAATGGTTCTACCTCTCATCAACTTGAAGGGGGGTTAACCAACCAATTCAAAATACAAAAGAGTCCAACATTATCCACTCCACTGAACAAGCCAATAACCTCGCTAATAGATCACCACATGAATAGCTACGGAGAATATTGTATTGTATTCAGTTAAGATGTAATCTAGTTTGTTATGTATTTGGATTCTCTCCACTCTTGTAAACATTATATATACTAAATGAAACATATCATCTTGTATCAATTCGAACCAGATTTCCAAACTCTGACTGTAAGCCCACCGAATCCAACCGAATCCAATAAAATCCAAGCGCATTGCACCTTTTTTTAGTGTTTGCAAAGTTCTCAAATGTGTTTGTATTCACAATTTGGCTCAAGAAAAGTTTTAGTCACCACCGATTGGCATATTCATTATAGTAATATCCACGTGGCAACGGGAAAATGAATATGCACATATAAGAGAGAGAGTGGGGGCAAACTTGATCTTGACAATCAAACAGTACTGTGAGAAAAATTATTATTTTGTCATAAAAAATAAATAATATAAATATCTATTACATCATTGAATTGAAAAAAAAAATTCATTTTCTCTTTTTTAACATTTCATTCAATAAAGAAGTTGACTCTTATTCTATAATTTTTCGTGAAGATGTAATTAGACAACAACTTCCACTGCAAATGGGCCAGCATGCATGTTTTTCCATTTTGAAATATCTTCACATTTATGTGCAACTACTGCCTCTGCCTGGGTGGATTATTTTATTGCAAAGGATGGGGATGAATATTGGTGATACATTCATTGTTGTTCATGGCATTAAATATTAAATGAGTGAAAAGATAAGGAGAAAGCAACTTGAGGGTTTTTGTCATCTATTGTTTAACTTGTTCCTTTTTCTCTCTCTTAATCAATTGGAGCTCTTGATCTTTGATCTTTTTCCCCTTTTTATGACTAAATTCTGCAGCTTAATCTCATCCATCACAACTCTCTCCTTCTCTTTTAAGCTTTTTAGCATAAACCCACTAAGCAGCAGCTAGGAATCATGGATTGTTCTCTCCCCCCAAAATTGGACTCAAAGGTCTCAGATTCAGAACTTCAACCAGAAACTCAGGCATCCAAAAGAAGGTAGGTACTCTTCTTTTTGTGTTAAATGTAAGAAGCTAATCCAATTCAAAAGGTACATTTTCTTTGGCGTTGATATCTAGGCCGTCTCTTTGTGTATCTCAGTTTGATTATTTGACCTGTAATTAATTTTTCTATGTTATAGGAAGGTGATTCAGAAGACTGTTGTTAAAGTGAAAATTGGAGAAAATGTTGGGAAGCTAATTAAGAATGAAGGGCCACTTTCAGATCTTTGGTCTTGGAGGAAATATGGGCAGAAACCTATTAAAGGATCTCCTTACCCAAGGTTAATTTGCTTTTCCTTTTTTCTCATGGATTTTCTGCTTTTCAATTCTACAAGATTTCCTCATTTTTTAATAGCATAAATTTTTTGGGAGAATTTTAATTGTGTTCAAAAGAATGTCTTTCTCCTTAATTGTTCACCATGATTAATTCCTCTGCCTCAATATCAAGGATTCTCAGAAATTTGCATGGGCCTCTTTGCAGGGGATATTACAGATGCAGCACATCAAAGGGTTGTTCAGCAAGAAAACAAGTAGAGAGATGCAGAACAGATGCTTCAATGCTCATCATCACCTACACCTCAAGCCATAACCATCCAGGTCCTGATATCCACACTGATCAACAGCCAAAAGAACTACAAATCCAATCCACTGATGAGAATCAACCCATAACCCCAAAACAAGAACAAGAAACAGAGCATGAAGAAAACCATGATCATCAACCCATCGTGACCACCAAAAATGAAGATGCAAGTGAAGATCATGACTTCCACTACTTACAATCCCCAATTTTTAACTGTCCCCATTACATTTCAATTAACCAATATGACCCTTTAACACTAAATGATCTTGAGTACACACTGGGTTTTCCCTTGGATGAAGAGCCACTCTCTTGCTCTCATCTCATGACATTTTCAACACCCAATTCAGAAGAAAATGACTTCTTTGATGAGCTTGAAGAACTGCCCACAACTTCATGTTTCACAAGCTTCATGGGAAGCAATGTTTTCGATGAAAGGATTCCTGTTGCACCCTCTTGATCTAAGTGCTTAATTTTAGTGTATGTTTAGCCCTAGGAAAATGTAAATTAAAATGTTTATATATGACATGCATGCTTGAAGCCCACTACTTGTAGTCTTGTCTACTTAGCATCTTCTGGTTTTTTCTATTTCTGGGTTTCACAAAATTAGTGAGAAAGTTGCATCACTTTGGCATAAAGCAAAACTTTAATTAGTAGAGATAGCTGTCATTTCTATCTGGTAGATTGTGATTAAACGCATTTGGCAGACAGGAAAACTCACACTGGATAAATATTTGGTTGATTTAAGTTTAAAGTTGACGTTTTAAATTCATTGAAAATTTTATTAGTATCATATTTATTTTGATATTATTAATAAAAAAATTTAAAAATATCAATAAAATTTTTAATTAATTTAAAAATATTAATTTAATTTTATACTCGACTTTGCCAAGATTTTTGTGAGAGAGAGAGCCTTAGGTGGTTATTTCTTTGCCTTGGGTGGTGGCTTCTTTTGTTAGGTGGTTGTTTCTTTTTAGTATGTAATCAGTTAAAGGTAGCACGAGGTTCACGGGTGAGTTGGCTTATTGCTCTAAGATCTTTATGATATGTGCGATGTAGTTAGTGAGATGTAAAGAGTTGTGTTGTGTTAAAAAGTTAATTTCTCGAGTTGATATGGGTGGCTTTTTCAACTTTTTTTTATTTTTTTTAATAATTTTTTTTTGAGTTTTTTGAGTTGGTGGAAGGAAAAAATTTTAATTGTATTGAATGAAAACTTAATTAATAATTTTTAAAAATTTCATTAAAAGTATTAACTGAATATATATGAATATTGAAAATGCAACTAAGAATTTCTTGCGAAAGAGATGTTCTCCTTTTAGGCAAGGTTTTTTAGCTTGATTGAGGTATTTGGGTCAGGTTCCGGAATCTGTCTTCCACAAGCTTTATGCTATTTTGCTTTTTTGGTGGGTTTGGCAGTTGCGGATTCTCCATAGAAAATGCCATATTAGAAGTGTTCCTTTTGCGGGAAGGAAGAAAGAAAGATGCCGTAAGACACCAAACCAAAAAGTCCTGAATCTGTCTAGTGTCAAGAGCATCTCTATGGACAATCCAATAATAATTTTTTGTACTTGTAAGGTAAGCATACCTGCCAATTAAATTTAACCACAAAAACAAAAAGTACAACTCCTATTTGATGCCATTTAGATGGAGAAGATTCTTAAAGACTTGATGTGTGCCTTATCAGTTGCATAAGCATTATAAAAAAATTACAAGCATATGCTTGGCTTTCATCTTCTACCTAATTTTCGACCACATTATTATTTAAATTAAGATTTAGTAAAATCACAATGGGTTGTAATTTTTTTATTATTTTTTCTCTTCATCTTTATTATTTATTTTAATTTTTTATTTGTGCTTGATGCATGAGTTTTCTTTTAATGATAAGAGAATTTATCACCATTTAAAAAAACAAAAACAAAACCAAAAATTAAAATTAAAATTAAAATTTAATAGCATACTAATTTATTTCTTTCAATTTTTTCTTCCTCTAAAAATCCATTATCGTTGTACAATTTAATTTATTGCAGCACTACGAAGACAATGGGAGAGAATCTACATTATCCTCTTCTTCTTTTTTTCCTTTTTTTTATATAGGGAATTTGTACATAAAATAATGTCAAACTGTGTACGACTTTACCAAATGTAAGGCTGCCAAGTGACACTGTGAAAGAGAGAGAAAGAGAAAGGTATTTTGAAAAAATAAAAAGATAATTGTAGCCCACACAATGTTTAGTTCAACTCTCCTCTGTATTATCTTTTAACTATGTGCCAAGTTAAAGGAAAAAAACTACGGTATGTGCTAAGCACAATTCAACCTTCTTTTATGTTTAACCAAATTCTAATAAAATAGCCTCACTAATAAGGGCTATTGCTAATTTGCCTCATCTTTTAGTTATGCAATTTTTTTCGTGGGAACTTTTTTTCTTTCATGTGGTGTGATACATAATTTAATTGCTATTCCCCTCTATAAAAAAAAATTGCTATATATTTAACGTATATTTAGGTTTAATGTACATTAAGAAATCAAATTAATTAATGGTTGATACTTGGTAGAACTTAAGTTCCAAATATTAGTAAAGAAAGGAAAAAAAATTGAAAAATTAGAAACGTTTGCAATTTATTATGATATATTTTTTAATAGTTTAAAGTATGTGTTCAAATCTTAATCATTTATTTTTTAAATAATGATGTATTATTTTTTTATAAAAAAAAAATCAAATGTAAATAAAATAAAATAAATGAAAACCTAACTTGCTTCATAAGTTATGGATAGTACTAGATGAGCTCACCATAGTCCATGATAAAGAATTATAGGAGTAACAAAAATTGAAATTGAACTGAACGAGCAGGTGCAGGTAAATGTTATGAATACTGACCATTTAAATCTTTACCCTCATATCATCTCAAATGACCGCAGGTTCATAAAAGCTTTTACTGTGAAGCAAATCAAGCAGTTCACCTAAGGCAGAAAGTAGAAATTAACAAAGATTTTTTTTTTTTTTCTATCAATCACGTAATTGAAAAGTGGGTTGCCTATCATATGCAAAATAGTTATTAGTTGAAAAGCATGTGTTTTTTTTTTTTAATTCTGTTAAATTCCTTTTCACACAAATCTTGAGATTAAATTGTAATTATTATCAAACTTTAAAAAATATAATTGTATTTTACCCTAAAATAAATCCAAATTTCTGCTATGCTTTAACTTCAATTTTCTAAAAACAACTTGGTTGCATATCAACAAATTAACAGTCTTGACTCATCAAAGTAAAATATCTTCAATATCATAGCTTGGGAAATCTCTAATGAACGCCATCAACTGAGCTGAACATGGCTGCGGCCTGGGGGCCTAATAAATCGATGGAATTTTTTAGCCATAAGCTGGATTGCTCTCTTTCCAGGAAGACAATCAGACACCTAGAGATATTTGGTCTTGAAGATGGTCAACCCCAACCAAAATGTGAGTGGACGTGAAATACAAACCAAAGGAAAATATTTCATTCATGAACTCTGGCTTCATATAAAAGAGAGTAAAAATTCATCAGCAGAAGTAGCAAACTAGTTTCATAAATAACATGGTGACCCTCCCAAAACTCAGGCTTTAAATAAAAGAAGAGTGAGAGGGAGAGGGAGAGAGAGATTCATAAACTATTTCGGTTTAGATTAAAGGGGCTGCAAATTTATCAGCTCAAGTTATTCATCAAAAAAATAATTTATCAGCTGAAGTAGCAAAATGAGGTTTAAAAATAACACAGACACTTCCAAAAAGCTCAATCTATTTCTCAAGCTTTGTTTTGGCCAGAAACTAACAGCAAAACTTCTTCAATTCTATGGTACATATTAATTATTCACTTTCAAAAGCACAGACCACTTAACAAACATTCTCATTTGAACTCTACGATACAGACCTATCATTGATTGCAAGAACCATCAACAGGAAGGTTATGCACCAGGCTGATCATTACTATCTGCCACAGCTGCCAGTGGCTGGAGAGCTTTGAGAGGATTCAAGATGACACCATCAATAAGCCCATACTCTTTGGCTTCTTTAGCACTCATGAAGAAATCGCGATCTGTGTCCTGGTTGATCTTCTCAAGACTTTGACCAGTGTGGTAAGATAGATACCCATTTAAGTTTGCCTTATGATGCAGCATTTCATTTGCCTGGGAATCATGTCTTAGTTACACAAACAGAGAAAAACATGAATTTATATACAGCAGCTCCAAGTTTATGATAAAATCTGTTTAGTCCTTGCCCCAAGCATTAAATCAAGAAAATCATAGAATGATCGACATAAACTGCGGTTGCAAGTTTTCAGCCCATCTATAAGAACAATATTGTGTACAGATATCTCCCAAATTGGCTATAAGCACTTAAATGAGTAGATATTTAGCAAAGATCACCATGGAGAAGTCCATAGTAATTTTAAATGTAATTAAAAACAACTCATCCAAAATGCTAAAAGAGCAGCAGTGTCCAAACTCTAAAACCCTCAAAATAATAATTTAATGTCTCAACATGTGTGTTTAAACTGTCCATGATTGGGAGGTTACGAGGGTTCAATGTTTTTTGGAAGCCTTATATATAGGTTGGATCTGTCTAAAGAGGATGTCATTAGGCGGAGGGATAGCCCAAGTAAGGGATTTGAGGTGAAATCTTATTATAAGCTTCTTCTTATCGGGACTCCTTCGGAAGGATCCTCCAATTTTCCATCGAAAGCTATTTGGTGTTCTCGTGCCCTTAAGAAAGTGCTTTTTTGTGTGTGGGAAGCCTCTTGGGAAAAGATTTTTACTATAGACAATTTACAAAAAAGGAAGAAAGTGATGGTTAATAGGTGTTACATTTACAAAAGTTGTGGAGAGTCCATGTTTCATCTTTTGATGGAGTGTTCATTGGATAGAACTTTGTGGGAGATGGCTTATAGAGTCTTGGGTGTTTCTTGGGAGTTTGCCGGCTCCGTGAAAGATGAAGTGTGGACTTAGAGTAAGTTACAGGCTTCTAAGGATCTCAAGAAGGCTTACTCAATGATTCTTTTTTCTATCTTTTGGATCATGTGGAATGAGAGGAATCGTAGAGCTTTTGATAGCATTGAGAGACCTATTGATGTAATTAGAGATAGTTGTTTCAATGCCTTTAGTTTTTGGGTTAAAGGGATTTTTTTTTGTAAATGAGGTAGATATGTTAGATTTTGTGGATTTTCTCTCCTATAGATAATTGTTGTAAATGGGTTGCACCCCTTTGGTGCACTTTCTTTTTATACAATTTTACTTATAAAAAACGTGTTTAAACATTCTATTTTGGATACCAACGATAAAACTCAATTTCCCTTCCAAATAAGGGCAACTTTATGTGCCTCTGGTGTTAAACACACAAAGATGAAATCAATATAGAAACATGTGAAAAAAATCTTTTAGGTAGAAAGGAAAAAGGCCATACCTGGATATCGATGTCAGTCTGCCCACCTTGAGCTCCACCAAGAGGCTGATGGATCATTATCCTTGAGTTGGGCAAACTATATCTTTTCCCTTCAGTTATGCGGCAGAAGACGACACATCTTGTTAACTAGGATAGTATGATGACAGATAGCTTTCAACAACACAAAGAAGGATCGTTTACCTTTGGTCCCAGCACTAAGCAAGAAAGCCCCCATACTGTTCATGAAAAAGGAAAGGACACCATTGGTAATGGCAAACACTTGGGTTTAATAGATATGATTTTTTTAACCAAATATTCAGCCTTGAAAGAAAATTCTCAAAAACCAATTATAACATACTTCAACTTTATCAATACTATTCTCCCACAAAATAAGTAACCAACGAAAAGAAGTCAACCTTATGACCTAACACTCAATTCTCAACTAACTGTAAACAATTACACAAAGAAGGTTACAGAGTCCATTCTTTCTATCACCACATCTTCAACTAAATAATAACCCGTCTTAACACCAAATGGATGCATACATATCTTGGAATTTGGAACTGCCTTAGACTCCCCATCTCAGGTAGAAGAAAGGGTAATCAGTAACCTGGGGAGAATAATCCAATCAAAACCACCAAACCAGTGTTTCAATGTGATATCAGACTTAAGAGGGGGTGGCAGGCATGTTTAGCAACTTATTTTAATCGTAAGTCCTAATTTGAGAGAAAATGCAGAATGAACCAGCAGATAATAGATTGTTATTGGGGGCCCGATCCAATAAAAGAGATCTCATGAAAGTCAGAAGGCATCATATCCAGCACAGATCCATTTCTGGCATGTAAACCAAGGCTTTGAGTGAAAATCATGCCACATGCCACAATCTGCTCTTTGAAAATACAAAAAGACAGGCCTTATAAGTGATATACCAAAGGTCAGGATACAGAACAAAACGGATGTGGGGCAAGCAGCTACTGGAATGAATACGATCTTCTATTAGCACTTATAATATGAAACGTCATTGTTCTCGACCCAAAGAGATCAAGAACAAGATCAAACAGCATGCGTATTCTCAATCTCTGATATAATGAGCAGTGAATCAAACCAGATCAAATTTAGTATTATAACATCAACAATCTGTCATAGAAACAAGTGCATCATAGACAGTTTCCAATAAAAAAATAAATTAATACTTGCCCAAGCACATCAAATAAGGTGTAATAGATAGAACCCATTCATTTTCAGCAGAAAATGACTTAACTCTTAAATATATTTGTTTTTCTCCCACCTATACCAACCCTACATATGATGACCCTGATACCTAGGGGTGAGCAGATTTCGGTTAAAACCGAACGGTTCAGTTTTCAAAATTTTGGTGCGTTAAATTTGGTTTTGCGATGTTGTCCGGTTTGGTTTTTTTGTTAATATCGGTTTTTCGGTGACCGGTTTGGTGCAATTTATTCTCAACTTCGTTGAACCGAAACACCGAATTTAATTTGCAATTTATTCACAGTTTGAGTTTCACACTGACACACTCAGTCTCACACACTGACACAGGAAAGTACCTAAGTGTAAGTTCCCTAAAGTCAAAAACAAAACCCCCATTCTGAAAGTGAAATCAAATCCCTCACCAAAACTCGACCCTCCCTCACCGTCTCCCTCATCCGCTCTCCCTCTCTATCTCTCACCGGGTATGTTTCCCTCACCGGTTCTCCCTCTCTGTCTCTCACCGGCTCTCCCTCTCTTTCCCTCACTGACTCTCCCTCTCTTTCCCTTACCACATCTATTAAGGGCCGGTTGAGAAGAAGCTTCGAGAGACTGGAGAGTGGATTTCCACTCGAACTGAAGCAGGGTTTCGTTCCTCTGGTATTTTTCTCTTTTCCTTTTCCTTTTTTTTCCTTTTCTTTATTTGATTCTTTTGTTGCAAGATTTAAGATTTTGTATCTAAGATGAGATATATAATCATATGAACCTACCAATTTCTATTTTGTTCGGTTCTCATAACTGTAGAATGTTGAATTTTTTTGACAAATATTCACTCAGTTCAGTCTATATCACTTCTATGACTATTTGGCTTAGTTGAGTTGAAATTATCATTTGAGAGATCCTAACCCCTCCTCCCCCCCCCCCCAAAAAAAAAAACCAAAAAAAAAGAAGGTATAAAGAACCTTATATTTGCTTGGTTTATCCCAAAAAAAAGGGAAAGGTATTAAGAACCTTATATTTGCATGGTTTATTGCTTTTTAATTATGTTATGTGGATTATCATTAAGCCATTCTTTCAGGATTTATGGGCTTCAGTGCTAATGAATTTTGCAATTTATCTCAACAGGTTTAGATTGGCAGTTTGGTATAAATAGTTTATCTTGAAGAGGCATTTTTATTAGGTTTTTTAATAATTACATTATTAAGGATACTGAGAGATATTTAAATTTATTTGGTTTTCATGAATGTGAAGTTTTGGACACAAGTCCAAGGAGCATAGTCATGAACTTTCAGTTCACTCTTATTATTATATATGTAATACTCTTCATAGACATTGGAATAACATAAGCTAGTAAATGATCAAGTTTGTGTCAAGGTTGAGTTTATTCCTTTTCTCAGCTGTGAACAAAAAACTAATCCATCTTCAAATTCATGGTTTAATTCAAAGGCTTTAAAAAAGAAAAGAAAAAAAGAAATGATAAGATAATTAATTATTATTGTTTATTTAACTTTTTAAGATTTTCAGTGAATTTTATTGTCAATAAATCATGTTGAACACTGTTACCTCTTATGGTGAGTTTGGTTCGCAATATTAGATTTGTCTAGTCATGTTTGGTGACAAGGATTTAAGCAAGATTAGCTTAAATCTTTCCCATGAAATTTGATGCATGTTTGTGGGACCCCAATTCCAAAACAAGGATTTAAACCAACCTCCAAACATGACCCATGGTGACGTTTGAGATAAGCTTGATTTGAATTAAGCAAGTTGATTTAAACTTGCTTAAATTTAATTCCAAACAACACTTATGTATGGTTATGTGAGAATAAAAACAAAAATTAAATGAGAAGGAAAAATTAAAGTAGAAGCGGTTTGTTTAACTTCCTGAATTACCTCAACTCTTGTAGCAGGCCAATTCCAACTCTTGCAGCAAGCCAATTCCTGCATCACCAATCTATGTTCCATCTGTTCTGTTGACGTGGACTTACCAATGCTCTATTTTAAATCAATATTATTACAAGGACATAATTTTCCATATTATTGAGATACCTATAGTTATCTTTTCTTTCTTTAGTGTTTGTTTCTATCTTTTTTTATATATAAGTCATGCTTGGAATTGTATGATTTACATGTTTTTCTTTCTTTAGTGTTGTTTCTTTCTGTTTTGTACTAATAATTCAATCTAATCTAAATCACCTTCTAATTGCAGATATCGCAACATTGAAAATACACAATGACAATTGAGGAGGATCAAACTGAAACTAGTAATACTAATGCCTCTTCAAATCCACCTCCGAGGTTTGAACATAAAGTCTCTTCAAGAGAACCTTCTAAACAGAAAAAACGCGAGAAAGGAACTCACACGGATACTGATGCCTCTTCAAATCCACCTAAAGCTCCCCGAAAAGCAATGGAGCTAAGGTCTAAAGTTTGGGCACATTTCAAAAAGGTTGAAAAGGATAGTAGAGCAAAAGGTGAGTGCAACTACTGTTCTAAAAGATATTGTGTTGATGGTAGAAAAAAAATGGCACCTCACAACTTAAGCAACACGACTAAATGCAAAAAGTTTCCTCATGCTATAGAATCTGATCAAACAGAGTTAGTATAAACAAAAATAAAGGGAGATAATGATGTGGAGGAGAGTGTTGGCATTCATAAACTGGATCAAGAGGTTCTTAGGAAAGCTGTGATGCATATGATAATTGTTGAAGAGTTTCCATTTAAGTTTGTTGAAAGTGAAGGGTTTAAGCATGTGATGCATACTGCATGTCCTAGGTTCCATATACCGTCTAGATGGACTGTGGCTAGGAATGTTTACCAATTTTATGAAAAGGAAAAGTTGAAGTTTAAACATTTTTTGAAAACTTCTTCTCAAAGAATCTATCTTACCACTGATACATGGACTTCCATACAAATAATCAATTACATGGTTCTTACAGCCCACTTTATAGACAATGATTGGAAATTGAGAGAAAGGAACTAAATTTCTGTCCAATTACAAGTCATGCAGGTGATGCTTTAGGTAGAGCAGTAGAGAAATGTTTGATGTATTGGGGAGTCCATAAAATATTTACGATCACAGTTGATAATGCCTATTCAAATAATGGTATAGTTGGTTACTTGAGGAAAAAATTGCTCAATTGGAAAACTGCAATAGCAAAAAGGGAATACTTTCATATGAGGTGTATTGCCCATATTATCAATTTGATTGTGGGTGAGGGGTTGGATGAAATGAATGAGTCTATTGCTCGTGTTAGGGGTGTAGTAAGATACGTGAGGCAATCTCCACCTAGGTCGCAAAAATTTAAAGAATGTGTTGTGCTTGAAAATATAGATTGCAAAGCTGGTTTGTATCTAGATGTTTGCATTAGGTGGAATTCCACATATTTGATGTTGAATGTTGCTAAAAAATATGAAGTTGCATTTGATAGGTTTGGGGAGTTGGAGGATGAACCTATGGTGAGTGAACTTAACACAAATGGGAAAGGGATGCCAAATGCACATGATTGGAGTGAAGTTAGGAGGTTACTGGGGTTTTTAAAGCATTTTTATGAGTTAACTTTACGGGTCTCAGGGTCTTCGTATGTCACATCAAACACTTTTTTTAATGAGATTTGTGAGGTTGATTGCCTATTACGATCATGGTCAAACACTAATGATCTTCAATTGAATGATATAACTAAGAAAATGAGGCTTAAGTTTGACAAGTATTGGGGAAACTTTGAAAAGATGAACAAATTGATTTATGTTGCGGTTGTGCTAGACCCTCGACACAAATTAGCATATGTAAGGTATGTTCTTTCCCAAATGTTTGAAGGTTTGAAAGGTGTGGAGATGGGAGATGAAGTGAAAGATATCACATCTAAAATGTTTAATGAGTATAAGGCGATGATGCAACCTCAATATGGTGAAACTAGTGTGACAAATCAGAAATCAAGTGCTGTTGTGGAACCTGGGAAACAAGTATTTATGAACATAATGTATTTGAAGTTCTACAACGAGACAGGAGGTGTGGATAGCAAATCTGAGTTGGATAGGTATTTGAGTGAGGATATTGAGAAGCATAGTGATGACTTTAATATTTTGGAGTGGTGGAAACGCAATAGTGCAAGATTTGAAGTCCTCTCACAAATGGCTCGTGATGTGTTGACGATTCCTATCTCCATGGTTGCTTCTGAATCAGCTTTTAGCACGGGAGGACGTATTCTTAATCCTCCCTGTCTCCTAAGATCGTAGAAGCTCTTATATGTCCTCAAGATTGGACTCGGGGTTCATTTAATCAAGTTAATGTTGAGGAAACATTGGAGGATGTTACCAGAATTGAGGATGGTAAAGAAACTTTCTTTCTATGGTTTTTTAATTATTGTCTTTTAAAAATTTAATTATTCTAAAAACAATGTTCATATTTCTCTTTTTCTTTCTTTCCTTCAGAAATAGCAAGATTAAGAATTGCAAAAGACATTTGAATGCCTTGAAACAAGTGGTGCTGATTTGAAAATGTTGGTAAGTCACTAAGTCATAGTTTTCTACTCTTCTTGTACTAGCTACTGCTTTGGGACGGTTGTATTTTTTTTATTAGTTAGTTGTTGTTGACAGTTGACACTTATCCTTTATATTTTTTTTTTTCTGCACTTTAGATTTGTGGATGTTGTGCGGCATGTTGTTGCTACTTGTTGACATGCACTGAAGGATGAAGACATTGAAGAGTACTTAGGGATTGATGTTGTGCTGGCATACTGTTGCTCTTTTTTTTTTTTTTTGCTTGTAATAGTATAGTATAATGTATTAATGTTTAAAGGCTTAAAGAATAGAGCCTACTCCAGCTTCTTGATAATAGCTAACTACTAAGCTTTAAACTTGAGATATTTTAAATTTCTTAGATTTTTACTTTTTTGCATTTGAATCAAGAATTGTAACAATGTATTATGTTGATTTTGGGGGCTCAAAACCCAATCTTATTTGCATTTGGGATGATGAATGAGCATTAGGAATGATGAAAAATGAAAAACAGGTTTTAAAATGATTTTTTTTACCCATAAATAAGGTTGGTGTCCAAAAAAACCAAATTACAAAAAAAGGGACCCAAAACCGAAAATAAAAACCGAACCGAACCGATAGTTTATTTGGTTTGGTTCGGTTTAATTTTTTTGCACCGAAAAACCGAATTTTTTTGCACCAAACCGAACCGAAAAACTTAATGCTCACCCCTACTGATACCAGATACGATGGTTCACAAATTGGAGGCAAACTTTTTCAATAGAGAACCAATACCAACTAATCTCCCAGCCAAATGCCAAACTCCTGACAAGCAGTCAGATTCTTTGGCTGGGCTCAGAATAGCCTTGAGAAGCAAACAACAGCCATTCTCCCAACATAAATATAGCAACATGAAAATTGAGAAGAAAAATAAATGAGAGGGAAATTAGGAATCAAGCAAATAAAATAAATAAATAAGAGGAAAATTAGGTAACCATTAATAAATTAATTTTGGAAAAAAAATGAAACTTCTTAAAGTTTTGCGCAATTTAAAACTTACACTAGTATTGTATCTAATTACATTAGAACATCTACATGTTTCATTTTTTTCTTAGATGTTATGTAAGATTGTCAAAGATCACTTTTAGAAGGGAAAGAAAGAGAACAAGAGGAAGAAAATTCAATTATATGTTATGTTCAATTGAGTACTAGAGTAAAATGGCATAGCATACAGAAACAGAAAAACCAATGAATATCTTACCTAGCTGCTAGTCCAACACAGACAGTGGAGACATCGGGTCTGATATGCCTCATTGTGTCAAATACGGCCATACCTAAGAAAAGTAAGGTGCAGACAAGTCAAGCTAGTAAAACGAACATTATGCCACATGCTATCATAAACAAAATATTGCCAGAATTATGTAGGAATAAACAATCCTCATTAGATAACTATTACCAGCTGTAACTGATCCACCAGGGGAATTTACATACATGACGATATCCTGTTCAAGGGATCACAACTAAATCACTCAAAAAAAATTCTTCAAACTAATGAAAATTGTTGCAACAATATATAATTTGAAAGAGAGATTCAAATTAATAGAACATCTCAAGTAACTATAAATAATGCCATTGGGAGTGCTGGAACAAAGAATTCGTTACATTTTACACCTTTCATGGGTGAGTGCTTATTTAGATGGACTTGGGCTATGATAGACAAAATATCAGCCACAAAGAGAAGACACAAAACAGACCTTATTAGGATCAACTGCATCAAGATAAAGGAGCTGAGCGACAATAATGTTGGCCATATCATCATCAACAGCTCCACCACAGCGAATTATTCTCTAACAGTCCAAATAAACACCAATATCAGAAGTTAACAGAGAAAAACCAAGTGTTAAATGGTCAACAAAGGTAACCACAATAGAAACCAAGCCTAATCCATACGTATTGAAAAAGCTGACTGATAACACTCTGGAAGCGCTCTTGCACCATTGGAGATGGCCCTTGCCCTTGCGCATATGCAGGGAAGTATGGCGAAGATGGGACTTGCAGATCATCTCTACATAATTGGAAAACTTTCAGCTATAAGAACGGCAACTATCTAGAAAACGAGATATACGGGGATGATTAATTGCATAAATCTCACCTAATGGACCAAATTCCCGGTCGAGAACTGATCTCCGGTGCCCAGAAGTCAGTAGAGTAGACTGCCTTAGGTGGAGAGTTACTCACTTTCTTTTGGTCACTAACTAGCTTCATTAGTTTCCTGCAAAATAACAAGAAAGCAAGCCTTTGTTTAACCAATAAATTGAGGAAAATATTATAAAATTAATTTCTTAGTAGCAGGCCTTACTGTTGGAAGACAGTAGCCGAATGAACTTGAATTTCAAAAAAGGAAAAAAGAAAGAAAGAAGAAACTCGATATTTTAAATTCAAATGTTTCATAGATTAAAGCAAACTTTCTCCTGAATCAAGACTACCCATACTAGGCTCAACTGAATAAAGTTATCTGCTTACTAGAGAACACCTAAAGAGCGTCAAATTTTGGATTAATTTTCTTTTCCTTGTGAGTTTCTCGGCAACCAAACGGAAAAGGGTAACAGTACCTGGAACGAAGGGGCTTGAAAGGGAGAGATAACTTCGGGGAATCTGAAGATAAGCTAGAGTTTGGGGAGAAGAGGAGTGAGTTGAATCTGAGAGACGATGCCGATGTGGATACGCACATGTGTGCCATTTCTGCCAAGAAGATGAGCCCTAACTCTCACAGGCAATAAAACTCAATCGATGCGTATAGATAGTGTTTTCCGAAGGCCCTTATCCGCTGAGCCTAGGGTTTCTGGAAAAAGAGGGGAAGCGTATTGGAGCAAGAAAGAGCCTTAACAGTGACCTGCTTTCTGGATATCTCATTCGAAAGAGTTCTGTTTGACCCGTTTAATGAGAATGGATCGGATTCAGTGACCGGAGTATTTCTCTTTGTTCAATTTTTTTTTCTTTTCTTTTACATTCCATTTGAAACTCAAAGGAATAATGAAATTCCTAATTCAATTAATTTGGAAATGAATTACTGAAAAAAAAATTGTAAATCGACTTTTATTTTTGGCTCAATCACATAATTTATTTAATTTTTTTAAAGGATAAACGATTTTATATTGATTTTGATAATGATAAATTATTTTAATTGTGTTAATACTATTTTATCTAGTTATCAAAAAATATTAAGGTACATAGTCACGCCCATAAGGTGCAAGACACTCACATGAAAATCGATGAAGCCTTGAAGCTCATTCAAGAAGAACTTGAAAAAAGAAAAAGAAATATGAGGAATCTAAGTGATGTTAAATAATTTGTATACTCTACTCTAAGTTCTTGGCTTTAGTATGACTCAAAAATTGTTTTGACAAAATAATTTTTTAAATCTTAGAGTTAAAAATTCAAATTTACAAAGGTATAGTTGACTCTAGCAAAAAGACAGTCGGCTGTCAGCTTTGATTACATTAGGTCTTTTTTTCAAGTGGAGTGACAGTCGATTATGGATAATTGACAATCGACTAATAAGAGGGACAAAAACTTTTGACAGTTGACTGGCCAAATTAATAGTCGACTGTTAGCCCAAAAATTTATCTTTTAAAACCAAAATTCAAATAATAGTTGACTATCTTGACGAGAATAACGAGTAATCTTTTAAAATTAAGATGCGAATCAGTGCATTTAATGCACTAAATGGTCATTTATTATCTCTAACAAGTAGTAAGAATCAAAACTATAAGTACCCAACATTAATCAATGAGCCACAATATCCAATTTGAATATCATTGAGCTCATTAATTGCTTCATTTAAGTTTTCAAATATGAAATTGAGCCATTATTATAACAAGAGTTTTTAAGAGATAAATTTCAGTTGTAATCTTTCATTAAAAGATCTCTCTTTTACTGTACCAAAACAATATTTTCATCATCTTGTTTGTAAAAGAACAGGTATACTCTTGATAAAGAATTGTTAAGTGTTTATATGTTAAACTGTTGTGAAGATATTTCTTATGAGAAATTTTTTTCTTTGTAAGAGTTTTGACAACATCTTGAAATTGCTTGATTATGTTATTTTCTTAGATTAGTGTAGAGAATTTTTAAGAAGATCTCTTGAGAAGTGGGTTAGGCATAAGAAGTGATTGAACCACTGTAAATTTGTGTGCAAACTCTTTTCCCTTACTTTCTTTAATTTCAACAAGTTTATATTTGTTTATGATTTAATTGTTTTAAATTTGATAGCTTGCTTGATTGGTGTTTATATTTTAAATCAATTGAAAAAGTTTTTAAACCCAATTTACTCATTCTTGGGTTGACTTAATTAACAACTTCCAACTAAGCTAATATTTAAAATTAATGGTAAATTATATTGCACTACCTCCAAGTTTATTGAAATGACACTAACATACTAAATTTTTTTAAAACTCACGATTCACCCAAAAATACCAATTTCCACCATTAAGCAGCCCCAAAATAAATTTCTTTGAAGAATCAAAATTTTAATTGAATACTACTTTTCACAATGATCAAAGTACCATTAGGTATCATAAATGTTACTTTTAAAAAAAAAAGAAGTATTAGTGATGAAACATAATTAACAAGAAATTTTTTAGGATTTTTTTTATAAAAAATTTATCATTGTTTTTTTTAAATTGTTAAAAATATATTTTAAATAGATTTATATTCTATTGTATGGTATAAAACAAATTTTACTTCATATATTTTATATATTAAAAATATTATGATATTATTGTTTATTGCATCATCAAATAAATGAAAATCAAAGATCATTATAAAAGAAAATTAAATATTTTAAATAAAAAGTTTGTTGATATGCTTTTTTTTTATAAAATGAAATAGCATAACATCTCAAATAAATAAATATCAAAACCATCATAAAATAAAAATCAAAGAGAAACTTTCCTATTTTAAAAATCAAAATGATACTACATGTTTTAATTTTTTTGAGAAAAATATGAATTCAAATAACCTAAAAATTGTGTTATAAACAATTTTGAGATAAATTTTTTATAAATAAAATTATTAAACTTATCATAACCACTTTGAGATATTTTAACACTAAGAGTACTTTGATTATCATGAAAAACAATATCCTATTAAAATTATGATTTTTTTAAAAAAAATTCATTTTTGGGCTGCTTGACGGTGAAAATTGATGTTTTAGGATGAATCGTGGGTTTTAAAAATGTTTGGTATGTTAGTGTCATTTCAGTAAATTTGGAGGTAATGTAGTGTAATTTACCACAAAATTAATAATAAATTGAATTCTTAATATGTTTTGTAAATATTCTTACTATTCAATTAGTAATATTTTAAATATTTTATATTTTTTTGTTATCATTATATTCTCATATTGTGTGGATTTCATTTATAAATTTTAATGTACAATAAACTAATTCAATTCACGATAAAAAATTGATTATTAAATTTTATATTCTATTATCTTCTCAAATCAAATATCTACAAATTATATTTATTATAAAATTTATTTATTCTAAGTATTTCTTCAAAAAAGTTAAATATTGGTGGAAGCATAATATGAAAAGTTTTTAGTCTTTAAAGGTGCAAGTCTTGATGCATTGAATATATTAAAAATAAAAATAATTAATTAAAGATAAAAAAGAATATAAACAATTGTTAAAATTTGTATTTAAGAAAATATTAAGCAAACATAAAATAGAGACGATTAAATTTTTTTTTCTTCACATGAACAAATCACAATATTCTCAAATTGAGAGGATTAAAAAGTAAAAACTAAAATAAAATATTTTTTATTCTTTTTTTCATTCTTCCTATTTATTTTTTTTACCATTTTTATCTAATAAAAAAAATATCAATCACCTCATTCTTTCTTTCTCTCAATTAATTTGAGCCAAAATCTTATCATTGTTAAGGATATATTTACTTGGACACAAAAAATGAAAGTAACACCTTTAGACGAAAATGGAGCTTCACTTATCGAGAATGATTTCCTGCACATTTTGCATGCTTATTTATATTGTACACTCTCCTCTCCTCTCCTCTCCTCTCCTCTCCTCTCTACCGCATGACAAGCAATGAAAAATAGAAAATTGCCAAAGGGCCTTGAACACACAAGAAAAAGAATTATATATGTGTATTCTAAGGGTGTATATAACATTCTTCTAATTGATACTATATTATGCTGGTTGACCGAATCAAGGCAAGGATTTTGAAATACCTATTCCATTGTTTAGTTGAGTTTAAAAAAAAAAAAGAGATAGAATGCATTTTTAATGTTCATTCCTTCATAAGTACGTTTGGTTCGTGTAATTGAATTAAGTGAAATAAATTAAAATAGAATTGTGATTCAACTATTGCATTTGCTAACGAACATACAATACCTAATTCTGTTTCCATTTTAAAGTTTAGTGGGATGGAATAGAATGTTGAAATCATGGTACAATTTGTTTTAAATTATCAAAATATCGACTCTTCAAATTAAAAAAAAAATCAATTTATTTATAAAGATACTTTTAAAATTTTAAAAATCATTTGAAGGCAATATGTAATATTGTTTTTTTATATGTTTAACTATTTTATTTTTTAATCCATATTTTTTTTATTTCTTGATCTTTATTTAATATTTATAGGCATTTTTTTTCAGATAAGTAAGAAAATGTTAAAAAGAAACACGACATTTAAATTTTTTTAGAAAATGTCATTACCATCCATTTGTACAACATTTTCTTTTGATCTAGAAGATACTGAAAGAAGCTACCTGAGACTAAATCTCCCCAATTTAGAAGCACTACAAACATGAACACATCTAACTTAAGAGTACAAACCAAAACAAGATTGGCTTCCTCAATAAATGACACAAAACTAGTCAAACAAACAATCCTGGAATTTAAAACAAAAATATTCATATACTAGTCACCACCGGACATAATTTAAAATATTCATATTGTGCCTGTGTAACCAACAAAGGCACCTAAAATATTTAAGGGTTGAAATATGGTAATTTTGAAATATAATGCTTTATGTGATGTTTTCTTCTTATAAGTAATCTATTTTATGTGTTTGTGAAATTGCAAGTGACAATGGAGATTTTTCAACCCAATTTAATTTGGGTTGGATTTTTCAACCCTAGTTTAATCAATCCTCAAAAATTTCAATACTAATTTACCTAAAGTCCAAGTTAAATTCGGATTGAATCAGGTTAACTTGCCTAAATTGCACCTTATTTTTTTTTTACAAATTGATTTGATCCGCGAAAAAATGAAACCAAACAAGCGCTACTTAATTTCAAATTCACCTGATGCTATGTTTAGGACTACTCAAGAACTTGAGGTTTATTCAAGTCTTTGGTTCAGGATTTCTCCCTACAACAAAGAATAATTCAACCTTGGATGGAGACTAATATTTACAAAAAGAAAGCAAACAACTTAATTACCGAATAACGTCATTATAAGTTTTTGAACATAATCCTTACAGGATTTGGTTTATCTCTATTTAAAAATTGAAATTGAGTTAAGTTAATGATAAGATTAAATGTCACATCGAAGAAAATTTAAATCCAGATTTGTCATAGTTGTATTTAATCTCACCTCACACCAATTTCAATTCTCAATCGAAGAAGATTCAAATCCACCATTCAAGTACCTTACTAACTAAGAAGTATCCACAGACACTCGAAATAAGTTTGAGCCACAAGGCGACCATAATCTAATTAAAGTATTCTTAGTCGAATCAGTAACACAACCAAGAATTGTTAAGTGCCAAGGAACAAAACTTTCAAATGCATGTATAAATCAGAGGTTTCTAGTTTCACTTGGACTTCTCAGTTCTCACTTAGGCCATTCATGCTCCAAAGTGATTGGAAAACAATCCTATAATCAGTTTCCTCTCATCCAATCACACTAACTGAGCACCCCTAATCACGAAACAACGGCATTGGCAAAAATTTCCAAGCAATATCACAAACTAAGAATTCTAAGAACTTGGTGGCTTGCAGCATAAAGGCACAGTCTAAGAACATTATCCAGTCTGCATATCAAAACTGGAAGGTATGATCCAAAGATCTGAAAATTTCTAGTTATCCAATGCTCTTTTTACACCCAAGCACATTCTACGAGCAGGATTTAGGCCAATAATCAAACATAAGCCCTCCAATGTGAAAATGACCTCTCTGATCAATCGGTTTCCAACATAATGGTAGACTGCCAATATTCCATATAATCATATATGGATCAATTTTCTAGCTACACAGGCATCTTATAATTAAATAACTATAGACATCAGAGACAGTGGTACATGTTCTGACCACAGAAAGAAAAAGGGCACCTGCAGACCAATGTTAAGTGTAATTAACATTGTAAATTGATCTGACCTACATCAAGTTATCCCTATGACCCTATCAATTTGAATCTTAAAAACAATCTTGCACTGAAGAAAAAACTGTATATCAATAACTTAGCTGTATTACAAGCAAATGAACATCCACACTTGCATAAAATTTCTCTACATTGAGTCAAAAGTATGCCCTTACACCAACCTCTGAATACAAGAGATATTAACATGAATGTGCAGGATTACCTGCACGCAATGAAGCTAGAGCAAGATCTTTGGCAAAACTTAGCAGGTAATTTCAGCATGTAGCTGTTCTTGAATTGCTTTGTAGCACTGGAGACTGCACAGAGGAAGCTTTGACTTCGAATCTCGATACTTGTAAGGATTAGTACACGATGGACCAGCACAGTTTTCACGAGGAGGAGGATAACTAAGTATCAACACCAGAAAAGTTTCACACAATCAGGAAGTGAACAATAATGTCGCAGTTACCAGTAATTGGCAAGGCATGTGTTCAAGCTAGTGCACATATTGACTATATATTTGCAAGAAAAACAAAAGGATATATATTTGCAAGAAAATACCTGCATGGTTTGGAGTTAAATATACTCGGGAGACCCATATCCTTTGGAAATGTCACAGTAGTACCATTTGGACCCATGACCAATCTGATGGTGCTTGATGCAAGCATCAGTGCATTTGTGGCCTTCTCCTGTATGTAAAGTGAGAACATCAAACCAGATCTCTCCCAAGACTCTCAACAAATAGTTTATCCAAGAGTTTCCAATACCTGTGCCAATTCTTCCTGACGTTTTTTCATTTTATCTTCCCGCTTCTTCCTACTAGAATCTTGACCAAGTATTTTTCTTATAGCCTCAGCCTACAAAATTCAATCAAAACATGCTTGTTTATGTCTGCAGATTTAAAACATATATATGAAGACAAACGGCAATATGAAGCACAAAACAAACCTCAGATTCTCTAGCAGCCTTTTCAACTTGCATTCTTCGTCTTTGAGCAGCCTCAGTTTTTTTTAGTTGCTGCTCTACTTCCGAAAGTTTCTCCTTTTGCTCTGTAATCAACAAATATGAACATAAATATGTAGAATAGCAAATTACTGATCTAACTACAAAAAATATGTGACAGGTATAAATGCTAACTCCTTGGTGGAGCAGGTGGTAATCCATCCGGAAACTCAATTAAGCTTGAACCAGGACCAGAAGAGGCATCCTTGCTAGACTGAAGGGCTCGTTGACGAGTTGTGAGAGTCATTTCCCTCTTATTTCCCATTAGCGAATCAACAGATTCCTTCCTTTGCTTCTTCTTCTTCCTACCCTCAAGCTCACTATCAGATACCACCTCATCTTCTTCCTCATAATCTGTATCCCCAGATGCCCTATCTGATCTGGACTTCTTCTTCCCATCTTTGCCTGACTTTGAAGTGCTGATGTTTTCCATATTCGAAACCCTTGAAAGTTTTCGCTGCTTCTTGCCTGATTCTTCATCATCTTCCTTATACACTGCAAAAGCCTTAGTTTTCAGCTTTTCCAGGTAGCGGATCTCATCATCCTCATCCTCTTCACCAAATTCTCCATCCAGCACACGCCTCTTAGGAACCCGCTTGCTCTTACGGACTGGGCCAGTCTGGTCCGATTGTTTTCCAGAGGCATTCTTTCCAGATGTCTTCCCCATCACGGAATCTTCTTTCCCAAAACTAAAACCACCACCTGAGAAATCCTTCCAGGGAATTCCTTGCAGATCAGTCCTCTTATCTAGAGGGGATTGGCCATCATCTGAATTTCCCTGCAATAAAAGCATTTTAATGAGAAGATTGCATCTGATTCTAAATGTTACTCAATAACAAAAATAATAACTAAGGTACGACAAAACATATTAATACGGAAGATATTCTTCCATACAAGTAAAGTAAGCTTTACAACTTATCAAACTAAATAAATCAACATGTTTTACACCAGCCAATATTACAAAATGATCTCAAGGATTAAACCAATAATCAATACAAGGAAGATTCGCATAGAAAACAGCTTTATTATGTAATTAAACTGTGGATTAGACTCTACCTCTTAACAACATAAACAGAAAATAATTAAGTGTGAGAGAAAAATATCCAAAATTAATACAGCATAAAAAAAGAGAATTAGTTTTCTAAATAGGAGTATGATGACTCAAACAGACAAGAAACAGTAGTTACACACCTGAAGATGCTGATTCTGTTTCTGCCGTGGTCTGGAGTCATCTGAGGATCGAGAACTCTTTGTAGAAGACCCATCCCCTGGCACACCATTAGCTGTGGAGTTAGCATGAATTGTACGCGTGACACCACCAACCTTAAGCTTAACTTTTTTGACCTTGCTCTCATTTACAAACGCATCTAAAATTACTCCTGACTGACCAAAATTCTGAATTTCACCATTCCTTCCACTATACACATCAGCACTTCTCAACTCTGATTCCAAGCCTTCCTTCACCTTGCTTGTGCTTTTCCAGCTAGCAGGGGCAAGGACACCTTCACTAGAATGTTTATTGTTTTTTTTAATAAGACTAGAGAGTTTATTGTTAAGCCCACTTCGTCCTGAATCGTTATTGTAGAATGCACTGAATCCACCATCCTCCTTCTTACTCCTCTTTTGGGGTTTTTCACATTCAGCTCCAGAGGCTAAAGCGGCTCTAGACATGCATTGACTAAGATTAAACTCTTTCCGCCTAGGATTAACATCAGAACCAGCATTCTCATCACTAGAGATCTTGTCCACATCATCTGAAGGTGTAGATGATGACAAGGGGGAATGATCGTGACTTTCAGTAAGAGCCTGTGAATCAGGCCGAGGACGGCGTGAAGTTTGACTTCTCTTCTTCCTTACAGCATTATTAATGCCATCAAAATGATTACCACCAGATTCTTCCATGGAGTATATAGCCTGGTTCTTCTAGAGCAACTACTTCTCAGATCATG
Source organism: Bretschneidera sinensis (assembly GCA_023935145.1). NCBI lineage: Eukaryota > Viridiplantae > Streptophyta > Magnoliopsida > Brassicales > Akaniaceae > Bretschneidera > Bretschneidera sinensis. Next base: position 38,350,034 of record CM043697.1, on the reverse strand, counting down.
AGATGATTGGGAACCGCAAAAGCATGCACTGTCGCAAGCTTGTAGCTGGCACACCAAAAAGGTATCAAAATGTAACTCTTTAATTCAGAAAAATAGAGTAGTATTGTAATAGATAACTAAAATGATTTCAACCCCAACTTATTACAAAAGCAAGGGAAGGAAGACGATTCGTAAAATTTCAGTTATACAAAGGAAAACAGAACATACAAGTAAAATAGAAGTTACTAGTATATGATAGAACCAGCAATTAACTAAACTGAAGGGAAATCAAGAAAACCTACTGTAAATCATATGATTCAGCAATAGGAAGTTCACAAATGTGAACAACAGTCAACAGAGAACCCAATAACACAAACTAATCCTCAGTGAACGGATCCAGCTAAAAGATCATATGAAAAAACCCCAGACGGTTGAGATATCTGGAATGCAATCTTATGGAAATGACGAAGTCCAAGCAGATTCAAAATTCATATGAATCAAACTAAATAATTTAATGAAACGAAAGGGAATATCATCAAACAAAGAGGACCATCAAATAAAACAGAAAAATTCAATCCCATATCAAGATATCAACCCATCAATTAAAGAAGTAAATACATGAATCAAACCACGTCAATGCCACAACCAAAAATCTACCAAATCAAAAGCAAACCCAAACAAAAACACCCAAAACCACACCCATCAATTCATCACAGCAAAAACCCAGAAAAAAGAACCAAATTCAAGCAACCCCCGAACCCAACACATTCAAGCATTTACCAATCATCACAACCAAGGAAAACTCGGAACCGCACAAACAACCACCAACACACAAACGTGCAAAGAAGAGTAATCCAACACACCTACATGAAATCCACAAAATCATATCGAAGAGAATAATCCGTTACCTTCTCTGTCGAAGGGAAATCCGGCAAACCAGACCAGCCCGTATAAAGGAACAGAAACCTCCCAAGAGAAGCGAACAAAACCAGATAAGAGAAAAGGTAAAGAGAAGGAAAACCAAGCAAGAGATAGATTTAGATTTAGTAGATAGATGAAGATATGGCAGTGTCTCGTTTCTGGCTGTTGGTTATGATAGAGAAAAGCGGGGTTAAAGATAAGAGTTAGGGTTAGAGAAGAATAGGTAACAATGATGAGAATAAGAGTGAGAGAGAGGTAAAGAAGAGAAAGACTAATTATCTTCTTGTTCACCATTTTTTCTATTTCCACACCACCAAAAACCCACACACAACAAACAGGCCCTGCGTTGTTTTTTTGTTTGGGTTCCTCTTGTGTTCGATTCGGTCAACTGACTCGGTGAACCAACTCAGTGACCCGTCTTTCTCTCTCTCTCCTCTCTTTCTATCTCTAGAGTCTTCTTTCTCTCTCTTTTGCGCCTTTCCTTTTATTCCTCCTCTCTTCTACACACGGTTACGCTGCAAGTGTATGCGCACGATAAGTTCGTGCGCACTAGGATGTTCACGTTAGTAGCTTCCACTCTTGTTCCAATGTTCCTCATTCCTGTGGAGTGCCACGTGTTAGTTTATTAAGCAATTTCTCCCGATATACAGGCGGACCCCTTAATTTGTTTAATTTGCGAATACCTCATTGGTTTGCTACAATTTGTTAAAATTGCCCAATTGAGGTTATGTTTCTTTTCATTTTAATTCAATTACTAGGAAGAATTAAAAATATTTCATATCAACTGTAATTACAGTCACGTGTTCACATTTCAAATTTGAATAGTTTATAGTTGATGGTTTTTATGATAAAATAATGTGTCATGTTAATACAAATTTAAATCACAACTGCTATTAAGTCATATATATATGAATTTGTTAACAACTCCTAAATAAAAATAATGATGTAATGAAAGCATAATTGTAAATTTAATTTTTAGATGATGTGTCACATCAACTCACCATTAATATTACCAATTAAAAAATAATAATAATAATATATAAGCAATGATTGGTCACTGATTTAAGTGGAGATTAAAACAAGTTTTTTTAAAAAAAAATGCTTTAACCCCCACTTAAATCGATTCCCAAACATCATCAGAGGATTTAAATCCCCAATAATAACATATAAATTTAACCCATCTTTCAAACAATTGAATGAAGAAAAAAAATATGATCAAATTGAGGTTATTTGTAATATATTGACGATGTTTGAGAATTGATTTAAACATGTTAAAAACATCTAATTTAAAATGATTTAATTTAACTTAAGTTGCTTTAAACATGCTTAAATTAGTTTTCAAACCACGCCATTGCATGACTTGACTGTTAAAATGTAGTTATTTTTTTAAATGTTTGTCCTTCTGAAAAAAAAATATACCTTTTGATGTTGTCTCAATTAATAATAAGATTTGCTCTAAAAAAAATTAATACTAACACTAGAAGAAGATAGATACTAAAAAAAAAACATATACTACTTTATGGCGGAAAAAAACATGTACTAATTATGTCAGATTTTAGAAAGATTTGAGAAGGTCATATCATCAATTCAATATCCTAGTTATGTACTAGAGTTTTCTTAATTCCTGCATGGATTTAGACACATTGTTATTTATTTAACACTTTGAATTACTCTCTTTTATTTTTTTTAGCCTTATTTATATACTTATTGGTTCCATGTTTGATCCTACTGCTCAATCTTGAGAAAAATATTGGATTCATATTAAGAAACCAGAAAGACACAAGAAGAAATATTGAAACTTCATAAATCGAAAAGGAAAATCAAATTGTATTAATCGTTTACATTGTTCTATCAATTCTACACTTATCATAATTGATGCGTTTGCATTAATTTAATGAATTGAAGATATAATTTATTTTAAAAAAATTGAAATTAAATTTTATATTTAGTTTTTTTTTTTATAAATATACGTAGAATTCAATTAAGTTCTAATGTTTAAAATGTTTGAAACAAATGAAAAATAAATCTAAGAAAAAAAAATAGAAATCCGAGTACTCATAATAAGCCCCTTACTATTTCAAAACTTGTTCAACGTGGACTCATTTGGTTAACAGACAAGATTATAGTAGGAAAAGATTATGATTAACATATGATATGATAAAACAAGATTAAAGAGATAATACATTAATCATATGTTTAGTTCATGATTTTACTCGATTGAGATTAAAGTAGAATAAAAAATCTAAAACTCTAAATGCGAAAAATACCCTAACACTTTTCACCATTTTCAACAATCCTTAATTTCTTCACATACCCTAAAATTTCACTATTTTTAGTATTATTATTACCATAATAATTATTTTTATTATTATAGTTATACTTATTATTATTATTGTTGTTGATGTATGTTGTTATTATTCAAGAGCAGAAAAGAAAGGAAAAAAAAAGTCTAAATAGGATAGATTCTATCTCATGAAATGAGACAAAAATAGTGAGAGTAGAACTAATGTCACATAAATAGTACAACTCCTATGAGTACAAACTTACCCCAACCAAACAAACCCTAATAGACCCTATGAGTGCAGCTCCTCAAACAACAGTGTCCTTCGTTAAATAGAATAGTTCGGTTGCATGAATTACATATAAGATAACATATATAACGACACAACCATTACTGTTTCTTCTCTATATATATAGAAATATATTATGAATATTTATACGATGGTATGCTTAAAGTGATACGAAATTGCCAAGATGTTGCTGCACAACTTCCTCAGGTGCTCATCGGCACTAAACATGGGGGGCTCAACTTCAGGCGCGTCATTGAAGGCCATATTGCAAGTCATAATATCATCGATTGTTGCGTAAAGAACGCTCTCCAATCTCCCGATGTCGTGAACATCAATGGCGACCGTGGCGACGCTTAGGTCATCAAGCATTGACTCGTAGTTCTCAACACACCTGTCGAGGATCTTGATAACCTTATGGGGTGTGGATGGATCCATGCACATGTTCTTCGCCTGCTGCAGAGTCTTGTTGGTACTATCGAAAAATGCATTCATCTCCATCTTAAGAACGCTAAGAGGGTCGATGACGACTCCATCTTCATGGCCTTCGACGAGTGGAATGATGGCCATGACACATTCGTTGATGAAATCCGTAACGGAGCAGATATTTCTGATGGTATCAACGGATGAGATGAGATCTCCGAATAGCATTGGGAGATTTAAGAAGGCTGCTACGTCGGCATGTAAACCTGAGAGATCGACATTGAGTGATGGGGATGGGGCAGACGAAGGGATGCTTGAGATTAGGGAGATGGGTGCTAAGGCAGGGCCATCACGAACAGCAGAGACCTCGGAGTACACCAGAGAAGACAGGGCCAGGAGGAAGATGATGGACATGCTGAGCTCCATTGATATGATCTCTTCTCTCTCAGAGAGAAAAGATTAATCAAAAAAGGAGGAGAGCTTGAGAGAGGAGGGAAGCCAAGGTTAGGGGTTTTTAACAAGTGAGGGAATGGCTATGCATGGAAACAGGGTTACCATACAAAGTTTAGCAAACTCTATTTAGAGTAACGGTTCCTATAAAAAGAACTATAAATTAGGAGCTAGGAAAAAAAATAAAAAATAAAAATTACTGGATGGCCAGGTTTGTAAAAGTTAAATAAAGTAAATGCCACAAAGATCAGAATCATTGCCTATAAACTGAATTTCTGTGACCTAACACAACTTAAACATCCAACAATTAAACAATAGGGAACCATTAATTAGGCTGCTCTTGAACAAATCCACTACCACTTATTGATGATTTTAGGGGTTAATCACAGCCACATTGATAAAATCAAAGCATCTTTTTTTTTTTTTTTTTGCAAACTACAAAACTAACATGTATTAAGTCACATATATATAGTTGATGGTTTTTATGGTAAAATAATGTGTCGTGTTAATACAAAATTAAATCATCGACTGCTATTAAGTCATATATATATATATGAATTTTTTAACAATATCTAAATAAAAATAATGATGTAGTGAAAGCATAATTGTAAATTTAATTTTCAGATGATGTATCACATCAACTCACCATGAATATTACCAATTACAAAGAATAATGATATATATAAGTGATGATTGGTAACTGATTTAAGTGGGGATTAAAACAAGGTTCTTAAAAAAATGCTTTAACCCCCACTTAAATCGATTCCCAAACATCGTCAGAGGATCCAGATCCCCAACAATAACATCTTAATTTAACCCATCTTTCAAATAGTTGAATGAAGAAAAAAATAGTGATCAAATTGAGGTTATTTGTAATATATTGACGACGTTTGAGAATTGATTTAAACATGTTTAAAGCATCTAATTTAAAATGATTTAATCTAACTTAAGCTGCTTTAAACATGCTTAAATTAGTTTTCAAACCTCGCCATTGCATGACTTGACTGTTAAAATGTAGTTATTTTTTTTAATGTTTGTCCTTAAAAAAAATATACCTTTTGATGTTGTCTCAATTAATAATAAGTTTTGCTCTAAAAAAAATTAATAATAACACTAGAAGAAGATAGATACTAAAAAAGAACATATGTACTACTTTATGGCGGGAAAAAAACATGTACTAATTATGTCTGACTTCAGAAAAATTTGAGAAGGTCTTATCATCAGTTCAGTATCCTAGTTATGTAACAGAGTTTTCTTAGTTCCTGCATGGATTTAGGCACCTTATTATTTATTTAACACTTTGAAAACATACATAGATAATTATTACTCTGTTTTATTATTTTTAGCCTTATTTATATGCTTATTGGTTCCATGTTTGATCCTACCGCTCAATCTTGAGAAAGGTATCGGATTCATATTAAGAAACCAGAAAGACACAAGAAGAAATATTTAAACTTCATAAATCGAAAAGGAAAATCAAACTGTATTCATCGTTTACATTGTTCTATCAATTCTACACTTATCACAGTTGATGTGTTTGCATTAATTTAATGAATTGAAGATATAATTTATTTAAAATAAATTAAAATTTATATTTATATTTAGTTTTTTCATAAATATACGTAGAATTCAATTAAGTTCTCATGTTTAAACAAATGAAAAATAAATCTTATAAAAAAATAGAAATCCGAGTACTCATAATAAGCCCCTTACTATTTCAAAACTTATTCAACGTGGACTCGTTTGGTTAACAACCAAGATTATAGTAGGAAAAGATTATGATTAACATAGGATCTGACAAAACAAGATTAAAGGTATAATACATTAATCATATGTTTAGTTCATGATATTACACGATAGAGATTTAAGTATAATAAAAAATCTAAAACTCTAAATGCGAAAAATACCCTAACACTATTCACCATTTTCAACAATCCTTAATTTCTTTACATAGCCTAAAATTTCACCATTTTTAATATTATTATTATTACCATAATAATAATTTTTATTATTATAATTATACTTATTATTATTGTTGTTGTATGTTGTTATTATTCAAGAGTAGAAAAGAAAGGAAAAAAAAAATCTAAATAGGATAGATTCTATCTCATGAAATGAGACAAAAATAGTGAGAGTAGAACTAATCTCACATAAATAGTACAACTCCTATGAGTACAAACTTACCCCAACCAAACAGACCCTAACAAACCCTATGAGTACAGCTCCTCAAACAACAATGTCCTTTGTTAAACAAAATAGTTATGTTGCATGAACTGCATGTAAGATAACATATATAACAACACAACCATTACTATTTCTCCTCCATATATATAGAAATATATTATGATTGTTTATACGATGGTATGCTTAAAGTGATACGAAATGGCCAAGATGTTGCTGCACAATTTCCTCAGGTGCTCATCAGCACTAAACATGGGGGGCTCAACTTCAGGCGCGTCATTGAAGGCCATATTGCAGGTCAAAATATCATCAGTTGTCGCGTAAAGAACGCTCTCCAATCTCCCGATGTCGTGAACCTCAATGGCGACTGTGGCGAGGTTTAGGTCATCTAGCATTGACTCGTAGTTCTCGATGCACCTGTCGAGGATCTTGACAACCTTATGGGGTGTGGATGGATCCAAGCACATTTTCTTTGCCTGTTGTAGAGTCTTGTTGGTTCTATCAAAAAATGCATTCATCTCCATTTTAAGGACGCTAAGAGGGTCGATGACGACTACGTCTTCATGGCTTTCAACGAGTGGAATGACGGCCATGACACATTCATTGACGAAATCCGTAACGGAGCAGATATTTCTGATGGTATCAACGAATGAGATGAGATCTCCTGATAAAATTGGGAGATTTAAAAAGGCTGCTATGTCGGCATGCAAACCTGAGAGATCGACATTAGATGATGGGGATGGGGCAGACGAAAGGATACTGGAGATTAGAGAGATGGGTGCTGAGGCAGGGTCATCACGAACAGCTGAGACCTCGGAGTATACCAGAAAAGATAGGATCAGGAAGAGGATAATGGACTTGCTGAGCTCCATTGATATGATCTCTTCTCTCTTGGAGAGAAAAGATTAATCAAAAAAGGAAGAGAGCTTGAGGGATGAAGGAAGCCAAGATTGGGGGTTTTTAACAGGTGAAAGAATGGCTATGCATGGAAACAGGGTTACCATACAAAGTTTAGCAAACTCTACTTAGAGTAACGGTTCCTACAAAAAGAACTATAGATTAGGTGGTAGGAAAAAAGTAAAAAATAAAAATTACTGGATGGCCAGGTTTGTAAAAGTTAAATAAATTAAATGCCACAAAGATCAAAAGCACTGCCATGTAAACTGAATTTTTGTTACCTAACACAACTTAAACATCCAACAATTAAACTATATGGAACCATTAATTATGTTGCTCTTGAACAAATCCACAACCATTTTTTGATGATTTCACGGGTTAATCATAGCCACATTGATAAAATCAGAACATCTTTTTTTTGTTGCAAAATACAAAGCTAACATGCATTAAGTCACATATATATAGTTGATGGTTTTTATGGTAATATAATGTGTTGTGTTAATACAAAATTAAATTATCGACTGCTATTAAGTCACATATATATGAATTTGCACATATGTATGAATTTGTTAACAACACCTAAATAAAAATAATGATGTAGTGAAAGCATAATTGTAAATTTAATTTTCAGATGATGTGTCACATCAACTCACCATGAATATTACCAATTACAGAGAATAATGATATGTATAAGCGATCATTGGTGACTGATTTTAGTGGGGATTAAAACAAGTTTTTTAAAGAAATACTTTAACCCCCACTTAAATCTATTCCCAAACATCATCAGAGGATCCAAATCCCCAATAATAACATCTTAATTTAACACATCTTTCAAACAGTTGAATGAAAAAAAAAAGTGATCAAATTGAGGTTATTTGTAATATATTGATGACGTTTGAGAATTAATTTAAACATGTTTAAAACATCTAATTTAAAATGATTTAATCTAACTTAAGCTGTTTTAAACATGCTTAAATCAGTTTTCAAACCTCGACATTGCATGACTTGACTGTTAAAATGTAGTTATTTTTTTTAATGTTTGTCCTTAAAAAAATATACCTTTTGATGTTGTCTCAATTAATAAGTTTGGCTCTAAAAAAAATTAATATTAACACTAGAAGAATATAGATACTACAAAAAAAACACATATACTACTTTATGGCGGGAAAAAAAACATGTACTAATTATGTCTGACTTTAGAAAGATTTGAGAAGGTCTTATCATCAGTTCAGTATCCTAGTTATGTAACAGAGTTTTCTCAATTCCTGCATGGATTTAGGCACCTTGTTATTTATTTAACACTTTAAAAACATATATAGATAATTGTTACTCTGTTTTATTATTTTTAGCCTTATTTATATACTTATTGGTTCCATGTTTGATCCTACCGCTCAATCTTGAGAAAGGTATCGGATTCATATTACGAAACCAGAAAGACACAACAAGAAATACTGAAACTTCATAAATTGAAAAGGAAAATCAAATTGTATTCATTATTTACATTGTTCTATCAATTCTACACTTATTACAATTGATGCGTTTGCATTAATTTAATTAATTAAAGATATAATTTATTTAAAATAAATTGAAATTAAATTTTATATTTACGTTTTTTTTTATAAATATATGTAGAATTCAATTAAGTTCTCATGTTTAAAATGTTTGAAACAAATGAAAAATAAATCTAATAAAAAAAAAAGAAATCTGAGTACTTATAATAAGCCCCTTACTATTTCAAAACTTATTCAACGTGGACTCGTTTGGTTAACAGACAAGATTATAGTAGGAAAAGATTATGATTAACATATGATATGATAAAACAATATTAAAGAGATAATACATTAATCATATGTTTAGTTCATGATATTACTCGATTGAGATTAAAGTAGAAGAAAAAATCTAAAACTCTAAATGCGAGAAATACCCTAACACTATTCACCATTTTCAACAATCCTTAATTTATTCACATACTGTAAAATTTCACTACTTTTAGTATTATTATTACCATAATAATTATTTTTATTATTATTATTGTTGTTGTATGTTGTTATTATTCAAGAGTAGAAAAAAAAGGAAAAAAAAGTCTAAATAGGATAGATTCTATCTCATGAAATGAGACAAAAATAGTGAGAGTATAACTAATGTCACATAAATAGTACAACTCCTATGAATTCAAACTTACCCCAACCAAACAGACCCTAACAGTATAGTTCCTCAAACAACAGTGTCCTTCGTTAAACAGAATAGTTCTGAACTGCATATAAGATAACATATATAACAACACAACCATTACTGTTTCTCCTCAATATATATAGAAATATATTATGAATGTTTATACGATGGTATGCTTAAAGTGATACGAAATGGCCAAGATGTTGCTGCACAATTTCCTCAGGTGCTCATCGGCACTAAACATGGGGGGCTCAACTTCAGGCGCGTCATTGAAGGCCATATTGCAGGTCACAATATCATCAGTTGTCGTGTAAAGAACACTCTCCAGTCTCCCGATGTCGTGAACCTCGATGGCGACCGTGGCGAGGTTTAGGTCATCAAGCATTGACTCGTAGTTCTCGACGCACCTGTCGAGGATCTTGACAACCTTATGGGGTGTGGATGGATCCATGCACATGTTCTTCGCCTGCTGCAGAGTCTTGTTGGTTATATCAAAAAATGCATTCATCTCCATCTTAAGGACACTAAGAGGGTCGATGGCGACTCCGTCTTTATGGCCTTCGACAAGTGGAATTACAGCCATGACACATTCATTGACAAAATCCGTAACAGTACATATATTTATGATGTTATTAATGGATGAGATGAGATCTCCTGATAGCATTGGGAGATTTAAGAAGGTTGCTATGTCGGCATGCAAACCTGAGAGATCGACATTGAGTGATGGGGATGGGGCAGACGAAGGGATGTTGGAGATTAGGGAGATGGGTGCTGAGGTAAAGCCATCACGGACAGCTGAGACCTCGGAGTACACTAGAGAAGACAGGGTCAAGAGGAGGATGATGGACTTGCTGAGCTCCATTGATATGATCTCTTCTCTCTCTGAGAGAAAAGATTAATCAAAAAAGGAGAAGAGCTTGAGGGATGAGGGAAGCCAAGGTTGGAGGTTTTTAACAGGTGAAGGAATAGCTATGCATGGAAACCGGGTTACCATACAAAGTTTAGTAAACTCTATTTAGAGTAACGGTTCCTATAAAAAGAATTACAGATTAAGAGCTAGGAAAAAAAAAATTACTGGATGGCCAGGTTTGTAAAAGTTAAATAAAGTAAATGCCACAAAGGTCAGAAGGACTGCCCTGTAAACTGAATTTCTGTTACCTAACAAAACTTAAACATCTAACAATGAAACTATATGGAACCATTAATTAGGCTGCTGTTGAACAAATCCACTACCATTTGATGATTTCAGATGTTAATCATAGCCACATTGATAAAATCAGAGCACGTTTTTTTTTTTCAAACTACAAAGCTAACATGCATTAAGTCACACATATATAGTTGATGGCTTTTATGGTAAAATAATGTGTCATGTTAATAACAACTCCTAAGTAAAAATAATGATGTAGTGAAAGCATAATTGTAAATTTAATTTTCAAATGATTTGTCACATCAACTCACCATGAATATTACCAATTACAAGGAATAATGATATATAAGCGATGATTGGTAACTGATTTAAGTGGGGATTAAAACAAGTTTCTTAAAAAAATACTTTAACACCCACTTAAATCGATTCCCAAACATCATCAGAGGATTCAAATCCCCAATAATAACATCTTAATTTAACCAATCTTTCAAACAGTTGAATGAAGAAAAAAATACTGATCAAATTGAGGTTATTTGTAATATATTGACAACATTTGAGAATTGATTTAAACGTGTTTAAACCTTCTAATTTAAAATGATTTAATCTAACTTAAGCTGTTTTAAACATGCTTAAATCAGTTTTCAAACCTCACCATTGCATGAGTTGACTGTTAAAATGTAGTTATTTTTTTTAATGTTTGTCCTTAAAAAAATATACCTTTTGATGTTGTCTCAATTAATAATAAGTTTTGCTCTACAAACAAAATTAATACTAACACTAGAAGAAGATAGATACTAAAAAAAACACATGTACTACTTTATGGCGGGAAAAAAAACATGTACTAATTATGTCTGACTTTAGAAAGATTTGAGAAGGTCTTATCATCAGTTTAGTATCCTAGTTATATAACAGAGTTTTCTTAGTTCCTGCATGGATTTAGGCACCTTGTTATTTATTTAACACTTTGAAAACATATATATAGATAATTGTTATTCTGTTTTATTATTTTTAGCCTTATTTATATACTTATTGGTTCCATGTTTGATCCTACCGCTCAATCTTGAGAAACGTATCGGATTCTGATTACGTCCAAAGAGTAACGCGGTAGTTGTAGCACAGCTTTGGGGTGTCGATTCCACAGGGAAACAAGTTAACTATAAGGAAAATGATTGGTGCTTAAATATTCATATTTAATCCCCCTTATTTATACTTGTTAGGTCCTTAGTTATGTTAATTTAGTCAATTTTACTTCATTTGTGAGTTCTACATGTTTTTATAGGGTCTTGGAGAAAAAGAAGCAGTTTTGGCACTTAAAGGAAGAAGCCTGGAAATCCTAGAGTAGCTTTTGGTCAAAGTGCGATCGATCGCACTACTGCATGCGATCGAGCACACATGCGATCGTGCACACATAAGAAGGATCGAGTGCAGCACTTGCGATCGAGCGCACATGTACTGGTGTGAACAGTAAAACAGCAGAACCAGTTTTGGGAATATAGTAGGTTTTGCGTTTTTGGAAATTAGGGTTTCCAGAGTCTTCTAGGACTACTTAAGCCCTATAAATACACCTGTAAAGCACACACAAATGGGGGAATCACTTCTTAGAGATCCTTTCTTTTATTTTTTACTTTAGCTTGGAGTGTAAGCTTTGGGAGAGAATTGACGCTTCTTCTCTCGGGTTTATTCATCCCTTTATGTTTAGTTTATATATAAAGTTTATCTTAGACAGTATGTGTAACTAACTCTTTATAGGGCTCGATTGAAGCCCTAGTTATGCTTTCCCATATATTTATTCATTGATAATCTTTGCCAATAGCCTTTATTATGTTGCTTAACTTGATTAATGCCTGTGTTTATTTGAATTCCTCATATGTATGTGTATGGCCAACGTATGCATATGGTATGGATTGGTTAGTTAGATCAATTTGGATGACCGAGTCCTGGGTTTAACAATAGTAACAAAAGATATCCACACCAGATTCTTGGGTTAATTAACATGGGAAACCAGGAGTAGATACCATGCCCTAGGTCTCATGTGGTTGTCGATTTCCACAGCCCTTATGCTTTCTTTAGGAACAACTCAGTAGATACCATGCTGAATCCCTCGAGAAAGAAAAGAGTTAGAGTAGATACTATGCCTAACTCGTTGCTTAGGGAAATCAATAGCTTAAGGAGTAGATACTATGCCCTTAGGTTGGCGACCATTAGGTATACATGATAAGGTTAGTGCACTGATACATTACACATTGGGAAAGTATGACTAGTGATGGATATCAAAGCCCTATGTCTTTATTATTATTAAATCACATTCAACAGTTATTTCCTTCTTTTTACTTTGAAGAAACTAATTCTAAAACCGAACTTTACCAATCCCTGTGGAGATGATCTTGCATTCACACACTATGCTACTGTTGACCTTGTGCACTTGCAAGTAAAACGAGTGCGATTATTTGCTTATTTATTTAGGTAAATAAACGCACAACAAGGGATTGGTTATGTTCGGTTTTAGAATTAGTTTCTTCAAAGTAAAAAGAAGGAAATAACTATTGAATGTGATTTAATAATAATAAAGACACAGGGCTTTGATATCCACCACTAGTCATACTTTCCCAATGTGTAATGTATCAGTGCACTAACCTTATCATGTATACCTAATGGTCGCTAACCTAAGGGCATGGTATCTACTTCTTAAGCTACTATGGAAATCGATAACCACATGAGACCTAGGGCATGATATCTACTCCCGGTTTCCCATGTTGATAAACCCAAGAATCCGGTGTGGATATCTTTTGTTACTGTTGTTAGACCTAGGACTCCATCATCCAAATTAATCTAACTAACCAATCTATACCATATGCATACGTTGGCCATACACATACATATGAGGAATTTAAATAAACACATGCATTAATCAAGTTAAGTAACATAATAAAGGCTATTGGCAAAGATTATCAAGGAATAAATATATGAGAAAGCATAATTAGGGCTTCAATCGAGCCCTATAAAGAGTTAGTTACACATACTGTCTAAGATAAACTTTATATATAAACTAAACATAAAGAGAAGAATAAACCCAAGAGAAGAGGCGTCAATTCTCTCCCAAAGCTTACACAAAAACTTGTTGCGCGTTTATTTACCTAAATAAATAAGCAAATAATCGCACTCGTTTTACTTAAAAGTGCACAAGGTCAACAGTAGCATAGTGTGCGAATGCAAGATCATCTCCACAGGGATTGGTAAAGTTCGGTTTTAGAATTAGTTTCTTTAAAGTAAAAAGAAGGAAATAACTGTTGAATGTGATTTAATAATAATAAAGACATAGGGCTTTGATATCCACCACTAGTCATACTTTCCCAATGTGTAATGTATCAGTGCATTAACCTTATCATGTATACCTAATGGTCGCCAACCTAAGGGCATGGTATCTACTCCTTAAGCTATTGATTTCCCTAAGCAATGAGTTAGGCATGGTATCTACTCTGACTCTTTTCTTTCTTGAGGGATTTAGCATGATATCTACTGAGTTGTTCCTAAAAAAAGCGTAAGGGCTATGGAATTCGACAACCACATGAGACTTAGGGCATGGTATCTACTCCCGGTTTCCCATGTTGATTAACCCAAGAATCCAGTGTGGATATCTTTTGTTACTATTGTTAGACCCAGGACTCGGTCATCCAAATTGATCTAACTAATCAATCTATACCATATGCATACGTTGGCCATACACATACATATGAGGAATTTAAATAAACACAGGCATTAATCAAGTTAAGCAACATAATAAAGGCTATTGGCAAAGATTATCAATGAATAAATATATGGGAAAGCATAACTAGGGCTTTAATCGAACCCTATAAAGAGTTAGTTACACATACTGTCTAAGATAATCTTTATATATAAACTAAACATAAAGGGAAGAATAAACCCGAGAGAAGAGGCGTCAATTCTCTCCCAAAGCTTACACTCCAAGCTAAAGTAAAAGATAAAAAAAAAGGATCTCCAAGAGGTGATTCCACATCCAAGGTACCCTTCCCTCAAAGGTTAGTAACGCCAAAGAAAGATAAATTGCTTGATATTTTTGAAACTTTGAGAAAAGTAGAAATTAACATTCCCTTATTAGATGCAATTAAACAAATTCCTGTTTATGCTAAATTTTTAAAAGATTGTTGCACTAATAAAAGAAAGTTTCAAGAAAATGAAACAGTGGCTCTAACTGAAGAGGTAAGTGCGGTATTGTTAAGAAAACTACCACCAAAACTAAAAGATCCGGGTAGTTTTACTATTCCCTATAGGATAGGTGATCAGTTGTTTGAGCGAGCATTACTAGATTTAGGAGCCAGTGTCAATTTGCTACCATACACAGTAGTTGAAAAGCTAGGTTTGGGGGAGCTTCAACCAACCTCCATCACTTTGCAATTGGTAGATAGAAGCATCAAAAGACCTAGAGGTATACTTGAAGATGTCTTGGTAAAGGTAGGTGAGTTTATTTTGCCTGCTGACTTCATTGTATTAGATATGGAAGAAAGCCCTATGCCATTACCTCTGTCCATCATCTTAGCAAGACCCTTTATGAGAACTGCTGATACAATAATTAATGTGAAAAAGAGTATTGTAAGTATGACGGTAAATGGAGAGACAATAGAATTTAAGATATTTGATGCAATGAAATTACCCCAAGATGATAATGATGATGAATGTTTTAATGAATGTATGATGCAAAGTGCTGTCAAGCAAACTTTTCAGGTCCATCACACTGATCCATTGGAGGCCGCCCTCACCCATAGCTTCAAAAGATCGGATATTGAGCCTGCATCATAAACTGTCCCTAATGACATCTTTGAAGCTATGCACCTCCCTGAAGTTTGCAGCACCACCAAGAGCACTTGAGCCACATGAAGCGGACTTTAAGTACTCCCTGCCAAAAGACTAAAGTTGAGAGAATACCCCATCTGGCTGAAGACACTAAACTTAGCGCTCATGGGAGGCACCCCAAAGTATATCCTTTTTAATAGTTTATTTTATTTTATTCTTAGTATTTCATAGTTTACTTTTCTATAGCTGTTTATTATTACTTGTTTTCCATTTTATATTTGTTTGTCTTCCTTTTTCAAGGACAGAGTGAGTGCATCCAGTTAAAATTTGGGGGCGTGCTATGAGCCATGCCAGCCATATAGTTCTCCATCTCCCAGGTTAGCTCCTTCAATGTTATTCACACATTAGGGACAATGTGCAATTTAAGTTTGGGGGTATGGGGACACACTCACACACTCACTACACTCACTATGTCCCATTTTTTGTTGTTTTTATAGATAAATGCATGTTTATTCTGTTCTAATAAAATTTTGGGTGATCTAAACAAATGATATGATTTGATTTCATTAGTGAGCTTAACACCTTGAACATATAGGCCAATAATTAAGTTTTGAACCTAGATAACTTTTTTTTTGTTTTTTTTTTTTTTTTGCTTACTGGTGTATACTCAGTAATACTCCTTAAGCTATTGATTTCCTTAAGCAATGAGTTAGGCATGGTATCTACTTTAACTCTTTTCTTTCTTGAGGGATTCAGCATGGTATCTACTGAGTTGTTCTTAAAGAAAGCATAAGGGTTGTGGAAATCGACAACCACATGAGACCTAGGGCATGGTATCTACTCCTAGTTTCCCATGTTGATTAACTTAAGAATCCGGTGTGGATATCTTTTGTTACTATTGTTAGACCTAGGACTCGATCATCCAAATTGATCTAACTAACCAATCTATACCATATGCATACGTTAGCCATACACATACATATGAGGAATTTAAATAAACACAGGCATTAATCAAGTTAAGCAACATAATAAAGGCTATTGGCAAAGATTATCAATGAATAAATATATGGGAAAGCATAACTAGGGCTTCAATCGAGCCCTATAAAGAGTTAGTTACATATACTATCTAAGATAAACTTTATATATAAACTAAACATAAAGGGAAGAATAAACCTAAGAGAAGAGGCTTCAATTCTCTCCCAAAGCTTACACTCAAAGCTAAAGTAAAAGATAAAAGAAAGGATCTCCAAGAAGTGATTCCCCCATTTGTGTGTGCTTTATAGGTGTATTTATAAGGCTTGAGTAGTCCTAGAAGCCTCTGGAAACCCTAATTTCAAAAAATGCAAAACCTACTCTATTTCCAAAACTGGTTCTGCTGTTTTACTGTTCACGCCCGTACATGTGCGCTCGATCGCATGCGTCTTGCGCTCGATCGCAAGTGCTGCGCTCGATCTTTCTTGTGTGCGATCGATCGCACTTTGACCAGAAGCTGCTCCAGGATTTCTAGGCTTCTTCCTTTAAGTGCCAAAACTGCTTCTTTTTCTCTAAGACCCTATAAAAACATGTAGAACACACAAATGAAGTAAAATTGACTAAATTAACATAACTAAGGACCTAAGCAATGTAAATAAGGGGGCTTAAATATGAATATTTAAGCATCTATTAGAAAAGTGTAACATTTAATACGAAACGATAAAATCCAAATAAGTAAATCTGAGTTTTGATAGTAAAGTATTATGAGGAAATTGTGTATTTGTAATGAAGAATATAATAAGGAAACAACAAGGTTCTGGGAATCCTCCCTAGGTTCGTTGCCTTATTTCAATCTCGATTCAGTTGTTTTTATCTCGATTGCAAGTTTTACATCCTAAACAAGCAATCGGTGTATATTCAATTAAAGCACATGTAAACCCTAATGTAATTGTAATGAAGTACTCTTTGATTTCGATTCAAGCACACATGACCTATCTTATAGATTTATCAAGAAGTGACAATATATCTCAATGACAGTATTATAGTAATGGACAAACCTAAAGATAAATCTACTGGACTCAATCACATCCAAACAACTTGACATAAGAAAAGCATGACTAGACTTATATGGAGAAGAAGCATGCAATCACCGGGTTAAGAAAATCTAAAATAAGAAGAACATAAAGCGCAGCTGTCACATGAACCTAAATTCTTCTTGTTTAATCAAAGAATACTCATAAACAATGTTTTGATAATAAATCCAAATTGCAACTGAATCAATAATGGAAAATAAGAACAACTACACCTAGGGATTCATCCCTTCGCTTTGCTTGGAGATTGGTTGGCCATTGGGCTCATGCTTGAACACTGTAATGGAGAAGCTTTCTTGAGTTTTTTGGCCTTCAATGATTCTTTAATGAATGATGAATGTCTAATATTAAACCCTAAGTGGTCTATTTATAATACACAAGGTCCAAGGGTGTTTTAGGGTTTAAACAATCATTAAAACCCTAATTAAGTCGTAACTCGGAAACAGGGCTTCAAGCTCGCGCCGCGGCTCAGCCTTTTCCTTGTTTTCTTCACTTTCTGAAGGCTGCGGCCCAGCTTAATCCAGGCCATGGCTCAGCCCTTCAGGCCACATCTTAGCTTGATCCAGGCCATGGTGCACACTGGTGCTATTCTGGAGGCCTGACCTTTGTCTACTAAAATGTCATAACTTTCTCTAGAAAAATCATTTTTATGAGCTGTAAAATTCTCCAGAAAATAGACTTCCAGATCTTTCTAAGCATATATAGCTCATCTCTTGGTTCTTCTTGCATCAATATAGTTTAATTTGCAAAAATGATTGATCTGTACGGGCAATTCTAGCAATTTAGTGAAACTCCTTTCCAAGTGCTTTTGAACCTTCACTCTGGTGTTCATCGAGTCATTGTGCTTCAAGCAATGATAGATTTTCCATCTCTTTTGAACTTAAAGTACATGAAAATGCATCGAAATGGATCAATGATCCAAGAATGACACTTTAGAGTTGTTAAGGTATAAAAGTGCAATTCAAACCTAGATCAACCCTAAAATGCTAACAATTAAGTACTGTAAAGATATATTTTATGACTCTCATCATAACCCCTAACTAGCTTATTGCTAATCCACAGCAATTCGAGCAAAAACAAGAGATGAATTCTACGGTAGGAATCAAAACAAAGTAAAACAATGTTAGTGTTAAACCAAGAGTAATTCACTTTTGTCTCAAAAATCGCACATAACACACGGCACATAGAATCATTAAATTTCACTCAAGTCCAAAAATAATCTAAACATCAATCTTAAAATCGTTATTGACTCCTTACATCCATCTGACCATAATCCATTAATCTGAACATTTGGATGATTTTATGCATAACATTCGTGAATACAAGTCTTGGCCTCTAAAACATGATAAACTGCGTGATATCAATCACAAAAACAAGCTCCATAGGCTCACTTTTCGAATCACTCTCCACTATTATAGAAAAATCACTCTACATTGGATCAATAGGTCTTTAATAAGCTTGTAATGTTAGGCTAAGGTAAAGGTTAAGAAAGAATGGGAAGGATTCACAAGTAAAAGAACTCAATCTCTTAGTTTTAACCACAACCACTTTAAGCACTGGATAACCTTTAACATCCAACTCTTTCAACCATTTTTTATAGGAGTATATCTCTCAATAAGTCACCATTTTCTTTTCTTTTCTTCTTTCTTTGCCATAATTCACTTCTTTTCTTCTCTTTTGTATTTTGGCATAAGACCATTCACCTCATTTTCCATTTTTTTTCTTTTCTTTTCGACAACCCCCAACTTATCTCCTTTAGTGTACTTGGGTTATGGTTTTCATATTTCCATCCTTACTCCTTTTAAGTGTTTCTCAACAAATGTGTATAACTAAGTTCTTTTAAAAGAAAGGTAAGGATAAAATATTTTTAGGCTCATAAAGGTGAGTAAATGGGCTATTGAAAGAAATGAGGCTCCAATTCTTTTTCAAGAAAAAGGCTCAAACAGGTGACTAGTGATGAATATAGCAAGGGTAAGTTCGAAAGGCTCAAACGGTCCAAAAATGGCCTATATCATATCCTAAGTAATGTGCATTCTAGGAATTCACCTCAAGTGATTATCAAATAAGTTCTAGAGCTTGTCGAGACTGCAAAAGTATTCATAAAACAATCACACATAAAACTTCTCTAAATGTTTTAGACTAATCATACAATCTTACCACAAATTAGAGTCTCAAACCAAATGAAGATTGATACTTAAATTAATTTCAAATCGAAGCATGATTTAACTACTTCTAAACGCTATATGCTATCTTAATTAGGCTCATATCATTGACATGTGAATTAACTCTAAGGCTAATATAAAGCATGCTAAAAACAAACAAAAAGGAAAATGGCACCAAGTAGTTCAAAGAAAAATATGAAAAATAGGAACATGTTTCCTCCTTCCTCCACCCCCAACTTAAAATAAGCATTGTCCTCAATATGAGAGAAAAAGTTAAGGAAACTCCCTTTGTAAACAAAAGTGCACAGAAGCTGAAAATTGTGCACCACCATTTGAACTGCTTCGTATATTTTTCCCTAAAAAATAAATACGAAAGTAAAACTGGAAAACAACAAAATAATAATAATAAACAAGAAAAATAAATATGAAAAACAAAAAAAAGATAAAAGGATATGTTGTGGGTTGCCTCCCATAAACGCTAAGTTTTACGTCTTCAGCCAGACGCTGCACCACTCTCACTACTGGCCTCATTGTGGTGCTGAAGTGAGACTCCATACTCAGTGGCCTCAGTGCTAGTCTTTTGGCAAGGAATACTTAAAGTCCACCACATGTGGCTCAAGTGTTCTTGATGTTTCCCATTTACTATCAGCAGTAGGGTATTTGATTTCTGTATCCATGTGACTTCTCGCAAGCAACTCCTCAAAGCATGGTTGCAAGATTTCTTAATAAATTCATGTGGCTTATCAAAAACATCAACAACATTAACGGCATGGGGATAAACTGAAGAATCATTGAATTCAAAATTATTAGAAATGAATTCTGAAGAGTTAGAATTATCTTTGATGTACTCATCCTCTTCATGTGGCTACCATGAGACTCGAAAAACATTTACCTTTAGAGTCTTATTTCCAAATGATAATGTCATTAGGCCATTCCTATAATTAATGAGGGCATTGGCGGTGGCAAGGAATGGTCTTCTAAGTATCAAAGGAATTTTTGACTCCGTGTTTACAGTAGAAACAATATCTAAAACCAAAAAATCAACAGGATAGTAGAAATTATCAATTTACAACAAAACATCTTCTACAATACCTCTTGGTTTTCTTACCGATTTATCCTCTAATTGAAGTACCACGGAGGTTGGTTTGATCTCACCTAGACCGAGCTGTAAGTATATGGAGTATGGCATAAGATTCACACTAGCACCCAAATCTAGCAATGCTTGGCCACACGATTTGTTTCCAATTTGGCAAGCCACCATTAGATAGCCCGGATCTTTATATTTTGGCGATGTCTTGCTGTCAATTACTGCACTTGCTTGCTCCTTTAAGAATGCCGTCTTCTTTACACTGTGCCTCTTCTTGAGGGTGCATAGATCCTTGATGACTTTATTTATCTCCTTAGGTTGAAGGAGTGCTTGAGGGAAAGGCACCAGTTGAGAATAATCATCATGGGTCTCTTGTTCCTCGAGGGTTTTATCCTTGTTGCACACGGTGTTAGGATTCAGGGTTGATGGTAGAGGGGGTCTATCAATTTTCTTACCGCTACGAGTGATTATTAAATTAACCTCTCTAACATTTTGATTTTCAGGGTTGGAGGTTTGTGCCATATGTTGTCCCCTTGGATTAGGTTGTGGCTATGAAAGAAAACGACCTTAATCTTGAATTGTCAAGAAACTAGTCAACTTGGTGAGTTGGCTTTTTATTACATTTTGTTCCTCTTTGATCGCTTGGTGTTCCTCTAACAACTGTTGATTTATTTTTCCTTGATTTTCCACACTCTTGGCATGTACCTGCATAAAGGATTTAAACATATATTCCAAAGGTAAAGATTGTTGACGTGCATTAGATAAGGTTGCTTCCAGTTTCCATTGGGTACTAGAGTGGACAGGGGGTTGCATGTCGAATTTCTAACTAAAATTAGGATGATTCTTCTAACCGGGATTGTAGGTGTTAGAGTAGGGTGAGTGTGGTTTCCCTAAGGGTATACCTACAGCATTACACTCTCCCTTCATCCTAAAATAAACAGGAAAATCCTTAGGTAAATGATCTACCCTATTACACATGAAACAAGGCTCATAGGACTCTACCTTAGCAACCGGTTCAGGGGCCCTAGCATTTCTAGTTTTTAAGGCTTCAATTTCCTTATTTAGGGCCTCTAAATGGGCTTTAAGGTTATCCTCTTCCTTAAGTTGATAAATCCCAGCGGGTTGGTTTTTCCTAATGCTTTCCATGACATTTGGTGTTGTCCAAGTGTGGGCTTTTTTCTGACAGGTCATCTAGGAAATCTATGGCTTGATCAGGATCTATTTGAAGAAAATCCCCATTACACATCATTTCTATGAACTACCTCTCCCTACTTAGAAGTCCATTATAGAAGCAGCTAACTACCCGCCAACTCTCATACCCATGGTGTGGACAAGAATTCAACAGGTCCTTGAAACATTCCCAAACTTGATAAAAGGTTTCGCTCTCTTTTTGTGCAATGTTTGAGATTTGTCTCTTGAGGTTATTGGTCTTATGGGTTGGGAAGTGCTTTTGGAAGAAAACTCATGTCATCTCATCCCAACTACCTATAGACCTAGGCCTTAACGAGTACAGCCAAACTTTGGCTTTTTTTCCTTAAGTGAAAAGGGGAAAAACCTAAGTTTGACGGTATCTAACATATCAGCCCTACCTTGAAAGGTAGCTATCACTTCCTCAAATTCCCTAATATGGATATAAGGGTTTTCATTCTCAAATCCATGGAAGGTTGGTAGCAATTGGATCATACCCGACTTAAAATCAGGTTGTTGAACATTAGGGGGGAGTATAATACAAGATGGTGTGGCTGTTTGACTAGGATATAAGTAGTCTTTAAGTGTCCTAGCAACATTTTCATTGTTATTTTTAGCCATGTTAACAAAATCCTCTAAATTCTCACTTGGGTGTGCACTATGGTTCAATCTAAGCGAGGTTTCACTAACGGATGTGGAAGGAGAAGGTAACTCTATTTCAGGTCTTTTAATGAATCTACCTCACGAATCTCTCGGTCTAAGCATACACCAAAGGGATTAGAGGGAATAAAATAAAATAGAAAAAAATCAAAACAAAGAGCAAAGAACGATATTACTGTCTTATCTCAAAGTTGACAATCTTCTTTGGTTGTAAGCGCATCTCCCCAGCAACGGCACCAAAATTTGATTATGCCCAAAGAGTAACGTGGTAGTTGTAGCACAGCTTTAGGGTGTCGATTCCACAGGGAAACAAGTTAACTATAAGGAAAAGTGTAAACTTTAATATGAAACGATAAAATCCAAATAAGTAAATCTGAGTTTTGATAGTAAAGTATTATGAGGAAATTGTGTATTTGTAATGAAGAATATAATAAGGAAACAACAAGGTTTCGGAAATCCTTCCTAGGTTTGTTGCCTTATTCCAATCTTGATTCAATTGTTTTTATCTTGATTGCAAGTTTCACATCCCAAATAAGCAATCGATGTATCTTCAATTAAAGCACATGTAAACCCTAATGTAATTGTTATGAAGTTCTCTTTGATTTCGATTCAAGCACACATGACATATCCTATAGATTTATCAAGAAGTGACAATATATCTCAATGACAATATTGCAGTAATGGACAAACCTAAAAGATAAATCTACTGGACTCAATCACATCAAACAACTTGACATAAGAAGAGCATGATTAGACTTATATGGAGAAGAAGCATGCAATCACCGGGTTAAGAAAATCTAGAATAAGAAGAACATAAAGCGCAGCTGTCACATGAACCTAAATTCTTCTTGTTTAATTAAAGAATACTCATAAACAATGTTTTGATAATAAATCCAAATTACAACTGAATCAATAATGGAAAATAAGAACAACTACATCTAGGGATTCATCATTTCGCCTTGCTTGGAGATTAGTTGGCCATTGGGCTCATGCTTGAACACTGTAATGGAGAAGCTTTCTTGAGTTTTCTGGCCTTCAATGATTCTTTAAACCCTAAGTGGTCTATTTATAATACACAAGGTCCAAGGGTGTTTTAGGGTTTAAATAATCGTTAAAACCCTAATTAAGTCGTAACTCGGAAATAAGGGTTCGAGCTCACGCCGCGGCTCACACTAATCCAGGCCATGGCTCAACCTTTTCCTTGTTTTCTTCACTTTTTGGAGGCCGTGGCCCAGCCTAATCCAGGCCACAGCTCAGCCCTTCAGGCCGCACCTCAGCTTGATCCAAGCTGCGGCGCACACTGGTACTATTCTGGGGGCTTGACCTTTGTATACTAAAATTGCCATAACTTTCTCTAGAAAAATCATTTTTATGAGTTGTAAAATTCTTCTGAAAATAGACTTTTGGATCTTTCTAAGTATATATGGCTCATCTCTTGGTTCTTCTTCCATCAATACAGTTTAATTTGTAAAAATGATTGATCTGTACGGGCAATTCTGGCAATTTAGTGAAACTCCTTTCCAAGTGCTTATGAACCTTCCCTCCGGTGTTCATCGAGTCATTGTGCTTCAAGCAATGATAACTTTTCCATCTCTTTTGAACTTAAAGTACCTGAAAATGCATCAAAATAGATCAATGATCCAAGAATGACACTTTAGAGTTGTTAACTTATAAAAGTGCAATTCAAACCTAGATCAACCTTAAAATGTTAACAATTAAGTACTGTAAAGATACATTTTATGAATCTCATCAGATTCATATTAAGAAACCAGAAAGACACAAGATGAAATATTGAAACTTCATAAATCGAAAAGGAAAATCAAATTGTATTCATTGTTTACATTGTTCTATCAAATACACTCATCACAATTGATGCGTTTGCATTAATTTAATGAATTGAAGATATAATTTATTTAAAATAAATTGAAATTAAATTTTATATTTAGTATTTTTTATAAAGATACATAGAATTCAATTAAGTTCTCATGTTTAAAACAAATGAAAAATAAATTTAATAAAAAAATAGAAATCCGAGTACTCATAATAAGCCCCTTACTATTTCAAAACTTATCCAATGTGGACTCGTTTGGTTAACAGAAAAGATTATAGTAGGAAAGATTATAATTAACATATGATATGATTAAACAAGATTAAAGAGATAATACATTAATCATATGTTTAGTTCATGATATTACTCGATTGAGATTAAAGTAGAATAAAAAGTCTAAAACTATAAATGCGAAAAATACCCTAAAATTTCTTCACATACCCTAAAATTTCACTATTTTTAGTATTATTATTACCATACTAATTATTTTTATTTTTATAATTATAATTATACTTATACTTATTATTATTGTTGTTGTATGTTGTTATTATTCAAGAGTAGAAAAGAAAGGAAAAAAAGTGTAAATAGGATAGGTTCTATCTCATGAAATGAGACAAAAATAGTGAGAGTATAACTAATCTCACGTAAATAGTACAACTCTTATGAGTACAAACTTACCCCTATCAAACAAACCCTATGAGTATAGCTCCTCAAACAACAGTGTTTTTCGTTAAACAGAATAGTTATGTTGCATGAACTGCATATAAGATAACATATATAAAAACACAACCATTACTGTTTCTCCTCCATATATATAGAAATATATTATGAATGTTTATACGATGGTATGCATAAAGTGATACGAAATGGCTAAGATGTTGCTGCACAACTTCCTCAGGTGCTCATCGGCACTAAACATGGGGGCTCAACTTCAGGTGCGTCATTGAAGGCCATATTGCAGGTCACAATATCATCGGTTGTCACATAAAGAACACTCTCCAATCTCTCGATGTCATGAACCTTGATGGCGACTGTGGCGACGTTTAGGTCATCAAGCATTGACTCGTAGTTCTCGACGCACCTGTCGAGGATCTTGACAACCTTATGGGGTGTGGATGGATCCATGAACATGTTCTTCACCTGTTGCAGAGTCTTGTTTGTTCTATCAAAAATTGTGTTCATCTCCATCTTAAGAACGCTAAGAGGGTCGATGGCGACTCCGTCTTCATGGCCTTCCATGAGTGGAATGACGACCATGACACATTCATTGATAAAATCCGTAATGGTACAGATATTTATGATGGTATCAATGGATGAGATGAGATCTCTTGATAGCATTGGAAGATTTCAGAAGGCTGCTACGTCGGCATGCAAACTTGAGATATCAACGTTGAGTAATGGGGATGGGGCAGACGAATGGATGCTAGAGATTGGGGAGATGGGTGCTAAGGCAGAGCCATCATGAACAGCTGAGACCTCGGAGTACACCAGAAAAGACAGGGCCAGGAGAAGGATGATGGAGTTGCTAAGCTCCATTGATATGATCTCTTCTCTCTCGGAGAGGAGGAGAGCTTGAGGGAGAAAGGAAGCCAAGGCTGGGGGTTTTTAACAGGTGAGGGAATGGCTATGCATGGAAAAAGAGTTACCATACAAAGTTTAGCAAACTCTATCTAGAGTAACAGTTTCTATAAAAAGAACTATAGATTAGAAGCTAGGAAAAAAAATAAAAAAGAAAAATTGCTGGATAGCTAGGTTTGTAAAAGTTAAATAAAGTAAATACCACAAAGATCAGAAGCACTACCCTGTAAACTGAATTTCTGTTACCAAACACAACTTAAACATCCAACAATTTAACTATATGGAACCATTAATTAGGCTGCTCTTGAACAAATTCACTACCAATTATTGATGATTTTAGGGGTTAATCATAGCCACATTGATAAAGCAGAGCACTTTTTTTTTTTTTTGTGCAAACTAAAAAGCTAACATGCATTTGTAGAAATGCACTAGTTATATAGGTGCTATAATCTAATGACTTGAGCATTTTGCCTAACAAATTCCCAAACCGAGTACACTTAGCATCTAAATACGTTAGAATATATCACATGGAATAAACTTGATGTAAAACAAATAAAAATCTTGAAAACCAATCCAATATAACATTATTCTAATATAAAAAATTTCATCTACCATATAACTCCAAAGGGTTAGTTTAACTGGCAAAGTGACTTCAAGGTTTTCCTTGAGGTCACTCGTTCGAGTTTTCTTGTGATCAGAACGCAGAGTTTTTTTTATAAATTCTTTAAGTCGGGTGTGGATAGTTTGCCTTTGACCCATCCGGGAAGGTGGACTTACCATAATGCCATGAGAAGGTTCATCTCACCCTTGAATTAAAATAAAATATTTTTTTCTCTTTTCTTAGATTGGGTTGTGTGTGAAAGAGGTTAACATCGAATCTTGATATTTTGTAATGTGCTGTATCATTTTAAGTAACTGTACCACATCACCCATTGTGGACCTTTGACTTGCCTCAGGGGCAACACAAGCAGCAGCAATCGTGCAAACCCATAAAAAATCTAAATTTTGGATACTTTCATTCGAGCCTTGTATCAGCAAGCTCTTCCAACCGATCCTTGTCTCTGAGAATTGGCCTGGCCTAGAACAAATAAAAGCCACTTGTCTTTAGAAAAGGACTAACCAAGACATGGAACCTTGATGATAGTGATTAAACAAAAATGAAAGAACAATAGTCGATCTAGGACCTACTAACCTAAGTAACAAAGTTCTCCTGTGTAGATGGTTGTGACATATCTATAGGCTTCCTTCTAGTCAGTAGCTAAAGGAGGACCACACCATAGCTGTAAACATCGCTTTTAACAAGTAGATGTCTAGTCATAGCATATTTAGTGCCACATACCTAATCTGTTAAGAATAATTGAGCGAAAAAAATATACACAATTTTTTGTGGTACAAAAGTAAAATTTATACGTTCGCAGATGATTGTGAGAGATTCCACTATAATTAAAATTTGAGTGCAAATCAAGAGAGATAAAATTTCTTAAGCCCAAATCCCAAATACACCAAAATCTTGGCTACCACAAATTTAATTGGGAAAATACAATAGCTTATAAGAAAATTGATGAGTGCCAAATATTGCATATTTTGACCACTTAATTTACATTTGTTAGCTTAAGAAGTTGTCATTTTGAGTTGTTTTCGTTGTTTTTCAGGTTTACAAGCACTGGGAAAGGAGTTCACTAAAATTACCAGAATTACCTATACAGATTAGTCATTTTTGTGGATTTTACTGTATTGATTCAGGAAGAACCAGGAGATGAGCCATATATACTTGGAAAGATCCGGAAGTCTATTTTCTGAGGAATGTTACGGCTCATAAAAATGATTTTTCTAGAGAAAGTTATGGCCGTTTTAGTAGACAAGGGTTTCGAGCTGAAGATATCTAGTGCGATCGATCGCACCAGACTTGTGATCGATCACAAGTGCGCACTTGCACATCCCACATCGGTTAAAAATACTTTGTAGTACACCAGACTGCGATCGATCGCACTCGGGCAGTATCCCACATCGAATTTACAACCTATTGTGCTCCGGGACTCCCCTTATAAAAGCACCATCTCACCTCATCATTCAGTGTGCAATTCTTGAACCATTTGGTGTAATCTGGTGGATGTTTGCTAGCATTCTGGTGGACCCTGAAGGCTTTGCTACCATGAGGGGAAGCGCCGCCCAACAGCAAGTGGAATTTCTCCCATGTATAGTAATTTATTTCTTTTTATTTAGTTTTAAAGTTTAATGTTTAGCACTTGTATTGTGAACTTTAGTTTCATAATTATGAGTGGCTAGAATCTTTAACTAAGGTTGAAGATGAAGCCTCGCCGTTGTTTGGCATATTAGTTTCAGTTTTGTTTATACAATTATGATGTTTTTTTTAGTATAAATGTTCTGTCAATTATTTGAGTAAAATCTTATGATTGATTGCGTTTAAATTGTTCTGTTGGATATTCCGTGTGTTTTATCTGATGGATACATCAAATTGTTTTTGATTAAATTGGATTTCCTTTGTGATTTGTTAAAAGTGGATACATTGGATGCTTTTAGTTTAATTGGGATATTTGTTGTTTTTTGTTTTAAGTTGGATTTATGGAATGGCTGTGATCGATCGCATGGTCAATATCCCACATCGAAATCTTTGCAGTGCAGTGTTCTTACGATCGATTGCACCTGACTCACGATCGAGTGCACAAGACCTGCGATCGAGCACAAATGCAATCGATCGCACTATTCTGCGATTGAGCGTACTCGGGGCAGTATCCCACCTCGAATCTGAAACCTATAGTGCTTCGAGAGTCCCCCTATATAAACACTATCTGACTTCATCATTCTGTGTGCAATTCCTGGTGCCATTTGGTGTAATTCGGTGGACGTCTGCTAGCATTCTGGTGGATCCCGAAGGCTTTGCTACCACGAGGGGAAGCGTCGCCCAACAGCAAGTGGAATTTCTCCCTTGTATAGTAATTTAGTTCTTTTTATTTAGTTTTAAAGTTTAATATTTAGCATTTTTATTGTGAACTTTAGTTTCATAATTATAAGAGGCTAAAATCTTCAGCTAAGGTTGAAAATGAAGTCTTTCCATTGTTTAGCATTATATTTTCAGATTTGCGCATAACAATTCTAATGTTTTTAGTATAAATGTTCTGTTCAATTATTTGAGTAGAACATATGATTGATTGCTTTTAATTGTTAAATTGGATATTCCTTGTGTTTCATCTGATGGATACATCGAATCGTTTTCGATTAAATTGAATTTCCTTTGTGATTTGTTAAGAGCGGATACATTGGATGCTTTTGGTTTAATTAGGATATTCGTTGTTTTTTGTTTAAAGTTGGATTCATGGAATTTTTTGATTACTTTTATATAGAACATAAAAATATATGCTTTACTTTGGTAGGGTGGATTCAGAAACCTTAGCTATTTTATCATTTGCTTTAAAACAATTTAGTTTATGTCTATATTTCTTTGCACAATATAATACAAAATTTGGAATTAGGTTAAAATAGGGTTAGTTTAGATAAAATTATATTTTCATAACGCAATTCTCTGTGGATTCGACTTCGCACTTGCACACACTATATTGCAAACGATTCGTGCGCTTACGAGTAATTTAAAACTCACAACAAGTTTTTGGCGCCGTTGCTAGGGAGTTGTTTTGTTTGTGAAATTTTTGTCTAAATTAATTTTTTTTTCTACTAGTTTAGTTAGCATTTTTGATTTATTTTTTTTAATTTTACTTTTAATTTTATATCTAATTTTAATTTTAATTTTGATTTTAATTTTAGTTTTAGTTTTAGTTTTAGTTTTAATTTTAATTTTAGTTTATTTGTAATTTCCCAAAAATAAAATAAAATAAAAATATAAAAATATAAAAAAACGTGGATGAATCTAGCGCCGGCTTCACAGTCTTTAGAGGACGCTCTCAAGGATTTTATGAAGATGACCTGCCAGTCCATCAATACAGCCAATACATTCAATGTTGATAGTTGTTCCATCTGTGCTAGTCCTATGCATTTAGCACAGAATTGTCCATCTACATCGGCTTTTGTCGAGTATCTCATGGAACAAATGAACGCTTTCAATGACTATTGGTGGCAATCAAATAGATCTTACTCTGAGACGTACAATCCAGGGTGACGGAACCACCCTGATTTTTCATGGATACAGAACCAACTGATGAATCAGGGAGGAGCCCCTTATCATGCTCACAATCAATACCCTCTTGAATTTCTTCCGCCAGTTCCAAGTTATGGTCACTCAGCCTATCAAGCACCATCACCCGCTTACCAAGCTCTCATTCAAGCGCCAGCGTCGGTTTCACAATCATTGGAGGACGCCATCAATGATTTTAGGAAGATGATCGGTCAATCCATAAGCGAAGTAAGGAGTGCGCAAATAGTAAACACCCAAGCGATTGCTAAGATAGAGAGTCAAATGGATTAAATCATAAGTCACGAGGGTGAAGGAGAGAAGGGAAAGTTCCCCAATCAACCTGTGCCCAACCTGAAGGAACAG
Organism: Bretschneidera sinensis; assembly: GCA_023935145.1. Classification (NCBI taxonomy): domain Eukaryota; kingdom Viridiplantae; phylum Streptophyta; class Magnoliopsida; order Brassicales; family Akaniaceae; genus Bretschneidera; species Bretschneidera sinensis. Next base: position 38,319,412 of record CM043697.1, on the reverse strand, counting down.
TTTGCGATGAGAAATTCATCAACTCCTATGCATGGGCAGGAACAAGCGCAATCGATTGTCCCATTGAGGTTTGGGAGACAAGTGGACAATCAAGTGGAAGAGAACCCAGCTATGCAACAAGGGCAAGAAAGTGGCAACAAGAAAAATAGAGATGTTGAGCCATCTACAACCACACTTATTATTAAGGATCTCCCTAGGTCGTTTGTACCTAAAGTGCCTTATCCTGAGAAAAAGGAGGGGAGTCTGACGACATTCTGGAGGCATGCTTTGCTTAGTTTGGAGAAGATTTGGATTTAGATAAGTTACTTGAGCAAGCAAATGCCATTTTGGAGTCTGCTCCTCAGAAGAGCAGTGAGACGGAGGAGACTGTAGATGAATCCCGCATTGAGGACCCTCTGGAGGCATGCTTTGCTCAGTTTGAAGAAGATTTGGATTTGGATAAGTTGTTTGAGCAAGCAAATGCTACTTTGGAGTCTGCTCCTCAGAAGAGCAATGAGACGGAGGAGACCACAACACTTGAACCCCCCAAGAAGGAACTTAAGCCTTTACCGGACAATCTTAAGTATAAGTTCCTAGGTCTAGCAGATTCTTTGTCTATGATTATAGCTTCAGATTTGGTTGATGCTCCAGAGGAGAAATTATTGGACGTTTTAAGAGAGCATAAAGAAGCTATCAGCTAGACTATTGAGGATGTCAAGGGAATCAGCCCCTCGATGGTGATGCCCAAGTTACGTTTGGAAGAGAATGTTAAGCCATCGAGGGAGCCACAAAGAAGGCTCAACCTAGCTATGCAAGAGGTTGTGAGGATTAAAGTGATAAAGCTGTTTGATGCAGTGATCAATTATCCAATCTCTGTTAGTAAGTGGGTGAGCCCGATTCATGTCATGCCCAAGCGGGCTGGAGTGACAGTAGTGAAGAATAAGGACGATGAGTTGGTACCAATTCGTGTTCAGTCAGGATGGAAAGTATGTATAGACTACCGTAAGTTGAATACTGCCACAAGGAAGGATCATTTTCCACTCACATTTATTGATCAGATAGTGGAGCGCTTAGTTGGGCATGATTACTAATGTTAGGTCTGGCTGAAGACGTTAAACTTAGCGCTCATGGGAGGCACCCCACGGCTTATCCTTTCTGTTTATTTATTATTTTACATATTTATGATTAATATTTGTTTCCAGTATTTTTTTTCAGTCGTTATTTTTCAGGGACAATGCGTACTTCAGTTCAAGTTTGGGGGTATGCTATGAGCCATACCGGTCCAGCTAGTTCTCTATCTCCCAGGTTAGCTCTTTCCATATTATTCACACATTGGGGTCAATGTGTAATTTAAGTTTGGGGGTATGGGAGACACATTACACACACTTTGTCCTAATTTTTTGTTGTTTTTCTTCATTTATAAAAAAAGAGGGTAAATGTATGCTCATGATATTTTGAAATTTTAGTTGATCTAAACAAATATTGTGATGTGATTTCATTGGTGAGCTTAAAATTTTGAACACATGATCTGATGATAGTGTTTAAACTTTAGTTACTTACTTTAGGCATTCAAGAATTCACATGTTTGATCTAATCTAACACGTGCATGTTAGCACATATTTGTGTGAGGTATGACATGTGATGTTAATGTGTATGTTTCTTATCTTAACTAAAACAGGATGACTTGTTGGATAAACACTTGGGCATAGATAAAAAATAATAAATAAAATGACCATCATCAATAAACTTTTCACTGAGTAACTAGACCTCTTGCCTCAGTAAGCAGTGAGTGTTCACGTCAAAAGGTGAAAATTTTATTCATAATGATCATTTCGAAATTTTTCGCTGAGTAACTGGACCTCTTGCCTCAGTAAGCAGTGAGTGTTCACGTCAAAAGGTGGAAATTTTACTTGGTAGTATTAAGGACAGTTTAGTTTTGTAGCCTTCTTGACTCGAGTTAGTAAGTCCTTAGGGGTGTCTTTACACCTAATGCCCTAAAACCATATGGTTTGGGAGTCGTTAACTCAACACTCGTTACATGGGTCAATTAGAAAGCTTAAGGGAACTAAACATAACAGAGCCTTATTAAAAAAGAGAAAAAAAAGAAAAAAATAAAACTATGCCATCGTTGTTCATTCTGATGAGAAATTCTGTGAATCTTGAGATGTAGAAACATTGTACATTGAACTTATTTGGAAACCTCATTAGTATTTGCTAATTCATTTTACACTGATTCAAGCTTGTGATGTCTTAGCATGCCTCTTGTAAGTAATTAGGTTTTAAATTCTTATTCATTGTGAAGATGGGTTAGATTTTTTAAGCTTACTCATGAATGAATTTCATAATTTTGAATGCTCCTTAAATTTTTGGATACCATGAGTAATGAACTTATCTTTGTGTTCTTTGTTTTTCATTTAGTTTTTTTTTATTATTTTGTTTTGCTAAGGGACTAGCAAAATGCAAGTTTGGGGGTATTTGATGAGTGTCAAATATTGCATATTTTGGCCACTTAATTTACATTTGTTAGCTTAAGAAGTTGTTACTTTGAGTTGTTTTCGTTGTTTTTCAGGTTTACAAGCACTAGGAAAGGAGTTCACTAAAATTGCCAGAATTGCCTGTATAGATTAGTCATTTTTGTGGATTTTACTGTATTGATTCAGAAAGAATCAGGAGATGAGCCATATATGCTTGGAAAGATTCGGAAGTCTATTTTCTGAGGAATTTTACGGCTCGTAAAAATGATTTTTCTAGAGAAAGTTATGGTCGTTTTAGTAGACAAGGGTCGAGCTGAAGATGTCTAGTGCGATCGATCGCACCAGACTTGCGATTGATCGCAAGTGCGCACTCGCACATCCCACATCGGTTAAAAATGCTTTGTAGTGCGCCAGTATGTGATCAATCGCACCAGACTGCGATCGATCACACTCGGGCAGTATCCCACATCGAATTTGCAACCCATTGTGCTCCGGGACTCCCCCTATAAAAGCACCATCTCACCTCATCATTCAGTGTGCAATTCCTGAGCCATTTGGTGTAATCCGGTGGATGTCTGCTAGCATTCTGGTGGACCCTAAAGGCTTTGCTACCACGAGGGGAAGCGCCGCCCAACAGCGAGTGGAATTTCTCCCATGTATAGTAATTTATTTATTTTTATTTAGTTTTAAAGTTTAATGTTTAGCACTTGTATTGTGAACTTTAGTTTCATAATTATAAGAGGCTAAAATCTTCAGCTAAGGTTGAAGATGAAGCCTTTCCATTGTTTAGCATTATATTTTCAGATTTGCGCATAACAATTATGATGTTTTTACTATAAATGTTCTGTTCAATTATTTGAGTAAATCTTATGATTGATTGCTTTTAATTGTTAATTTGGATATTCCTTGTGTTTCATCTGGTGGATACATCGAATCGTTTTCGATAAAATTGTATTTCTTTTGTGATTTGTTAAGAGCGGATACATTGGATGCTTTTGGTTTAATTGAGATATTCGTTGTTTTTTGTTTAAAGTTGGATTCATGGAATATTTTGATTACTTTTATATAGAACATGAAAATATATGCTTTACTTTGGTAGGGTGGATTCAGAAACCTTAGCTATTTTATCATTTGCTTTAAAACAATTTAGTTTAAGTCTATATTTCTTTGCACAATATAATACAAAATTTGGAACTAGGTTAAAATAGGGTTAGTTTAGATAAAATTATATTTTCACAACGCAATTCCCTATGGATTCGACCTCGCATTTGCACACACTATATTGCAAATTATTCGTGCACTTGCGAGTAATTTAAAACTCATAACAAAAAGAATGAGTCAAATCTTGGTATCCCACATCGACTAAGAGGATGTGGTTGGGCTATTTATAACTGAATGTTACATCCACTTGCACAACGTGTTTTAAAATCGTGACGCCAAGTGTGCCAAAGTGGATAATATTGTGCCAAGTTAGAAAGTAGAGCCATGCTAAATGAGCAACGTCTCCCCAAAGCTAAGCAATAATATATGGTTGGCTCAGGTCTAAATTCAATGGTTTAGACCAACTGAAAACTTCATTGGTAAACTTACCAGTAAAAAATAATATTACTAGTAAAGTTTCTAAGATTATCAGTTGAGTTTTCAACTGGTTTAAACCCAATGGTTTAGACCCGAGCCAATCAAGAATTTCTCTCAAGCTAAAAAAACACAAGAATTTGAGAGAATATTCTTCTACCACTTGCATGTAAACTAGCCTCTGACCTAGTGACTTAACAGCCTATATTTTAGATTGCAAATAATGTAATCAGGCATTCATCTTTCGACTTTCATAGGGGATTGAAATGCTTATTGAGAACATCGCAAAACTCGTATTTATCATCAGATTATCCTCATTGGGTTAAAGTGGCCTTCAAAACAAAATGACCTATGAAAACATAACCTTGTATTTCCACAAAAAAAAAAATACAATTGACTAGTAATTTAAAAGATAATTTTAATTCAAATACGAGCTTGCAACTAATAGCCCTCATTCATATGTATGAGTAGCCCTAATCAGTTTATCCTCGTTAAGGATTAAAGTAGCCCTAAAAAACACAATGAAAATCTTAGATTTCCAGAAAAAATATGCAGCTAGCTAGTAATTCAAACACTATAAGAAAACTTCGCAATTGAGACGGATCATTTCGATATCCATCACAATTAATCATTTTCTGCAATGAAATTCTGATTCCGTCGTAAATGCCATCTGCAACCGCAAGGTCCGTCATGGATACTAAAAAAATCCGTCATAATTGAGTTTTTTTTTTAAATTTAAATTTTTATCATTTGACTATTAAAAGGGTTTTCTGTGATGGAAATAGTATGTCGTAGATAAATAGTGTACTTTATATTATTTATTGAATTTAGTTTTTTAAAAATTTAACTACGATTGAAAAATAACTCATTTGTGATGGATGAGTCTGTCACAGATGAGTGAACCCTACATCTACACATTCCCCCTTCTTGTCCATTTCCTAGTTGCATGACCCATTTCCTCCATTTTTCTCTCCCTCATCTTCCTCTTTGCAAATATTTCATATATTTCTCTTCTCTTTTTTATTATTCCTCCTCTTTCTCTTTCCTCTTTATTCTTCATCCTCTTTCTCTTTTCTTCATTATTCTCCATTCCCACTTTTTTTCTCTCTCTTCGCCTTGTCTCTCTCTGTACCACCGTTGTGCTGCCTCCACTGCGCCTCCACCACCACTTTGCTTCCACCACTGCACCTCCACCATCAGTTTGTTTTCAATTTGGCCTTTTTGCATCTTTTTAACTTGTCTGTTATTGTTTAATTGACTACTTGTGTTTATTTGTTGTTTTTTCACAAGAATTGTATTGATTTTTCCACAATAACACATTGTTGAACTTTGTATATTTGGGTCCTTTAGGATAAGAAATGCGCTTTAAGCTTAAGTTGCAAGTCATGTCCCAAATATGCTTTTATTTTTCTTGTTCGATATGGCTTGTAATTTTGGAGTAAAAGCGGGCCCATTCTTCTTTTAATTGCCATGTCATCATGCAAGAGTACAAATTGCAGTAGAAAAATGGTGGTTGTATTGGTGCTAGTAGGACAAAGAATACAAAATTAAATAGAAGAAGGATTATCCTTGACCTTGCCTATATATATGTGCCTATTTTTCTTTTTTCATCAAGTTACAAACACAGCAGTACAACGAAGAAAAAGCTACAGCAGACAGAGCTTTACAACAAATAGATCCCTTTGAATGGTTAAAACTTCTTTTCTTTTAGGCTATTGTATTTTCAAAATTAAATTTGTGGTAGCCTAGATTTGAGTGTATTTGAGATTTGGCTTAGGGATTTTTATCTATCTTTATTTGTACTCCATTTTTTAGCTCTGAACCACATAAATATTTTGCGTTTGTTTATTTTTCTGTCGCTTTATTTCTAACAAATTGGTATTAGAGCTATTATTAAAATCGATCTGGGTAATGTCTTCTACCACTTCATTCGAGATACAAAAGTTTAATGGAACTGACAATTTAATCTTTAGCAAGTGAAGTTGCAAGCTGTATTAACCCAAAAGGGTTTGAAAAAGGTGCTGCTGGGGAAGGAGAAAATGCCTAGTACGATGAAAAATAAACAAAAACTAGATATGGATGAGAATTCCCTGACTGCAATTCAGTTGTGTTTGTTAGATAGAGTTTTGCGTGAAGTTCTTATAGAGAAAACTACTGTTGGCTTATAGAGTAAGTTAGAGTTTTTGTACATGACAGAATCCCTCACCAATAAACTGTTCTTGAAGCAACAATTATATTTGTTGCATATGGCATAAGGTACGTCAATGAAATCCCATATTGATGAGTTTAATTCCATTATTACTGATTTGAATTCAATAGAAGATAAATTAGAAGATGAGGATTAGGCCCTGCTATTATTGTGTTCCCTACCACCATCGTTTACACACTTCAGGAAATTTTTTTGTTTAGTAGAGATACAATTTCTTTAGAAGATGTTAAAACTTCTCTATTTTCTAAAGAATTGCTTGAGCGACATATGTCTGGGAATAATTATGAGAAATAGAGTCATGGTGATGCTCTAGTCACTAGAGGTGCTAGAGGTAGATCTACAAAAAACAGTTCATATGGTAATAGCTAGAAATTCTGATCTAAGTCCAAAAATAAGAATGTGACCTATCATTATTATAAGAAAAATGGATATCACAAATTTGAGTGTTGGAATTGAAAAGAAAATTCAAGAAGAAAACAATTAGAATTAAGGTCAAAATCGAGATAGAGATCGGAAAGAGAAACAACCTGAAGATAATGTTATTGAAGAATACTTTGATGACTATAATTGTATTCTTTCTGCCAGTGGTAATGGATTCTTTATATCTGATTGGATTATGGATTCTGCTAGTTCCTACCATTTTTTCGAAATAAGGATTTGTTTTCAGAATATGAGTATTTATGACGGAGTTGTATTGTTGGGTGACGATGTAACTTGAAAAATTACTGATATACGAACTATTCAAATCAAAATGCATGACGGTGTGATACGGACTTTGACAGAAATTAGGCATATTTGTGCCTTCAAGAAAAATTTGATTTTTTTGAATACTCTTGATGTCAAAGAGTACAAGTATTCATCTGAATGTAGAGTTATGGAAGTTAGTAGAGGTGCTCTAGTTGTCATGAAAGTAAAGATTATGTTGCCAAATTTGTATGTTCTGTAAGGTACTACCGTTACTTATTCAGTGGCTGCTTATACTATATTAGATTTTGAGGTTATAAAATTGTGGCATATGAGATTAGGTCACATGAGTGAGAAAGGATTTACTTTGTTGAGCAAAATAGGTTTACTATGTGGACAGAATACATGTAAGATGGAATTCTATAAGCATTGTATTTTTGGCAAACAAAAGAGAGTTAGTTTTAGTACAACAATTCACAGAACCAATAGTACTGTGGATTATATTTTCTCTGATATTTGGATAGCGACTCACATGTTCTATCTAATGTTGGTTCTAGGTATATGCTTACTTTTATTGATGACTACTCAAGAAAAACTTGGGTGTATATGTTAAAGACCAAAGATGAGGCATTCAAGCATTTAAGTAATGGAGAACCATGATTGAGAAGCAAATAGGGAAGCAAATTAAAAGGCCAAGGACAAATAGTGGTTTGGAATTTTGTTCTAATGAGTTTGATAACTACTACAAAGATGAGAGTATTGTTAGACACAAGATAGTCAGAGGTACACCACAACAGAATGGGATTGTTGAATGAATGAATAAAACTCTTTTGGAGAGAGATTGTTGTATGCTCTTAAATACTAGTTTGACTAAGGAGTTTTGAGCAAATGAAGCGTTTATTGATTGTTATTTGGTGAATCGATCTCCTGCTATAGTTATAGATTTTAAAACCCGATATGAGGTATGGTTTAGTAGCCTCCTGATTATTCTGTGTTAAAAAAATTTGGATGTCCATCATATGCACATATTAATGATGAAAAATTAGAGCCTAGAGCTAAAAAGTGAATTTTTCTTGGTTATGCTGATGGTGTGAAAGGATATACATTATGGTATTATGATCCTAAGTCACCTAAATTTTTCATTAGTCATGATGCTACTTTTAATGAATCTACTATGCTTAACCCAGAGAAAGAGAAGTCTATTGCTTGTGATTTTGATCAGGGTAAGAGTATCACACAACAAGTGGAGTTGGAAAGTTTTGATTCAAATCCTATGCAAAACATTTTCACACAGCTTGTTTTTTAACAGAGTGAGAATTTGGGTGAATAACAGACTCAACAGATTCAAGATGAACTTTACAACTTTGCCAAATATAAATCGAGAAGAGAGACTAGACTACCATTAAGGTGAACCTTTTACATATACAAAATCCATTGCTTGTATAGATTCTTTAAAGTAGTTAGTAGCCATACATGAAGATATAGAGTCTCTTAAGAAGAATCAAGCTTGTAAATTGGTAAAACCACCAATGGGTAAAAGAATAGTTGGTTGCAACTGGATATTCAAGAAGAAGGAAGACATCCCAAAAGTTAAAAAAGAAGATGGCTGTGAAAAAGATTGGAACAGCATATAATCTGTCAGATATGTTGATTAAACCACTTCTAGTGTCCACGTTTCAAGCATTGCTTGGACTTGATTGGTGTTACTTATAGCATTTGAATTATGCTCGGTTGGAGCATTTATGGAGATGGTGGAGAATAATTTACTATTTGTGAAAATTCAAGCAAAAGTGGAGATTTATTAGATATGGCTTGTAATTTTGGAGTAAAAGTGGACCCATTCTTCTTTTAATTGGCACATTATCATGCAAGAGTACAAATTGTAAGAAAAATCAAGAGTTAAAAATGGTGGTTGTTTTGATGCTAGTAGGACAAGAAATAAAAAATTAAATAGAAGAAGGATTCTTCTTGACCTTGTTTATATATATGTGCCTATTTCTCTTCTTTTATCAAGCTATAGACACAGTAGTACAACGGAGAGAAAGGTACATCATACAGAGCTGTACAACAAATAGATCCATTTGAGTGATTAAAACTTCTCTCTCTATACCACCACTGCACTGCCATCACCGCGCCTTCACCATCGCTTTTCTTCCATCACTACTCTTCCACCACCGGTTTGCTTCCACCACTGCACCTCTACCATCGTTTTGCTTCCACCACTAATTTTATTTAATTCACATCTAAGTTCATTTTTATGATCAATGATATCTGAATTTGTTGAAGATTTATTAGGTCGTATCCATAGGATTTCATGAAAAAGGAAGAACAATGATGAAAATAATTTATTATGCCGTATCCATAGGATTTCATGGTTGTAAATTTTTATATCTTGTATATAAGGTTTTAAGTGATTATATTTATGTCTATTTTGGTTATTGAAACCGAACTGAACCGATAAACCAAATGCTCACCCATATTTTTTGTCTATGAGTGGAAGGTTATCATCATTTAATAAAAAGATTTGTAAAATTTGATGTGCTCTTGTATCACCAAAGGGTCATCATCTAAAGCACTTTATTAACCACATTTATATAAATTGGCCACTCAAGATTGAAGGCACCAATAACCATGAAAAGTTTAGTGTCCCTTCATGCCAATATGAGTATGATTTGTTAGACCAGTAGGATATTATCCTTACCAATACAATTTGTAATTAAGCCTTTAGATTTGTAATGGCATTCTATAAGTACATATTGTTGTATTTTAAATTTATTGATTTGTTTTCTATGCTTGATTGAATTTTAATAGTTTGGTTGATTTTTTCTAGCATCAACTCTCACACGTCATTAAAATTAGGCACTACTAGGCCCATTTGTGAGTAAGAGGTCAATATAGGGCTTAGGCCCATTTGATATTTAGATAATTATTTTAATATAAAGGGATTGGGTTGAGATACAATTTCAATTAGTAGCAAAGCCCAAGAACTAAGTTAAATAGATTGTTAATTATCACTTAATTTTCTATGTTTAATCCAATTGGGAATAATTTTTTTCTTCATATTCCCTTATATCTCTTATATTATTTATTTTCATATATCATTCATTGCATCTTACCTTAGATCGTCCGTCCGAGAATTATTAAGCGACACAAATGTGCTTGTTGCTTGCTAATTAATATGTTTGCAATAAGAATGTTTGTGTTCAAATAATCATTAGATTGTCCAGTGTGGACAGTTTAGGAATCCTTGATCTATATAACAATTAATAATTCCTTTCTTGTTTTGTTTTAATAAAGTTTTGACGGTACCTCTAGGTGCATACTAAATTCAGGGTTATCTCATTCGGGTGATATCATTGAATTTAAGTTGTGTACTTGGAAAACTAAAGGGAGATGTTGTTGTAGGTAATACTCTTTTCGCCTGGAACCCATGCATCCGGCTCAATACCCAATGCCACTCCCCTTAAAGAAGGCAGATATGGTGAGGGTGCAGATTACAACGAGTAGGCATGTGAAAACGAGAGAAACCTACAAAGTCTAATACAAACCCTTTATAACTAGAAAGGAGAATCCTGTGATGGGTGCACTTTTAATGTATTAGACAATGAGTCATTTGTCACCAAAGCACGACGCAAGGATGACAGATAAGGAGTCGCCATTTGATCTTGAAGGGGGTCAAATCCCTTATCATAAGTCCGCGTAAGAAATTCTAAGGCTTGGGATATTTGGGTGCAAAAGAGTGATGATTTAAAACTCACTCTTTTAATTACCTAAACCGAAGTCTAGCCCTTTATGTTTCAAGGAAATTAATTAAAATTTTGATTCAATTATTATTACTATACACTAATAATAAAGACAAACACACATTTTACAATTTATATTCAAACAAAATGACATCGACTATCAAAGTTAAAATAACACAATAAAAGTAAATGCGGTAAAAATAAGCATGTATGTAAGGGAAAGGAATTACTTTGACTATGAAACAAAGACAATATTAAAGTAACTTGCAAAGTATGGATTAAAAATGGAAAGTAAATTAAAATGTGCACATTTAAACTAGGTGGCCTAGTGCTAAGTGTGTGCGGGTATGTGCACATGTGTGAGGGGTACACGCAAAAATGTGCACACGTGTGCAAGTGTGTGGGATAATGTGCACATGTGTGCAAGTGTGTGAACAAAAGTGTGCACGTGTGTGCACATGCATGAAAGTGTGTGCGAGTTTAAATTATATGGATTGAAACTAAACTAATTAAACTAAATGAATTAAAGTAAGCTACTTGAGAGAAGAGATAAAAAAAATTAACTAGTAACATTTTCAAGGTGGTTTGAAAACATAAATCATGCTAACAACTTATTTTTAAAAAATAAGAAGCTTAACCAGCCTTATTTGGCTAAGGAAAAATTTTCATTTGTATGGATAATCTTGGAGATCCGCATGCTCTAGTGGAATTGTTGAAGTTGGAAGATTGGTTTAATCGAATATTAGAAAACCAAATGTAAATGGTGTGGCCAAAATTAGTGAAGAACTTTCTCTAGTTCTTTTTCTTTGTTTCACTCTTTGTTCTTTTCTCCCTCGTGTTTGTTTTTTTTTTTCTCTTTGTTATCTTCCTATTTTTCTCTCTTTCTCACTCCTTTCTTTCTCTCTAAACCTTCTCTCTTTTTTGCATTACTTTGGCTTAGTGTTGTGCTCTTCAAAGGGTGGTATTTATAGGAGGAGTAAGGGCTTGCCAAAAAATAAAATAATGGGTGAATAGGAAGGTGCATAGTTGGCTATGATAATGGAGGTAAGTGGTTGAGTGTATTTAATAATAAAAAAGGAAGAAAGAATTTTAGTTTTTTTAGGAGGTGTTCTTCGATGGAAGAATATCCTTTCTTTTGTGGAGTAAAAAAAATAAAAATTAGTAAGTGGGAGAATACATGGTTGGCCATGATAAAAAGGGTGAGGTGGAGTTTAATTTTTGAGGTGGTGGAGGTGTATTTAACAACGTAAAAAAGAAGAGAATATTTTCTTTTTAGGAGATATTCTTAGAGGGAGGAAGAAGCCTTTTTTTTTGGGTACAAATTAGAGAAGTTGTCTTGAAAATTTGAAACCAATCAAGAGGTGTCAAGTGGAGGGTAAAATTGGAAGTTCACCTTTAAAATTAGAAGTCTTATTAGGCTTGAAATATGAACCAAAAATGTTTGGGCTTATTAAAGATCAATAGGCTTTAGTGGGTTTTGGATTGGACTAAAATTAAAATGAAGACTTTAGTCTTGGATTTGTTGAATCAAATAAGGCCTAAATGGATTTAAATCCAAAGTGGATTTAATGGATTGAACAAAAAAGGCTTGTAATTGATTCTATTCCTCAATTAAAATCAAACCTCTGCATTCACCAAGTTCGAGCATACTAGGATCAATGATTCGTCATCAGAACCTATGAGTGGTCCATTAAAAAATTTTGGAACGAAAATGGGCATCTGCAACTACTAATTTTTTTCCAAATTAAAATGACATAAGAGTTATTAAATGCAGTAAGGATTACAGATTCCTGAATGGGTTAGGATCATTTCCTTTTAGTGCATTGAATGATTTAGTTAGAAAGCATCAATATTCATGATGTTAATATATAATCAGGTTTTTTAAATTTCTTATGTACTAACAGTTTATCATTTATTTCTCTCAGGCTTACACGATCAGTCAATGATACTCACTGCTTCTTCTTTGCCCCAGTACTACTCTCGTTGATTAGGTATGTAAACTATAACTTGCGTATGCTATTAATTTAATTAGTTTCAATTATTTGAGTATGAATAGATTGTTTTTGTAATTAGACAATATAATTCCTTATGTAATCTTACCTTTCACCCATGAATGACAAAAGAGTAACATAATGCACTAAAAAGGACCTCGACTAAAAACAAGGCTTTTAAAATTGGTTTGTCTCATAAATATTAAATTACTTCATTATTTTGAGTTATATCTATTAGTTAATTGTAAATTGAAATAAATTTGAAAGTTAATACTATTTTAGTATCTAAAATGATGTCAGTTAATTGGAGTTGGATGGACCGTCGGGTTATGCATAATGCCGTATCGGAAGAATGTAGGAATGGATTTGAACGATTCTTTAACTTCATGTATAGTAATAAGTGTTATGTGTATAGGGGAACTATTCAGTGTCTTTTCTTAGTTTGTAGAAATAGTAAATTTTTGTAGATAGAGGTGGTTACTATGCACCTATACAAGAAGGGTTTTGTTAAGGATTACAAGAGATGCACCTATAACTTGTTGGTCATGATTTTAATTGGGATGCTAAGGAGGCCTCGAATTGTGATGCTACTAAGTTTTACGATTTATTAAGAGATGTTGATGACTCATTATGGGATGGTTGCAAGAAGCATACCAAGTCATCGGTAGTTTCTTAGCTATTGAACTGTAAGTCAGATTTTAACATGTTTGAGGGCTGTTACAGCCGGTTATTGTTAATAATTAAGAATATGTTTCCAGAGGGCGAGAAGTTGTCAGAAATTTTTTACATATGCACGAAGATTGTGTAAGGGTTAGGAATTGGGTATCAGAAGATACATGCATGTTTGAATGATTGTGTATTGTACTATCAGGAAGACATTCAAGAAGAATATTTGTGATATATGTGGCCATGATAGATTTCAACCTAAGCAAGCCTTCAAAGACATACCATATAAGGTGTTACGTAACCTTCCAGTCACACTAAGCCGTCAAAGACTTTATATGTCAAAAAACAATGCCGAACACATGAGATGGCATAAGGAAGGCAAATATAGTAAACCTAACTTTGTCATCCACTTGGGAGATGGTGAGATGTGGAAATTTTTTTGATGATAAGCACCCGATTTTTGGCTTCGTTCAACACCTTCTATGATGGTAATGTTATATACAGACAATTTGTACACTTATACAATTAGTGGGTTAGTATTACTGCTAGCTCATTACTTGATTGAGTTCTTACTTTTTTAAGCAGCTTTCAATGGAATGCAAATCAATTAGTGTAGTATTTCAATGTACCTTGGTAATAATAATGCTTATATAATTACAAGTAAATTTTTAGTTATTTCCATTTTTAATAATATATGTGCTTAACCATGTGAATTGAACCTTTAATTTAAGGCAAATAAATCTTTTAGTGATTCATTGTTCTTTAAAGAATAGGCCATTTTTCTAAAGATCATGATTACAAAATTGAAGCAAACTTTGATGAATAATGTTTGCATTAGTGAAAGATTTGCTAAGAATTACATTTCTAAATTGGTTTATTTTTTACTTCGTTTAGCACCTTCTATGATAATCCATTTGTGCTAGTGTGATGATGGCCCCATGGAGAAAAGTATTTGACAGTGGAATATCCCCAAAAATTTCAGAGGTTCATATATTAGGAAAATTTTTAGAGGTTGAATAAGGACTTTGCAACTAAAGGTTATTTCCATTTTCATATTGATCAATATTTTATTGATAAGATATGACACTAAGGTAAACAAGTTCTAGTTATATTAATTTGTAATGACTGTTTATACTATTATTTGGTCAAAGATTTTTATTTACTTATTGTATGCCATGCTTGGGACTGATTTAAATTAATTTTTTATTTTTTTTCTCTTGCATAGGCAATAGATTATGTTGTGATGCCAAATTTCTTGTGGTCTATGTTATGATTTTTGCTTTTTCTTTATGTTTTTGGAAAATGGTTACAGGTAGGGTTGGAAAGAATAAAGAAATGGAAAAATTAAATCACTTTTTGGTGTTGTTTTATAGGGGTGGTTTCTATAAGATTCATAACTTAGTTATCACGGGGGAGATGTGGAGATAATACATGATCCAGACCCTGATATATTAGACTATATTACTCTCCATAACACCTTTAAAATGTTGGGAAAATACATTTCACATTTTCACTTATATTATTGCATACCTGACCATACTTTTGATGATGGCTTGGTAGAACTTGTGGATGGTAATAGGGTAAATGAAATGGTTAAAGAGCATGTTAGTGATATCTCTATAAAACTATATTGTTCTGTAAAAGCACCAAGTTTTAATAGTGAACCACAAGTGGAGGATCGAAGTGAGATTAATATGGCTAATCAAAGTATTTGTGAGATGTTTGATGAAGGAATCATGGATGTTGTAGATAAGGGATGTGTGAAGCTTGGTGAGAATTTTGATAGTATAGGTGATGAAGACCATGAAGGTAATGATCCTGAGTGGCTTGCTGATGGTAAGGAAGGAAGTGATGATGATGATATCTTCTTAATTCTAAATGACAATGGTGCAGATACTGTAAGTAAAACTAATCACGAGGGGTTAGACTTAAAAAAGGAAGATTTTAAGGAGTTTAGAGAGCACATTGATGACGACTTGCATAGCTTGGAAGGGTCAGATGATTATAATGTCAATAGGTCTTAGCAATGTCAGAGATAAGGGATAGACATTCATTTCAGATCAACATAAGGTACATTGTAATTTAATTTCACTTAGTTTATTTTAGAAGTTCATGGATTTGTAATGTTTATACTTTATGGTTTAATTTGTTTCTTATTTTTTTCCAAGGGTTTGGTTAAAACTTTTTGCCACATTGATGCCACAAGCAGAACATAGACTCAACCTAAAACATTTGTAGCAGGGTTTAAAGGGAAAGAACTAAAAGATGCTCTTTAGAAGACAACATCTGTGGGTAGTATGAAAAAAATGGGAGAATGCAAAGTTTGGTGAATAACATCTGTGGGTAGAGCTAGAGTGGATAAGGAAGAGGTTGATGAAGAGATTTTATGTGAAGAGACAAGGGATGGTGAAATATAATGGACCAATATGTCCAAAGATCCAAGTAAAGTTGGAAAAGATTAAGGAATGGAGAAAAAATTGTTATCCATCTTCCTTTACTAATACAAAGCATGAAGTTGAATGCAACCATAAAATACATGTAGTGGACCTTGTTAGAAGAACTGGTACATGCAGAGATTGTGGGATTTATCTGGGATTCCTTGCAAACATGTTGTGTCTACCATTTAATTTAATAGACAGAAGTTAAAAAATATCAATACTATTGGAAAGAGACATATATGAGGACATATGAACCCTCTATCAACCTAATACTTGGAAGGCATGAATGGGTTGAGATCAACCTTCAAGATATTGATCCTCTTATTATTCAAAAACCTTATAGAAGACCAAAGAGAGTCAGTAAAATGGTTGCAGATGATCCTACAGATCCATAAAAGGTTACTAGGGCTAATAGATTCATTACGTGTGGTAATTGTAACATGGTTGGTCACAATGCAAGGGGTTGTAATGCACAAAAAGTTGGAGAGATACCATGGCAGAGGAGGGTAAGAATTAAAAAGCATAAACAACAAAATGGAAATATTTCTGGCCAACAAATATATTATTTGGTAAATATAAGTGTTTAATGATGTTATTGGATGTGCGTGGTGCACTTACTTTTCTTTTGATATATATGTAAAACTCAGAATAGAAAGCAGCAACCTAGCAAAGGACAACAACCAACTGAAAATGCAACTGCCTCATCATCACAACCACCTCTAACTTCCCACACAAACAGAAATAATATTGAAAGGGTTAGTAATTTTCTTAGTGGTTTGTAGTTACATCATTTGGAAATGAGTATTAATTTTCATGGTTTTTATTTTCAGGTTGCAAGTGCTACACAACCTGCCCTAACAGTGGATAGAGGTGCTACTATGGTACAAAGACATAAAGTATATCAATGTGTTCATAATTTTGATGTTTATGTGCTTGTGGTTGTGGTTGTATCCAATTTTATGAAATGAAATTGTTTTGTTTTTCAGATGCTAATTAGAAATACCAATGTAAATGTTAGTGCTCCACCATTATCATCATCATCATCATCCTCACAACCTTCACGAACCAATCACTTTAATATAGGTAGTGTGATGGGATCAAGCTCCAGACAGATTGCTTCCCAATCTGAAACTTTAAGCTCTGGAGGAGGTGGAAGGGAGTTAGTAGAGGTGGTGACAAATCTAGGGGTTTTAGGTTTGGTGCAAGCAATCAAGTTCTTCCACATCATTTCTGAGTTATGTTTACATGCAATTTTTTGTTTAAACAAGTGTTAGAAGGTTTTGTTTTGTGAAATGTATTTTGTGTTTGTGGATAATTATAGGTTTAATTCTTGGAGTGACAGGTTCCATGTCAATGATTCAGAGGAGCTTTTTGTCTTTGTGAAATGTATTTCGTTATCCTATGGAATGGTTATGTTATTTGAACATGTTTAAATAAATAAGCTGAGGAGTATGTTTTTGTATTTGTGAATTGTATTTTGTTCTTCCATGAAATGGATATGTTATTTGAACAGGTTTAAATCAATTTGCAAAGTTTAAATATATTTCAAATCTTGATAAGCTAACTTGCAATAGTTATAAATTGATATTTTGATTTCAATTTATTTGGAGGATTAGGCAGATGAATAAAAGACATGATGTGGAGTTAACAGACAATCATGTGCAATTGCAAACAGGGTTATTTCAGTAATTTTCTGTGGAGATAACAGACATCAACTCTAAGCTAACGGTGATAACTACTAGGTTTAGTATGAAACAAAATAAACCTCGGGGTTTGTTATGAAACTAGACAAACCACTGGGTTTTCTATGGAATTTAGCCATTAATTAATGAAATAAAAATAACCATTGTACATAAAAAAGAAAATTAACTCTAACACCACCACGAGTGTGAGTGCTCTTTCAATCCACATACTATCCAAATTAGGGTTAAAAGTAGTCTACATGATGTAAACACTTTGAAGTTAAACTGTTTTGGCATCTCTCACTCTCTACTCTCTCACTTCGCTTATCTATCTCTTAAGTAGGTGTACTTCAAACCGAACCCCTATTCAAGAGTTATAGATCTCTAAAAATTTAAATAGTAATTACGTAATAAAATACTATTTTTGCTTTACTTTTAATTATGGAAGAGTTCATTTTAACCATAATTACGTAATAAAATATTAGTTTTGCTTTATTTGTAATTATGAGAAAGTTTATTTTTACCATTTTTCTTTTATTTTGTTTAACAAATTGTGTGGTTGGATAAAGTTGTAGGAGGATTTCAAACTTTTTGCGAGTAGGAGTCTTTACTGTCAATGTCTGACTGAATTATTCTTATCTAAAGAAAATTAACTCTCATGTCATCTTACCTATAGATAATAAATTTTTTATATTGATAATTATTTATAATAAAATATCATTATCTCATTAGTTAATAAATGTTTAGTTTCATTTAAATATGGTATATTCTTTCGTTATTTTCATATTTTCACTTCTCCATAGAACAACTGGCTAAAAGAAAGTTTTACTAATTATTGTTTTTTATTTTTTTATATTCATGTTTACAATTTTATTATTTTAAGTTTGTGTTGGTTTTTATACCTAATATACTTGCATTATTTCCATTACTGTAGAGTAAAGATTATTGTAAAAAAAAAAGAAATATTATTGTGACTTAATTTTGTAAGTTCTTTTAAATCTAATAACCACTTTTCCTCTCTTTCTATCTCACATTTTTGTGTTCTACATAATTTTTTTTAATTTTGTGTTTATTATTATACCTAATATATTTCTAACGTTTCCATTATGAGCAACGATTATTGAAAAGACAGAAAAATTACTAAGACTCAAACTATTAAGTTCATTTGAATCTAATAACCACTTTTTCTTCTATTTTATAATTTATGTAATTAATGTGTATATGCAAATTTCTTCAAGCCTTTAGGTACGTAAAGCAAACTAACATCATATTTGTTACTTTAGCCTGAAACATATTATCTTTTCTTCTCACTAAAAGAAAAGTAATTAATATACTTTATCATTTTCTCCGATCAATATATTTTTTTGGCTTCAGATCATCTATTGCAGTATTTTGATTTATGATTTTTTGATTGAAAAATTTATATATACTCCCTTGGACTAAAATTTAAAAAATTATAGTAAGTGTGCTATATTAGAGTGTGACATAATTCTGTGTTTGTTAGTTGTTCTAATTTTAATAAAATATTATTTTTAATTGTAGGAATGTTCATTTTGACCATTTCTTTTATTTTGTTTAACAAATTATGTTGTTGGATAAGGTTGAATACTTTGACTTGGGTCTATACAATTTTTAATTTGTTGCATATTACAAGCATTGTATTTGAAAAGAAAGAGTGAGGGATTTTGGAAGGAAGCACATATTTATATAAAATATAATAATATTTCATAACCAAAAATGTTAGGTTGGGACTCTCGACTGACGAGTTCACTGCGTTCAGTCATTCAGCTTCCCCTTGCTCTTATTGGCCTGTCTTTGTCACCCCGTATAATCTACCTCCAAATATGTGCATGAAGGATCATAATTTGTTCTTAAGGTTGCTCATTCCAAGCTTAAATCACCCCTATAAAAATCTGGATGGCTATCTAAGACTTTTGTTAGATGAGTTGAAGATGGTGTAAATGGATGAAGTTCTCACCTATGATGCAAGTAGGAAACAAAATTTTAATATGAAAGTTGCACTTTTGTGGAAGATTAGTGACTTTCTGGCTTATGGTATGCTTTTTGGGTGGGGCACTCATGGTACATTAGCTTGTCTTTATTGTATAGAGCTTACAAAGTCATTTCGATTGCCTTATGGTAGGAAGTCTTGTTGGTTTGATTGTCATTGATGATTCTTACCTTCAAATCATACTTTTTGAAATCAGAGGGATAGTTTCAGGAAGGGCATAATCAAGAGAGACTCTCCTCCACCACGGTTGTCTGGGGAAACAATGTTAGCAAGAGTTTTATCTTTTAATCAGATCACATTTGGTAACACAAACAATAAACAAGAGATTCCAGGATTTGGTTAGGAGTATAACTAGTAGAAAAAAGTATCTTCTACGAGTTATGATAAGTGCTTAAATAGCCATATTTAAGCCCCTTAATTTACGCTTGTTAGGCTCTTTATTTATCTATTTTAGTAGATTCTACTTCATTTTTGTGTTTTATGTGTTTTTCACAGGACTTGGACAAAAATGTGATATTTTGGAGCTTTTAGGAGTAAAAGTCAAGTTCTGCCATCCAGCAAGGTGTGCTCGAGCGCATAGGCACACGAGTGCACTTGAAGAAGGCTCGAGCGCACACTTGTGCTCGAGCGCATCCCGAATACGATCGAGCGCAAACACTCCAGAGGGGGCAGAGCCAGATATGGAAAGAAGTCTTCGAACCTCAATTAGGAAATTAGGGTTTCGGGGCACCCTTAAAGCCCTATATATAGCCTTGTAAAACATATAAACCATATATTTTGTTTTAGACTTGAAGTAGCAAGCTTAGGAGAGGAATTGACGACTCGTCTCCCGAGTCTTCTTCAATTTTATTTTTCTATTTTTATTTCATTATGTTTAGAATGTTTAGTTTAACTAGCATTTGTAACTAAACTCTTATAGGGCTCGATTGAAGCCCTAGTTATGCTTTTCCACATGTTCATTCAATGATTACCTTTGTTATAGCCGTATTAGAATGTTTAACTTGATTAATACGTGTTTATATTTAAATTTCTCATATGTGTGTGCCTGATCAACGTATGCATGTGGTATGGATTAGTTAGTCGAATCAATTTGGATGACCGAGTCCTGGGTTTGACATTAGTAACAAGAGATATCCACACCGGATTCTCGGGTTAGTCAACATGGGAAACTGGGAGTAGACCAAGCCCTAGGTCCCGTGTGGTTGTCGATCTCCACAACCCTTATGCTCTCCTAAGGAACAACTCAATATACACCCACGCTGAATCCCTTAAGAGAGAAAAGAGTTAGAGTATACACCATGCCTAACTCGTTGCATAGGGAGATCAATAGCTTAAGGTGTGGACCAAGCCCTTAGGTTGGCAACCATTAAATATTCATGATAAGGCTAGAGCAGTGGCACCTTACTTAGTGGGAAAGTATAACTAGTGGTGGATATCGTAGTCTTATGTTCTCATTATTATTAACTCACTCTCAACAGTTATTTCTCTTTTTACTTTGAAGAAACTAATTCTAAATCGAAATTGACCAATCCCTATGGAAATAATCTCGCACTTGCACACTACGCTACCATTGACCTTGTGCACTTGCAAGTAAAACTAGTACGGTTATTTGCATATTTATTTAGGTAGATAATCGTCACATCAAGTTTTTGGCGCTGTTTCCGGGGATTGCACTTAAATTTCTCTTTAGAATTATTTTCGTTTAGATTAATCATTGTTATTTCTTTTTCATTATATTTTTATCAAAAATCTCAAAAATTTTAAGTTTATGTTTTTATCTTATTTCATTAAAGAACCCTAATCAAATTCTTTTTGTTTTCTGTTTCAGGCACTCTAGGAGAGCTTTTTGTGCCATTTGCGATTGAGCGCACCCTCCTGTGCGTTGAGCGCAATTGAGGCAGAGAGTTACCCGAGCAGCAGTGTTTGACTGCTGCACTTAAGTGATTGCCACTGATTCATGCACGGGCGTTGATCCAAGCATCCGTCATTCTTTCCCCTTAATACCGAGCTTGAGTGGACTATCTGACAAAGGCTTAGAGACAACTCGAAAGAGGTAAAAGAAGGAATTGAGGAAGAAGTACCAATGGTGGAACAGATCACCGATCAACAACCACCTGAGTGGAGGCCGATGAAGCAATCCTTCATCCCACAGAACCTTGACCAACCATCGTGTATTGCATATCAACCTGAAACGGAAGAAAACTACTATATATCTTCGCAGAATCTTAGTGCACTAACTCACTTTAGGGGTACACCTAGTGAGGATCCACACTTGCACCTTCGAGAGTTCTTCGACCTTTGCAAATTCCAGCACATCCGAGGCTTAGACCAAGAAGGAATAAAGTTAATTCTGTTCCCTTTTTCCTTAAAAGATAATGCTAAACTTTGGTATAATTCTTTACCTGCAGTTTCTATTCACACTTGGGAGGAGTTAGCTAGCAAATTCCTAAGGAAATTTTTCCCAGCCCAAAAGACGAGGCAAATGAGGAAGGAAATTCAATCTTTCCAACAAAAGGATGGAGATCTATTCTTTGAGGCCTGGGGACACTTCAACGAGCTACTACTCAAATGCCCATACCACAACCTACCCCAAGACGAACTGGTACAAACTCTCTATGAAGGTTTGAGTGACACTAACAAAAATATTGTGGATTTAGGTTGTGGAGGAGTGCTGATGGAGAAAAGCAGCGAATAAGCTATGGAGCTTTTCGAAACCCTAAGTGAACACACGCAGCAGTTCTCCTCTCGAGGTAGACATATAACCAAGAGTAAGGGTATGTATGAGGTAAACTTGAATGGAGGATCATCTCCTCAAACAGCTGCTGTGGAGAGGAAACTAGACCTATTAGTTAAAGCTATGGCTGCTCAGAACACCTCATCTAACCACCAGCTACACCGCTCCAGGTATGTGATATTTGCTCCCAATTTGATCATAATACTGATACATGTCCCTTGTATTCATCTACAGATCATGAGCAAGAAAACTTTATGGGACCAAACAATTATCCGTCGAAGAACAACCCTTATGCAAACACGTACAACCATGGATGGCGAAATCACCCGAATTTCTCATGGAGCAATAATCAGAACGGTCAAGGGCAATAAAGAAACTTCCAACCAACAACCCAATCTATTCCCGAACCAAAGAAGAACGACCTCGAAAGTCTTATGAGGCAATTGGCGTCTCAGCAGGAATAACTCATGACTACACATGAACAATTCATAGAAGAAACAAGACAATTTCGGACTGAGATGAGACAAATCACTACAAAACATAATCAAGCCATCCAAGGACTAGAGGTACAAATGGGGTAATTGGCCAAGGAACTGAGTACCAAAAAACAAGGGGAGCTTCCAGCCCAGCCACTACCCAATCCAAGAGGCTGTGACAATCTTAAGAAGTGGTAAGACCATCGGCACCAATGAGCCTACACGAGCATCTCCAAACCAAGCATCCACATCTAAGGTAAGTAAGATGGAAAAGGTAAATACACCTCAACCCTTCCCTCAAAGGTTAGTACAGTCTAAAAGGGAAACTAAACTGAGTGACATCTTCAAAACCTTAAAAAAAGTGGAAATAAACATTCCTTTATTAGATGTAATAAAACAACTTCCTGCTTATGCTAAGTTTCTAAAAGATTGTTGCACTAACAAAAGAAAGTTTCAAGAGCATGAGAAAGTAGCCTTGACCGAAGAGGTGAGTGCTGTATTATTTAGGAAATTACCACCAAAACTAAAAGATCTGGGTAGTTTTACTTTTCCTTGTAGGCTGGGTGACCAGCTTTTCGAGCATGCATTATTGGATTTAGGAGCGAGTGTCAACTTGTTACCATATAGTGTATTCGAGATACTAGGTTTGGGGAAACTCCAACCAACCTCCATTACTTTGCAATTGGCTGACAGAAGCATCAAATGATCGAGAGGTATCCTCGAAGATATTTTGGTAAGAGCAGGTAAATTTATTTTACCTACTGATTTTATTGTGTTAGACATAGAGGAATTCCATATGCCTTCCCCACTCCCTATCATCTTAGGAAGATCATTTATGATCACTGTTGACACGAATATTAGTGTAAAAAGGGGCATTGTCACTATGAGAGTAAATGATGAAGAGATGGAATTCAAAATCTTTAATACATTAGAATCAACCAAAAATGATCATGAATGTTATAATGTGAGCTTAATGTAAGGTATTTTCAAGAAAGTTTCTAAGGTCCATCACACTGCTCTATTGGAGACCATCCCAAACCATGATGATATAAGATTGGACATTGGGCCAGAGGATGACAATGTGATTAAGGATGTCAATGGAGCTATGCACACTAGCATGAACACACCAACACCTCCAAGTAAGTATATTCTCCCAATTGAACCTCCTGAACTTACTAATACTACTTTTCCCTCTTCTACTGTTCAGGTACCAAGATTGAAGATGCAGGAGCTTTCAAGGGCACTAGAACCACCTGATGTGGGCTCTAAGTGCCTCACTCAAAGAAAGTAGCACCAAAGCTACCATAGAGAGTGCTTGAGTAATTCCCACTTGCATGACATATAGCTCAAGCGCCTCTATCAGGGTTAGCGGTACTGATGCCACTAAAATACGGTATAACTGTATCGTTCTAAATTTATTTTGGTAAGTTTTAATTACTCTATAAATACTACCTTGCACTCGAGCGCACCATTCATTAAGCTCGAGCACACATCCTCTACACTCCAATGCGCGCGAGTGCATCACACTAAATGGTTGCGCACAAGTGCGATCGAGCGCACTTCAAAAATACGCTCGAGTGCACTTGGGGCAGAGAAGGCACGTGATATTTTTATTCACACTTCACTCACAACCCCACTTTTCTCACATTACGCTCCAGGGCATTTCTTCCTCTAGTCTATCGCACTTGCCATCACCTTAAACTAAATATGTTGAAAACCATCCACTCACCTCCAGCAATCAATACCACCACAACCTCACCACATAATCAAGCTCACCACCGTGCAAACACATTTTTCTTTCTCCTTTGCATGCTAAGCACACAAGGTACACATATTTTGGTTCTTAGATACTTACACACACACGGTTCTTGATCTTTAAATTGCATATTCATTATCTATATATGCTTATCTTATGGGTTGATTGGGTTTTCTCGCATTTGCAGGAGGTTTGGATCAACTATGTGTAAATTCTATAGCTTTTGGTTTTTGTTGCAATAAAGTATTCGACCTATTGCCTGACCGAGTGCGATTGAGTGCTAGGAATTAGCAATCGAGCGCATCTCAATCTGTGCGATTGAGCGCACCATCAGCTGCGCATGAGTGCAATCACACCAGAAGCAACATTGTTTTTCTACAACACATGGCTTCCACATCCCGAGCTTCCAGCAGCCGCTACCAGACATCTCGACCCAGTTTCAAGCAGTGTGAAATACTATTCGAAACCACATTCAATGTAGATGAGGACTTCAAGAGTTTGGATGCCACAAGATGGGCGGTCCAAGAGTTCAAGAACCGGGGTTTCAAGCGACTATTCAAGCCGATCTGTTAGATGACATACACTCAATTTGTGGTCAACTTCTACGAGAACCTGACCTATGACTGCACCAGACCAGAAATTTTATCTTTTTCAGTCCAAGGTAGATTCATAGAGCTGACCACCACCGATATAGCCGGTTCTTTGCACTAATATAATGAGTCTCCACCGGAGGACAGCCACATGGAGGAGCAGCTTGATACGTTTCCTCTACCACACATCATAGAAGACATATGTGCGGGCCAGTATGTAGACCGCCACAACAATGGGAGGAACCGATCGAGGTTGTCTCCCCGTTTATGGTTCTTCGACTTAGTCCTGCAGCGTACTGTGTGTCATTTAGGGCACAAGACATAGAGAAGAGATCAGTTTTTATAGGCTCTCTATGCCTTTCACCGGGGTCATTAGTACTTTATCCCAACGGTCATATGGAGTCAGATACACAAGTTCTGGGACAGTGTGCATAACTGACAGACGACCACAGCTAATGCCTAGGGACTTCCTTTTCTCTTTTTGCTCAGTCATATCTTCAAGAAAAAAGGGGATTAGAGGCTCCTTTATAGACGGTCCGGTTAGTGATCATCCTTTCTTTGGGAGGGCCCAGTGGAGCCTCAGCCAGTCCCACATGCCACGAGGACCCCGAGCTCCAGTTACAGAGCCTATGGCAGATGATCCAATGAAGACCGAGCAGCCACTAGTGAGCCCTACATAGGAGGAGGACCAGCCAGATATGGGATCCATGGAGTATCAGCACCTTTTAGATGAGCTATCTTCCTTTCACTGTGAGTTATCTGATATCCGTCGGGAGGATCGTGAGGCAGCCTTTCTGATCCATCAGTAGATAGATAGGTTGGAGGCACAGTTTACACGACAGGAGGTGATGCTATAGGACATCCTTGATCGTCTACCTCCTGCACTCGGTACCTCTTTGACTGCACCCACCGATGATCAGCAGTGAAAGGATACCCCGTCTGGCTAAAGATGTAAAACTTAGCGCTTATGGGAGCCACCCCAAAGCATATCCTTTTCATTATAGTATTTTTATTTTATTTACGTTTATATTTACAAGTCTATTATCCATATTTCTTGTTTTTCGGCACAACATTTATTTTTCTTTGTCAGGTACTTAGTGCGTGCATCCAGTTCAAGTTTGGGGGTGTGTTACAAGCAAAGCAAGCAATCTAGTTTTCTATCTCCTAGGTCAGATCTTTTCATGTAACACACACATTGAGGACAATGTGTATATTAAGTTTGGGGGTAGTGAGAGACACTATTACGCACACACTTGAAACACATGCACACACTAGGTCCCAGTTTTTTTTTAGAAAAGATAAATGCATGCTGATTTGGTAACAAAAGTTTTGGTTGAATTAAAAATTTGATAAAGCTTTATTAGTAAGCTTAAAATCTAGAACACATAGTCTTGTAATAGGAATTTTACAAAGTTTAGTTACCTACCTCAAGGCACTTAAGAATTCACGAGTTTGATCCAAATTTGCACGAGCACATTAGCACGCATTTGTGTGGGGAATGACATATAATTCTTTTGTATATGTTTCCACGACCTAATTGTAATCGGATAACTTGTTAAAAGAACACTTTGGCATAAGAAAAATAAAGAAAAATGCCCATCATGCAAAAATAAAATAAAAAGCTTATAATGATCATTAAAAACTTTTCACTGAGTAATTGGGCCTCTTGCCTCAGTAAACAGTGAGTGTTCATGTCAAAAGGTGGGAAGTAAGCCTTTAATGATCATAATAAAAAATTTCACCGTGTAACTGGGCCTCTTACCTCAGTAAGCATTGAGTGTTCACGTCAAAAGGTGGGAATTTCACTTAGAAGCACTAAAACCTGTTAGTTTCGCAGCCTTTTTTACTCGAGTTAGTAAGTTTTTAGGGGTGTCTTTACACCTAATGTCCTAAAACCATCTGATTTGGGAGTCATTGACTAACCACTCGTTACAAGGGTTAATTAGAAAGCTTAATGGAACTCAACATGGCAAAGATCGCATGATAGAAGAAAAAAAAAAGCAAGCATTTTGCCACTTTTGTTCTCTTTTATAAGGAATTCGATAAAGATTTGGGCACCGAAACACTATACTCTAAAATTATATGGAAGTGTCATCTCATATTTGCCAATTCATCACACACAAATTAAACTTGCGATGCCTTAAGCCAACCTTAAATAAATAACATGAGCTTTTAAAAAATCATTTTTCAAATACAAAAAGTGTTTTTATTATAAGCTTACTCATGAATGGTTATCATGGTTTTATGCATAACCCAAATTTTTGATTATCATGAAAATGACTTTATCTTTAATTTCGTTTTAACATAGTCTTTTGTTTTGTATTGCTAAGGGCTAGCAATATGTAAGTTTGGGGGTGTGATAAGTGCTTAAATAGTCATATTTAAGCCCCTTAATTTACGCTTTTTAGGCTCATTATTTATCTATTTTAGTAGATTCTACTTCATTTTCGTGTTTTATGTGTTTTTCACAGGACTTGGACAAAAAGATGATATTTTAGAGCTTTTAGGAGTAAAAGTCAAGTTCTACCATCCAGCAAGGTGCGCTCGAACGCACCTCCCTCGTGATCGAGTGCACAGGCACACGAGCACACTTGAAGAAGGCTCGAGCGCACATTTGCGCTCAAGTGCATCCCGAATATGATCGAATGTAAACACTCCAGAGGCGGCAGAGCCATATATAGAAAGAAGTCTCCGAACCTCAATTAGGAAATTAGGGTTTCGGGGCACCCTTAAAGCCTTATATATAGCCTTGTAAAACATATAAACCATATCTTTTGTTTTAGACTTGAAGTAGAAAGCTTAGGAGAGGAATTGGCGACTTATCTCCCGAGTCTTCTTCAGTTTTATTTTTCTGTTTTTATTTCATTATGTTTAGAATGTTTAATTTAACTAACATGTGTAACTAAACTCTTATAGGGCTCGATTGAAGCCCTAGTTATGCTTTTTCACATGTTCATTCAATGATTACCTTTACTATAGCCTTATTAGAATGTTTAACTTGATTAATACGTGTTTATATTTAAATTCCTCATATGTATGTGCCTGATCAATGTATGCATGTGGTATGGATTAGTTAGTCGAATCAATTTGGATGACCGAGTCCTAGGTTTGACATTAGTAACAAGAGATATCCACATCAGATTCTCAGGTTAGTCAACATGGGAAACCAAGAGCAGACCAAGCCCTAGGTCCCGTGTGGTTGCCGATCTCCACAGCCCTTATGCTCTCCTAAGGAACAACTCGGTATACACCCACGCTGAATCCCTTAAGAGAGAAAAGAGTTAGAGTATACACCATGCCTAACTCGTTGCATAGGGAGATCAATAGCCTAAGGTGTGGACCAAGCCCTTAGGTTAGCAACCATTAAATATTCATGATAAGGCTAGAGCAGTGGCACCTTACTTAGTGGGAAAGTATAACTAGTGGTGGATATCATAGTCCTATGTTCTCATTATTATTAACTCACTCTCAACAGTTATTTCTCTTTTTACTTTGAAGAAACTAATTCTAAATTGAAATTGATGAATCCCTGTGGAAATGATCTCACACTTGAACACTACGCTACCATTGACCTTGTGCACTTGCAAGTAAAACTAGTATGATTATTTGCATATTTATTTAGGTAGATAGTCGCACATCAAGTTACCATATTGGAAAACAAATTTGATTTGACACAATTTGGATGCTATGCATATTGAGAAAATGTGTTTGATAACGTCTTCAATACAGTCATAGATGTAAAGGGTAAAACCAAAGACAATTCAAACGCTCGTGTGAATATTAAGAACTTATATAAACATTCAGAGTTAGAGTTGGTTCAAGTAAATAGGAAGCCTAAAAAGCCTAAAGCATTCTACACATTGTCACAGTCTTAGATAAATGATGTGTGCAAATGGGTAAAGAAGTTGAAGTTCCTAAACGGGTATGCCTAAAAAATAACTCGTTATGTGAATGTGAACAAATGAAAATTCAATGGGATGAAGAGTCACGATTGTCAAGTGTTCATGGAGAGATTAATACCATTAGCATTTTGTGACTTCTTGCTAGATGCTATATGGGATCCGTTAACAGAACTGAACAATTTCTTTAGAGACATATGCGCAACCGAATTGCAGGTTGAACAGGTGGTGTTGCTTAAGAGAAACATTATCGTGACATTATGCAAGCTGGAAAAAATATTTCCACTGTTATTCTTTGACTTTATAAAACATTTGCTCATCCATTTACCTTATGAAGCTAAAGTTGGGGCCTTTGTGCAGTACCGATCGATGTATCTCTTTGGAAGGTGATATCTCTTATCTGCTTGCCTTATACACACACACACACACACACATGCATAGCCTAAAGAAAAATACTCGTAATAAAGCATGTGTTGAAGGTTCCATTGTTGAGGCGTACATTATAGAAGAAACTTCAAACTTTTGCTTATACTATTTTGAACCCAATCTTTAAACAATGTTGAATCGAGTTAGTTGAAACGAAGATGGGGGGATGTGGATCCAAATGGAGACTATCTATTTTCTGTTATCCAGGTCGTGCATTTGGCCATCAGACTAGTAGATATTTGGATGAAAATGATATCAAGGCTGTAGAGATATACGCTTTCTTAAATTGCATGGAGATGAAGTCATATGTGGAGTGAGTCCTTATCCCCTGTGTTAAAACTAGTGTTTATAATTATGTGGATGTCTATTAAAATATCATTTTGCTAATTATTATAGGCAGTACAATGAAATGTTGCGGCATGAGCAACCTCGTATTACCAATTAATTAATTAAAAAGCTCTGCGAGAAAGATTTCGTGAAATGGCTACATAACCTTGTGAGTAAACATTGAATGAGATATTTGACTCAATATTATAGACAGATTAATATATATATATATATATATATATATATATATATATATATTATTTTAATAAATTTTGAGGGACGACACCATTGAGAACCGCATACTAAAGCTAAAACTTGGTCTGCGTAAATGTGTGACCTGTTATAGTGGCTACAATTTCAACGGATTCAAATTTCACATTGGAGAGTACAAAAAATTCAAGAAAACAATGAATGGTGGTGTATGTGTGAAAGGTAGTTTTTATGACTTATATGAAAGCGACTTCTACGGTATGTTAATATAAATTATAGAGGTACAATATCTAGGGAAAGATGACACAGTTGTATTATTCAAATGTCACTGGTACAATTCTAAGAGAGGACTTATAGTACGCCCGAAACACGATCTTAAAAACATAAAGCATAAATCTCATCTAAGCTTAGATGAAACGTTTATGTTGGCAGAGCAAGCAGCACAAGTGTACTACACACCTACCTATCAAAAAAGAAAGAAATACTAGATTGGTGGGAAATTTGTAAAGTTCGGTCGAGGAGAAATGTCTATATTCTTTCATTCCAAGACATAAATCATGATATAGTGCCTATCATTCTAGAATACTTTCAAGATGGTGAAACTCTCTATCTAATCCTAGTCGATGAGGATAACAAACTTGAAATGCTAGGTATTCTTCGTGATACCATTAGTATAATGGAAGAAGTAGATAAACTGAATGTAGGAGGAGTTCAAGAAAAAGGAGTAAAAAAAGAAGATGAGGAAAGAGGGAAAGAAAATGTGAGGAAGAGGAGAAAGAAGAAAGAGAACAAAAACGAGAGGAAGAGAAGAAAGAATAAAGAGAACGAGAATGAGAGGAAAGAGAGGTGGAAGAAGAAGAAGAAGAAGAAGAAGAAGAAGAAAAAGATAGCATGGATGATGATTAACTTATTATAGTATTTCTCTTCCCTGTTATTTTTCTAATTGGTGAAAATTAATTTCGTTAATACTTTTGCATCATCATTATAAGAAAATTAAAGATAACTTGAGCGAATATTTCTTTTTTTTTTGTTAAATTATATTTGGTCTTTTCACGTTCTTGTTCCTTTCTGTATCTTATATGACTTAGAATTCATTGTGTATATATTTTTTCATACTTGGTTTTTTTTTTTTTTTTTTTTTGCAAAACAGGATGCAGTTGAGGAAGAGAGCACGAGGCAGTCTGGGGGGTTGAAGGGCACAACACTGGTGGATGAGAAGAGGCCTCGACTTCACATCCTTCACGTATAGGTAACTATGTATTTACTTTTATATTACCCCTTCTCCCTTGATGTTTTTCATTTTAGCTTATAAAATCATTTTGTTTAAATTGCAGAGCCTGTAGATATGGATGTGGAGGATGTTGAGGAGGGTATCGACTTGAATAGGGAGGATGACTATAAGGATGTTAGAGGTAGAGGGAAAGGGCCTAATAAAATCCTTTATGCTCCAGAAAATGCAGTTAATAGACCTCTATTATGCATAAGAAACAAGAGGTAATATACTTTCAGTGACAACCGTTATGTGTTTGTACCTTAGAAACCAAATTCTGCATTTGAATTTAATCTTCCTATGCTTGTAGTACATTCTCTGGGGCTAAGGGAATCGTGAAGACCATTAGATTGATTGTGAAGAATCATCATGATGGCCTTTGCAATTCATATAGAGACTTTGAGCCATGTGTATAGGGCATCTGTTTCTTTTTTATATAAGTTATTTTTTTGTATGTTTGTTATATGTACTCGGTATGAAAAATTTAATGTTTTTTATTTTATACTTTTCCTTTATGTTTTTCAATATGTTGCAAGTAATCCTTTGTCTTATTGTCATTTCAGCAACGTTATCAGTTTGAAAAATTAGAAGACATCCGTTGCGCTAAGACTGTCTTTGACTATATTGCATAGAGAGCCTCAACAAAACCTGAGCTAGATTTGAACGCAAAATAGAGCTAAATAAATTAGAGTGGAAATCATGGACTAAGCATTGGATGATACAACGAGATTAGGCTAAACTGTGTGACCTTTAAGCCACAGATGGTTGGGAAAGGTGTTAACAGGTTGCTTCATCTAATAGTCAAATAAAAGATGAGTTTTTCCACCATGTTGGGGGGTCCATCATTATGCAATGACACGCAGAATGGATGGTAAACAAACTAATCTACTTGATGTTGATTTTCTAATACTGTACATGATTATAATGTTAGTTTTATATTTAATGAAAATTTTATTTCAATGTATAAGAGAAAGAATTAGGCAGAAAACCTTATGTATTGGAGGTTTTTAATGAGACCCACATAGCCAAGAAGACTAAAGACTACGTTAATCGGAAGTCTAAGGCAGTAAGCGTAAGTATAAGTGTCTATTTATATATCACTTTATGAACTTTATGTTAATCAACTTAATTATAAGAGTCATTTCATTTAGTTGTCTAATTTTGCTTACTAGTGTATTGATTTGGATTACAAGAGTTCTATAGTCAGGCTATAACCTCCAAATATGGTGACGATTTTTCTGCCCAACAAGAGTTTGACGCTGAACAATGGTTGGCAACTTCAGGGGGAGCAAAGAAGGGTCGTTTATATGGCTTGGGTGATATGGTGGACCTTGATATTGTGCTCGAGAAGTCACACGGCTACTGTTTGTCCTCTACTCCTACCTCCTGCGGGGTTCCATGCTCATATGCTGATGATATACAACACCAAGTCTAGGTGGAGGTGAACTGATGGGTGTGACAGATTGAGAAATGAATAGAGGAGAGAGACCAACAGAGGTAGCAACAGATGAACGAGGGCATACAACGTGTTGTGGCTGCTATCTGTCAAACATATGGCATTCCACTTCCAAAGGTACCTCCACTTCCACCATCGAATGTAAGTATTAAACATTTTTAAAACTCTAGAATTAATTTTTTTTTTAATAATAATATATATGAGTAGTTTCAATATAATGTTAACATTTGGTGGTTTTAGGTGCTTTACGTTCGAGCATGTAACACTCAATGGTTTTAAAGACTTAAATGTGAAATATTTATCCTATTGACGAGCTGGGGTACCAACCTATCCATAATGTAGCAAGTGAGTTATAAGAACAAACTGAATTGGATTCGGATCACCGATTTGGATTTTAAGAAAGAAAGTAGGTGGTTTAGGTCTAAACCGTTAATACTTAGTGGTTTTAGGGATAAAATGTGAAATATTCATCCCATGGATGATCCGAGGGTACTGACATATCCATAATATAGAAAGTGAGTTGTGAGAACAAACTGAATGGGATTTGGAACACTAGTTTTGATTTTGGGAGAGAAAGTAGGTGTTTTAGGTCAAACCCTTTAATACTTAGTGGTTTTAGGGGTGAAAATGTGAGATACTCATCCCGTGGATGAGCCGAGGGTACTGATATGTCTATATCTTAGAGAATGAGTTGTGAGAACAAACTGAATTAGATTCAGATTAGTAGTTTGGATTTTAGGAGAGAAAGTAAGCGTTTTAGATCCAAACCGTTAACACTTGATGGTTTTAGGGGCGAAAATGTGAGATGCTCGTCCCTTGGACATGTCGGGGGTACCAACATGTCTAAAACGTATAAAGTGAGTTGTGAGAACAAACTAAATTAGGTCTGGATCACTAGTTTGGATTTTAGGAGATAAAGTAGGCATTTTAGGTCCAAACAGTTAACACTTAATGGTTTTATGGGAGAAAATGTGAGATACTCGTCATGTGGAAAAGCTGAGGGTATCGACATATTTGTAATGTAGAAATTGAATTGTAAGAATAAATCAAATCAGATTCGGATCACTGGTTTGGAGTTAGAAGAGAAAGTAGGTGTTTTATGTTCAAACCGTTAACACTTAGTGGTTTTAGAGGTGAAAATGTGAGATACTCGTCCCGTGGATGAGCCAGGGGTACCAACATGTCTATAACATAGAAAATGAGTTATGAGAACAAGCCAAATCAGATTTAAATCACTAGTTTGGATTTAAGAGAGAAAATAGACATTTTAGGTTCAAACCGTTAACACTTAGTGATTTTAGGGGCGAAAATATGAGATACTCATCTTGTGGACAAGTCGAGGGTGTTGGTATATCCGTAACATAGAAAGTGAGTTGTGAAAACAAAATAAATTGGATTCGGACTATTAGTTTCAAATTTAGGAGATAAATGGTCTTCAAACTTCATAATTATGTTTAGTCATTTTTTTCTTCTTATGAAATTAGTTAATATCATATATCTGGCTTTATTGTGTATCTTATAATTTAATTTTAACTTCTTTTCCTGGATGCTACTGATGGAGAAGCACATGATCCAATAGTTGAAGATGCATACTACTCGGACCTAATTGGATTATGATCGGCGCCTATCTCTATTTTCTTTATACTTTTTTTTATATTATTTTGTTGTAATGTTCAACATATTATAGGTAGAAGCTGAATTTTGTAGATTCTAAATTATTATTGATTATTTAATTTTATTAATGTTGATAAAATTTGAGTACAATTGTAAAATTGCTCTATTTAAATTTGTAATTTGTAATTTAAAAGTTTTTTTTATTATAATAGAGGATTTTTAAAAATAAAATTCAAATTAAATATTATCTATAACGGATTTTTCGTCAAAAATAATCAACTAAAAATAAATGTAAATTAATTTGAAATTATTATATGCGACAGATATAGTCCGTTGTAAATACATTATGCAACAAACATTTGTGACGATTTTTTCGTCACTTTTACAACAATTAAAATAATATTTTTTTTATATTAAATTATTTTTTTTGAAATTGTTTGAATAAATGCTACCAAACATCAACGATAAACTTTCCGTCGCAAAATATGTTTTTTGGGACAAATATTTTTCGGTCTCAATTAATAATATCAGCAACTGCATTTATTGTGATGGATTATCTACGACCAAAATCCATTGTAAATGAGTAATTACGAAAGTAATGATAGTATTAGTGACGAATAAATCAGTAGCTAATAATCATTTTACTTGTAGTGAAATGATAATTTTCAAGTCAAATAAGGGCATGCAAATAGTAGCCCTCATTTATATGTATGTTATTATTGGAAATCTCCATTCCTTTGCATTACATTCATCGTTGTCTTCTTCTAATGTAAGTGCGGTTCCTTGAGAGTTACATATAGCACTATAAGCAGAAACAAGTGCAATGCCCATTTGTTGTAGCTTTGGGGGCAGCTTATGCTACTTAGAAGCAAAAGCTATGCCAAACACCCCTCTTTTGAGTTGCTTATGATAGAGAAAAACGACGTGAATGATAAGAGTTAAGGTTAGAGAATGATAGATAACAATGATAAGAATATGAATGAGAGAGAGGTGAAGAAGAGAAAAGGCTAATTATCTTCTTGTTCACCATTTTTTTTCTATTGTCACACACCAAAAACCCGCACACAACAAATAGGCCATACGTTGTTTTTTTGTTTGGGTTCCTCTTGTGTTTGATTTAGTCGCTTGACACGATGAGCCAACTTTGTGACCCATCTCTCTCTCTTTCTATCACTAGAGTTTTCGTTCTTTTTTTTTGTGCATTTCCTTTTATTTCCCCCTCTTTTCGGGGGTATATTTAGCTTAGACTTAGGTTGCTTGGATAGTAATCCATGACGAGGTATAGTTAATTCTCGTCCTCATCTTTCTTAAGGGTTTGTTGGCCCAGGGCTTTGATTCTGTGGTAGAATCATCATTGAGGTCGTAGTTCCTTTTGAGTGAACTGTCAGGTGTGGAACCGTAATTCAACTTTAACGATGGCTTTGTGGTTAGAGTCTCTTCCCTATAGTAGTGAGAGTCGTGAAGTGTAAACCTTTAAGTAATTTTGTGGTGGAGCTTTATAACTAAGGTTTTAGTTCCTCTTTCAACTTAGATGGAATGTGTAGTCGTGGAGGCCTTAATCCCGTGTAGGTGGTAACTGTGCGATTGAAGTCATAGCCTTACCTTTGTAAGGATCCTAGTTGGTTCTAACCTCGAATCATGCTTTCACAGAAGTATATTTTGGGTCGTAGTTTCACTTCGACGAGAGCTGTAAGACCGGAATCGCTACTTTATCTTTGGTTTGAGGTGCTTTGTCGTCGAATCTTAATTCCATTAGGGGTTTCTATCAGTTCAGATTATAGTTTTTCTTTTGCTCGAGTGGACTGTGAGGCTCAAGGCTATAGTCTCATTTCGACGAAAGTTGTAGGGCTGAAGTCATTACTTCATTAAGTAAGGATATAAGGTGCGAACTTCAAAATCCCTTTGACTCGGAAGGGGACGATAAATTTTTATCTTGAGATTTATTAGATTGAGTCTTAGACCTTGTTCCGGTCAAGAAATAACTAAGATTGTAATTCCTCTTTTGCTCAAGCGAATTTTGACATTTGAGAATTGTAGTTTTGCATAAGAACTATAAAGCCATAGTTTTTTATAATCGTAAGCCTCGAATCCCAATTCTTTCAATGGTCTTTGTCGAGACGGGGGGAAGTCTTCATGACCAAAATCTTGATTTTTCCTTCCCGAATGGAACTTGTTCGGTTATAGAGGCTTTAGCTCCATATAGGTAGAAATTAGGAGTTTAAGAGCTTTACATTGCACTTAGGATGCTTTTGTATAATTGAAGTCGGAGCCCCTATATTAAGGATTTTTGAACAAAAATCGTTATTTTTGACTGATCCGGTGAAAGGTTTTATGGTTATGAGAACATTTAAACCCAGCTTCGGTTGAGATCTTTGTTGGTTGAAGTCTATTCTTTATTTGATCCACTATGGGATTATGTTGTTTCGAGAATCATAACCCATGCTATTTGAATTTTGAATGATTGAAACCATGTTTTCTCTCGATCAAGAACTGTATGACTGAAACCACGCTTCTTGACTTGACTGGATTCTTTAACTTTCTTACACCAAGGAAGAATCGAGTGATTTTAGAGATCGTGATCCTATGTGGGAAAGAGTTTTTGATTAGAGTCCGAAATTTCCCTTCGTTACGAGGAATTATAAGGTATGAAAGCCGTAGTTCCACTTTTGGTAGGACTTGCGTGGTTGAGGCCCTAATTCCATTTTAGTGGGGGTAATCAAAGCTAGAAATACTCTTATTCTTGAGTGGGACTGTAAGGTGTGGGACTCATAGTTCCACTTCAGTGGGAATTTTATAGCTGGAATCACGACTTCGTTGTGAATAAGAATTGTAAGGCATAAGTATTGCTTCTTTTTGATGAGGAGTGATAACTGAAGTCTTGATTTTTGCTTGACTGGAAAGAAACTCTGCCGCTTTAGAGGCATTTTGTTTTCATGTCGGTTGAGATCATGGACTGTGGTCATCTTTATCCATGATGGTGTAAGGCTGTGAAATCCTTGGTCCTGACTTGGCTGATACTAAATGAGGTTAAGTGACTTATTCAAAGAAGTCCTTACATCATGTAGGTGGAAAGTCTTGATTTGTTAAACTGAGTCGGTGATCAGAGTCTCAATTCTTCTTCGTCCTGAATAGGATAATGTGAGCATATGGGCTCTAGTCCCATATAGATGGGAATTGTACGAACAACACCGAAGTGTCGTTCCTGCTTAGAATTGTGTAACTGAGATTGTGACTTGTGACCTACTGGCAGAAGTGGGGTCTATATAGCCTTGGATTTACTTTGTGTCATGTTGGGAAGGGTCATTGTTTGCAATTAGCTCTCTAAGCTGTGGTATTTTAGTTTTTGACTGGGTTTGGACTCAACTGGGCCCATACTACTAAGGCTTTTAGAGATTTTGGCTTTTTAGGATCTAGGCCTTGCTTGTGCGTACATTTTTTTTGGGATTGGTCTCGACTCTAGTTTGGTATGTCAAAGTGACATTTTTAGTGTCATTCAAGTTATGCATCTATGATTGGACACTTCATTTATCGAGATGTTGTCAGTTGTACTTAATGACAGTACATTTAAATTACTTAAGGCACCTTTGTCTACGTGAATGATGCATTGGACCACGCGTCCTATGCAACGGTTGACTAGGCAAAAACTATTTAAGAGATGCTTAGCCTTTGGTTTTCACTTTTTTTCCTCACTTTGGTGCCTTCTTGCTTTTCTCAATATCGAGCTTTTTGTGTTTCTTTATCATTCTTACAAGTCTTCTTTTTTTAGCTTCTTCAAATCCTTGGATTTTACATCATTTTCCTGGTAAGCTTTTTATTCTCTTCTCATTTCTTGCATCATATCTTCTCTAAAACCAGTAAGTCTAAGAAATTGGGGACCAAGAAGAGGAAGGTTACTGCTAAAGGGAGATAATAACCCTAGGAGACTGAGTTTTTCAGGCTAGGGAAATCCATAACGAGATCTCAAAACGTGACCTTGAATCCATCCCTCTTAGTTTCTTTTTTCCTTCAGGGTAAAGTGTTAGACATCATGGTCCTAACGAGGCATACCGACTTTGGCTTGCTTAACTTCTAACCAAGAACTGGGAAGAAGATTTTGGATATCTCTTCCTCGTTCAAGGGTTGGAAGGGGAAGTTCTTCTTTATGGAGGGGCCAGAACCTCATCAAGTTTCACTGGAGTGGAGTCTTGATGAGGCATTTGACCACATTGAACCCTCCATGACTCATGAAAAAGGAGAGCAATTGAAAAAGTCCTATTTACTGAGATCAAATTGGTAGTTAAGGACCTCACATAGTAGTCATTGCTAAGGAGATACTATCTTAGTCTGCCTCTCCCTTACTGTCCTACTAGTGGTAGAGAAGGATTTTTGGGGTTTTTTTTTTTAAAGTTTTGTTGCATACACTTTGTCTTTAAGCTTTTTAAGTGTTGTTTTTCTTTTACAGAGGACACCATGTTCAGCTAGTCCCAAGTTGCTAAGTTTGCCAAAGAGATGAAGAAGGCCAAAGTTACTAAGTCTTCTTCTAAGAGGCAGTCCGAGAAGAAAAAAGCTATGGTGGAAAAATCTTTGGCTTTTACTACTAAAGTCAGTTATAGAGCTGAACATATTGTAGTCCTATTTGAGGGGAAGCAGAGGGAAGATGAGGTATATATAATGGTCCTATCTGATAGGAACATTATACTACAATCCTGTTTAAGGGAACCAGGCTGAGGAGAAATAGGATGAAGTGCAAAGGGTATGTATCCCTTTTTTGAAAGAGATGATTCTTGAGGAAAAGGTCTGGGAGTATAAGGAATTACAAACTAAAAATTTCATTCTTGTTCTTAGAGGTTCTTCTACAGTTCTTGAGAACTCTACTCCTATTCTCGAGGCTTCTTTTTCCACGTAAAATGATATCACTCCTACAGCAAGGAGGGGTTTGGAGGTCTATCGCCTAAACTGGGACGTGAGGTCTTCTAACTCAACCTTTAGTAGTATAGACATAATTCGTCAGTTACTAGCATGTCCTGTTCTCCCTGCTGATGCATATTTGATGAAGTCCTTGAGTCCTCAATAATTGATGGTCAATGTTCATGACCACTGTTACAAGGTAAGAAGGGATTCTTTAGAAATTTTTTTAGGCTTTTCTAATTTTCTCCTTTCTTTGTCTAAGTAATTTACTTTTTGAGTGCAGACTGATATATACTCTTTCTTTTTGAACCAGTCCATCCAATCCATAGATGCCACCATTGTTGGACTTCGACTGAATGATGCAGATCTTACAAAACCACTGAACGAGGGTGAAACCCAGAAGGATACCTTCTTTAGCCAGATTCAAGATTTAAAATTAAGAAGATGGAGCAACAGGCTTCCTTGGCCACTACTGTCGTTAGTTTCTTTACTGTTGCCGAAGATATTTATACTTTGAAGGTTGAGGTGGCAAATCTTTGAAGCACTAAGGATCAACTTAGTACTGAAATTGGTCGACTTCATAGGGAGAAAGCTTATCTTGGTGTTGAAATGTCTCATCTTTAATAGGTTGAACAAGAGCTGAAGTCCCAACTGTCTTAGGCTAGAGATGTTACTGTGAATGAGTATCGCATATCCAAAGACTTAAAAGATGACTTGTTGCAGAGGTTTTTTTTAATACTATTCATTAAGCTTCGAGGTAGCTCGGGGAGAGGGGGCCAAGATATGTCTTGTCTTGACTGAGACAGCTTAGAGATTCTCGATCCTCCAAAGAAGAAAGAGACAGAGATGGTTAAAGAGGTGAAAGGGCCGAGGTGCCTAGAGCTCTTAAAGATGATGAAGGGTCGAAGTCTCAAGAATAGAACTTAACCTTTTTTCAGCTTTTTTTCAGTTATGTATTTCTTGGCCTTGAAGCCTTTTATGTACAAAATTTTTATTTAATGAA
This sequence comes from Bretschneidera sinensis, assembly GCA_023935145.1. NCBI lineage: Eukaryota > Viridiplantae > Streptophyta > Magnoliopsida > Brassicales > Akaniaceae > Bretschneidera > Bretschneidera sinensis. Next base: position 38,279,312 of record CM043697.1, on the reverse strand, counting down.
GTACCTTTTATTCAAGACTTCTTTTTTTTATCTTACATTTCTACTACTTACTTTCGAATAAGATTTATAAGAAATTTTACAAGTGTTGAAACTGTGTATCTTTTTCTTGTTTTCTCTTCTTGTCGAAGTAGTATTTTAGAACAGAGGCATTCATCTTACATAGCCTTGGTCCTTTGTCTATTGGTTATCTAGGTCCTAACCTTGAAGTATACTGAGGTGGGATATTGGTACGAACTTTTCTTCAGGTATATGACTTTAGGTTAACCATTCTTGTGTTAAGGTATTTTTGAAGAACGTGAACTTTAGTTTTAGTTGCCCTTTGTTTTGTGTTCCTTTGACAAACCCTAATATGGTGGGCAAGTGGTGGGTAAGCTAAACTGTGTTCACATTCCTTGTAAAGTTAGATTTTTTTTTGGCTACTGATGTCACATTTGCCTAGCTAAAAGGAATTGTTAAAGGAATTCGCAAGGCAAGTGATAATTGAAACCCAAAATTCCAAGGTTACCATAAGGGATCTCTAAGGTCGTCCTTTGGTCGAGCTTCTTCCCTAGGGTAGTGAAGCACCCTTGGGATGAGTTGATTAGCTTAATCATACCTTAGATTTATTCTTCTCACACTTTCATTTTTGAAGGGTGTGTGCTGTAACGTTTCTGAACCTTGCTGGAATTGGACTGATTCTAAAAAGTGGCTTGGGGTTAGATCTGTATTGTTTCCTTAAGTGTGCAATTCTATGGTTGGTATAGACTTGTCTATGTATGTCTGTAAGAACTTTTGGAGAGTTGCTGGTCTTTATAGTTCATTCAGACTGCTCCTGTTATGGGCTTCGATCTTTGGGTGTCTTGAAGCTGCCAAGATTAGGTCTCTCCGAAGAATTCTTAGGAGAATTCTCGGGAGAGTTGATTACTCCGTGATCCAGCTTTGCTTTTAACACCGGAGTTGCTATCCTTTAGAGGGGGAATGATGCGGAGGTTTTCGACTTTGACTTCCGAATGACTTTAAGAAGCTCATTTTTCCTCATCTCGTGTTAGAGCTTAGGATATTTTAGAATTGGATGGGAACTACGTTTGAGAGCTTGGGGAGTGAGGAGTTCATCCTCGTCCTTCTCCTTTTCTTGAACAGGCATGCATTGATGCTCGATACGATCCGACATGTCTATTTCTTCTCGATCTTCTTATCGAGATGGTTATTTCTTCTCGATCTCCTTAGATAGCTAACATACTAGGCATTATGAGCCTAAATGGTTTCAGATCGTGCTGAGCTCAACGCCATCTTTACGATCAAAAGGCTGGATGAACTTCTTCTCTGATATACCTTAGGGTTTTGATGAGTTTCCCAAGCTCGGTGTGGGTTGTGTCCATCCATACGTCTCACTCATGGCCATGTTACTCTTTTGCACCTAGGTGCGTTTAGATGAAACCTTTTTGCATTGTAATATCAAGAGTTGCGAGACGAGGTTGACAATGGACTTTTGGAGTGGCATCGTGAGATAAATTTATCTGTTCCCATGGACAGCCCCAATCTTTTGATGCCAAAAAATTGAACGATGACCTCCTATCATCAATGGCCCTCAACGGGGTTTGCTGAAGATCCATTCATGAAGGAGAGATTTTGGACTTGAGGGTCTACTGATACTGATGACAAGTAAAACCTACAAAAGAAGTCTCTTGGAGTTTTTGCACTCCAGGGAGAAACATACAATACTCAAGTTAATGAATGCTCTTATAAAGTGAAAAAAGAGAAAGATTTTGGGAGATGAAGGGAATTTATGAGGAGGATAGAACCAAGGAAATTCCCAAGGTTCCTCACTTGGTTTCCCTTTATACCTATGGATTTTTCTCTTTATTTTTACATTCTTTTTGGTGTTGTTGTGTTTGGATCCTCTCTTTCTTTTTGGTTGGTCTGAGCTCATATGTCTTATTTTATATATTGCCTTGTCTCTCTTTTGTCTCTTGAAGGTGAAGACCTCTTTATATAGGCGTGTCACGTTGCTGATTTCCTAGGGTGGGGCACTATTAGACTGAGGTCACTATGCCTCAAGCTTCACAACGAATGACATTTTGTACTTAAGGTATGATTTTCTTCTGAGATGTGTCGTCACTGTGTCCTGAAGTATGGTCTCAACAATGGGCCCAAGTCCTTTCACTGCTCAAGATTTATTATTCGACCACACGGAAAACCATCATTGGGTTGCGTTATTTGGGTCACATTAGTTTCATCGAGTACATTGTTCTATCAATTCTACACCTATCATAATTGATGCGTTTGCATTCATTTCGGGTTCGAATGAATTGAAAAAAAAAATCATTTAAAAATGATTTGAAATAAATTTTTATATTTAACTTTCTTATAAAAATATGTAGAATTCAATTAAGTCCTCATTTTTAAAATGTTTGAAATAAATGAAAAATAAATCTAGTAAAATAATAGAAATTTGGGTACTCATAATAAACCCCTTACTATTTCAAAGCTTATTCAATATGGATTCGTTTGGTTAACGGACAAGATTATAGTGGGATATGATTATGATTAATATAGGATATGATAAAATGAAATTAAAGAAGTAATACCTTAATCATATGTTTGGTTTATCAGATTACTAGATTAAGGCTCTGTTTATTTTGCAGGAAAATCACAAATGTAAAACACTTTCAGTGTAAAATATAATTTTCAATGTGTTTAGTAGAATGTAAATCAATTTCGACGTAAAATCATATTTTACACTACTAAAGGATAAAATATAAAAAACAACTTCCTCTTTTTTTGGGCGTAAGTTTATTTACATTGGGAACCGAAAATCATAACATCTTTCCCTACACCTCATTTTCTCTTGCCATATTTAATAAACTTGCTTTATCTGTCTTTATATATATGTCTACAAACCTTAGGGTTGGTAATCAGTTTACTGCTTATTGTCTCTCTATTTACTTTCTCTTTGTCTAAACTCTAATCTATGTCTAAACCATAATCAATGTCAAAACCGTAAACATAAACTCTAAATACAAAAATACCCTAACTATTCGTCATTCTAATTTCTTCACAAACCTTAAAATTTCATTATTATTATTATTATTATAATTATGATGATTATTATTATAATTATTATTATCATCATAATTATTATCATTCTTATATTGTTATTATTATTATTATTATTATTATTGTTGTTGTTGTTGTTGTTGTTGTTGTTGTTATTGTTTTTCTTATTATTCTAAGGTAGAAAAAGAAAAAAAAAATAGTCACAAGAGGGATAGATTCTATCTCATGAAAAGAGGTAAAACAAACCCTTGTCCTAATAATACAACTCCTATAAGTACAAACTTACCCCAACCAAACAGACTCTATGAGTACAGCTACTCAAACAACAGTGTCATTCATTAAACAAAATAGTTATGTTGCATGAACTGCATATAAGATAACATATATAACAACACAACCATTACCGTTTCTCCTCCATATATATAAATATATAAATGTTGAAATTCAAGCCTTCTCTTTTATAGATTTTCATAATCAGTATTTATTATAGAATAATTTGTATTTATTATTCCGTCCTTTATTAGCTAATTAGGTTGATTGTAATTAGCTGGTAGTTTCCCTATTCTTGTAATTATGTGATTTCCTTTCTGTTTATGATGTGATTTCCTTTTCGTTTATGAGAAATTCCTTCCGGAATTGTCTCGCCTATGTACTCTATATATTTTCAGTTTTTTTCTTAATGAAAAATATATGAAGAATCATAGAACAATTTGAGTTTGTGTTCCTCAAATCTTTCCGTCTTCATTTTTTACATGGTATCAGAGCAGGTTTAATCCTGTCTTATCGTTGTCATCGAGTCTTTCCTACTCGAGTCTCTTATTTCTTCTACATCTTCATCTTTTCTCTTTCAAAATCATGACTAAGTACGGATCCTCTTTCGGATTGAATACCAATTCATCATCCTCTTATGATATAATCATCCCTTCTTCTTCTACCTCTCATCAGATAAAATCTTCTCACTTTCCGATTACTACTCATAAATTGAATGGGTAAAATTATTTGCAATGGTCCCAATCTATACAAATGTTCGTTCGAGGGAAGGAGAAAGGTGACTACATCATAAGGGCTACAACTGCACCAGAGATCACTGTGCCAACCTACAAAATTGATAACAGAGAACAATATGGTCATGTCATGGCTTGTCAACTCGATGACTCCTGACATTGGCAAAAATTTTCTGTCATTCGATACAGCTAGGGAAATATGGGAAATGGTGAAAGAAACGTTCTCTGACAAGGAAAACACGTCAAAAATTATACAGATTAAAGGTATCCTTCATGACCTGCGTCAAGGTGAACAAACGGTAACTGAATATTTCAATACCATTACTCATCTATGGCGCCAGTTTGATACTTTTGAAGTTCATAACTGGTCTTGTGCTACTGATAGTTTATTGTACAAAAAGATTGTCGAAGGGAAATAGGTTTATAAATTTTTGTTAGGCTTGAACAAAAATTTAGATGAAATCAGAAGACGACTTATGGGGGTTAAACCTCTACATAGCCTCAGAGAGGCATTCTCTAAAGTCCGTCAATAAGAAAGCCGGAAGAAACTCATGACGGGGTCTCATAAATAACTCAACATGGCAGAAAACTCGGCCCTCAAAACCCAATTTACTCTTTTGACAACCGTAAGAAAAAGGAGGTAGGCCGTGGTGCAATCATTGCAAAAAGCCTAGACACTTGAGAGAAACATGATGGAAGATTCATGGAAAGCCAACAGATTGGAAGCCTCGTCAACAGCTTGAGAAGGAAAGACGTGGAAATCATGTTGTTGCTGAGGAATATCAAATCAACTTGAACCAAGTCTATTTAACAAGGAACAAATGGAGATGCTTCAGAAACTTTTCCTATCTATGCAATCTCAAACAGGCTCATCTTTCAGTCATGTCATTGGGTCAAACACCTTGGCCTACAAAGGTAATCCCTTGAGCACTCTTGATGTGGGTAAAACATGTAAAAAATCTTGGATCGTGGACTCAGAGCCTCTAATCATATGACGGGAGATGCTACAATTTTTGATACATATAACTCATGTCCATATAATTTAATGGTCCGAATAGCAGATGGCTCACTGTCAAAAATTACCAGTACAGGTTTAGTAGTATAGTAAAAAAACCTGATACTCAACTCTGTTCTCTTAGTTCCAAACCTAGACTGCAATTTGTTATCAATTAGTAAACTCACTAAGGAAAAAAGATGTGTTACTAATTTTTACTCTATTCATTATGAATTTGAAGAATCGAGTGATTTTAGAGATTGTGATCCTATGTGGGAAAGAGTTTTTGATTAGAGTCTGGAATTTCCCTTCTTTTCGAGGAACTATAAGGTATGAAAGCCATAGTTCCACTTTTGGTAGGACTTGCGTGGTTGAGGCCCTAATTCCATTTTAGTGGGGATAATTAAAGCCAAAAATACTCTTATTCTTGAGTGGGACTGTAAGGTGTGGGAGTTATAGTTCCACTTCGGTGGGAATTTTATAGCTGGAATCATGACTTCGTTGTGGATAAGAATTGTAAGGCATAAGTATTGCTTCTTGTTGATGAGGAGTGATAACTGAAGTCTTGATTTTCGTTTGACTGGAAAGAAACTTTGCCACGTTAAAGGCATTTTGTTTTTATGTTGTTAGAGATTATGGACTATGGTCATCTTTATCCATGTTGGTGTAAGGCTGTGAAAAACTTGGTCCTGACGTGGCTGATACTGAATGAGGTTAAGCGACTTATTCAAAGAAGTCCTTACATCTTGTAGGTGAAAAGTCTTGATTTGTTAAACTGAGTCGATGATCAGAGTGTCGATTCTTCTTCGTACTGAATGGGATAATGTAAGCGTATGGGCTCTAGTCTTATATAGATGGGAATTGTACGATCGACACCGAAGTGCCTTTCTTGCTTAGAATTATGTAACCAAGATTGCGACTTGTGACCTACTAGCTGAAGTGGGGCTTACGTAGCCTTGGATGTACTTTGTGTCATGTTGGGAAGGGTTGTTATTTGCAGTTAGTTCTCTAAGATGTGGTATTTTAGTTTTTGAGTGGGCTTGGACGCAATTAGACCCATACTACCAAGACCTTTAGAGATTTGGGCTTTTTAGGATTTAGGCCTTGCTTGTGCGTACATTTTTTTGGGATTGGTTTCAGCTCTAGTTTGGTATGTCAAAGTGACCTTTTTAGTGTTGTTCAAGTTGTGCATCTATGATTGGACACTTTGTTTATCGAGATGTTATCGGTTGCACTTGATGACAATGCATTTAAATTACTCGAGGCACCTTTGTCTGTGTGAATGACACATTGGACCACGCGTCCTATGCAACAGTTGACTAGGCATAAACTATTTAAGAGATGCCTAGCCTTTGGTTTTCACTTTCTTTCCTCACTCTAGTGCCTTCTTGCTTTTCTCAATATTGAGCTTCTTGCGTTTCTTTGTCATTCTTACAAGCCTTCTTTTTTTAGCTTATTTAAATTCTCAAATTTTGCATCATTTTCCTGGTAAGCTTTTTATTCTCTTCTCGTTTCTTGCATCATGTCTTCTTCTAAAACCAATAAGTCTAATAAAATAGGGACCAAGAAGAGGAAGGTTACTGCTAAGAAGGAGATAATAACCCTAGGGGACTGGGTTTTTCAGGCTAAGGAAATCCCTAACGAGATCTCAAAACATGACCTTCAATCCATCCCTCTTAGTTTCTTTTTTTTCTTTTGGGTGAAGTGTTAGACATCGTGGTCCCAACAAGAGTGCTTGTGCCCCCTTTTGAAAGATGAAGCTATGTACTCATTCTATTGTTACATTCACCACCTCAAAGCAGGGTTGAGATTTCTAATGGACCATGATATCAACGATATTTTTAACTTTTATACAGTTAGTCCTACCCAAAGTTCTCCCAACGACATGCGAAGTGTCATTGGGTTTATGTTGGCGTTGAGAAAGTATGCCAGATGTAGCAGGGGGATGGGAGGTTAGGTGTGCAGATGTTTAGATATGTTTATACCGTAAAGAGGCATACCGACTTTGGCCTGCTCAACTTCTACCCAAGGAGCGGGAAGAAGATTTTGGATATCTCTTCTTCGTTCAAGGGTTGGAAGGGGAAGTTCTTCTTTATGGAGGGGCCAGAATCTCATCAAGTTTCACTAGAGTAGAACCCTGATGAGGCATTTGACCACGTTGAACCCTCTATGACTCATGAAAAGTGTAGAGCAATTACCATCTTAGTCTGCCTTTCCCTTACTGTCCTACTAGTGGTAGAGAAAGATTTTTGGTTTTTTTTTTGTGCAGTTTTTTTGCATACACTTTGTTTTTCGGCTTTTTGAAGTGTTGTTTTTCTTTTACAGAGGACACCATGATCAACCAGTCCCAAGTTGCTAAGTTGGCCAAAGAGAGGAAGAGGGCTAAAGTTACTAAGTCTTCTTCTGAAAGGCAGTCTGAGTGGAAAAGAGCTAGGGTGGAAAAATCTTTGGGTTTTACTACTAAAGTCAGTCACAGGGCTGAAAATATTGTAATCCTGCTTGAGGGGAAGCAGGGGGAAGAAGAGGCACATATTGCGGTCATATCTGATGGGGAACATCATAATACAATCCTGTCTAAGGGAACTAGGCTAATGAGAAAGTGGTTGAAGTGCAAAAGGTATGGATCCCTTTTTTCGAAGGAGATGATTCTTGAGGAACAAGTTTGGGAGTATAAGGAATTACAAACTAAAAACTTCATTCCTATTCTTAAGAGTTTTTCTACAACTCTTGAGAACTCTACTCATATTCTCGAGGCTTCTTTCTCCACGCAAAGTGACATCACTCCTACAACAAGGCTGGGTTGGGAGGTTTATAGCCCAAACCGGGACATGAGGTCTTTTAACTCAGCCTTTAGTAGTATAGACACAATTCGCCAGCTAGTAGCATGTCTTATTATCCCTGCTGACGCATATTTGATGGTCAATGTTTATGACCACTGTTACAAGGTAAGAAGAGATTCTTTAAAAAACAAAATTAGGCTTTTCTAATTTTCTCTTTTCTTTGTCTAAGTAATTTACCTTTTGAATGCAGACTAATATGTACTCATTCTTTTTGAACCACTCCATCCAATCCGTAGATGCCACCATTGTTGGACTTTGACAGAGTGATGTAGATCTAGCAAAACCGCTAAAGAAGGGTAAAACGCAGAATGATACTTTCTCCAGCCAGATTCAAGATCTAAAATTAAGAAGAAGGAGCAACAAGCTTCCTTGGCCACTACCGTCGCTAGTTGCTTTACTGCTGCCGAAGATATTTATACTCTGAAGGTTGAGGTGGCAAATCTTCGAAGCACTAGGGATCAACTTAGTACTGAAATTGGTTGACTTTATAGAGAGAAAACTCATCTTGGTGTTGAGGTATCTCATTATTAATAGGTTGAACAAGAGCTGAAGTCCCAACGGTCTTAGGCTAGAGATGTTACTGTGAATGAGTATGACATATCCAAAGACTAAAAGGATGACTTTTTGCTGAGGTTTTTTGAATTTTATTCACTAAGCTTCGAGGTAGCTTGGGGAAAGGGGGCCAAGATATGTCCTGCCTTAACTGTGATAGCTTGGAGATTCCCGATCCTCCCGAGAAGAAAGAGACAGAGATGGTTACTGAGGTGAAAGGGCCAGAAAGGGTCGAGGTGCCTAGAGCTCGTAAAGATGATGAAGGGTTGAAGTCTCAAGAATAGAACTTAACCCTTTTTTTTCCTCTTTTTTTAGTTATGTATTTCTTGGCCTTAAAGCCTTTTATGTACAAAATTTTTATTTAATGATGTACTTTTTATTCAAGACTTCTTTTTTTTATCTTACATTTCTGCTACTTACTTTCGAATAAGATTTACAAGAAATTTTACAAATGTTGAAATTGTGTATTTTTTTCTTGTTTTCTCTTCTTGCCGAAAGTAGTCTTTTAGAACAGAGGTTTTCATCGTATAGAGCCTTGGTCCTTTGCCTATTGGTTCTTTAGGTCCTAACCTTCAAGTATACTGAGGTGGGATCTTTGTACAAACTCTTCTTCTAGCATATGACTTTAGGTTAACCCTTCTTGTATTAATGTATTTTTAAAGAATGCGAACTTTGGTTTTACTTGCCTTTTGTTTTGTGTTCCTTTGACAAACCCTAATATGGTGGGCAAGTGGCGAGTAAGCTAAAATGTGTTCACATTCTTTGTAAAGTTTGGTTTTTTTTTGCTACTGATGTAAAATTTTCCTAGCTAAAGGGAGTTGTTGAAGGAATTCGCAAGGCAAGTGATAACTGAAACCCGAAATTCCAAGGTTACCAAAGGGGATCTCTAAGGTCATCCTTTGGTCCAGCTCCTTCCCTAGGGTAGTGAATTACCCTTGGGATGGGTTGATTGGCTTAATCATACCCTGGGTTTATTCCTCTCATACTTTCATTTTTTAGGGGTGTGTGCTATAACTTTTCTGAACCTTGCTGGAATTGGACTGATTCTGAAAAGTGGCTTGGAGTTAGATTTGTATTGTTTTCTTGAGTGCACGATTCCATGGTTGGTATAGACTTGTCTATGTATGTCTGTAAGAACTCTTGGAGAGTTGCTAGTCTTTATAGTTTAGTCGGGCTGCTCTTATTATGTGGTCCAATCTTTGGGTGTCTTGAAGCTGCCAGGATTGGGTCTCTCAGGAGAATTCTTGAGAGAAGTCTCGGGAGAGTTGATTACTCTGTGATCCAACTTTGCTTTTAACACTAGAGCTACTATCCTTCAGAGCGGGAATTGTGCGGATATCTTCGACTTTAACTTCCGAATGACCTTACGTTGCTCATTTTTCCTTATCTCGTGTTAGAGCTTGGGATATTTCAAAATTGGATGGGAACTAAGCTTGAGAGCTTAGGGAATGAGGAGTTCGGCCTTGTTCTTCTCCATTTCTCGAATAGACATGCATTGATGCTCGATACGATCTGACGTGTCTATTTCTTCTTGATCTTCTTATTGAGATGGTTATTTTTTCTATATCTCATTAGATAGCTAACATGCTGGGCATTATGAGCCTAAACGGTTTTAGCTTGTGCCGAGCTCAACACCATCTTTACGATCAAAGGGCCAGATGAACTTTTTCCCTAATGTAGGGTTCTAATGAGTTTCCCAAGCTCGATGTGGGTTGTGTCAATCCATACGTCTCACTCATGGCCATGTTGCTCTTTTTGACCTGGGTGCGTTTGGATGGAATCTTTTCGCATTGCAATATCAAGAGCTACGAGACGAGGTTGACAATGGACTTTTGGAGTGGCATCGTGAGATGAATTTATCGGTTTCCATTCTTTTGATGCCAAAAAAGTGAACGATGACCTCCTATCATCAATGGCCCTCATTGTGGTTTGCTGAAGATCCGTTCATGAATGAGAGGTTTTGGACTGGAGGGTCTACTGATACTGATGACTAGTAGAACCTACAAAAGAAGTCTCCCAGAGTTTTTGTACTCCAGGGAGAAACATACAATACTTAAATCAATGAATGCTCTTATGAAGTGAAAAAAGAGAAAGCATTTGGGAGATGAAGGGAATTTATAAGGAGGAGAGAACCAAAGAGATTCCCAAGGTTCCTCACATGGTTTCTATTTATACTTGTGGCTTTTTCTCTCTATTTTTACATTCTTTTTGGTGTCGTTGTGTTTGGATTCTCTCTTTCTTTTTGGTTAGTCTGAACTTATATGTCTTATTTTGTATCTTGCCTTGTCTCTCTTTTGTCTCTTGAAGGTGAAGACCTCTTTATATAGGTGTGGCACGTTGCTGATTTCCTAGGGTGGGGTGCTGTTAGACTGAGGTCCCTTTGCCTCAAGCCTCACAACAAACGACACTTTGTACTTAAGGTATGATTTCCTTCTGAGCTGTGTCGTCACTGTGTCAGGAAGTATGGTCTCAACAATGGGCCCGAGTCCTTTCCTCGCTCAAGAGTTATTATTCGACCACGCGTCTGGCCATCATTGGGCTACGTTATTTGGGTCATATTAGTTTCATTGTGTATATTGTTCTATCAATTCTACACCTATCACAATTGATGCGTTTGCATTCATTTCGGGTTCAAATGAATCGAAAAAAAATGATTTGAAATGAATTTTATAATTAGCTTTCTTATAAAAATATGTAGAATTCAATTAAGTCCTCATGTTTAAAATGTTTGAAATAAATGAAAAGTAAATCTAATAAAATAATAGAAATTCAGGTACTTATAATAAACCCCTTACTATTTCAAAGCTTATTTAATATGGACTCGTTTGGTTAACAAACAAGATTATAGTGGGATATGATTATGATTAATATAGGATATGATAAAACGAGATTAAATAGGTAATACCTTAATCATTTGTTTGGTTCATCAGATTACTGGATTGAGGCTCTGTTTGTTTTGCAGGAAAATCACAGACATAAAACACTTGCAGTGTAAAATATCATTTTCAATGTGTTTGGTATAATATAAATCAATTTCGACGTAAAATCATAATTTACACTATTGAATGATAAACTATAGAAAACTACTTCCTCCTTTTTTGGACGTAAGTTTATTTACATTGGGAACCAAAAATCATAACATCTTTCCCTACTCCTCATTTTCACTTGCTATATATAATAAACTTACTTTATCTGTCTCTATATATATGTCTACTAACCTTAGGGTTATTAACCAGTTTACTGCTTATTGTCTTTCTATTTTCTTTCCCTTTGTCTAAACTCTAATCTATGTCTAAACCATAATCTATGTCAAAACCATAAACATAAACGTTAACAAAACTCTAAATACAAAAATACCCTAACTATTCATCATTCTAATTTCTTCACAAACCTTAAAATTTCCACATTATTATTATAATTATAATTATGATGATTATTATTGTAATTATTATTATTACCATAATTATTATCATTCTTATATTGTTATTATTATTGTTGTTGTTGTTGTTGTTATTGTTTTTTTTATATTATTCTAAGGTAGAAAAAGAAAGAAAAAAATTAGTCCAAAAAAGAATAGATTCTATCTCATAAAAAGAGGTAAAACAAAACGTAAAATTAAGACTAATTTTAAATCTCTCTTGTCCCAATAGTACAACTCCTATGAGTACAAACTTACCCCAACCAAACAAACTCTATGAGTACAGCTCCTCAAACAACAGTGTCCTTCGTTAAACAGAATAGTTCTGTTGCATGAACTGCATATAAGATAACATATATAACAACACAACCATTACTGTTTCTCCTCCATATATATAGAAATATATTATGAATGTTTATACGATGGTATGCTTAAAGTGATACGAAATGGCCAAGATGTTGCTGCACAACTTCCTCAGGTGCTCATCGGCACTAAACATGGGGGGCTCAACTTCAGGTGCGTCATTGAAGGCTATATTGCAGGTCACAATATCATCAGTTGTCGCATAAAGAACACTCTCCAATCTCCCGATGTCATGAACCTTGATGGCGACTATGGCGATATTTAGGTCATCAAGCATTGACTCGTAGTTCTCGACACACCTGTCGAGGATCTTGACAACCTTATGGGGTGTGGATGGATCCATGCACATGTTCTTCGCCTCCTGCAGAGTCTTGTTGGTTCTATCAAAAAATGCATTCATCTCCATCTTAAGGATGCTAAGAGGGTCGATGGCGACTCCGTCTTCATGGCCTTTGACGAGTGGAATGACGGCCATGACACATTCATTTACGAAATCCGTAACGGAGCAGATATTTCTGATGGTATCAACAGATGAGATGAGATCTCCTGATAGCATTGGGAGATTTAAGAAGGCTGCTACGTCGGCATGCAAACCTGAGAGATCGACATTGAGTGATGGGGATGGGGCAGATGAAGGGATGTTAGAGATTAGGGAGATGGCTGCTGAGGCAAGGCCATCACGGACAGCTGAGATCTCGGAGTACACCAGAGAAGACAGGGCCAAGAAGAGGATGATGGACTTGCTGAGCTCCATTGATATGATCTCTTCTCTCTCAAAGAGAAAAGATTAATCAAAAAAGGAGGAGGAGAGCTTGAGGGAGGAAAGAAGCCAAGGTTGAGGGTTTTTAACAGGTGAGGGAATGACTATGCATGGAAACAGAGTTACCATACAAAGTTTAGCAAACTCTATTTAAAGTAACGGTTCCTATAAAAAGAACTACAGATTAGGAGCTAGGAAAAAAAAAGAAGAAAAATTACTGGATGGCCAGGTTTGTAAAAGTTAAATAAAGTAAATGCCACAAAGATCAGAAGCATTGCCTTGTAAACTAAATTTCTGTTACCTAACACAACTTAAACATCCAACAATTAAACTATATGGAACCATTAATTAGGCTACTCTTGAACAAATCCACTACCACTTATTGACGATTACAGGGGTTAATCACAGCCACATTGATAAAATCAGAGTATCTTTTTTTTTTTTTTTTGCAAACTTCAAAGCTAACATGCATTAGTAGAAATGCACTAGTTACACAGGTTCTACAATCCAGTGACTTGAGCATTTTGCCTAACAAATTCCCAAACCCAATACACTTAGCATCTAAATACGTAAGAATATATCACATGGAATAAGCAAGCTTGATATAAAACTATTAGGATTTTAGCTCAAATCTTCACAAGTTGGATTTTGAATTGGTTTGGGAAAAGTGATTTTCTATTTTATAGTTGTTTGTTCTAATGGGAGTAGTAGTAGTTTTTTGTTGGATATTATTTGTTCTGGTAGTAGTAGAAGTTGTCAAGTAGAGAGAGCACTTACAACTAGAGGTATGTTGAAAGTTTTGGTTGTATTGTGACTTTTGAGATGTTAGATGGTGAAAGTTTAACAAATTTACTTTTTTTAAAGTTGTAACAGAATATTTATTTGTAGACGTAGATAAAGAGGTTGTCGGACCATATAATTTTTTTTTTTTTGCTCGTTTATTTTACCTATTTAAGTGGTATGCTTTTGCTTAAAATTTGAATAAGTGAATTTTAAAAGTAAAATTTCAAACAAAAACAAATAAAAATCTTAAAAACCAATCCAATATAACAATATTCTACAAGGTGTACATACAAAATTTCATCCACAACGTGGAAAACCACTGTCTCGACGAAAGCAGAAACAGTGGTTGTCCAAAAGGGATAACAGTAAAGCACCCATTCCCGAACCCCACCCATCAAAATTATAAAATCTATGGCATTTCTAAAAATTCCTATTCCACATTACTTCATCACCTAATTCTTTGGTGAAAATTCCTCATGCTGTTGTACTTGGTAGTCAAAAGCTTCAGATTGATTTAAGACTTCCACTTAACGTACCCTTTTTTCATCGACCTTCATGAAGATCTTCAGAAAAACCTCCTGTTCGGGAGATACTATAATTATCGAAGGCACCTATCGAGTAAGGACCAGAAGAGAACATTGAAGATGTCCCATCGGACTCGAAAGTAGTAGATGACTCTCAGATTGGGTCGTGCGGTGGAAGAGGTTAACATCGAATCTTGATATTCTGTAATGCGTTGTACCATTTTAAGTGACTGAACCACTTTACCCATTGTGGGCCTTGGACTTGCCTCAGGGGCAACACAAGCAGCAGCAATCGTGCAAACCCGTCAAAAATCTTCCTGTGGATACTTTTCTTCGAGCCTTGGATCAGCAAGCTCTTCCAACCGATCCTTGTCTCTGAGAATTAGCCTAGCCTGGAACAAATTAAATCCACTTGTCTTTAGAAGAAGGCCTAAACCTGGACATGGAACCATAATAATAGTGATTAAACAAAAATGGAACAACAATAGTCGATCTAGGGCCTACTAACCCAAGTAACAAGGTTCTCCTGTCCAGATGGTTGTGACATACCTACAGGCTTCCTTCCAGTCAGCAGCTTAAGGAGGACCACACCATAACTGTAAACATCGCTTTTAACGAGTGGATGTCCGGTCATAGCATATTCAGGTGCCACATACCTAATCAAAACAATTATGTCTTAATTCCAACTTCAATTGGAAAAATAACAAGATTTAACGGGAGGAGAGTAAGAAACTTACCCAAATGTGCCCATTACACGAGTAGATAGGTAACTGGCTCTGCCTTCAGGTGCCTGTTTGGCAAGGCCGAAATCTGCAACCTTGGCATGAAAGTTGTTCTCAAGTAATATATTTGATGCTTTGAAATCTCTGTGGGTAACACATGCTTGTGAGTCCTCGTGAAGGTATGCAAGTTCTCTTGCAGCATCAAGTGCAATCTTCATTTTGGTGTACTCCTAGAGGACCTGAGGCAAAATATGACAGGACCATTATGAATATTTTGTATCAAAGATCTTATAAATGAGCTTAATATCTTCATGAATCTGCGACAGACACAGAGTCCAGTCAAAAAAGGATAATGGTAGTAATGCTAAACTCTCAAATGCCAATATGATTCAAGAACACAAATTACCATGGAGCCAGGCCTCCAAGCTTCCATTTGAAACAAGCTCATAAAAAAGTAGTTTCTGTGAAGAGTCACGATTGCTATAGTAACCCTCAAGTTTCACAAGATTACGGTGATGAAGCCTGCTCAGCATCTCAACCTCAACCAGAAACTCTTTATCCCCTTGTTGCCCTCCACTAGTAAGCCTCTTAATCGCTACAGCAGTACCATCACTTAAGACACCTTTGAAAACTCTGCCAAAACCACCTTCTCCAAGTATGCTTTCAGGTTCAAAGTTGTTTGTTGCTTCTTTAAGTTCTTCATATGATAGAAACCGCGTACTTGTTGGACGGGGAAGAGATCCTCCTGCCTGAACTGCATCTGCAGTCCTTGGTTTTGCTGGGAAAAAGATGAAAAAAAATACTGTAAATATCAAAATTTATAATAGAAATTTAATATATATCAGCGCTCAGGTTCATAAATTGGTCATCAACCTACTACACCCCAATCCTTTACCAAGGTTTATGACCAGTAGCGTATAGGACATTCAACATGACATGGGCTTGGGGGTTGTGTAGCATTGGCATTCCTCTTTCATTGGAGGGCATAGGCTTATGTAATATCAACCAAATGAAATGCATATTGGGTTATATATCTGTTAAATGCTTTCCTATTTCATCGGAGACCACATAATTTTCTCTTCAGTTGATACATGGTTTCCCATTGAGTAAACGACCCATCATTTATAAAGCTTCAAAACGACACTTTACCTTAGCTGCCATACCTAAGACAGTTCATCCAAAGGAATCGATGCCAGAAAATCTTGATTACCGTGTTTTCTGCATTTATTTGCATAGGGTGGATATGAAAGTTTACAATCATAGTTTTATGATCTTGCATAACAACCATTGAGAACAATTCCAAACTCTGGATGCTTATCAATGTTTCGTCCATAGCTCATCTCTGCATGTACTTATTTACAGGATAACTGTCTAAAGATTATTAACAAATGAAAGTAACCTAACACAAAAGAAAGCATTTGGACCTACTACTTAAAATACCCACCAGTTTCCTCAGGAGGTTCTTTAGTCTTTCCTTCACGATGGACACATGAACAGATTATAACCACAAATATGATGGCCAAGATCAGTATGCCAGCAGCAATACCAAATATAAGAATCAAATTTGAATGTTTCCCTCTTTTAGAAGTACTTAGTGATGTATTAGTTGAGGATTGTCTCGTTGGCGCCTCCACGTGGAGAAGAAGCAACAAGAGGAGCTGTACACCATGCAAAGCTACGTCAATATACAAATAACACGATTAACAAAAATGGACATGGAAACCTAATGATGGTGATTAAACAAAAATGGAAGAACAATAGTCGATCTAGGACCTACTAACCCAAGCAACAAAGTTCTCTTGTCCAGATGGTTGTGACATATCTACAGGCTTCCTTCCAGTCAATAGCTCAAGAAGGACAACACCATAGCTGTAAACATCGCTTTTAACAAGTAGATGTCCAGTCCTAGCATATTCAGTGCCACATACCTAATCTGTTAAGAATTATACTTATCAATATATATAATATATATAAACTGAAAATTAATTTTAATCTTAGTTGAATTTCAACTTTAACATTTTCTCGATATTTCTTTTTTCTTTCTTGGTGGGTTGGGCAGGGGCTGGTAAGGTTGGATTCCAACTCCAGAACTAAATTTAAATTGCATTGCATTATATCAAAAGCAGCATTGTCAACCTATGCTTTTCCTCAAATGAAAATCCAATGATATTGATTAAGATGCCTTTCCCTTTTTTTTCCCTTTCTGAGGAGAGGCATGAGTCCACAGTGACCACAAAACATCATATTGCTGGGGATTATGCTGTTTCATAGAGTACCAGGTGGAATCTCCCTTTTTTTTTTTTCTATTTAAGGGAGGAAGGCTGGTGAATGGTGATAGTCCAACTGCGAGAGCAGAGGCATGCTAAATGAGCAATGTCTCCCCCAAGCTAAGCAAAAATTCTTGCTTGCCTTGGAGGCAACACGAGCAGCAGCAATTGTGCAAACCCGTAAAAAATCTTCCTTTGGATACTTTCATTCGAGCCTTGGATCAGCAAGCTCTTCCAACTGATTCTTGTCTCTGAGAATTGGCCTGGCCTGGAACAAATAAAACCCACTTGTCTTTAGAAAAAAAGCCTAACCTGAACATGGAACCATAATAATAGTGATGAAACGAAAATGGAAGAACAATACTTGATCTAGGGCCTACTAACCCAAGTAACAAGGTTCCCCTATCCAGATGGTTGTGACATGTCTACAGGCTTCCTTCCGGTCAGCAGCTCAAGGAGGACCACACCATAGCTGTAAACATCGCTTTTAACGAGTAGATGTTCAGTCATAGCATATTCAGGTGCCACATACCTAATCAAAACCATTATGTCCTAATTCCAACTTAAATTGGCAAAATAACAAGATTTAGCAGGAAGAGAGTAAGAAACTTACCCAAATATGCCCATTACACGAGTAGATAGGTACTTGGCTCTGCCTTCAGGTGCCTGTTTGGCAAGGCCGAAATCTGCAACCTTGGCATGAAAGTTGTTCTCAAGTAATACATTTGATGCTTTAAAATCTCTATGGATAACACATGGTTGTGAATCCTCGTGAAGGTATGCAAGTCCTCTTGCAGCATCAAGGGCAATCTTCATTCTGGTGTCCCAATCCAAAGGACAATTTACTCCTAGAGGACCTGAGGCAAAATATGACAGGACCATTGTGAATATTGTGTATCAAAGATCTTATAAATGAGCTTAATATCTTATTGAATCTATGACAGACACAAAGTCCAGTAAAAAAAAGGATAATGGTAGTAATGCTAAACTCTCAAATGCCAATATGATTCAAGAACTCAAATTACCATGGAGCCATGCCTCCAAGCTTCCATTTGAAACAAGCTCATAACAAATTAGGTTTTGTGAAGAGTCGCGATTGCTATAGTAACCCACAAGTTTCACAAGATTACGATGATGAAGCTTGCTCAGCATCTCAACCTCAACCATGAACGATTTGAGACCTGCCAATCAAACGAATTATCAACAGAAAGAAACAAGACAAGATTTACCAGGTTCACCATAAAATAAGGCTACATCTTGCCAGAAGTTTTACTATTATCATCCTCACAAATCTGTCGTTACAATGTGTGCTCAGTTCATAGAGAGTATTTATAAGCAACTTAAGACGCCCTAATTAGGGTTTCCGCTCTGCTGCAAAACCACAGCTATTCATTGGCCCAAGCCTAAACTACCAAGTAAAAAACCAAACCCAAGTTATGTACAGGGCTTAAAAGTTTCGGGGGTGTTATCCCCTGACCCCCACCCGCTCATCGGGGAGCGGGACCTGGTGGTCGTCGGGGGTTCTACAGATTTGGACCCGTTGAAATATGCACCAACTCTAACAATCTTCCACTTGGAAAATACTTCATAGACATTGCAAACTTCCTAGAACTTTGTTTATTCAATCCTATCTCAGTAGCACACCACTCAAACTTCACTAGACTAACTGCTTTAGTAAAGAAATATGCGATTTTCACTATTGTATCGATTTTTTCTTCAATCTTTTCCTGAATGAAGTGATATTGAATATCAACGTGCTTCGTCCGTGAATGAAATGCAAGATTCTTTGCTAAGAAGATAACACCTTGATTGTCACATTTCACCTTCACTTCTCCTTATTTAAACCCAAGCTTAGCACAAAACCTTTGAAGCCAAACCGCTTCATTTCCAGCATGAGTTATCACCATATACTCTGTTTTTGTGGATGAAAGAGCAACAACACTTTGCCTCTTGCTCATCCAACTCACCACCCCACCAAACAGATTGAACATTGTTGTTCGTTTATCTACCTAAATAAATAAGTAAATAATCGTACAGTTTTACTTGCAAGTGCACAAGGTCAATGGTAGCATAGTGTGCAAGTGCGAGATCATTTCCACAGGATTGGTGAATTTCGTTTTTAGAATTAGTTTTTCAAGATAAAAAGATAGCAATAACAGTTGAGTGTGATTTAATAATAATAAGAATATAGAGCTCTGATGTCCACCTTTAGTTATAGTTTCCCAATGAGTATTATGTTAATGCACTAGCCTTACTATGAATACCTAATGGTTGTCAACCTAAGGGCATGGTATCTACTCCTTAAACTATTGATTTCCCTAAGCAACGAGTTAGGTATAGTATCTACTCTAACTCTTTTCTTTCTTAAGGGATTCAGCATGGTATCTACTGAGTTGTTCCTTAGGAGAGCATAGGTCCTATGGAAATCGACAACCACACAAGACCTAGGGTATGGTATCTACTTCCAGTTTCCCATGTTGATTAACCCAAGAATCCAGTGTGGATATCTTTTGTTACTAATGTCAGACCCAGGACTCGGTCATCCAAATTGATCTAACTAACAAGTCCATACCACATGCGCATATTGATCAGACATATACATATGAGGAATTTAAATAAACACAAACATTAATTAAGTTAAGCATCATAATCAAGGCTATTACAAAGATAATTAATGAATGTATATATGGGAAAGCATAACTAGGGCTTCAATCGAGCCATATTAAGAGTTAGTTACACATATTGTCTAAGATAAACATCGTAATATAAACTAAACATAAAATATAAAACCCGAAGAATACTATGGAGACAGGTTGTCAATCCTCTCCAAGCTTACTACTCCGAGCTAAGCAAAAGATAAAAGAAGGGATCTCTTTTGTGTGTGTTTACAAGTGTATTTATTGGGTTTGAATAACCCTAGAAGACTCTGGAAACCCTAAACTTCCTAAAACGTAAAACCTCCTCTATTTCCAAAACTGGTTCTGTCGTTTTACTATTCACGCCCGTACATATGCGCTCGATTGCAGTCGTTGTGCGCTCGATCGCATGGCTGCGCTCGATCCTCCTTTGTGTGCACACGAGCGCTGATGCGCTCGATCGCACCCAATAGTGCGCTCGATCGCACTTTAGCCAGCATCTGCTCTAGGATTTCCTGACTTATTCCTTTAAGTGCCAAAGTTGCTTTTTTTTTTCTCCAAGACCCTACAAAAGTATGTGAAACACAAAAATGAAGTAAAATGGACTAAATTAACATAACTAAGGACTTAAAAAATGTAAATCAAGGGGCTTAAATATGAATATTTAAGCACCTATCACATCCCCAAACTTACATATTGCTAGTCCCTTAGCAATACAAGACTAAAAAAAATGAAAAATAACGACACACAAATAAATTCAATATTCATAGCGTCCACAAAAGTTTAGGTCTCACACAAAACTATGATGCGCATTAATGAGCAAGCTTAACAAATATAAACACATCTTTGCAATGAATAAGAGTTTTGAACGCAAATCACTTTCATGAGGCAGTTTAAGACATCACCAGTTTGACTTTAGTGTGTGGTGAACTAGCTCATAAAAGATTAGGTTTCCAAATAGTTCTAATGTATAGTGTTTCAATGACTCAAGATTCTCCAAATTTCCTATTAGAATCAACAAAGATGGCATAGTTTTTCTTTTTCTTCTTTTATTTGTGAGACTTTTGCCAAGTTTAGTTCCCGTAAGCTTTCTATTTGACTCATGTAGCGAGCTTTTAGCCAATGACTCCCAAACCAGACGGTCTTAGGGCATTAGGTGTAAAGACACCCCTAAGGACTTATTAACTCAAGTCAAAGAGGCTACGAAACTAGCTGGTCTTAATGCTACCAATCAAAATTTTTCACCTTTTGACATGACACTCACTGCTTACTGAGGCAAGAGGGCCAGTTACTCAGTGGAAAGTTCTTTTTAATGATCATTGTGAGCAAAAATTTTCCTCCTTTTGACGTGACACTCACTGCTTACTAAGGTAAGAGGGCCAATTACTCAGTGGGAAGTTTGCTTAATGATTATTAGGAGCATTTTTTTTCTTTTTGAGCAATAACAATCTTTTTCTATTTTCTTATGCCAAAATGTTAATCTAACAGGTCATCTGGTTCACAGTCAAGCCAAAGAAACATACAATTTAAAATTACATGTCATACCCCACACAATTATGTGCTAATGTGCTCGTGTTAGTTTAGGTCAAACTTGTGAATTCTTAAATGCCTAAAAGTGAGTGATCTAGGTTCAAAACTTAATTATTGGCCCATATGTTCAAGGTGTTAAGCTCTCTTATGAAGTCAAATAATTTTGTTTGTTTAGAACACCCAAAATTTTATTGGGATAGAATGAACATGCATTTATCTATAAAAAACAAAAAATTAAGACATAGTGTGTGTGTGAGTGTGTCCTCATACCCCCAAACTTAAATTTCATATTGTTCCCAATATGTGAGGAGCATGAAAAGATCTGACTTGGGAGATGGAGAACTCAATGGCTGGCATGGCTTGGAGCACGCCCCCAAACTTGAACTGGACGCACCGACTATGTCCTTGAAAAAGAAAAAAACAAACATAAACTGGAAAAAATAATAATAATAAACAGATATAGAAAAGTAAATACTAACATAAAATACTAAAAAGGATATGCTATGGGGTGCCTCCCATGAGCGCTAAGTTTAACGTCTTCAGCCAGACGGGGTATCCTCTCACTGCTGATCATCGGGTGGTGCAGTTGAAGACGTACCGGGCGCTGGAGGTAGGCGATCAAGAATGGCCTGTAGCATCGCCTCTTGTTGTGCAAACTGTGCCTCCAAACCATCTATGCACTAGTACACGAGTGATGTGGCTGTAGAGACCTCACCTCAGAAGGAGAACAACTCAACGAGAAAATGCTGGGACTCTGTGGGTCCCATGTCTGGATGATCTTCCTCTAGAAATGGGCTAATTGCAGGGGTATCTGTCTCCATATGATCCTCCTCAACCCTCTCAGCTACAGGTGCAGGGGCTGGGAGTCCTCGAGGCATGTGCGAGAGGCTATGTGTCCACTGAGCCTTCCCGAAGAATGGGTGCTCTCGCACTGGTCCGTCGCTGGTGGTCCTCTTAATCCTTTTCTTCTTGAAGGTGTATGGGAATGGGAGCCCCCATGCATTGGCTGTGGTGGTCTGACGGCCATGGATATGATCCCAAAATTTATGCAGCTGGCTCCATTGGAAGAGAGTACCAGTGGCCTCTATGGAAGGAATACAATGTCTGTAGAAACTGGTCTCTCCTCCGTGTCTTGTGCCCCAATGGACACACATTGCGTGGGAGGATGGTGTCCACGAGCCAAAGTCATGGAGGCAACTTTGACCGGCTTGCTGCGTTGTTGTATCTATCGGCGTACTGCCCAGCGCACATGTCCTCAATAATCATGGACAGGTCAAAAGAGTCTGGTTGTTCCTCGATATCGGTGTCCTTCGGAGGGGATTCATCACAACAATAAAGAGAAGTGGCTATGTCAGCACTAGTCACCTCAATGGATGTGCCCTAGACTGAGGAAGTCAATACTCCCGGTCTGCTGCAGTCAAAAGACAGGCTCTCATAGAACTGGACTACCAGCTGGGTGTAAGCAGTCAAGCATACTGGTTTAAAAAGCCTCTTCAACCCCCGGTGTTTAAATGCTTGGACCGTCCATTGAGTGGCATCCATGTGCTTGAAGACTTTATCGATGGCGAAAGTGGTCTCGAATAAGAGCTCTCTCTGCTCAAAGCTTGGCCGGGATGACTGGGCATAGCTGCTCGAGGCACGGGAGGTGGAAGCAGAGTGTTTTGACATGTGGATTCTAGTTGCTGTCAATATTACGATCGATCTTGAATATGTATGCTTGATCGCACACTAGACTCTGTGCACACGGTCAGACTTTTTCTCAAACAGCTTGTGGGCGACAAAGACCAAGCTGTGGTCTTGTGGATCCGAGTGTGTTCCTACCCTCCTATAAACAGAATAGCAACCAATCATACACAAGATAACACATATAGAGAATGAAAGTGTAAATGAAACATTAAAATCTGTGTGTGTGAACAAAATGAGTACCTTGTGTATAGAGGGAATGTGTAATGGGGAGGGGGACGTGGCGGTGACAGTATGGTGGTGATGGTGGTATGGTGGTGATGGGGTGTGATGGTGGTGATGGTTGGTGATGGTGGTGATGCTGGAGTCAAGAGTGTGAGAGTGGTGGTTTGTAAACGGGAGAGTGCAAGTGAGAAGGTGGGAGTGAAATGTGAAGAGAAGGTGAGTGAGTGAATGTGAAACGTTTAAATTTATCATGAGACTGTCTGCCACGAGTGCGCTCGATCGCACTTGGAGTGCGCTCGAGCGCAAGAGTGCGATCGAGCACACTAAATGATGCGCTCGATCGCAAAGTAGAATGCTAGGACAAAATAATAACTTACCGAGGCTGGAATGATAAAACAAGAACAATACAACCTTACCGTGCATTAGTGGCCTCAGTACCACTAACCTCAATAGAGGTGCTTGAGCTTAATGGGTCGTAGAATATGAATTGCTCAAGCACTCTCTATAGCAGCTTCAACATTTAGTCTTTTGGAATGGAGTACTTAAAGCCCACTACATGTGGCTTAAGTACTCTTGGTGCTGCTGCATAGTTATCATGCCTCAATTTGATCAGCTCATAAACCTGCAACTTCTTCGCATCACCCGGTCTTGGATGCATAGGATAGACTTTAGGGAGGTGCACAACTTCAAAGATGTCATCAGGAAAGGTTTCGGATGCAGACTCAATATATGATCTTTTGAAAGGCTGGGTTATGGTAGTCTCCATTGTATTAATGTGTTGGACCTAAAAAACTTGCTTAGAAACACCTTGCATCAAGCACACATTAGAACAGTCCAGATCATCTTTGGGTGAATTTAATGTGTTAAATATTTTAAATGCTATCTCCTCACCATTTACCTTCATAGTAACAATACCCTTTTTTACACAGATATTCGTATCAGCAGTTATCATAAAGGGTCTTCCTAAAATTATAGGCAGCGGTAATGGCAAAGGACATTCTTCCATATCCAATATAATAAAATTAGCAGGTAAAATAAATTTACCTACCCTTACCAAGACGTCCTCAAGAATACCTCTTGGTCTTTTGATGCTTCTGTCAACCAGTTACAAGGTGATGGAGGTTGGTTGAAGCTCCCCCAAACTTAGTGTCTCGAATACAGTGTAAGGCATCAAATTGACACCCGCCCCTAGATCCAATAACACCTGCTCAAATAGCTGGTCACCTATCCTGCAGGTAATGGTAAAACTACCCAGATTTGTTAGTTTTGGTGGTAGTTTTCTTAATAGTACCGCACTTACCTCTTCTGCCAAAGCCACAGTCTCATGTTCCTCGAACTTCCTTTTGTTAATGCAAAAATCTTTCAGAAATTTAGCATATGCAGGAATTTATTTAATGGCATCTAACAAAGGAATATTAATCTCTACCTTTCTCAAAGTTTCAAAAATATCAAGCAATTTATTTTCTTGCTTTGGCTTTACTAACCTTTGAGGGAAAGGTAGTGCATTCCACTTCTCCATTGTACTTACCTTGGGTTTGGATGCTTTATCTGAAGATACTTTTGCAGGCTTATTAACTCCTACGATCTTACCATTTCTTAGAGTTGTCACGGCATTCAGTTGCTGATGTCCTCTTGGATTAGGTATTGGTTGGGCTGGAAGCTCACCTAGCTTTCTTCTACTCAGTTCCTTGGCCAATTGCCCTATTTGTACCTCTAATCCTTGAATGGCTTGATCATGTTTTGCAGTGATTTGTCTCATTTCAGTCTAAAATTGCCTTGTTTCTTCCATGAACTAATTTTGTGAGGTCATTAATTGTTGCTGCTAAGACGCCAATTGCCTCACAAGACTTTTGAGGTCGTTCTTCTTTGGTTCAGGAACAGATTTGGCTGCTGGTTGGAAGTTTCTTTGCTGCCCTTGACTGTTCTGATTGTTGCTCTATGAGAAATTCAGGTGATTCTGCCATCCAGGGTTGTATGTGTTTTCATACTGATTGTTCTTTGGCGGGTAGTTGTTAGGTCCCACGTAATTTGCTTGTTCCAGATCTGCAAATGAAAACAAAGGACAAGTATCAGTATTATGATCAAATTGGGAACATATAGCACATACCTAGAGTGGTGTAGCTGGTAGGTTAGATGAGGCATTCTGAGCAGCCATGGCTTTTACCAACAGGTATAGTTTCCTCTCCATAACAGCTATTTGAGGAGAAGATCCTCCATTTAAATTTACCTCATACATAACCTTACTCTTGGTTACATGTCTACCTTGAGAGGAGAACTGCTTAGTGTGTTCGCTTAGGGTTTCGAAGAGTTCCATAGCTTCTTCGCTGCTTTTCTCCATCAGCACTCCTCCACAACCTGAATCAACAATACTTTTGTTAATATCACTCAAACCTTCATAAAAAGCTTGTACCAGTTCATCTTGAGGTAGGTTGTGAAGTGGGCATTTGAGTAGCAGCTCGTTGAAGTGTCCCCACGCTTCGAAGAAGAGGTCCCCATCCTTTTGTTGGAATGACTGAATCTCCTTCCTCATTTGCCTCGTCTTTTGGGTTGGGAAAAACTTCTTTAGGAATTTGCTAGCCAACTCCTCCCGAGTGTGGATAGAAACTTGATAAGAGCCATAAAATGCATCTCAACGATGTTTAATTGTTAGCATTTTATGATTCTTCTCAGTCTTTATTGCACTTTTATGTGTTGATAACTCTTAAGTAATACTATTGGAACACTAACTTATTCCAGTGCATTTTCAGGTATTTTGAGTCCAAAGAGAAGAAGAAGCAATCGTTGTTTCAAAGCACCAAGGTTCCATGCACGACGAAGCATAGGAGTGGCTGCGGAGAGGCAAAGCATGAAGAAAATTAGCAAACAGCCAGCACCACGGTGCTCCTCAGTCAGCACCACGATGCCCAAAAACTCTCATGTTGTGAACAAACAGCCAGCACCATGGTGCCCAGAAGCTCGCCCAGCTAGATTATGCCCAACACCGCGGTGCTCCTCAAGCAGCATCGCAGCGCGCACACAGGATTGTATCTCCGAGTTAGACTTTAATTAGGGTTTTAAACATTAGATTAAAACCCAAGAACACTCCTTGGACCCTTGTACTATAAATAGGACACTTAGGGCTTAAGAGAGGAGATCTTGGTTGTGGAGAAAAACCCAGAAAACTAAAGGCAGCAGCTCTCATCCATAAAAGTGTTTAGCCATGAACACCATGGCTAACTAACTTCCAAGCAAGGCAAAGGGATGAATCCCTAGGTGTAGTTGTTCCTATCTTCCCTCATTTGATTCAGTTGTAATAAGAATTTATTATCAAACATTGTCATGATTTACTTCTTTATCTAATTATAAGATCTTATCTATTCTGGTGATTGTATCTTTTTCCTTGACATAAATTTAGTCATGCTTCTCTTATGTCAAGATTGTTTGGGTATAATTGAGTCCGGTAAATCTAGCCTTTAGGTTTATCCATTACTGCAATATTGTCGACAAAGATATATTGTCGTTTCTTGATAAACCTATATGATAAATCATATGTGCATGAATCGAAAATAAGAAGTATTTCATTACAATCATATTAGGGTTTATATATGTGCTCATTGAATACTTTCCGGTTGCCTGTTTGGGATGCGAAACTTGCAACCGAGATAAAAATAACTGAATCAAGTTAGGTGTAGGGCAACGAACCTAGGGAGGATTCCCGGATCCTTGTTATACTCCTATTATATTTTATAATCTATTTTACACAATTACTTCATTACCAGAAATTCATATCTACTAACTTAAATCTTTATTGTTTGTGTTATGGTTCACACCTTCTTTTGTAGTTAACTTGTTTCCCTGTGGAATCGACACCCCAAAGCCGTGCTACAACAACCACGTATGTTTTGGGCGTAATCAAATTTTGGCACCGTTGCCGGGGAGACACGCTTAAGCACAAGAAAGATTGTCAACCTTGACACATAACAGTAGAAGAATTGTAAATAGTTTTTCTTTTCAGCAGCTGTAAAGGTGGTAACTTCATTCCTTCTTTTAGCTTGTTGCATTAATTTTAATTTAATTTATTTTATTCTTTATTTTTATATTATTTTATTTATTTATTATTTTGTGATCTTGCATGCCCCGATATAGAGACACTTTGGGTAGATTTGCTTGTAGGCCTGTGTTAGAGTCAGAATTAAATAAATTTCTAAATCCTTTATTTGACAATCCATCTAGTCCCAAAGAAATGAGTGAACATGAATATCAACCCCCTAGGACCCTTCAGGATTACCTCAACCCTACACGTACAGCCACACCATCATGCATTATGTTTCCAGCCAATACTCGCCAACTAGATTTTAAAACAGAGATGATACAGTTACTCCCTACATTCCATGGCTTGGAAAATGAAAACCCATATGTGCACATTAGAGAGTTTGAGGAAGTAGTCGCAACTTTTCATAGTCAAGATGAAACCGATGACATTGTGAGGCTTAAGTTCTTTCCTTTCACTTTGAAAGATAGAGCTAAGAGTTGGCTATACTCACTAAGATCATGATCTTTTGGGTCGTGGACTGAGATGACTCGAATTTTCTTTAATAAATACTTTCCCCAACATAAGACCAATGCTTTAAAAAGGCAAATCTCCACCTTTGCACAAAAGGATAGTGAGACTTTATATCAGTCTTGGGAGAGATTTAAGGAGTTGTTGAGTATGTGCCCTCACCATGGGTATGAGAATTGGCGCTTAGTGAGTTATTTTTATGAGGGACTTACATATAGGGAGCGCCAATTTGTAAAGATGATGTGTAATGGTGAATTTTTAGAAAAAGATCCTGATGAGGCCATAGAGTACCTCAATGAGCTTACTGAAAAAGCTCACACTTGGACTAGACCTAGTGCTACTGAAAGCACAAATAGGTCACGACCTGTAGGGAACTCAAATAATGGTGGAATTTACCATCTTAGGGAAGAGGACAACCAAAAGGTTAAGGTCGAGATGCTCACTAGGAAACTAGATGTGTTAAAGACTAAGGGCTTACAGCAAACACACGTAGCTAATCATGCAAGGTCCTTTGAACCATGTTTTGTGTGTGGTGGGGTAGATCATCTCACCCAAGAATGTCTCACATTTGCGGAGATGAGAGGGATAAATGAGGAACAATGTAATGTACAAGAAGCCTCTTTCACCTTTCTTTGATACCTATAATCCGGAGTGGCGGAATCACCCCAATCTTAGCTAGAAATCTGAAAACCAGCCGCCTACACAACCCCTAGATCATATCCTGCACCATATCATGCACCTGCACCTTCTAGGAATCCTTTAGAAGAAACTTTGCATGAGTTTATTGAGGCACAAGATAAGACTAATCAAAGGCTTGAATCTTTAATTACGTAAGTTGTTGAAGAAAATAAAGAGATAAAGAGCCAAGTGTCCAAGTTGATGAGCTACTTGAGTGTGACTGAGTGAGGTAAGTTCCCTTCTCAAGCTCAATCCACACCCCATGGTCAGCACCTGGTGCAATAGAATTTGAAAGAGGTGAATGCCATTGAGACACTAAGTGGTAAGTTATTACACATCCCAACAACGAAAAAATCAGAGGATGTGGACGAAACCCACTAAGCATACATGATTGACTCATTCATGAAAAGAGGTCCAGCACCTTAATCCATTAGAGTCCATCCTTACCCATGGCTTCACAAGAGCATATATCAAGCCAGAATTTGTGGATGTTATTGATGACATCCCTGAGGCCTTTCCAAAGCATACAAGCACCAAATTTGGCAATGAAGCAGTGGCTGGTGCATTCAACCTATGTTTGTCTAGGAAGGAATAAGAGCATCTGGCTGAAGATATAAAACTTAGTGCTCATAGGAGGCACCCCAGAGCTTATCCTTTTTACTTTTATTGTTTTCATATTTCTTTTTCTTGTTTATTGTTCGTATTTTTTTCTTCTGTTTTCCAGTATTAACTTAGTATTCCTTTTTCAGGGACAAATATACGAAGCAGTTCAAATGGTGGAGCACAATTTTCAGCTTCTGTGCACCTTTGGCTACAAAGAGAGTTTCCTTTACTCTTTCTTTTACATTGAGGTTAATGCAATTTTTAAGTTGGGGGTGAAGGAAACGCATCTCTTTGTTTCCATATTCTTTATTTCTATACTTTTTTTTTCCATTGACTGCTTGGTGTTGTTCTCTCTTTTTTATTTGTTTTTAGCATGCTTTGTGTTAGCCTTGGATGTAATTCACAATGATATGAGCTTAATTGAGATAGCATACAACATTTAGAAGAAGTTAAATTTTGTTTCGGTTTGAGAATAATTTAAGTGTCAATCTTGATTTGGTTTGAGACTCTAGTTTATGGTAAGATTGTATGATTAGTCTAAACATTTAGAGAAGTTTTATGTGTGATTGTTTTGTGAATACTTTTGCAATCTCGACAAGCTCTAGAACTTATTTGATAATCATTTTAGGCGAATTTCTAGAATGCACACTACTTAAGATATAATATAGGCAATTTTTGAACCGTTTGAGCCTTCCAAACTTACCATTGCTATATTTATCACTAGTCACCCATTTGAACCTTTTTCTTGAAAAAGAATTTGAGCCTTGTTTCTTTCAATAGCCCATTTATTCACCTTTATGAGCCTAAAATATTTTATCCTTAACTTCATTTTAAAAGAACTTAGTTATACACATTTGTTGAGAAGCACTCAAGAGGAGTAAGCATGAAAGTATGAGAAAAAAAATATTACTACCATATCCCAAATACATGAAAAGAGATAAGTTGGGGGTTGTGGAAAAGAAAAAAAATGATGAAAAATGAGGTGAATGGTCTTATGTGCCAAAATAAAAAAAAAATAAAAAAGTGAATTATGGCAAAGAAAGAAGAAAGAAAGAAAAAAAATGGTGATTTGTTGAAAGAAATGCTTGGAAAATGGTTGGAAGAGTTGAGTATTGAAGTAAGGTTATCCAGTGCTTAAAGAGTTGTGTTCAAAACCAAGAGATTAAGTTCTTTTACTTGTTGAATCCTTCCCATTCTTTCTTAACATTTACCTTAGCCTAACGTTACAAGCTTAGTAAAGACCTATTGATCCAATGTAGTGTGATTTTTTCTACAATAGTAGAGAGTGATTTGAAAAATAAGCCTATAGAGATTGTTTATGTGATTGATGTCACACAATTTATTATATTTTTAGAGGCCAAGACTTGTATTCACGAATGTTATGCATAAAATCATTCGGGTGTACGAATTAATGGATTGTGGTAAGATGGATGTTAAGAGTCAATAACGATTTCAAGATTGATGTTTGGATTACATTCGAACTTGGGTGAATTTAAGCGATTTTATGTGCTGTGTGTGATGCGAAATTTTTGAGACAAAATGTGGATTACTCTTGGTTAACACTGATATTGCTTTACTTTATTTTGATTCCCACCATTGATTTCATCTCTTATTTCCGCTTGAATTGCTAGAGACTAGCAATAAGCTAGTTGGGGGTTGTGATAAGAACCATAAAATGCATCCCAACGATGTTTAATTGTTAGCATTTTATGATTCTTCTCGGTCTTTATTACACTTTTATGTGTTGATAACTCTTAAGTAATACTATTGGGCCACTAACTTATTCTAGTGCATTTTCAGGTATTTTGAGTCCAAAGAGAAGAAGAAGCAATCGTTGTTTAAAAGCACCAAGGTTCCATGCACGACGAAGCATAGGAATGGCTGCGGAGAGGCAAAGCATGAAGAAAATCAGCAAACAGCTAGCACCGTGGTGCTCCTCAGTCAGCACCGCAGTGCTTAGAAACTCCCATGTTGTGAACAAACAGCTAGCACCGCGGTGCTCCTCAGCCAACACCACGGTGCCCAGAAGCTCGCCTAGCAAGATTATGCCTAGCACCGCGGTGCTCCTCAAGCAGCACTGCAGTGCACACACGAGATTGTATCTCCGAGTTAGACTTTAATTAGGGTTTTAAACATTAGATTAAAACCCAAGAACACCCCTTGGACCCTTGTACTATAAATAGGACATTTAGGGCTTAAGAGAGGAGATCTTGGTTGTGGAGAAAAACCCAGAAAACAGCAGCTCTCATCCATAAAAGTGTTTAGCCATGAACACCATGGCTAACTAACTTCCAAGCAAGGCGAAAAGATGAATCCCTAGGTGTAGTTGTTCCTATCTTCCCTCATTTGATTCAGTTATAATAAGAATTTATTGTCAGACATTGTCATGATTTACTTCTTTATCTAATTATAAGATCTTATCTATTCCGGTGATTGTATCTTTGTCCTTGATATAAATTTAGTCATGCTTCTCTTATGTCAAGATTGTTTGAGTATAATTGAGCCCGGTAAATCTAGCCTTTAGGTTTGTCCATTACTGCAATATTGTCGACAAATATATATTGTCGTTTCTTGATAAACCTATAGGATAGATCATATGTGCATGAATCAAAAATAAGAAGTATTTCATTACAATCATATTAGGGTTTATATATGTGCTCATTGAATACTTGCTGGCTGCCTGTTTGGGATGCGAAACTTGCAACCGAAATAAAAATAACTGAATCAAGTTAGGTGTAGGGCAACGAACCTAGGGAGGATTCCCGGATCCTTGTTATCCTCCTATTATATTTTACAATCTATTTTACACAATTACTTCATTACCAGAAATTCATATCTACTCACTTAAATCTTTATCGTTTGTGTTATGGTTCACACCTTCTTTTGTAGTTAACTTGTTTCCCTGTGGAATCGACACCCCAAAACCATGCTACAACAACCGTATATGTTTTGGGCGTAATCAAAACTGCTGGCAAAGAATTGTACCACAGTTTAGCATTATATTTTAAGGAAAAAATGAACATAATTAACCTTATTCCTTCTTGGTATAGGCTTCGGATGTGCTAAAACTTGCAAAGATCGAAGAACTCTCGAAGGTGCAAGTGTGGATCCTTATTAGGTCTTCCCTTAAAGTGAGTCAAAGCACTCAACATTTGCGGAGATATGTAGTAGTTGCCTTCCGCCTCAGGTTGATATGCAATACATGATGGCTGATCAAGGTTCCGTGGGATGAAGGATTGCTTCATCGGTACTCGTGCAGGTGGTTGCTGGTTTTTGAGCTGTTCTGCCATTGGTGCTTCATTCTTGAATTCTTCTTCATTCTCCTCGAAGTTGTTCCTAAGCCTTTGTTGGATGGTCTGCTCAAGCTCGAGATCGAGGGGAAAGAATGTTGGATGTCGGGATCGAAGTCCGTGCATAAATCAGGTAAACCAACTTCAGTGTAGCAGTTCAACTCTGCTGCTCAGGTAACTCTCTGCCCTGATTGCACTCGATCGCACAAGAGGGTGTGCTCGATCGCAAGTATCACAAAAAGTTATGCTGATGCCCTTAAACAGAAAGTAGATAGATTAAGGTTTGATAAAAATAAAGATGATAAACATAAAGTTAAATTTTTTAGAAAAAATTAAAGTAAAATAAGAATAATGATGATTTAAACGAAACGAAAGTAATTCTAAAAGGAAATTTAGTGCAATCCCCGGCAACGGCACCAAAAACTTTTTGTTCATTTATCTACCTAAATAAATAAGTAAATAATCATACAGTTTTACCTGCAAGTGCACAAGGTCAATGTTAGCATAGTGTGCAAGTGCGAGATTATTTCCATAGGGATTGGTGAATTTCGTATTAGAATCAATTTCTCAAGATAAAAAGATAGCAAAAATAGTTGAGTGTGATTTAATAATAGTAAGAATATAGGGCTTTGATATCCACCTCTAGTTATACTTTCCCAATGAGTATTATGTCAATGCACTAGCCTTACTATGAATACCTAATGGTTGTCAACCTATGGGCATGGTATCTACTCCTTAAGCTATTGATTTCCCTAAGCAACGAGTTAGGTATGGTATCTACTCTAACTCTTTTCTTTCTTAAGGGATTCAGCATGGTATCTACTAAGTTGTTCCTTAAGAGAGCATAGGTCCTATGGAAATCGACAACCACACAGAACCTAGGGTATGGTATCTACTCCCGGTTTCCTATGTTGATTAACCCAACAATCCGATGTGGATATCTTTTGTTACTAATGTCAGACCTAGGACTCGGTCATCCAAATTGATCTAACTAACAAGTCCATACCACATGGACATATTGATCAGACATATACATATGAGGAATTTAAATAAACACAAGTATTAATCAAGTTAAGCATCATAATCAAGGCTATTACAAAGATAATTAATGAATGTATATACGGGAAATCATAACTAGGGCTTCAATCGAGCCCTATTAAGAGTTAGTTACACATGTTGTCTAAGATAATTAATTCTGTTAATTGTTTTCTATCATTATTGTAAGAAAATTAAAATTAACTTGAGAAAATATTTCTTTTTCTTGTTAAAGAAAAAGAAGAAGAAGAAGATCATAGCATAGATGTTGATTAACTTGTAAGAGTATCTCTCTTCCTTGTTATTTTTCTAATTGGTGAAAATTAATTCAGTTAACATTTTTGTATCATTATTGTAAGAAAATTAAAATTAATTTGAACGAATATTTCTCTTTCTTGTTAATTATATTTAGTCTTTTCACGTTCTTGTTCTTTTCTGTATCTTATATAACTTAGAATGCATTGTGTGTATATTTTCTGCATACCTTTTTTTTTTTTTTGTAAAACAGGATGCCGTTGAGAGGGAGAGCACAAGGCAGTCCGGGGGTTGAAGGGCACAACCCCAATAGAGGAAAATAGGCCTCGACTTCACATCCTCCACCTTTAGGTAACTATGTATTTACTTTTATATTGTACACAAACCCCTAATCCCTTGATTTTTTTTTCATTTTGGCTTATAAAATCCTTTTGTTTAAATTGCATAGCCTATAGATATGGATGTGGAATATGTTGAGGCGAGTGTCGACTCGGATAAGGAGGATGACTATAAGGATGTTGGGGTAAGAGGGAAAAGGCCTAATAAACTCCTCTCTGGTCTTGAAAATGCAGCTACTAAACCTCTATTACGCATAAGAAATAGGAGGTAATATACTTTCAGTGACAATCATTATGTGTTTGTACCTGAGAAACCAAATTTTGCATTTGCATTTAACCTTCATATCCTTGTAGTACATTCTCTGAGGCTAAGGGCATCATGAAGACCATCACATTGATTGTGAAGAATCATCATGGTGGCCCTTGCAATTCATATAGAGACTTTGAGCCACTTGTGCAGGGCATCTGTTTCGATGCCTTTCTGATATAAGTTATTTTTTTGTTGTATGTTGGTTATATGTACTCAATATGAACAATTTGATGTTATTTAATTTATATTTTTCTATATGTTGCAAGTAATCCTTTTGTCTTATTATCATTTCAACAACGCTATCAATTTGAGAAACCAAAGGAAATCCAGTGCCATAAGGCTGTCTTTGACCATATTGCACAGAAGCACTTGTCAGACCACCTCAACAAAACCTGAGCTAGAGTTGAATGCGAAATGGATACAAATAAATTAGAGTGGAAAGGGTGAACCAAGCATTGGAGATACAACGTGATTAGGCTCAACTATTTGACCTTTAAGCCATGGATGGTTGGGAAAGGCATCAACGGGCTGCTTCATCTAATAAGCGGATAGAAGATGGTCCATTAGTACGCAACGACACACAAAACAGATGGTAAACCAACTGATCTACTTGATGTTGATTTTCTAATACTGTTCATGATTATAATGTCAGTTTTATATTTAATGCAAATTTCATTTCAATGTGTAGGAGAAAGAATTAGGTAGAAACCCTATGCATTGGAGGTTTTCAATGAGACCCGCATAGCCAAGAAAACTATTGACTATGTTGATTGGAAATTCAGGGTAGTAAGCATAAGTATAAGTGTCTATTTATATATAACTTTATGAACTTTATGTCAACCAACTTAATTACTAAAGTCCTTTCATTTAGTTGTCTAATTTTTCTTACTAGTGTATTGATTTGGATTAAAGGAATCCTATAGTCCAGCTATGACATCCAAATATGGTGATGATATGTTCGCCCAACAAGAGTTGGACGTCAAACAGTAGTTGGTAACATCAGAGGGAGCAATGAGGGCATTTATATGGCTTGGGTGATATGGTGGACCTTGATATTATGCTCGAGAAGTCACACGATTGTTGTTCATCCTCTACTCCTACTTTCTCTAGGGTTCTATGCTCGTATGTTGATGATACACAGCAGTATATCTAGGTGGAGGTGAACCGATGGGTGTAGCAGATTAAGCAACGAATGGAGGAGAGAGACCAACAGAGTTAGCAACGATGTGTTGTAGTTGCCATCTGTCAAACATGGCATTCCACCTCCAAATGTACCGCCACCTCCACCCTCGAATGTAATTATTAAACACTTTTAAAACTTTGGAATTAAAAGTTTATTAAAATAATATGCATGAATAATTTCCATATAATGTGAACACTTAGTGGTTTTGGGTGCTTTACATTCGATCATGTAACACTAAGTGATTTTAGGGATTTAAATGTGAAATATTCATCCTGTGGATGAGGTAGGGTACTAGCCTATCCATAACTTAGAAAGTGAGTTATGAGAATAAGCTAAATCGGATTCGGATCACCGATTTGGATTTTAAGAGAGAAAGTGTGTGTTTTAGGTCTAAACCCTTAACATTTAATGGTTTTAAGGGAGAAAATGTGAGATACTCGTCCCGTGGATGAGCTGAGGGTGTCGAAATATTCGTAATGTAGAAATTGAATTATAAGAATAAATTGAATTGGATTCGGATCATCAGTTTGGATTTTAGAAGAGAAAGTAAGCGTTTTAGGTCCAAACCGTTAACACTTAGTGGTTTTAGGAGTGAAAATGTGAGATACTTGATGAGTGCCAAATATTTCATATTTTGGCCCCTTAATTTACATTTGTTAGCTTAGAAATTTTTTACTTTGAGTTGTTTTCATTGTTTTACAGGTTTACAAGCACTTGGAAAGGAGTTTCACTAAATTGCCAGAATCGCTCGTACAGATCAGCCATTTTTGAGGATTAAACTGTATTTATTTAGGAAGAACCAGGGGATGAGCCATATATTCTTGGAAAGATCCAGATGTCTATTTTTTGGAGAATTTTACAGCTCATAAAAATGATTTTTCTAGAGAAAGTTATGGCAGTTTTAGTAGACAAAGGTCAGGCTGTGCATGATTTCAGCGTGACAGATCAGCCATTTTTGAGGATTAAACTGTATTGATTCAGGAGGAACCAAGAAATGAACCATATATGTGTGGAAAGATCCGGATGTCTATTTTTTGGAGAATTTTACAGATCATAAAAATGATTTTGTTAGAGAAAGTTATGGCAGTTTTAGTAGACAAAGGTCAAAGAGCAAAAGCTGGAATCTGCAGTATCCCACATCGGATTGGAAACACATTGCACTTCTGGTGTTTCCCTATATAAGCCCCTCTTCACTTCATCTTAAAACAGCAATCTTGATTCCATTTTGGTGCAATTTGGAGGACTTCTACTAGCATTCTGGTGGATTTCCAAGGGCTTTGCTACAAAAGGGGGAAATGTTGCTCAACAACTGCGAGTGGAATTTCTCTCAATATATAGTCAGTTTTAATTTATTTCTTTTTGAGTTTTATGCTTAGCACTTTAATTGTGAAATTTAGTTTCATAATCATGAGTGACTAAAATCTTCAGCTAAGGTTGAAGATGAAGCCTTTACATTGTTTAGCATTATATTTTCATATATGTTCGTACAATTCTGATATTTATAGTATTAAATGTTCTATTTCAATTGTTTGAGTAAATTCTTACGATTGATAGTTTATAAATTGTTCAAATTGGATATTTCGTGTGTTTCATTTAACGGATACAGCGAATTATTCGAAGTTAAATTGGATATCCATTGTGATTTGTAAATTAAACGAATACATTGGATGGTTTTGGTTTAATTAGGGTATTTGTTGTGATTTGTTTATCATGGATTCATGGAATTATTTGATAAATCTCTTTTATATAGAACATGAAGATATATGCTTTACTTTGGTGGGGTAGATTCAGAAACTTTAGTGTTTTTATCATTTGTTTTTAAATCAATTTAGTTTAGTTTATATATATATATATATATATATATATATATATATATATATATATATATATATATATATATATTGTAAAATACAATTCAAAATTCGAAACTAGGTTAAAATAGGGTTAGTTTACATAAAAAGCTATTTTCACTACGCAATTCTCTGTGGATTCGACCTCACACTTACACACACTATATTGCAAACGACTTGTGTGCTTGCGAGTAATTTAAAACTCACAACAAGTTTTTGGTACCGTTGCCGGGAAGTTGGTTGGTTTGTGAAAATTAAATTTTTTGTCTAAATTGATTTTTTTTTTACTAGTTTAGTTAGCATTTTTGTTTTATTTTTCTTTTGCAATTTTATTTTAGTTTATTTGTTTCTATTTTCAATTGCCCATAAAAAGTTTTAAAAAAAAAAATTTTTAAAAAATGTGGATGAATCTAGCACCGGTTTCACAGTCTTTAAAGGACACCCTTAAGGATTTCATGAAGATGACTAGCCAATCCATCAATACAGCCAATAAATTCAATGTTGATAGTTGTTCTATCTGTGCTAGTCTTATATATTTAGCACATAATTGTCCATCTACGCCGGCTTTTGCCGAGTATCTCATGGAACAAATGAATACTTTCAATGACTATCGGTGGCAATCAAATTGATCTTACTCCGAGACGTACAATCCAGGGCAGTGAAACCACCCTAATTTTTCATGGAAGTAGAACCAACTGATAAATCAGGGAGAAGCCCCTCATCATGCTCACAATCAATACCCTCCCGGATTTCCTCCACCAGTTCCAAGTTATGGTTGCTCAGCCCATCCAACACCATCACCCGTTTACCAAGCTTCCACTCAAACGCCAACATCGGTTTCACAGTCATTGGAGGACACCCTCAAGGATTTCATGAAGATGACCGACAACTCCATCAACGAAGTAAGGAGTGCACAAATAGTAAACACCCAAGTGATTGCCAAGTTAGAGAGTCAAATGGATCAAATCGCAAGTCACGTGGGTGAAGGAGAGAAGGGAAAGTTCCCTAATCAACTTGTGCCCAACCCGAAGGAACAGTTTGCGGTGGGAAATTGATCGACTCCTACGGATGGACAGGAACAAGTGCAATCGATTACCACATTGAGGTCTGGGAGACAAGTGGACAATCAAGTGGAAGAGAATCCTGCTATGTAACAAGGGCAAGAAAGTGGCAACAAGGAGAAAAGAGATGCTAAGCCATCTACAGCCACACCTAATATTAAGGATTTTCCTAGGTTATTTGTACCTAAAGTGCCTTACCCTGAAAGATTACAAGCGCCCAAGAAAGGAGGGTAGTCTAAGGACATTGTGGAGGCATGCTTTGCTCAGTTTGGAGAGGATTTGGATTTGGATAAGCTACTTGAGCAAGCAAATGCAATCTTGGAGTCTGCTCCTAGGAAGAGCAGTAAGATGGAGGAGACTGTGGGTGAATCAAGCATTGAGGACCCCCTAAAGGCATGCTTTACTCAGTTTGGAGAGGATTTGGATTTAGATAAGTTGCTTGAGCAAGCAAATGCTACTTTGGAGTTTGCTCCTCATAAGAGCAGTGAAACAGAGGAGACCACAGCACATGAACCACCCAAGAAAGAACTTAAGCCTTTACCGGACAATCTTAAGTATAAGTTTCTAGGTCCAACAGATTCTTTACCTATGATTATAGCTTCAGATTTGGTTAAGGCTCAAGAGTAGAAATTAGTGGACGTTTTAAGAGAGCACAAGGAAGCTATCGGCTGGACTATTGAGGATATCAAGGGAATCAGTCCCTCGGTGGTGATGCACAAGTTACATTTGGAGGAGAATGCCAAGCCATCGAGGGAGCCACAAAGAAGGCTCAACCCAACTATGCATGAGGTTGTGAGTACTGAAGTGATAAAGTTGTGGGATGCAGGGATCATTTATCCAATCTCTGATAGCAAGTGGGTGAGCCCGATTCATGTCGTGCTCAAGCGGGCTGGATTGACGGTAGTGAAGCATAAGGATGACGAGTTGGTGCCAACTCGTGTTCAGTCAGGATGGAAAGTGTGTCTAGACTATTGTAAGTTGAATGCTGCCACAAGAAATGATCATTTTCCACTCCCATTTATTGATCAGATGGTGGAGCACTTAGCTGGGCACGATTATTAATGTTGGGTCTGACTGAAGACGTAAAACTTAGCGCTCATGAGAGGCACCCCACAGCATATCCTTTCTGTTTGTTTATTATTTTACATATTTCTTGTTACTGTTTATTTCTAGTGTTTGTTTTGTTTTCCAGTCTTTATTTTTCAGGGACAACGCGTACTTCAGTTCAAGTTTGGGGGTATGCTTTGAGCCATGCCAGTCCAGCTAGTTCTCCATCTCCCAGGTCAGCTTTTTCTATAATATTCACACATTGGGGACAATGTGTAATTTAAGTTTGGGGGTATAGGAGACACATTACACACACTTTGTCCTAATTTGTTTTTTTTTTCTTCGTTTTAAAGAAAAGATAAATGCATCTCATGTTATTTTGAAATTTTGGTTGATCTAAACAATTTCTGTGATGTGATGTCATTGGTGAGCTTAAAATCATGAACACATGATCTGGTGATAAAGTTTTAAAATTTAGTTACTTACTTTAGGCATTTGAGAATTCACATGTTTGATCTAATCTAACACGAGCACATTAGCACAAATTGTGTGAGGTATGACATATGATTTTAATGTGTACGTTTCCTTGTCTTAACTGAAACTGGATGATTTGTTGGATAAACACTTTGGCATAAAAAAAGTACAAAAACATAAAAATTAAAAATTGATGATCATAAATAAACTTTCCACTAAGTAACTGGACCTCTTGCCTCAATAAGCAGTGAGTGTTCACGTCAAAATGTGGGAATTTTGCTGGGTAGTATTAAGGCCAGTTTAATTTTGTAGCCTTTTTGACTCGAGTTAGTAAGTCCTTAGGGGTGTCTTTACACCTAATGCCTTAAAACCATCTGGTTTGGGAGTCATTGACTCAACACTCACTACATTGGTCAATTAGAAAGCTTAAGGGAACTAAACATAGCAGAGCCTTATAATAAAATAATAAAAAAAGGAGAAGAAGATAAAAACTATGCCATTTTCGTTAATTCTGATGGGAAAATCGGTGAATCTTGAGACATAAAGACCTTACACATTAGAGTTATTTGGAAGCTTCATTTTTATATGCTAATTCACTTTACACAGTATCAGACTTGCGATGCCTTAACCTGCCTTTTGTAAGTAATTAGATTTTAACATTTCTATTCATCGCGAAGATGGGTTTATCTTTTTAAGCTTGCTCATGAATGAATATCATGGTGATGTGTGCTCCTTAAATTTTTGGATACCATAAGTGATGAACTTATCTTTATGTTCTTTGTTTTTCATTTAGTTTTTAGTTTCGTATTGCTATAGGACTAGCAATATGTAAGTTTAGGGGTATTTGATGAGTGCCAAATATTGCATATTTTGGCCCCTTAATTTACATTTGTTAGCTTAGGAATTTGTTACTTTGAGTTATTTTTCATTGTTTTACAGGTTTACAAGCACTTGGAAAGGAGTTTCACTAAATTGCAGAATTGCTCGTACAGATCAACCATTTTTTAGGATTAAGCTGTATTGATTCAGGAAGAACCAGGGGATGAGCCATATATTCTTGGAAAGATCCGAATGTCTATTTTTTGGGGAATTTTACGGCTCATAAAAATTATTTTTCTAGAGAAAGTTATGGCAGTTTTAGTAGACAAAGGTCTGGCTGTGCATGATTTCAGCGTGACAGATCAGCCATTTTTTAGGATTAAACTGTATTGATTCAGGAAGAACCAGGAGATAAGCCATATATTCTTGGAAAGATCCAGATATCTATTTTCTGGAGAATTTTATGGATCATAAAAATGATTTTTCTAGAGAAAGTTATGGCAGTTTTAGTAAACAAAGGTCAAAGAGCAAAAGCTGGAATCTGCAGTATCCCACATCGGATTGGAAACACACTGCACTTGTGGTGTTTCCCTATATAAGCCCCTCTTCACTTCATCTTAAAACAGCAATCTTGGTTCCATTTTGGTGCAATTTGGAGGACTTCTACTAGCATTCTGGTTGATCTCCAAGGGCTTTGCTACAAAGGGGGGAAGCGCTGCTCAACAACTGCGAGTGGAATTTCTCTCAATGTATAGTCAGTTTTAATTTATTTCTTTTTGAGTTTTAATGCTTAGCACTTTAATTATGAAATTTAGTTTCATAATGATGAGTGGCTAAAATCTTCAGCTAAGGTTGAAGATGAAGTTTTTCCATTGTTTAGCATTATATTTTCAAATATGTTTGTATAATTCTGATATTTTTAGTATTAAATGTTCTATTTCAATTATTTGAGTAAATTCTTACGATTGATAGTTTATAAATTGTTCAAATTGGATATTTCGTGTCTTTCATTTAACGGATATAGCGAATCATTCGAAGTTAAATTGGATATTCATTGTGATTTGTAAATTAAACGGATACATTGGATGGTTTTGGTTTAATTAGAATATTTGTTGTGATTTGTTTATCGTGGATTCATGGAATTATTTGATAAATCTCTTTTATATAGAACATGAAGATATATGCTTTACTTTGGTGAGGTGGATTCAAAAACCTTATTGTTTTTATTATTTTTTTTTTAAATCAATTTAGTTTAGTTTATATTTGTTTTGCAAAATACAATTCAAAATTCAAAACTAGGTTAAAATAGGGTTAGTTTAGATAAAAAGCTATTTTCACTACGCAATTCCCTGTGGATTCGACCTCGCACTTGCACACACTATATTGCAAATGACTCGTGCGCTTGTGAGTAATTTAAAACTCACAACAATACTCGTCTCGTGGACGAGCTGGAGGTATCGACATGTCCATAACATAGAAAGTGAGTTGTAAGAACAAATCAAATCGGATTTGGATCACCAGTTTAGATTTTAAGAAAGAAAATCGGCGTTTTAAGGTCCAAATTGTTAACACTTAGTCGTTTTAGGGGCAAAAATGTGAGATACTCGTCCCGTAGACGAGCCAAAGTTACCGGCATGTCCGTAACGTAGAAAGTGAGTTGTAAAAATAAACTAAATCAGATTCGGACAATCGGTTTCAATTTTAAGAGATTCATAATTATGTTTAATATTTTTTTTCTGCAATTAGTTAATATCATATATCTCACTTTACTATGTAGCATATACTTTTATTTTAATGTCTTTTGTTGGATGTTGCTGATGGAGGAGCACATGATCCGAGAGATGATGGCGTGTACTACTCGGATCTAATTGGATTATGATGGGCGTCTATCTCCATATACATTTTTATTTTGTTATAATGTTCAACATATTATAGGTAGAACCTGAATTTTGTAGATTCTACATTATTACTGATTATTTAATTTTATTAAAGCTGATAAAATTTTAGCATAATTGTAAAATTACTATATTTAAATCTTTAGTTTATAATTTAATAGGTTTTTTTATTATAACAGGGGATTTTTTAAAAAGAATCAAATTAAATATTATTTATAATGAATTTTCCATTGTAAATAATCAACTAAAAAATAAATAAAAATTAATTAAAAATTATTATGTGTGTCGAATATAGTCCGTTGCAAATATATTATGCGACAGACATTTGTGACAGACTTTCATCGCTTTTACAACAACTAAAATAATATTTTTTACGTTAAATTATTATTTTTTTGAAATTGTTTGAATAAATACGATCACACATCAACGACGAACGTTTTGTCGCATATTCCATCACAAAAAATATTGTTTTGGGATGAATATTTTTTCGTTTGCAATTAATAATATCAACAACTGCATTTATTGTGACCAAAATCCATCTCAAATGAGTAACTGCGACGGAAATGATAGTATCAGTGATGAATAAATCTGTCGCTGATATTCATTTTACTTGTAGTGAAATGATAATTTTCAAGTCAAATAAGGGCATGCAAATAGTAGGGGGGAAAGATAAGAGTTAGGGCTAGAGAATGATGGATAACAATGATGAGAAAAAGAATGAGATAGAGGTAAAGAAGAGAAAAAATAATTATCTTCTTGTTCACTATTTTTTTCTATTGCCACACCATCAAAAATCCACACACAACAAACAAACCCTGCGTTGGTTTTTTTGGGGGGGTTCCTCTTTTGTTCGATCACTTAACTCGATGAGCCAACTCAATGACTCATCTCTCTCTCTTTTTCCTCTTTTTCTATCTCTAGAGTTTTCTTTCTCTCTCTTTTGCGCCTTTCTTTTTATTTCCCCCTCTCTTTGGGGTATATTTAGCTTAGACTTAGGTTGCTTGGATAACAATTAATGTCTGGGTATATTTACTTCTTATCCCCATCGTTCCTGAGGGTTTGGTTGGCCTGAGGACATGATTCTATGGTAGAATAATCATCGAGGTCGTAGTTCCTTTTAAGTGAATTGTCAAGTGTTGAAACCGTAATTTGACTTTGACTATGGCTTTGTGGTTAAAGTCTCTTCCCCATGGTAGTGAGAGTCATGAAGCGTAAACTTTCAAGTAATTTTATGGTGAAGCTTTATGACTAATGTCTCATTTTCCCTTTCATCTTAGATGGAATGTGTAATCTTGGAGGCCTTAATTTCATGTAGGTGGTAACTGTGCAATTGAAGTCATGGCCTTACCTTTGTAAGAGTTACCTTGTTGGTTCTTACCTCTCTCAGGGATCTCAATCGGTTTCATGCTTTGGCGAAAGTATATTTTGGGTCGTAGTCTCACTTTCGTGAAAGATGTAAGACTAGAGTCGTTACTGCATCTTTAGTTTGAGGTGCTTTGTCATCGGATCTTAATTCCTTTAGGGTTTTCTATCGATTTAGACTATAGTTCTTCTTTTTTTCGAGTGGACTGTGAAACTCAAGGTTATAATCTCAATTCGGCAAAGTTGTAGGGCCGAAGTCACTACTTTGTTAAGCAAGGTTGTAAGGTTCGAACTTCATACTCATCCTAAGTCGAAAGAGGAAGATCAACTTTTCTCTTAAGATTTGTTAGATTGAGGCTAAGACCTTGTGCTGGTTAAAAAAATAAGTGGGATTGTAGTTCCTCTTTTGCTCGAGTGAATTATGACGTTTGGGAACTGTAGTTTTGCTTCGATTGGGAACTATAGAGTCGGAGTTATTTATCATCGTAAGCCTCGAATCCCAATTCTATCAATGCTCTTTTCTAAGATGAGGTGACGTCTTCATGACCAAAAACTTGATTGTTTTTCTTTTTGAATGAAACTTGTTCAGCTGCGGAGACCTTAGCTTCATATGGGCAGAAATTGGGAGTTTAGCAGCTTTAGCTTGCCCTTAGGACGATTTTATAAGGTTGAAGTTGCAATCTTTATGGTTAGGGATATTTTTATTGAAGTCATGATTCTTGAATGATCCGATGAGGGGTTTTGTGGTTGTGTAAACCTTTAAACCTAGCTTCC
The DNA here is from genome assembly GCA_023935145.1 of Bretschneidera sinensis. Taxonomy (NCBI): domain Eukaryota; kingdom Viridiplantae; phylum Streptophyta; class Magnoliopsida; order Brassicales; family Akaniaceae; genus Bretschneidera; species Bretschneidera sinensis. The sequence continues at coordinate 38,234,461 of CM043697.1, read as the reverse complement.
GTTGAGATCTTTGCTGGTTGAAATCTACTTTCTATTTGATTCATTATGGGATTGTGTTGTTTCGAGAACCGTAACCCACACTATTTGGATTTTAAGTGATTGAAACCATGTTTTATCTCGATCAAGAACTGTATGACTGAAACCTCACTCCTTAGCTTGACTGGATTCTTTAACTCTCTTACACTGGGGTGGAATCAAGCGATTTCAAAGACTAAGATCCTTTGTTGGAAGGATATTTTTACTGGAGTAGAGCACTTCCTTTAGTTACATGGAACTGTGAGGCATGGGAGTTGTAGTTCCACTTTTGGTAGGACATATGTGTTGAGGCCTTAATTCCATTTTAATGGGGGGTAATTGAAGCCATAAATCCTCTTATGCTTGAGTGAGACTTTGAAGTATAGGAGTCATAGTTCCAGTTCGGTGGGAATTTTATGGCTAGAATCACAACTTCGATGTTAATAAGAATTGTAAGGAATAAGTATTGCTTCTTTTTGATGAGAAGTGATGACTGAAGTCTCAATTTTCACTTGACTAGGGCAAAACTATGCCACTTCAGAGGCATTTTGTTGTGTCAACAAATATAGTGGACCATGGTCATCTTTATTTGTGTCAGTGTAAGGCTATGAAAACCTTGGTCCTAACATGGCTGATATTGAATGAGGTTAAGTGACTTATTCAAAGAAGTCCTTACATCATGTAGGTGGAAAGTCTTGATTCATTAAACCGAGTCATAGATCAAAGTTTCGATTCCTCTTCGTCCTAAATGGGATAATGTGAGCGTATGGGTTTTGGTTACATAAAGATAAGAATTTTACGATCAACATCGAAGTCCCTTTCCTGCTTAGAATTGTATAACTAAGATTGTGACTTGTGAGCTACTGGTTGAAGTGGGGTTTATATAGCCTCGGAAGTACTTGGTGTCATGTCGGGAAGGGTTGGTGTTTGTGGTTAGTTCTCCAAGATGTGGGATTTTAGTTTTTGAATGGGCTTGGATGCAATTGGGTCCATACTATTAAGGCCTTTATAGATTTGGGCTTTTTAGGACCTAGGCCTTGCTTGTGCATACGTTTTTATGGGCTTAGTCTTAGCTCTAGTTAAGTATGTCAATGTGACCTTCTTAGTACCATTCAAGTTGTGCATTTATGATTGGGCACTTCATTTATTGAGATTTTATCGATTGTACTTAATAACGGTACACTTAAATTACTCGATGCACCTTTGTAGCGTGAAGGATGCATTTGACCACGCATCTTATGCAATGGTTGGCTAGGCAGAAGCTATTTAAGAGGTACTTAGTCTCACTTTCCATCATCACTCTGGTGCCTTCTTGCTTTTCTCAGTATTGAGCTTTTGGTGTTTCTTTGTCATTCTTACAAGTGTTCTATTTTTTAGCTTCTTCAAATCCTCAGATTTTACTTCATTTTCCTGGTAAGCTTCTTATTCTCTTCTCGTTTCTTGCATCATGTCTTCTTCCGAAACCAGTAAGTCTAGGAAAATGGGGACCAAGAAGAGAAAGGTTACTACTAAGGGGAAGATAGTAACCCTAGGGGACCAACTTTTTCAGGCTAGGGAAATTCTTAATGAGATGACAAAACATGACGTTGAATCCATCCCTCTTAGTTTTTTTTTTTTTTCCTTCTTGGTGGAGTGTTAGGCGTCCTGGTCCTGACGAGAGGACTTGTGCCCCTTTAAAGGATGAGGTTGCATACACCTTCTAATGTTACCTTGACAACCTCAAGTTAGGGTTGAGATTTCCAATGGACCCTGATATAAGGGATATTTTTAACTTTTATGGCATTAGTCCAACCTAAATTTCTCCCAACGGCATACGGAGTGTCGTTGGGTTTGTGTTGGTGTTGAAGAAGTATGTTAGATATAGCGAGGGGATGGAAGGTTAGCTTTGCAGATGTTTAGATAGGTTTATACCCTAAAGAAGCATACCGGCTTCGATTGGCTCAACTTCTAACCAAGGACCAGGAAGAAGATACTGGATACCTCTTCCTTATTCAAAGGTTGGAAAATGAAGTTCTTTTTTGTGAAGGGGCCAAAACCTCATCAAGTTTTGCTGTAGTTTTGTTGCATACGCTTTGTCCATCAGCTTATGAAGTGTTGTTTTTCTTTTACAGAGGACTCCAAGTTTTGCCAAGCTAAATTGCTAAGTTGGCCAAGGAGAGGAAAAAAGCCAAAGCTGTTAAGTCTTCTTTTGAGGGGAAGTCCGAGAGGAAGAGGGCTAGGGTGAAGAAGTCTCTGGCTCTTACTACTAAAGTCAGTCATAGGGTTGAATATACTATAGTCCTACCTGAGAGCAAGTTGAGGAAGAGAAGGCACAGACTAAGGTCTTATCTGATGGGGAAAGTCATACTATGGTCTTACCTGAGGAGAAGTAGGCTGAGGAGAATGAGGTTGAAGTGCAAAAGGTAGGGATCCCTTCTTCGAAGGAGAAGATACTTGAAGAGCATGTTTGGGAGTCAAAGGAAGTATAAACTAAAAACTTTACTCTTGTTCTTAAGGGTTCTTCTACAGCTCTTAAGAACTCTACTCATTTTCTCGAGGCTTCTTCCTCCACGCAAAATGACTCCACTCCTACAGCAGGGTTAGGTTTGGAGGTCCATCACCCAAACTGAGATATGAGGTCTTCAAACTTACCCTTCAGTAGTGTGGATATAGTTCGCCAGCTACTGGCAGGTTTTGTTCTCCCTACTAACATAAACTTGATGAAGCCCCTGACTCCTCAATAGTTGATGGTCAATGTTCTTGACCACTGTTACAAGGTAAGCGAGCCTTCTTCAGAATTTGTCTTTAGTCTTTTCTAATTTTCTCCTTTCTTTGTCTAAGTAATTTACCTTTTGAATGCAGGCAGGCATGTATTCCTTCTTTCTGAACTACTCCATCCAATCCATAAATACCACCATTGTTGGACTTCGGTAAAGTGATGCAGATATTGAAAAACCAATGGAGGAGGGTAAAGAGCATAAAGATACCTTCTCTAGCCAGATTCAAGATCTGGAACTTAAGAAGAGATAGCTACAGGCTTCCTTAGCCACTACTGTTGCTAGTCACCTTACTATTGCCGAGGAGATTTATACTCTGAAGGTGAGGTGGCCAATCTCTGAAGTACTAAGGATCAAATTAGTACTGAAATTGGTTGACTTCATGGGGAGAAAGCTCATTTTGGTCATGATGTGTCTTGTCTTTAAGAGGTTGAACAAGAGCTAAAATTCCAACTGTCTTAGGCTGGAGATCTTGTTGTGAATGAGTATCGTGGATCCAAAACTAAAAAGATGACTTGTGGTGGGGGTCTTTTGAATACTATTCATTAGGTTTCAAGCAAACCCGGGGAGAGGGGGCCAGGATATGTTCTGACCTTGACTAGGACAATTTAGAGATTCTTGATCTTCTTGAAAAGAATAAGACATAGGTGGTTACCGAGGTGAAAGGGCCAGAAGAGGTTGAGGTGCCCAAAGCTCTTAAAGATGATGAAGGGTTGAAGTCTCAAGAATAGGACTTAACCATTCTTTTTATTTTTTCTAGTTATATATTTCTTGGCCTTGAAGCCTTTTATGTAAAAAAAAATTTATTTAATGAAGTACTTTTTATTCATGACTTCTTTTTTTTTATCTTACATTTCTACTACTTATTTTCGAATAAGATTTACAAGAATTTTTACAATTGTTGAAACTTTGTATCTTTTTCTTGTTTTCTCTTCTTGCCGAAAGTAGTCTTTTATAACATAGGTTTTCTTCGTATGGAGCCTTGGCCATTTTCCTTTTGTTTCTCTAGGTCCTAACTTTCAAGTGTACTAAGGTGGGATTTTTGTACGAGCTTTTCTTCATGCATATGACTTTAGGCTCTTGCTTCGAATGAAACCTTCTTTTATTATGGTATTTTTTAAGAATGCAAACTTTGCTTTTAGTTTCCCTTTGTTTTGTGTTCCTTAGAAAAAACTAAGGTGGTGGGCAAGCTAAACTGTGTTCACGTTCTTTGTAAGGTTCAGTTTTTTTTGGTTACTGGTGTCATATTTGCTTAGCTAAAGGGAATTGTTGAAAGAATTCTCAAGGCAAGTGATAACTAAAATTCAAAGTTCCAAGGTTGCCAAAAGGGATCTCTAAGGTCGTCCTTTGGTCAAGCTTCTTCCCCAAGCTGGTGAGGTATCCTTAGGATGAATTGATTGGCTTAATCATACGCCAGGTTTATTCCTCTCACTCTTTACTTTTTGAAGGGAGTGTGTTGTAAACTTTTTTAACCTTGCTGGAATTGAACTGATTTTAGAGAGTGGCTTGGGGCTAGATCTGTACTATTTCCTTTAGAGGGTGATTTTGTGGTTGGTATAGACCTGTCAATATATGTCCGTAAGAACTCTGGGAGAGTTTTTGGTCTCTACAGTTCTGTCGAACTACTCCTTTTATGGGGCTCAATCTTTGGGTGTCTTGAAACTACTAGGATTGGGTCTCTTATGAGACTTTTTGGGAGAAGTCTCGAGAGAATTATTCCTTCCATGATCCAACTTTGCTTTTAACACTGGGGCTGCTATCCTTTAAAGTGGGAATGATGCAGAGGTCTTCGACTTTGGCTTCTAAAGGACTTTAAGCAGCTCACTTTTCCTCATCTCATGTTAGAGCCGGGAATATTTCAGAATCAGACGGGAGCTAAGCTTAAGAGCTTGGGGAATGAGGAGTTCAACCTCGTCTTTCTACCTTTCTTAAGCGGCATACATTGATGCTCGATACGATCTAACATGGCTATTTTTTCTCGATCTTCTTATCAATATGGTTATTTCTTCTCTATCTCCTTAGATGGCTAACATATTGGGCGTTGTGAGCCTAAATGGTTTCAGCTCATGCCAAGCTCAACAATATCTTTATGATCAAATGGCTAAATGAACTTCTGCCCTCATGCACCTTAGGGTTCTGATGAGTTTCCCAAGTTCGGTGTGGGTTGTGTCTATCCATACGTCACTCACTCATGGCCATGTTGCTCTTTTTGACCTGCGCGTGTTTGGATGGAACCTTTTTGCATTATAGTATCGAGAGCTGTGAGGTGAGGTTGCCCATGGAATTTTGGAGTGGCCTCGTGAGATAAATTTATTGGTTCACACAAAAGGCCCCAATCTTTTGATTCTAAAAAAAGTGAACGATGATCTCCTGTCTTCAATGGCCCTCAACAGGGTTCACTGAAGATTCATTCTTGAAGAAAAATTCTTGGACTAGAGGGTCTACTGATACTGATGATAAGTATAACGTATAAAAGAAGTCTCCTGAAGTTTTGGTACTCCAGGGAGAACCCTACGATGCTCAAGTCAATGAACACTCTTATGAAGTGAAAAATGAGATATCTTTTGGGAGATGAAGGGAATTTATGAGAAGGAGTAGAACCGAAGAGATTCCCAAGGTTCCTCACATGGTTTCCCTTTATACCTGTCATTTTTACTCTCTTTTTTTTACTTTCTTTTTTGGGTCGTTGTGTTTGGGTCCTCTCTTTCTTCTTGGTTGGTCTGAGCTCATAGGTCATATTTTGTATCTTGCCTTGTCCCTCTCTTGTCTCTTGAAGGTGAATATCCCGTTATATAGGTGTGGAACGTTGCTGATTTCCTAGGGCGGGGCATTGTGATAAGTACTTAAATATTCATATTTAAGCCCCTTAATTTACATTTTTTAGGCTCTTAGTTTACGTATTTTATTCTATTTTACTTCCTTTTTGTGTTTTCAGTGTTTTTATAGGTTCTTGGAGAAAAAGAAACATTTTGGAACTCAGAGAGCAAAACTGAAAAATACTGGTGTCTGCATAGTGCGATCGAGCATAAAAGAGTGCGATTGAGCGCACCAGCACTCGTGCGCACAAGAAGAAGGCTCGAGCGCAACCTTGCACTCGAGTGCACCAAGCATGCGATCGAGCGCACACGCATCAGTAAAACACCAAAACGACATAACCTAATTTGGAAAGTAGTTTAGGGCTTTATTTTACGAATTCTAGGGTTTCCATATGTTTCTAAACCTCATAAATAGGCCTGTAAAACATAGAAACAGGATCTTCATCTTCTTTTTTAGGGAGGCCAAAGGTCGGAGAAAGATCTTGGAGACGAATTGATGACTCTTCTCCAAAGTGTTTCCGGGTTTCTTCTTCCCTTTTATTTTAATTTATGTTTAGCATCAGAACTATGTGTAACTAACTTCTTAGTAAGGGCTTGATTGAAGCCCTAATTATGTTTACTCAACAATTCAGTATTGGTGCCTTTGCGATAATTATGTTGTGATGCTTAACTTGATTAATGCCTATTTGTGTTTAAATTCCTAATATGTGTTTGTCTGATCAATGTATGTATGTGGTATGAATTAGTTAGTTGAATCAATTTGGATGACCGAGTCCTGGGTTCAACAATAGTAACAAACGAAATCCACGTCGGGTTCTTGGGTTAATCAACATGGGAAACCGGGAGCGGACAAAGCCCTAGGTCTCATGTGGTTGTCGATATCCAAAAATCCTATGCTCTCTTAAGGAACAACTCAATATACACCATGCTGAATCCCTTAAGAAAGAAAAGAGTTATACACCATGCCTAACTCGTTGCTTAGGGAAATCAATAGCTTACGGAGTGGACTAAGCCCTTAGGTTGACAAACATTAGGTATTCATGATATGAGTAAAGCATTGGTATATTACTTTATTGTGGTAGCATGATTAGAGGTGGATATCAAGTCCTTACACTTTTATTATTATTAATTCAAACTCAATATTTATTTCTATCTTTTTATATTGCGAAACTAACTCTAAATCAAAATTTGCCAATCCCTGTGGAGATGATCTCGCATTTACACACTATGCTACATTGACCTTGTGCACTTGCAAGTAAAACAAGTTCGATTATTTGCTTAATAGTTTAGGTAAATAATCGCTCGACAAGTTTTTGGTGTTGTTGCCGAGGATTGCGCTAAATTTCTGTTTAAAATTATTTTTCGTTCATTTTTTTATTTCTTCTATTCTATTTTATTCTATTTCATCAAAACCTAATCAATCATTTTCTTTTCGTTTTCTGTTGTTCTGTTTCAAGTACTGCAACAGAGCAATCTGTGGCACTGCGATCGAGCGCAATCGAGGCAGGGACTACTTGAGCAACAGTGCTAAAATTGCTGCACTGAAGTGGTTTTGCTAATTCATGCAAAGGCTTTGATCCAGGAATCTAACCTTTTTTTCACTCGACACAGAGCTTGAGCGAACCATTCAAAAAAGGCTGAGAGACAACGTTGAAGAGGAATAAGAAATCAGGGAAGAAGCACTGATGGTGGATTAGCTTGACAACCAACTGCCACCTGGGCGAAGACCTATGGAGCAATCCTTCATCCCAAGGAACCTTGACCAGCCATCATGCATTGCTTATCAACCAGAGGCGGAAGGAAATTATTACATATCTCCGTAGATGCTCAGTGCATTGACTCACTTTAGGGGAACACCTGCTGAGGATCCACACTTGCACCTTCGAGAGTTCTTTGATCTCTGCAAATTCCAGCATATCCGGGCCTAGACCAAGAAGGAATCAAGTTAATTCTTTGCCATTTTTCCTTAAAAGATAATGCTAAACTGTGGTACAATTCATTGCCTACAGTTTCTGTCAATACTTGGGAAGAGTTGACCAGTAAGTTCCTACGAAAGTTTTTCCCAGCTCAAAAGACAAGACAAATGAGGAAGGAGATTCAATCTTTCCAATAGAATGATGGAGACCTGTTCTTTGAAGCATAGGGATATTTCAATGAGTTGCTACTCAAATTCCCACATCACAATATACCTCAGGATAAACTAGTACAAGCTTTCTATGAAGGTTTGAATGACACTAATAAAAGTATTGTGGATTCAAGCTGTGGAGGTGTGCTGATGGAAAAGAGCAGTGAAGAAGCTATCGAGCTGTTTGAGATCTTAAGTGAGCACACCCAGCAATTCTTTTCCAGAGGGAGACTAGGAGTAAAGAGCATGGGTATGCATGAAGTAAACTTCAATGGTGGATCTCCAAATCAAATGGCTGCTGTGGAAAGAAAGATAGATCTGCTTGTTGAAGCCATGACTGCTCAGAACGCCTACACTACTGAAAATTGTTCTTTATCTTCATCTGCAAATCCAGAGCAAGCAAACTATGTGGGACCAAACAACTATCCCCCCAAGAATAATCCGTACACAAATACCTACAATCCTGGATGGCGAAACCACCCCAACTTTTCATGGAACAACAATCAGAATAAACTGAATCTTCAAGGGCAGCAAAAGAACTCCCAACCAGCAGCCCACTCAGTTCCCGAAACAAAGAAAAGTGACCTAGAGAGTCTTGTGAGGCAATTGGCAACTCAACAACAACGGTTGATGACCTCACAAGATCAGTTTATGGCAGAGGAAAGGCAATTTCAGACTAAGATAAGACAAACCACTGTAAAACATGAACAAGCCATTCAAAGACTAGAGGTGCAAATGAGGCAATTGGCTAAGGAACTGAGTGACAGAAAGTAAGGTGAGCTTCTAGCTCAAACACTACCTAATCCAAGAGCACATCAGCAACGGAATGTCGTGACAACTCTCAAAAATGGTAAGATCATAGACAATGATGAGCCTGCACAAGCATATCCAAATAAAGCGTCCACATCAAAGGTAAGTGAGATGGAGAAGGTGAATGCACCACCCTTCCCTCAAAGATTAGTAAAGCCAAAGAAAGAGAATAAACTACTTGATATTTTTGAAACTTTGCGGAAAGTAGAAATAAACATTCCTTTATTAGATGCAATTCAACAAATACCTGCTTATGCTAAATTTTTGAAAGATTGTTGCACTAACAAAAGGAAATTTCAGGAACATGAGACAATGGCTTTGGCTGAAGAGGTAAGTGCGGTATTATTAAGAAAACTACCACCCAAGCTAAAAGATCAGGGTTGTTTTACCATTCCTTGCAGGATAGGTAACCAGATTTTCGAGCGTGCATTACTAGACCTAGGGGCTGGTGTCAACTTGCTACCATACACGGTATTTGAGACACTGGGTTTGGGGGAACTTCAACCAACTTCCATCACCTTGCAATTGGCAAAAAAAAGCATTAAAAGACCAAGAGGTATAATTGAGGATATCTTGGTAAAGGTATGTCCATTTATTTTACCTACTGATTTTATTGTATTAGATATGGAAGAATTTCTTATGCCATTGCCTTTGCCCATCATCTTAGGAAAACCCTTTTACGAAAACTACTGATACAAAAATTTGTGTGAAAAAAGGGTATTGTAAGTATGAAGGTAAATGGTGAGAAGGTTGAATTCAAAATATTTGATGCATTAAAATTACCCCAAGATGATATGAAACGTTTTAATGTATGCATGACGCAAAGTGTTGTTGAGGAAGTTTTTCAGGTCCATCATTATAATCCATTAGAGTCCACCCTCACCCATAGTTTCACAAGAGCAAATATTGAGCCAGAATCTGCAGATGTTACTAATAACATCATTGCATCTGTGCATATCCTTGAGGACTATCCAAAGCATCCACGCACCAAATTTGGCATTGAAGCAGTTGCGAGTGCATTTAACTTATGTTTTTCTGTGAGGGAATAAGAGTGTCTGGCTGAAGACGTAAAACTTAGCGCTCATGGGAGGCACCCCACAACTTATCCTTTAATTTTTTTTATTGTTTTTCATATTTATTTTTTACTGTCTATTTTTAGTATCTTTTATTTTCCAGTATTACGTTAGTTTTTCTTTTCCAGGGACAATGTGTGCATCCGTTCAAGTTTGGGGGTGTGCTATGAGCTGTGCCAGCCCAGCTAGTTCTCCATCTCCCAGGTCAGATCTTTCCATATTATTTACACATTAGGGACAATGTGTAGTTTAAGTTTGAGGATATAGGAGACACATTCACACACATTCTGTCCCAGTTTTTTATTTATTATTGAAAAGATAAATGCATGTTCATATTGTGTTGAAAATTTCGGTTGATCTAAACAAATATTATGATAAGATTTCATCAGTAAGCTTAAAATCTAGAACATATAGTCTAATAATAAAGTTTTAAAAGTTTAATTACTTACTTTAAGGCATTTAAGAATTCACAAGTTTGATCTAATCTGACACAAGCACATTAGCACATAATTGTGTGGGGTATGACATGTAATTTTAATATGTATGTTTTCTTGGCTCAACTGTAACCGGATGACTTGTTAGATGAACACTTTGGCAAAAAAAATAGAAAAAAAATTATTGCAGAAAAAGAGAAAATAAAATGCTCCTAATGATCATTAAATAAACCTTCCACTGAGTAATTGGACCTCTTGCCTCAGTAAGCAGTGAGTGTTCACGTCAAATGGTGAGAATTTTGCTCATAATGATCATTGAATAAACTTTCCACTGAGTAACTGGACCTCTTGCCTCAGTAAGTAGTGAGTGTTCATGTCAAAATGTGGGAATTTTGCCAAGCAGCATTAAAGACTAGTTAGTTTTGTAGCCTTTTTTACTCGAGTTAGTAAGTCCTTAGGGGTGTCTTTACACCTAATGCCCTAAAACCATCTGGTTTGGGAGTCATTGGCTAAACACTTGCTACATGGGTTAATTAGAAAGCTTAAGGGAACTCAACATAGCAAAAATCTCATAATAAAAGAAAAATAAAGAAATAAAGAAAACTATGCCATTATTGTTCATTCTGATAGGAAATTCGATGAATCTTGAGACACTGAAACACTACACATTGAAGTTATTTGGAAGCTTCATCTTTTATATAATAGTTCACCACACAATAAGTCAGACATGTTATGCCTTAGCCAGCCTCGTGTAAGTGATTAGATTTTAAAACTCCTATTTATTGCGAAGATGGGTTTGTATTTTAAGCTTGCTCATGAATAAATATCATGGTTTCGTGTGACACTTAAATTTTTGGATATCATAAATGATGGATTTATCTTTGCGTCTTTGTTTTTCATTTGGTTTTTAGTTTTGTATTGCTAAGGGACTAGCAATATGTAAGTTTGGGGGTGTGATAAGTGCTTAAATATTCATGTTTAAGCCCCTTAATTTACAATTGTTAAGCTCTTAGTTTATGTATTTTATTCTATTTTACTTCCTTTTTTGTGTTTTATGTGTTTTTATAGGTTCTTGGAGAAAAAGAAGCATTTTGGAACTCATAGAGAAAAATTGGAAAATACAGGTGTCTGCATAGTGCGATCGAGCACAGAAGAGTGTGATCGAGTGCTTAAGCACTTATGCGCACAAGCACTCGTGCGCACAAGAAGAAGGCTCGAGCGCACACGCATTAGTAAAACACCAAAACAACATAATCAAATTTGGAAAGTAGTTTAGGGCTTTATTTTAAGAATTCTAGGGTTTCCAGATGTTTCTAACCCTTATAAATAGGCCCGTAAAACACAGAAACAGGATTTTCATCTTCTTTTTGGGGGAGACCGAAGGCCGGAGAAAGATCTTGGAGACGAATTGATGACTCTTCTCCATAGTGTTTTTGGGTTTCTTCTTCCCTTTTATTTTAATTTATGTTTAGCATCAGAACTATGTGTGACTAACTTCTTAATAAGGGCTTGATTGAAGCCCTAATTATGTTTACTCAATAATTCAGTATCGGCACCTTTGCAATAATTATGTTGTGATGCTTAACTTGATTAATGCCTGTTTGTATTTAAATTCCTCATATGTGTTTGTTTGATCAACGTATGCATGTGGTATAGATTAGTTAGTTAAATCAATTTGGATGACCGACTCCTGAGTTCAACAATAGTAACAAAAGAAATCCATGCCGCGTTCTTGGGTTAATCAACATGGGAAACCGAGAGCGGACCAAGCCCTAGGTCTCATGTGGTTGTCGATTTCCATAGATCCTATGCTCTATTAAGGAACAACTTAGTATACACCATGTTGAATCTCTTAAAAAAAAGAAAAGAGTTAAAGTATACACCATGCCTAACGCGTTGTTTAGGGAAATCAATAGCTTAAGGAGTGGACCAAGCCCTTAGGTTGACAAACATTAGGTATTCATGACATGAGTTAAGCATTGGTATATTACTTTATTGTGGTAACATGATTAGAGGTGGATATCAAGTCCCTATGCTTTTATTATTATTAATTCAAACTCAATATTTATTTCTATCTTTTTATATTGCGAAACTAATTCTAAATCAAAATTTACCAATCCCCGTGCAGATGATCTCGCATTTGCACACTATGCTACTGTTGACATTGTGCACTTGCAAGTAAAACAAGTTCGATTATTTGCTTAATAATTTATGTAGATTATCGCACGACACATTGTTAGAATTAGGTCCCTATGCCTCAAGCCTCACAACGGTCGACACTTTGTACTTGAGGTATGATTTTCTTCTGAGTTGTCTCGTCATTATGTCAGGAAGTATGGCCTCAACAATGGGCCTGGGTCCTTTCGTCGCTCAAGAGTTATTATGTGACCACGTGTCAAGCCATCATTGGGTCACGTTATTTGGGTCACATCAGTATTCATCGTGTACATTGTTCTACAATTCTGCACCTATCACAATTGATGTATTTGCATTCATTTCGGGTTCGAATAAATTGAAGAAAAAAAATAGTTCATTTAAAATTTAACTTAAATGAATTTTTATATTTAGCTTTCTTATCAAAATATGTATCATACTCGTAATAAGCATCTTACCATTTCAAAGCTTATTCAATACGAACTCGTTTGGTTAATGGACAAGATTATATTAGGATATGATTAGTATTAACATAGGATATGATAAAACGAGATTAAAGAGGTAATACCTTAATCATATGTTTGGTTCATCAAATTACTGGATTGATACTAAAGTCGAATAAAAAGTCTAAAACTTATTAGAGTATTAAAAGTATAAGGGTTCACAATACTAAGTTCTCTATATATATGACTACTAACCTTAGGGTTAGTACCCAGTTTACTACTTATTGTCTTTTTATTTCCTTTCTCTCTGTCTAAACCTTAAACTATGTCTAACCCTAAACATAAATGTTAACATGGTATCAAAGCCAATGGTTTAAGACCCTCGGGTATGTGGGGGAAAATTCTCTCTCCAATAATATTACGGCACGTGGCAACCTTCAAGGGTAAAAAAGTAATTCCATAATCTAGACAAATCAACCAATCAAATCTCCACACTTGGCAAGGGGCATTACGGTAATTTTACATTGAAGGCGTTATGGTAATCTCACGTCGATGTCCTTATACTACTACAACACTCCAATTTATGGATAAACTGCTATTCAAATCCAGTCTGTGGATAACTCCAGTCCTATCTAAGAGGAATGTTATTCCTATCACAATACTAGAAACACTCTCTTAATTAGACTTTGCTCCACAACATTATATAAAGGGGCTCTCACATTCACTACTTACACCAAATATTCTCCAGTTTATCTCTTTAAGCCCTATACTAACTTGGGCATTGGAGAGTCCCCTCAAGGACTTTCTAGTTTACGTGTCTCTCATGTGTGCAGGGATCCGGGAGGTAGATTTTCGGCATCAACAGATGGCGTCATTCGTGGGAAACGATAAAATTTTATTTTCTGAATATGCTGTTAATAGATGAGCCACCGATCCGTTGCTCCAAAAATCTCATCAGTTCTAATAAAAAGTCTCTGTGCACCACTAAATATCATCGAACGCAAGATCTTTACAGTCAGATATATAAAAATCCAACCGCAAATGATCCAATTGGAAGGCACCACTACGTTATCCACTTCTACATCTACCACCCTACAAAGTTTCACGACGATCAAATATTTGAAAGTCTTCCATCGGAGCCATTAAAGTTCGCCAGGAAAACAAAATTTTGACCATCAGATTTACCAAAATCTAACCATCAAAATTCAAATTAGCCAATAGAAACATATTCTCCGACCTTTGATCTACGCGCCTGCAAAGTTTCACGATGATCTGAAATTCATTGGGAAAACAAACTTTTGACCGTCAAATCTATCAAAATCCGACTTTAAAAAATCAGATCAACCTATAGAAATAGATTCTCCATTCTTAGACCTACATGTCTTCAAAGTTTCACGACGATTGGACATCGAAAAGTCTTCCATTGGAACCATTAAAGATCGCTAAGAAAACAAACTTATGAATGTCAGAACTGTCAAAATCGGACCATCAAAGTTCAGATCGAGTCACACAACTATCTTCGTTAACTTCGATCTACAAGTATGCAAAATTTTGTGACAATCGAACTTCGAAAAACCGTCCCGAGATACCCCGGATCTTCGTCAAAAAATAAACTTTGACCAACGATCTTATAACGTACTCGTTTTAAATTCGGGCTCAGAATTCCAAAATTATGCTTGCACATATGAGTTTCTTCACAAACCACCAATTTTGACTCATATTTGACCAGTCGATTCACTAAACTCAAGTTTGGTTTCAGATTTGTAAAAATCGATTCCTAAGGTTTTTCAGCCTCTTCTTTCTAGAACCGGTCTTCGAATTTTGAAATTCGACTTCCTCAGGAAAGTTTCTTGCAAATGGTCAAAGAAAATATAGTTATTTCTTCATTAAAGTGCCTCAGGCCCGTCCTAAAACTCGAACTAGCAAAGTTCAAACGACTAAACATCATGTTCGTTCACAATCAACTGGTGATGAATCTAAAGTCATCACCCAGTGATGTATCTAAAGCCATCAACCAATGACACAGGCTATTAACGCATTCAAAGCCGTCAACCAATGACACACCAAAGCTCTCCAGCTCAGAGGAGGTACCCACGAGCTATTTCGACCTCAGCTTAGTTTCTTCATCAGCTCGGTTTTTCCATCAACTTGTTTTCTCTATCAGCCCGGTTTCTCCATCAACTTTGTTTCTCCATCGGCTCATTTTCTCCATCAGATTAGTTTCTCTATTAGCTATGTTTCTCTATTAATTATGTTTCCCCATCAGCTTGTTTTCTCCATCAGCTTGGTTTCTCTATCAATTATGTTTTTCCATCAGCCATGTTTCTCTATCAGCTTTGTTTTTCCATCAGTGAGGAGGTAGCCCCGAACTATTTCGCCCTCAGCTCAATTACTCTATCAGCTCTAAGGAGGTAACCCCGAGCTACTCTGATCTCAGTCTAGTTTCTCCATTGACTCTGAGGAGGTAGCCCCAAGCTACTTTGACCTTGGTCTAATTTCTCCATCGACTCCGATGACGTAGTCTCGAGCTACTCCTCGATCTCGGTTTAGTTTCTCCATCAAACTCCGAGCAGTTTAACTTCATATCTTTCTCTTCGAATTTCTCCAACAAACTCCGAGTAGTTGGAGTTCATATCTTTCAACTCGGATTTCTCCAACAAACTCCGAGAAATTGGAGTCCACGTCCAACTCTTTGCACCACTTCAATAAACTCCGAGTCGTTGTGACTAAACATAAACTCCTAGGACTTAATCTCCAAACTCCAAGTCGTTGTGAGTTAACATCAACTCGTCGGACTCAATCGCAAAACTTCAAGTCGTTATAACTGAACGTCAACTCCTCGAACTCAACCGTCAAACTCCGAGTCGTTTTGATTGAACATCAACTCCTCATACTCAATCACCAAACTTCGAGCCGTTGTGACTGAACGTCAACTCTTCGAACTCAATGGCCAAACTCTGAGTCATTGTGACTGAACATCAACTTTTCGGACTCAATCGTCAAACTCTGAGTCATTTTGACTGAACGTCAACTCTTCAGACTTAATCGCCAAACTCCGAGTCATTGTGACTAAACGTCAACTCCTCGGACTCAATCACCAAACTCCGAGTCGTTATGACTGAACGTCAACTCCTTGGACTTAATCACTAAACTCCAAGTCGTTATGACTGAACATCAACTCTTCGGACTCAATCGTCAAACTTCGAGTTGTTTTGACTGAATGTCAACTCATCGGACTCAATCGTCAAACTCTGAGTCGTCTTAGCTGAATAATAACTCCTCATATTTATTCACCAAACTCCGAGGATTTACCAGTATGACAGATCTCCTCGGAGTCTCCATCTCCACCCAAATGGGTTCAAACCTCCATGGTACCAAAGTACACTCAATCGGTCTGAGTCACACAATAAACTCCATACGACCTACTTTCTCAAGTGCATAAATGCACTTAAGGAAGTGGGGGGCATCTGATGTAGGGGAAAATTATCTCTCCAATAATATTACGATATGTGACAACCTTCAAAGGCAAAAAAGTAATTCCATAATCTAGACAAATCAACCAATTAAATCTCCACACTTGGCAAGGGTCATTACGATAATTTTACACTGAAAACCATTATGGTAATCTCACACCAATGTCGCAATACTACTACAACACTCCAATTTATGGATAAATTGCTATTCAAATCCAGTCTGTGGATAAATCCAGTCTTATCTAAGAGGAATGTTATTCCTATCACAACACTAGAATCACTCTCCTAATTGGACTATATTCCACAACACTATATAAGGGGGTTCTCACCATCAAAGGTAGACATTCACAACTTACACCAAATATTCTCCAGTTTATCTCTTTAAGCCATATTCTAACTTAGGCATCGGAGAGTACCCCAAGGACTTTCTATTTACATGTCTCTCATGTGCGTAGGGATCTGAGAGCTAAATTTTTGACATCAATACTTAGGTAAACCAAAGAAAATATATATATATATATATATATATATATAGGTTTAGATTCTCCTTTTAGTTTCTATTATGTTCTTCCAACATTCTTCAAGTTTTTTCCCTCTTCAAGCAACTTTTCTTTTATCTCTGGCAGATTATAATTTTTTTCCAATGAGATCGTGACACCCCACGACCGACCATGAGTCCCCTATTATGTGTGGTGATGTTGCGTGAAGAAGAAAAAAACTGGGTTTTTTATATGTTGACTTGACCCGGATCCAAGTCAGATTTGCCTCTCGACCCAATCCAACTCGTTTCGTGGATTCAACTCATGTGAAGTAACTCGTTCTAGTCTGTCTTGTTGACTCAAAAGTTAAGGGTCTTATTTGCCTGGTGTCCTCGGACCTTGTTCATGGATTGCACTGATCCATTATCATTAGGTGGTGCCGACGTGGTGACCTAACTATTGTCTTAGACTAGTTACCCCGAATTATTATAAGTTTTGCTATTATTTGTAACATATTGGATGGGTATCGTTGTAACAAGTTGGAGTATGGTCCAACTTAAGGGGGAGTGTTAGAGTATTAAGAGAATTAGGGTTTGCGGGTATTGATGTAATTTCACAATACTAAGTTCTCTATATATATGACTACTAACCTTAGGGTTAGTAACCAGTTTACTATTTATTTCATTTCTATTTCTTTTCTCTCTGTCTAAATCCTAATCTGTGTCTAAACCCTAAACATAAACGTTAACAATACTCTAAATACGAAAATTCCCTATCTATTCATCATTCTAATTTCTTCAAAACCCCTAAAATTTCACTATTATTATTATTATTATTATTATTATTATTATTATTATTATTATTGTTGTTGTTGTTGTTTTTGTTTTTGTTGTTGGATAGAAAATGAAGAAAAAAAAAATTAGTTCCAAGAGGGATAGATTATATCTCATTGAGGGAGGTAACACAAAAATGATGAGATTTACACTAATATTATACCATCATAATCCCACAACTCCTATGAGTACAAACTTACCCTAACCAAACAGACTCTATGAGTACAGCTCCTCAAACAACAATGTATTTCATTAAACAGAATAGTTCTGTTACATGAACTGCATATAAGATAACATATATAACAACACAACCATTATTGTTTCTCCTCCATATATATAGAAATATATTATGAATGTTTATACGATGGTATGCATAAAGTGATACGAAATGGCCAAGATGTTGCTGCACAATTTCCTCAGGTGCTCATCGGCACTAAACATGGGGGGCTCAACTTCAGGTGCGTCATTGAAGGCCATATTGCAGGTCACAATATCATCGGTTGTCGTGTAAAGAACACTCTCCAATCTCCCAATGTCGTGAACCTTGATGGCGGTCGTGGCAACGTTTAGGTCATCAAGCATTGACTCGTAGTTCTCGACGCACCTGTCGAGGATCTTGACAACTTTATGGGGTGTGGATGGATCCATGCACATGTTCTTCGCCTGCTGCAGAGTCTTGTTGGTTCTATCGAAAAATGCGTTCATCTCTATCTTAAGGACGCTAAGAGGGTCGATGGTGACTCCGTCTTCATGGCCTTCGACGAGTGGAATGACGGCCATGACACATTCATTGACGAAATCCGTAACGGAGCAGATATTTCTGATGGTATCAACAGATGAGATGAGATCTCCTGATAGCATTGGGAGATTTAAGAAGGCTGCTACGTCGGCATGCAAACCTGAGAGATCGACATTGAGTGATGGGGATGGGGCAGATGAAGGGATGTTAGAGATTAGGGAGATGGCTGCTGAGGCAAGGCCATCACGGACAGCTGAGATCTCGGAGTACACCAGAGAAGACAGGGCCAAGAAGAGGATGATGGACTTGCTGAGCTCCATTGATATGATCTCTTCTCTCTCAAAGAGAAAAGATTAATCAAAAAAGGAGGAGGAGAGCTTGAGGGAGGAGTGAAGCCAAGGTTGGGGGTTTTTAACAAGTGTGGGAATGGCTATGCATGGAAACATAGTTACCATACAAAGTTTAGCAAACTCTATTTAGAGCAACGGTTCCTATAAAAAGAACTACAGATTAGGAGCTAGGAAAAAAAATAAAAAAAGAAAAATTACTGGATGGCCAGGTTTGTAAAAGTTAAATAAAGTAAATGTCACAAAGATCAGAAGCACTGCCCTGTAAACTGAATTTCTATTACCTAACACAACTTAAACATCTAATAATTAAACTATATGGAACCATTAATTAGGCTGCTCTTGAACAAATCCACTACCACTTATTGACGATTTTAGGGGTTAATCACAGCCACATTGATAAAATCAGAGCACCTCTTTTTTTTTTCTTCTTTCTTTTTTTTGGGCAAACTACAAAGCTAACATGCCTTAGTAGAAATGCACTAGTTACACAGGTTCTATAATCCAGTGACTTGAGCATTTTGCCTAACAAATTCCCAAACCCAGTACACTTAGCGTCTAAATACATTAGAATATATCACATGGAATAAGCAAGCTTGATATAAAATTGTTAGGATTTTAGCTCAAATCTTCACAAGTTGGATTTTAAATTCATTTAGGAGATGTAATTTTCTATTTTATAGTTGTTTGTTCTAATAGAAGTAGTAATAGTTTTTTATTGGATATTATTTGTTCTAATAGTAATAATTGTCAAGTAAAAAGAGCACTTACAATTAGAGCTATATTAAGAATTTTGATTGTATTGTAGTTTTTAAGATGTTAAATGGTGAAAGTTTAACAATTTTGCCCTTTCTAAAATTGCAACAAAATATTTGTTTGTGGACGCAAACAAATAGGTTACCGAATGACATAAATTTTTTTTTTTTGCTTTTCTATTTTGTCTATTTAACTGGTGTGCTTTTACTTAAAATTTGAGTCAATAAATTTTAAAAGTAAAATCTCAACAAAAACAAATAAAAATCTTAAAAACCAATCCAATATAACAATATTCTACAAGGCGTACATACAAAATTTCATCCACCACGTGGAAAACCACTGTCCCAAGGAAAACAGAAACAGTGGTTGTCCAATAGGGACAACAGAAAAGCACCCATTCCCGAACCCCACCCATCAAAATTATAAAATCTATGGCATTTCTAAAAAATCCTATTCCACATTACTTCATCACCTAATTCTATGGTGAAAATTCCTCATGCTGTTGTACGTGGTAGTCAAAAGCTTCAGACTGATTCAAGACTTCCAGTTAACGTACCCTTTTTTCATCGACCTTCACGAAGATCTTCAGAAAAACCTCCTGTTCGGGAGATGCTATCATTATCGAAGGCACCTACCGAGTAAGGACCAGAAGAGAACATTGAAGATGTCCCATCGGACTCGAAAGTAGTAGATGACTGTCTCAGATTGGGTCGTGCGTTGGAAGAGGTTAACATCGAATCTTGATATTCTGTAATGCGCTGTACCATTTTAAGTGACTGAACCACTTCACCCATTGTGGGCCTTTGACTTGCCTCGGGGACAACACAAGCAGCAGCAATCGTGCAAACCCGTAAAAAATCTTCCTTTGGATACTTTCTTTCGAGCCTTGAATCAGCAAGCTCTTCCAACCGATCCTTGTCTCTGAGAATTGGCCTAGCCTGGAACAAATAAAATCCACTTGTCTTTAGAAAAAGGCCTAAACCTAGACATGGAACCATAATAATAGTGATTAAACAAAAATGGAAGAACAATAGTCGATCTAGGGCCTACTAACCCAAGTAACAAGGTTCTCCTGTCCAGATGGTTGTGACATATCTACAGGCTTCCTTCCAGTCAGCAGCTCAAGGAGGACCACACCATAGCTGTAAACATCGCTTTTAACGAGTAGATGTCCAGTCATAGCATATTCAGGTGCCACATACCTAATCAAAACCATTATGTCTTAATTCCAACTTAAATTGGAAAAATAACAAGATTTAACAGGAGGAGAGTAAGAAACTTACCCAAATGTGCCCATTACACGAGTAGATAGGTAATTGGCTCTGCCTTCAGGTGCCTGTTTGGCAAGGCCGAAATCTGCAACCTTGGCATGAAAGTTGTTCTCAAGTAATATATTTGATGCTTTGAAATCTCTGTGGATAACACATGGTTGTGAGTCCTCGTGAAGGTATGCAAGTCCTCTTGCAGCATCAAGTGCAATCTTCATTCTGGTGTCCCAATCCAAAGGACAATTTACTCCTAGAGGACCTGAGGCAAAATATGACAGGACCATTGTGAATATTGTGTATCAAAGATCTTATAAATGAGCTTAATATCTTAATGAATCTGCAACAGACACAGAGTCCAGTCAAAAAAGGATAATGGTAGTAATGCTAAACTCTCAAATGCCAATATGATTCAAGAACACAAATTACCATGGAGCCAGGCCTCCAAGCTTCCATTTGAAACAAGCTCATAACAAAGTAGTTTCTGTGAAGAGTCACGATTGCTATAGTAACCCACAAGTTTCACAAGATTACGGTGATGAAGCCTGCTCAGCATCTCAACCTCAACCAGAAACTCTCTATCCCCTTGTTGCCCTCCACTAGTAAGCCTCTTAATCGCTACAGCAGTACCATCACTTAAGACACCTTTGAAAACTCTGCCAAAACCACCTTCTCCAAGTATGCTTGCAGATTCAAAGTTGTTTGTTGCTTCTTTAAGTTCTTCATATGATAGAAACCGCGTACTAGTTGGATGGGGAAGAGATCCTCCTGCCTGAACTGCATCTGCAGTCCTTGGTTTTGCTGGGAAAAAGATGAAAAAAATACTGTAAATATCAAAATTTATAATAGAAATTTAATATATACTAGCGCTCAGGTTCATAAGTTGGTCATCAACCTACTACACCCCAATCCTTTACCAAGGCTTATGACCAGCAGCGAATAGGACATTCAACATGACACGGGCTTGGGGGTTGTGTAGTATTGGCATTCCTCTTTCATTGGAGGCCATAGACTTATGTAATATCAACCAAATGAAATGCATATTGGGTTATATATCTGTTAAATGCATTCCTATTTCATCGGAGACCACAGATTTTTCTATTCAGTTGACACATGGTTTCCCATTAAGTAAATGACCCATCATTTATAAAGCTTCAAAATGACACTTTACCTTGGCTGCCATATATCTAAGACAGTTCATCCAAAGAAATCGATGCCAGAAAATCTTGATTACCATTTTTTCTGCATTTATTTGCATAGGGTTTTGGATATGAAAGTTTACAATCATAGTTTTATGATCTTGCATAACAAACATTGAGAACAATTCCAAACTCTGGATGCTTATCAATGTTTCGTCCATAACTCATCTCTGCATGTACTTATTTTACAGGATAACTGTCTAAAGATTATTAATAAATGAAAGCAGCCTAACACAAAAGAAAGCATTTGGACCTACTACTTAAAATACCCACCAGTTTCCTCAGGAGGTTCTTTAGTCTTTCCTTCACGAAGTACACATGAACAGATTATAACCACAAATATGATGGCCAAGATCAGTATGCCAGCAGCAATAAAAAATATAAGAATCAAATTTGAATGTTTCCCTCTTTTAGAAGCACTTAGTGATGTATTAGTTGAGGATTGTCGTGTTGGCGCCTCCACGGGCGAGGAAGCAACAAGAGGAGCTGTACACCAGATCCAAAGCTATGTTAATATACAAATAACACGATTAACATTAATAAACATCCAATAATGTAAAAGTTTAAGCTAAAACAAAATCTCTGCCATGAAGAATAGTCAGCTTGCATATCAAAAGGAAGATATTAGAGGGGAAAAAGAATACATCTAAACTACTTATCAATATAATATATCTAAATTGAAAATTAATTTTAATCTAAGTTGAATTTCAACTTAACTTTTTCTCGATATTTCTTTTTTTCTTTCTGGGGCAGGGAATGGTAAGGTTGGATTCCAATTCCTGAACTAAATTTAAATTGCATTGCATTATATCAAAAGCAGCATTGTCAACCTGTGCTTTTCCTCAGAAGAAAATCCACTGACTGCCCTTCCCTTTTTTTTTCCTTTCGGAGGAGGGATATGAGTCCACAGTGACCACAAAATATCATATTGCTGGGAATTATGCTGTTTCATGGAGTACCAGGTGGAATTTCTTCTTTTTTTATTTAAGTTAAGGGAAGCAGGCTGGTGAATGGCGATAGTCCAATTGCGAGAGCAGAGCCATGCTAATTGAGCAATGTCTCCCCCAAGCTAAGCAAACACAAGAATTTGAGAGAATATTCTTCTGCCACTTGCATATTAAAATAGCCTCTGACCCAGTGACTTAACAGTCTGGATTTTAGATTGCAAATAACGAAATCAGGCATTCATCTATTAACTTTCACAGGGGATTGAAATGCTCCCTGAGAACATAACAAAATTCATATTTATCATCAGATTATCCTCCTTAGGGATTAAAGTAGCCTTCCAAACAAAATGACCTATTAAAAAATAATCTTAGATTTTCAAAAAAATGCAATTAACTAGTAATTCAAAAGATAATTTTCAAGTCAAATAAGGGCATGCAACCAGTAGCCCTCATTCATATGTATGAGTAGCCCCCATCAGTTTATCACTTTATCCTCATTAGGGATTAAAGTAGCTCTCAAAACACAATGAGCTATTAAAACATAATCTTAGATTTCCAAAAAAAAATGCGATTAACTAGTAATTCAAAAGATAATTTTCAAGTCAAATAAGGGCATGCAAATGGTAGCCCTCATTCATATGTATGCTATCTTTGGAAATCTCCATTCCTTTGCATTACGTTCATCATTCTCTGCTTCTAATGCAAGTGCAGTTCCTTGAGAGTTATATATAGCACTATAAGCAGAAGCAGAAGCAAGTGCAGTGTCTATTTTCCCTAGCTTCTGGGGCAGCTTATGCTGCTAAGAAGCAGAAGCTGAAAAGATTATTCAGGCCCAAAATCATAAGGTACAGAACATAGCTTCTCATAGGAATTTAACAAAAATATTAGATTCCTAAATTGAACTTGGATGGCAAAGGAATTTACACTATTGCCACTATAACAACCATTATTATTAAAATATTGAGATTATTAGTATCACAATTACTATTACTATCATCATCATCGTTATTGTTAAAATGTTGTTTTTATTATTATTAATATTTTATTTTGATTAAAATAAATATTTTTTAATTGTGCAAGTATAATAGTTAATTTGATGAAGAAAACCATCTACATCCAATTAGTCAATTGATATTGAAATGCCCTCTTTGCTAGTTTTAACGTTTAAAAGCACTTTTAGAACTTATTCAATCAAACACACCAACTTTTGCATCTTAGATTGGCAACAGTTTTAACAAAATTTTCAAAAGCTAAACAACTTTTAACTCAACAGCACTTCTACCCACAATTGTATAAAATTGTTTGCGTACAAGAATGATAGTTACATCAATCATACAACAGCTAACTCCAAGTTGTTATGATTCAACCACACAATGCGGTGCTAGCAATCCCAAACACTAATCATGTGCACAGGATGATATATATCATAGGATATAAATGAAGCATGGGAATTTAAAGATACATATATTGAGTAGTTTATGGAATAATATGAATAAACATTCATCAGTGTGAATCATGACTAACATTACTGTATGGCACTCATGGCTTCCTTTCAGCAACAACAATCAACAGTTACAAATATGTGTTACACTATTCTTATGCTTCCTTGAAGCTTATACAATATGCAGCATGCAACACAGATAGACAAGCAGATTTGTAAGCATAGCTTCCTTTCAGGCAACAGAAATCAACAGTTACAAATGTGTTTTACACTATTCTTATCCTTCCTTGCAGTTTATACAATATGCAGCATGCAACACAGATAGACAAGCAGATTTGTAAGCATAGCTTCCTTTCAGGCAACAGAAATCAACAGTTACAAATGTGTTTTACACTATTCTTATCCTTCCTTGCAGTTTATACAATATGCACAGCATGGAACACAGATAGACACAGATTTGTAAGCGTTGCCTACACAATTCCAACATGAATTGCATGAAAAGCTATGTGCAATTGAGAAAACCATAGTAATGCAAAAGCATGCATAATTGAGGAAACACAAGATTTTAGACAAACATAATAATACAGTGGAGTCCTAGAACCATTGAAGAGCATGTCAACATTTACCTTGAGAAGGTGCTGGAGGCTCAAACCAGATAAGATTGAGGAGCTTGTAATCACCCACTAGCGTAGATTCAAAATGAATTTTGTGGTTAGCAAGCGAAGAGTTTATTGCAGATGCCTCACTGGCGGAGAAATTGATTCCAGTATGTGGAGTGATATCCATTGAAATATTTAACCTTGACAAATTGAGTACATAAAAGTTGATCAGCTCAATTTGGGAAGGTCGCAGACCAAGCTCAGAAGCAAATTCAGTTAGAAAAAGATCCCAATTAGGATTCTGTGAGACATTTAAGAGGAGAAGGTCAAGCTTTATGGGATACACACAGTGGCAACCATGACTCCCTCGTTTCAACACCGAGTTTGGTTTGCAACAATCTGGCAAAATGAGAAATCACCAATGTTAACTCAAAGGCAGGTGGTTGAGCATACTAGCACGCAGTTGGTTAATAGTTTAGGTAAAGTAATATATCAAAGGATATCCGACGGTTAAGTTGGGATGTAAAAGATAAAAATGAGCATACAAGAAGAAAAAGAGAAAAAAAAAACATGTAATTATAAATAATCTTACTAGATATGTATGGAGACAAAGGTGGCTGAGCTAAACCGGTAGGAATTGTACCAGTGCTGGAGTTTGCTGGGGCAATATTAGCCAAGCCAGCACTAGGAGGAACTAACGCACTCCTCTTCATCGATGGTTTTGACAAATGTGAACTTGTAGGAGGGTGGCCAGAAGTGATCAGTGGACCATAGAAAGGAGGATGAGCAGGTGCTACCACGACCACTGGTGCCACATGTGGTGAGAAATGATTCTTTCGTGGTCTGTGAAACAGTGGCACATTGGCAGGCAGGGGCAGATCAGAAATAGCTGGTGCGGCCAAAGGCGCTAGAGTTTGAGATAACAATGGTGCTTTGAGTAGATTATGGGATAAATCGGCATTGGTAACAGAAATCATAAAACATAAGGCAACTAAAAGTTTCAGCAACACATAATGGTCCTTACTCGGTGCTCCTGCAGTACGTATTCAACATAAAGTTCAAGAGGAAGAAAACAGACACAGACAAATCTTATCTTTTACATTATGCAATAATACTAACAACTGATAACAAATTTATTGCAACATTCAGTGAACCCCTAACTAAATCAGATGCAAAAGATCATAAATTCAGACAATGACTACATTTAATTTTTGATATAACCTTATGCCCCATTTTCTTTTTATAGGAAAGAAAAAAGAATGCAGGAAACAAAAAGAAATTATAATTTTCACATCCAGTATCTCACCAAAATACAGCAGAATAAAAAATAAAAAATAAAAGCTCTTGCCATTTGAAGATAACTACTTAGTCTTCTAAAACAAAGATATAGAGAGAACATCAATACAAAAAATTATATTATTTTTGTTCTCCATTTGCTCCACAATCAAATGGAAAGTAAGGTAAACATATGACAAAACATCCAACTAATAATAGCATAAACAAGATCACACAACCTTCAAAACTGAAAACCCACACAAGCAAATAAAAAATTCACTAAACCAGTAATACCAATATGTTAAGAAAATGTCTAACTGTTTCAATTACCTTGCATTTGTTTTCTGACAGTACTAAGGAAAATTTTAGAAAAGCGTTACTTAAGACTTGTATTTAATACTGACTTTGCTCCATTTTTCATATAGAAATGAAAAGGGCCAAAAAAATAGTTAAACTGAGAAACATAAGGAAATATTTTGTTCAACCTGGTTCGAAGTAATAGAAACTCTAAGTTCCTGTTTGACGAGAAATGGAAGGAAAAGAAATTCTATTTTTGGTTCTCGGATTTTTTTTAATCATCAAGCTTCCAAAAATCTAACTCAACTGGGCCTAATACAGCTGCTTAGCTTAGTTCATATGAGTATTTCATTTACTGATACAAAGAGAAAAAGCATAAATTATTCAGCACTTCTATTTCTTATCTTACTCAATTTTCTATGTAACGAAAGAACAAGGCGTCGAGTCAAAATTTTAATTAATCATCATTTCTCGCTTTTTCTTAGTTACCAAACACTGCATGAAGAAACACATAAAATGCCACCGAAAACAAATCATACCGTGAGCTAAATCGAAATGACATAGCATGTTAGTGTTAAACTTACCGGCGGTACTCGAAACAGCAAGCACCGACATCACCGACGCCTTTGATTAGTCTGGACACGTCAGATCTGCAGGATCTCAACAAATCGACGGCGAGACAACGCTTCAGATAAGCATAAGACCCAAACACGAAGCAACACTACAAGCAAAACTCATTTCCAACAGCCAGTGAAGGAGGATCCAACGGTGGAGATATAGTCACAAGAACCAGAACTCGTGAGAAATGACTCAGACTCAGAATCCCCATTACTGACTTGAATCGGAGAGATTTTAGCTCGAGTAACGAAGAACTCTTGAGACTGGAGATATCGTTAGCTTCACTCCGTTTTCAGTATTGAAGAAGCTGGTCTTTTTCTTCTTTTAAGAAAAGTTTTCCTGTACTGTTTTGGCCGTTTTCTTTGTGTATGGTTTTCAATGTGCAATAAAAGAAGAGGGCGCACAGAACATTTTATTTATTTCGCCCTTAGCGGAAAATAACAAATTAACGGTAATAAAGGACGTCACTGCTCTGGACTCAGGAGTCAATACTTCAGGAGTCTACAGGAGGTGAAAAGAGCCTGTGTCCGCCGGTACATTATTCTGACATAGATAGCCAAAGTTTTAGCCCTTCTATTGAATACACAATTTTGATCCACAAAGAAGGCAAAAGTTGCTAAACCACTTGTAATAGTAATCAAAAGTAACAATCCATCATATATGGTTGGTTAAGAACTCCAAGCTGTTTGAAGAAACACCAACTCACCCAAAAAGTATAGTCAGGAAGATTAAAATCCATCAGATATGGTTGGTTAGGAACTCCAAGCTGTTTGAAGGAACACCAACTCACCCAAAAAGTATAACCAGGAAGATTAAAATACATGTGTATAGAGTTGTATATGCTAGCTTTCCTGAGCTAAGACTTCTTTTGTAATTTTGTTTATGATATTAAAAGTTAGCGCTCTCATTGTATATCTCTTGAGTATGCCCAGTATATTTCATATATAATTGATTAATTCAAGTCTTAATTTACAGATCAAAAAAAAAAGTAACAATCATTAAGAACATGTTTCTTTCATTAAGAACAGAAGTATGATAGAAAGTATTTACCTAGTGCAAAAGCTTTTCCGCAAATATGGCACGAAGAGAATTTCTCCTAAATGTGTGCTGAAGATTGATCTGAGGAAGGCCTATAACTCAGTCAATTGGGAATTCCTGAAAAGTATGCTCAAGGGTTTAGGCTTCCTGGCAAAATTCATAGACTGGATGATGGAGTGTGTATCTACAACATCATACTCTATTACTCTTAATAGGAGTCTCCATGGGTTCTTTGAAGGCAAGAGAGGTGTCAGATAAGGGGACCCCTTATCCCCATTCCTATTTGTTCTTTGCTTGGAATACCTCTCAAGACTTCTGTCAAGGTTGAATGAATCCTCTGAATTTAATTTCCACCCAAAGTGTGGGCAACTCAAGATTACTCACCTAGCATTTGCAGATGATCTCATCCTGTTTGCTAGAAGGGATGTTAGGTCAATCAGTATGATTATGGAATGTGTTAAGAGCTTCAGTGACTGCTCTGGTCTGCAAGATAGTTTATCAAAATCAAGCATGTTCACTGCTGGGACCTCTAAGCAAGATCTTCAAGAAATCAGAAGGGTCACAGGTTTTGAAGAAGGCTTGATCCCCTTCAAATATCTAGGGTCCTTTTGGCCTCAACAAGACTAAACACAGTGCATTATCTTCTTCTTATTGAGAAAATTTATGCATACATCAATACTTGGGTTGGCACAATGCTATCCTTTGCTGGAAGGGCTGAATTAATTAAATCTGTCCTGCAAGGTGTGGAGTGTTTTTGGCTGACTATTTTTCCCATTCCAGCCAATATTATGGACAGTATAATCAGAATTTGCATATCATTTTTATGGAGTGGTAAGAACTCGGGCATAAAAAAGGCTCTGCTTGCTTGGAAGGAAGTCTGTTTTCCAAAAGCAGGGGGGGTTGGGGTTCATTGACCTCAAAAGTTGGAACTCAGGACTGCTATCCAAAGCTCTATGGAACATCTACCATAAGAAAGATTCATTATGGGTCAGGTGGGTGGATCATTTCTATTTGCAAGGGACTTTCATTTGGAATATAAGGCCAGAGCATGAGGACTCAACCTTATGGAAAAAACTTCTTAAAATAAAAAATGGTCTGATCTCTTCAGAGGCCTCCATTCAGCAGGCAATGGTCAGGATACTGCAGTAGGAAGAGCAAAATTCGATTAGTATAAAAAAGACTTATGACTTTTTCAGGCCCAAAGGAACAAAAGCTATGTGGGCATCAGTGGTGTGGAGCAGCAAATGTACCCCCAAGCATGCCTTCATCTTATGGTTAGCCATAAAGGATAAACTGCTCACAAAGGACAAGCTCTTTTTCACTGAAATGGACAGAACTTGCCCCATGTGTAGAGATTTTGAAGAGTCAGTAAATCATCTCTTCTTCTCTTGCTGAATTAATGCGTCCATATGGAAAGATACTAAAACCTAGTTAGATAGCAGAAGGGGGATGAACACCATCAAAAGTGCAGCAAAATGGTTCCATAAGGAAGCTCGAGGGACTGGCCCGTCTGCCAAGGCCAAGCGTGCTGCTTTAGTCAGCACAGTACACCACATTTGGCTAGCTAGGAATGCTAGACAGTTTGAAGGCATAGTTACTTCCCTAAACAACATTGTCAGAAAAATTAAAATACATGTTTATAGAGTTATATATGCTAATTTTCCTAATTTTAGACTAAGTCTGTAAATGATCTTCATGTTCTTATCTCCTAGGTATGCCCAGTGTATTTTTGTATATAATTTTTTATCTATAAAATTAACTTTACCGATAAAAAAAAGTAACAATCGCAGATTTGGTTGGAGTATTGACGGTAACAGGATGATTTTTTTATTGGTTCGGATTTAAATTTAATGGTTTAAATTAAGTGAAAATTTTATTGATAATGTTAATTTTTGAGTTTTACACTTATATTGACGTTATCTATGAAGCTTCTTAATATTATCGGTAAAATTTTCGGTTTAAACCATTGAGTTTAAAACTAAACCAGTCAAAAAAAATTACGGTTTATGTTTGTAACAAATAAATTTTATAAATTTAATAGATTTTTATTTATAATTTTATATTTGTTGTATTTGTAAAGTTAAAAAATTATTGATTTTGTTTGTAAATTAATTTATTAGAGAATTGAGTTAGATTGTTGTAAATAGTATCAAAATTAATTTCATAAAATGAAGAAAAATTTTATGTTCGAACAAAACTTTCTTTCATATAATTGAGTTAAAAAATAAGTCTTTTACAAAAAAAAATTAGAATATAAATATTAGATTCAAGATAATTAATTTATTTTAAACATTATAAAATGATAATTGAATTGGATTTTATAATTTTATATAATAAATTAAATATGAAAAATTATTTCAATTTCGTTTGCAAATGAATTAATTTTTTTATAATAATATCTTCTAATGAATTGAACAACTGATTATATATTATTCAAGAACTAAAAATATTGGTTAGAAGTAAGTTTTCTCAGGGTTATCATTACTGTTTTCTATCATGTTCTTCTTGGTCCACCTCACTTGTTGCTGGCGCTACCACGAAATTGGAAAATATATCATGATGTTGTTGTCTGTGAGGCGGTAATGGCATCATGAGTTGAATCATAACGTAAACTGGCCAACACCTAACTCTGCGCATACCTAAGTACCTAACACCTCTCTCATGCTGGCATGACATCATTTAAAGTGATCAATAAAATAGTAAGCTTTACTAGTGATTTCATCCATTTGTCACCGCCAAGCTATCTTGACAGT
Organism: Bretschneidera sinensis; assembly: GCA_023935145.1. Lineage (NCBI taxonomy): Eukaryota > Viridiplantae > Streptophyta > Magnoliopsida > Brassicales > Akaniaceae > Bretschneidera > Bretschneidera sinensis. The sequence continues at coordinate 38,203,776 of CM043697.1, read as the reverse complement.
GATGACATTAAGTGCATTTGATCTACATGAATGAAATCACAAATTTTCCCTCTAGCTTCTATCATTGAAATCACAAATTTTCCTATCCTTTCTCACCCTTCAAATACACTCCAATCTCTTTTTCTACCCCATTAAATTCCTAAAGGTATTTGCGCGATTTCTCTTTCTTCTCTCTCGCTTGAACGGATCTAAGGGAGTTACGGGTCGGGCTTCTAGTGACCGGTCGAATTTGAGACATTGGTCACGTTGGTGGCACCGATTGGGACGGTTGATGACCGGAGGCACCGGATCGAGTTGTTGAAGAAGCAAACTGTTCACGGTCTTTTCAAGGGCTGAGACGACAGCAGACAAGAATGAGGTTATTGAGTTTCGATTGACCGGAGATCTCGAGTCATATGGTGGGATCGGAGCTCTTGGGATGATGGCTTCAGCAAGAAGATATTTTTTGTTTCTGTTATGCTCACATTTTCTTTCTTTTGGTATTTTTAGTTTTGGAAGGAAGACGAAAAAGAAAAAGAAGTAAGTAAGAAGATAATGCAAAAATATTTCAAATCAAGTTACTCTCATCTGTAATAAATCGTTCTTAACAGTTAATAATGTTAAAAAAAATCCACATAATAAAATATTTCAATATTCAACAATTATCACTAAAAACAAATATCACTATAGAATGTTTCACCAATAAATCCATTGTCAGAGATTTACCGCTAACTGAGATGTTAGAAAAAGTGCTTTTACTGTAATAACCTCAACTTCTATCAATAATAACAGTAAGTACCGAGAGTTAAATTGACTATTTAAAAAATAAAACAAAATCTCATTTGCCTCTCTCTCACTGGGTTTCTCCCTTCCCCATCCCAAATCTCCTTCCCATCACCGCACCACACCATCACTGTACCAAGCCACCAGCAACCACTATCACCAAACCACCACGTATTATTTTCTTCACTTCAGTTGCACAAAAAGCTTTCACAACTGCACCAAAGCTAACAGGAACTAAGTAGGAATTAAAAGCTTTATTAGTCATAAAGAAAAAGAAAACTTCAGAAAATAAACACAATATATTAAAAATTAGACCTCTGAAGGAAATCCATCTCGCCCCATATATGGAACCAAGTTCTCGTCCTCCCTCCCCAATGTCCATCTCCCACGCAGTGAGCCAAATAATATGTAACATATATCTTCGATAATAAAAATTAACTTCAAAGTTGTAAAATGTCTGTTAAAAATTAACTACAAGGTAGTAAAATGTCCGTTAATTTCTACTTAATTTAGGGAAGTTTGATACATGATCAGTGTGATTATGAGAAAATTATTATGCTCAGAAACACTATTTGCATTGTCTCAGTGCCAAAAGACTAGATCATATCCTCTGCGTTTTATCCACTTGGTTTTATAACTTAATTCGACTTTCATCAACTTCCCTTGAGGGCTATACTTTGTGAAAAACCAATGTAGGTTTCTACGAGTCTAAGAATAATTGCTTTCACTTTGACAAGGTTGGAATGCAAATTCGGGCGCAAACAATAAAATTTTATATAGAAGACATCAAACTACGACCAACTCTTCATTCCAAGACTTCCCTTGAGTAAGATATGGACACATGGGAGCTTTAGGATTGGCAAATGACGTAGAATTTGAAACCATCACCAGCTTTGGCTGCAATATTCAAGTGTTGAGTTAGTCCATGTGGCAATGTTATCAGCGTTCCTTATGACGTTCTAGACAATAAGAGCGGCAAAAACATCAAAGAATAAGATAAAAATTACCTGAACATAAGAAGCAGCAAGGGAGCAATCAACCTACATTTGACATACTTGTACTGGAATCAGCAAAGGAGAAGTCTGCTTGCTGATTTATAAGCTGGAACCTCAGAGAAGCTTTCCTATCTTTGTATAACGTGAATTGGAATAGATTGCATACTTGTGCTGGAATAAAAATAAACAAAATGACAGATTGAAGAAATTTTGATCCATATGGTTCTACCAATAAACTTTTATCTCAATATCATTAGTTATGTTGAACATTAGTTCCAAAAAAGGAAAATTAGTTATGTTGCACACACTTTTATGGGAGCCGAGCAGATATATGGCGTCTCTTCTCTAGGGTTATTTGCTGGAGGACAAGCTGATGAGCAATACCAAAACAAAGTTCTAGTTTTTGAAACAATCAAGCATGTACAAGTTCCTTCATTATGCAATTATCAAGGAAAGACTTAATCCTACAATCATGTAAATATCTGTTGGGTGAATAGTTAAGTTCTTATAGAAGCTCAGTCAGTAATTTGTGTGGCACTCTTATCACATTTCGAGCACAAAGTAAAGCCTGGAAGTTCATAGTGGGAAAGTCATAGTATTGAGCCACTCTCGCTTGTGCATGGTTTGGATTAAAAGGAAAAACCCACTTTAGTGTTTTTACAAACTACATAGTTGATTAACAAATTCTTTCTTGTCGAATAAAAGGTTAAAAAAAGCAACTGTTTCAAGAGAATATATAGTTTCACACCTTTGTTCTGCTAGATAAGCTGAACATATAACTCAATGATCAGAGTTTAAAAAAAGGAAACAAAAAAGAACTCAGTGAAATGCTTGCACCTACAATCAAATCAACACTCTGCTGGAACAATGATATGCAAAAACAAACAGATGTGGCTCACAAAAGTCAGACCCAAACTAAATTTTGCAGAGTTCTAGGAAAAAGAACCCTGGTTTCTATTGACGACTGCAGTATGCTTACACTATTGTATTTCTAAGAAAATAAAACGTGTGACATACAAAACTATAATATTATAACGTTGTTAGGTTGTTCAATAAAACTATTCTACCATTACCAATAATCACCACAAGAACAATGCCCATCTTTGAAATGGTGGAATCTGCTAGCATCTCTCACGACAATTTCGCGTCCACTAACCAGAGCCATCAACTTAATTGCCTTGTGGCAGTCATTGCAAATTCGATGACTCTGCACAATTTGCAACGGTGTCCACTCTGACGTATTGATCAGCCCGAAAGCTATTGCCAGTTTCTCACTGTGGTACAACAATATATGCTCTTCCTGTTCATCCACATCAGGAAGCAAAGTTTTAACTTCAGGAACATAACCGTACTCAGATATTTCTAGCATCAAGTTATCCACTTTGTGGTAAATCTCCTTTGTTTGGACATGGCACTTGTCTCCGGAAAGGAAAACATAAAGTTGTTTCTTAACTTCAATCAAACTGCATGCCGGAAGCATTCTCAAACCCTTTCTCTTTAAAGTCTGCAGAACAGCAGCAGCTTCCTTTAACTTTCCAGAACCGTTGTAAATATTCAAAAGCACAACATAATTACTAAGCTTTTCAGGCTCCATTCCGTATAATTTTTCAGCAGCAAATTTCCCAAGCTCTAAGTTCCCATGGACCCGACACGCTGTTAGCAAGGCAGCCCACATATTTGCAGTAGGCTTGAAGGGAGCACCTCTGATTAATGCAAAGGCTTCATCTAAAAGCCCCTCTCGACCTAATAATTCAATCATACATGCATAATGCATTGCACGGGGCTTGATCTTGTGATCTCTATTCATTGACTGGAAAAATTCCCACCCGCGTTCAGATAATCCTGAATAGCTACAGGCAGATAACACAGCAAGAAAAGTGACATGGTTTGGTATCATTCTTTCATGAAGCATTTGCTCAAACATCTCAACAGCCTCAGCTCCCCGACCATGATTACCATATCCAGCTATTAAGGCATTCCACGATATGACATTCTTGCAGGGCATCTTGTCAAAAACATGTCGAGCATCATTTATTCTTCCCCATTTGCTGTAAAAATCCACAAGTGCTGTGTTTGCCACTATATCTGATCCAAAACCACGACGAACCAGACCTGCATGAGCTTGCTTAGCATGTTCAAGTGATGCTAACCTAGCGCAAATCCTGATAATGATTGAAAATGTGAAATGGTCCATCCTAACTCCAGAATCACGCATCTCATAATACATGCTCAGAGCTTCCTCACTATAACCATGAAGAGCATAACCTGCTATGATAGAATTCCATCCTACTGTAGTCTTCTCCGGCATCTCATCAAAAACAAATTGAGAATCTTCAATGCTCCCACACTTACTATACATATCAATCAGCGCGCAGGACACAAAGATATCATCACCGACACCCATCTTCAATGAACATGAATGCAACTGTCTTCCTGCATCAATGAGGCCCAGTCCAGAAGATGCCCGAATCATTGTGGCAAATGTGCGGGACTCAACTTCAGAATACTCCTCCCACATTATTAGAAACAACCGAAACGCTTCTACATAATCCCCAGAGTCCACTAAGCCTGCAATAATGGTGTTCCATGACACCAAATTCCTCTCCGGCATTTCATCGAACAATCTACGCGCATCGTTCATCATCCCACACTTCACATGCATAAGCAGCACCCTGTTACTCATATACTGATCCAGCTCAAATCCATTACTGATAATGTAATTAAACACTCTCTTCACTCCTCTAATATATTTCAAACCAATGCACGCATTCACTAACGCATCATACGTACTACTACTCACATCAAAACCACCTCTAATCTCCAAAATCTCAAACAATTCAATCGCTTCTCTGTACCTATTATACAAAACCAACTTCTCTATCTGACTACAAATACCTGCACTGGGTTTCTTGATCTGGGCATCTTCTACATGAGTTTCTTTTACTTCCTCAATGTTAATTCTAGAAAGTCTCGGCTTGGGCCGTGGTTGCAGCCCATGATACAATGAAGAACACATGATTTTATCGAATGGGTTGCTCCATTTTCTTCTATTAAAACGGTACTCAGAAAACAAAGATTTTTGCTTTAAGACTTTATGATCTGAGAACGAGAAAGGGAAGCTACAATTACTTTGTATCTGATCCAACAAAATGCTTTGATAACGCGTGAGTGGTATCTCCATGATAAAAAAAATAGAACCAAATCAGTGAAAGCCGATGATAAGAATAGAGCAATTGTACCTTTGAAATGTGTTGATCGTAGCTGCGAGAAGAGATGTTGAAGTTTGAGATTTAAGAGCAGAGATTGGCGCAACGTTGTTGACCTTTTTGTTGATTGGTATCCTTTTTTTCTTCAAACTAATTTCTGGAGAAGAATGTGACAGTAAGCATTGTAAGATCCGCCAGGTAGTTGTGTTGGTTGCAACGACCAGTACGACATTTTGAACAGAGCCGAAAACAGCGCGTTTGCAGTTTGGACTTTGGACTACAAGAAAACAACGTTCGGTTTCGGTCTAAAGTTGGGCTTATTCTCTTCTATTTTATTAGGCCCGATAATTTCTGCACTTCGGTTCGGTCCTGCTCAGAGGTCTATCCTGGATCGACCCGCCCGATAAGCCGCCTACAAAGAATAGTGGATTAGTGGGAACTGGGAAGAAAAGTATCTATGATCTCTCCCAGTTCTGTTAAACACTCGGAACACAAAAATCACCAAAACCACACAGAAAAAACACCAATTAACTTGGGCTTATTCAATCTAGGGTTTTCTTTGACCAACAATCAAAGCCAAAAATCGAAACTCCAAAGATGTCGAAACGAAAATTCGGATTCGAAGGATTCGGCATAAACCGGCAAAACACATACAACTTCGAGCGATCCCAAGCTCCGCAGCGCCTCTACGTTCCTCCTTCCTCTCGCGGCCACGATAACTACGAGGACACTGATATTGACAACATCGATTTCGAAGATAATGAAACTGCCAAGGACAGCGGCACTATCAACAACGACGACGGTGAAAATGACGATATTGACCCTCTGGATGCGTTCATGGAGGGGATTCACGAGGAGATGAGGGCGGCGCCGCCGCCAAAACCGAAGGAGAAGCTGGAGAGGTATAAGGACGACGAGGAGGACGATCCCGTGGAGAGTTTCTTGCGGGCGAAGAAGGACGTGGGGCTAACGCTGGCCGCGGACGCGCTCCACGCGGGGTACGGTTCCGACGAAGAGGTTTACGCGGCGGCCAAGGCAGTGGATGCGGGATTGGTGGAGTATGATTCGGATGATAATCCGGTGGTCTTGGAAAAGAAGAGGATCGAGCCGATTCCGGCTTTGGATCATAGTTCCATCGAATACGAGCCGTTCAATAAGGATTTTTACGAGGAGAAGGAATTGATATCAGGTACATTGGAATTTGTGATGTTCATTTTTTGTTTGGAATTTATGTATGATTGATCTTGGAGTGTGTAATTAGAAGTGACTGGTTAGTTAGGTTTATATGGTTAATATGAATATGAGGGTGATTGATTTTGTGGCTATAACACTTATTAAGCGCTACAGGCAACAATTTATGTGCTTCCGAGTTCCAAAAAAACAATTTATGTCCTTCTCTTTCTCTTGAGTTACATGGTTGCGTGTAGCTTTTGTTGTCCAGTTTCGTTCTGATTCATATTGGTGGGTAAATCACCATAGGAAGCTCTATCCACTTCGCTTATCCATTCGTTGTGATCTACCCCATATCTTGAAACAATAACCCTCTGCCAAAGTGCATCCTTTTCCACCAAGAATTTCCATAACCATTTCCTAAGAATAGCTTTGTTGAAAGAAGCAAGTGATTTGAGCCCAAAACCCTCTCTTTCAATTGGTTGCTACCTATCTGCATCCCCATTTAACAAGATGATAACTATATTCCTCTCCAGTGTTACCCCAAAGGGATCTTCTTTGAATTCCTAGCAACCACAACTGGAATAGGAAAATTAAGAATAGGAAGGCTAGCAATAGTGCTTTAGATAAGAGTCATTCTTCCTCCTTTCGAAAGATTTTTTCTGACAAGTAAAATTATAGTATAAAAGGGCACCAAGGGGGTGCCACCCTTATAGAGATATTACTTATTCCAATTGGCCAGCCTCTTCTTGAATTTCTTAACAATCAGATCCCAGATGGTTGTCTTTAAACTAAGCACCCAAAGGAAGCCCAAGGTAGGTGATCGTACACCCAACAGAAAAGCAAAAAAATTCTGAGTTATCCACTTGACCAAACGGAATAAGATCACTCTTGCTCAAATTAATCTTGAGCCCGGATAGTGCTTAAAAACAAAGAAGTAAGCATCCAAGATTAAGGACTTGATTCACATCAGTACCACAAAACACAACAGTATCATCGGCAAAAAAAAAGAAGAGAAAAGATGAGACACCTTCAAATCATCGCATTCCCTCTCATCGAAAAGCCCTGACCAAAGACCCTCTTTGTTTGCTTGAGTTAGCATCTTACTAAAATCCTGCATAACCAAAGTGAACAAGAAGGGAGATATGGGGTCTCCTTGTCTAAGATTCTAGAATCTTTGGAAAAATCGAACGGACCACCATTTACCAAGGTGGAAAAGCAAGCCGAAGACATGCACTCTCGAGTCCATTTGCACCAAAGCTCCCTAAACCCCATCCTCCTCAACAAATACAAAACAACGTCCCAACAAACATGATCATAGGTCTTCTCCATATCAAGCTTGCAAATCACTTCCCCTCATCATTCCTTCAAATGGGCATCAACCACCTCATTGGCAATCAAGGCGGCATCCATAATTTGTCTACCTTCTATGAAGGCACTTTGGTGAGGTCCGGCCACTTTTCCAATCACTTTCTTCAATCTAAAGGTGATCACCTTAGAAAGAAGCTTGTTGATACAAACTAAAAGGATGATAAGACCAACACCTTTTATGTTAGAGGCTCCCTCCTTCGGTATTTGGACAATAAAAGTAGCATTGTGTCTATCCACAAACTCGCTAGTAACATGAAATTTCTCAAAAGGTTTCAAAATATCACCTTTCACCTCCTGGTCCCCCTTGCAATTAGCTTGAAGAAAAGCCGTAGAGAATCCGTTGAGGACCAGGGCTTTATCCCCCGTTATACTCTTTAAGAGCATAAAAAATCTCCTTCCCCAAAGGACATTCAAGCGTGAAGCCAAATCCCCATCAATGTCAGAGAACTCCATCCCATTAAACAAGGGTCTCTTCTCACAAGTTTCTTTCTAAAGATTCTTGTAGAAACCACTAATAGCCTCTTTCATAACAATAACCTCCTTAAGAACCTCTTCATCAACCTCAATATCGCTTATGAAATTATGTCTTCTATGGAAGATTGGGAGTTAGCCAAACGATGAAAAAATCTCGTATTTCTATCACCCTCCTTAATACAAAGAGCTCTAGATTTTTGCGTCCAAGAGACCTCCTCCCTAGCAATCAATTTGGACAGCTCCCTTTTCTCGCTGACCTCCTTTTTTTCTCATCGCTAGAAAGGCCACGACTGAATTCTCATTCATCAAGATTGCTGATTTCCCTCAATAAAGTGGTCTTATTGATGTTCCAATCTCCAAAAGTCCCCTTATTCCGTTATTTCAGATCTTCTTTGAGGACCTTCAATTTATGGGCCGCCACAAAACTAGCGAAACCATCAACCTTAACCTCACTCCACCAGTTTTGGAGAAGATCTTTGAACTCCTCTACCTTTAGCCATGTATTTTCGAAACAAAAATGAGTAGGACTCATCTCAAACCCTCTACCTCAAGAACAATAGGATGATGCTTTTGCACCACATTTGGAAACAGGTCTAGAAAGAAGCTTTTGCACCACGTTAGAAAAAGAACCTCCCACTCTCAGTTATCAACAAGCGATCAATATGAGAGAGAAGGGTTCTTCCTAAAATTAGACCAAGTGAACAAACACCCCGGAGAGAGGCAAATCAACAAGGCCAAATTCCCTCACAAAATCCAAGGAATCTTCCAAAGAAAACCCAGATCTCTCACGAGAATAGAGCACAAGGTTAAAATCCCCTCCCACCGCTAATTGGAAGAACAATGTTATTATTACTATTTTATCTCACAGTTATGACTTTGAAATACTTTATATGACTGAGATCATTCATGATATTAACTGACCACTGACCATCATTATGAGTATAGGATTAACTTATCAAAACAAAATGATGGGTATAGGATTAGGTGTCACAGTGACACGGAAATTTTGCCTTCATATTCCATTGTACTTCTGTTAGTAGTTTTACTTGATGTTATACTTTTCAATGCATCGGATTGTATAATTTAAAACTTCTTTTTGTTGTACTAGTTATACTAAAATCTATTATGTTTACTCTAGGGATGAGTGAGCAGGATGTTGCCGAATACCGGAAGAGTTCTGCTATTCGTGTTTCAGGTTTTGATGTCCCAAGACCGATCAAGTCATTTGATGACTGCGGGTTTTCTTCACAACTAATGAGTGCTATCAAAAAACAAGGGTATGAAAAGCCTACACCAATACAGTGCCAAGCTTTACCAATTGTTCTTTCTGGGAGAGATATTATTGGTATAGCCAAAACAGGTTCTGGTAAAACTGCTGCTTTTGTGCTCCCCATGATAGTCCATATTATGGATCAGCCTGAACTTGAGAAAGAAGAGGGTCCAATTGGAGTGGTATGTGCGCCAACCAGAGAATTAGCTCAGCAAATATACTTGGAAATGAAGAAATTTGCAAAGTCACATGGCATACGTGTCTCTGCTGTGTATGGTGGAATGTCCAAACTTGACCAGTTCAAAGAACTCAAGGCAGGATGTGAGATAGTTGTTGCCACTCCTGGTAGATTGATAGACATGCTAAAGATGAAGGCACTAACGATGTTGAGAACAACTTACTTGGTACTTGATGAGGCTGATCGAATGTTTGACCTTGGTTTTGAGCCACAAATAAGGTCCATAGTTGGTCAGATTAGGCCAGACCGCCAGACTTTACTCTTTTCAGCAACTATGCCCTGCAAAGTTGAGAAGTTAGCTAGGGAAATCCTCACAGATCCTGTAAGAGTTACTGTGGGTGAGGTGGGGATGGCCAATGAGGACATTACACAAGTTGTTCATGTAATCCCATCTGATGCCGAGAAGTTGCCTTGGCTTCTTGAAAAGCTTCCTGGATTGATTGATGATGGTGATGTATTAGTGTTTGCTTCTAAAAAGGTCGCTGTGGATGAGATTGATTCTCAACTGGCTCAGAAAGGCTTTAAAGTTGCTGCTCTTCATGGTGACAAAGATCAGGCTTCTCGGATGGAGATTTTGCAAAAGTTTAAATCTGGAATCTACCACCTACTTATTGCAACTGATGTTGCTGCACGCGGTCTTGACATCAAGTCAATTAAGTCTGTGGTAAATTTTGATATTGCTAAGGACATGGACATGCATGTACATCGTATTGGTAGGACAGGGCGTGCCGGTGACAAGGATGGGGTTGCTTACACACTTATAACTCAGAAAGAAGCACGGTTTGCTGGTGAACTGGTTAATAGTTTGATTGCTGCTGGTCAGAATGTGTCCACGGAACTGATGGATCTTGCTATGAAGGTAGGATAGATGCTATTTACATGTGATATCATTAATGGCATCTATACAAGTGATTATTCCATTAATCTTTTATTAAATTGAAGTAAGATGGAAGAATGATGGTTTTTTTGAAAAACTAATTTATAATATAAAATTTAGGTGATCTGTACTTAAAATCCATGTTTATTTGTAGATGATCTCCCTGGACAAGTTAGGTGCGTGTAATTTTTGGCCTTAGTTGAGTAAGATTGTGAGGATGAACCCTCCTTAGATATGCAAGATAGACAAATTAGGAGTTTAGTTAAACATCAAAAAATATTAAATAAAAATTTCAGTTTCTCTAAACAGTGACCAGGAGTGCTTGCAACTCATGTATGAGATAGGATAGAAAATTGGGGCTGTAATTATTTTCATATGTGGAAAAACTAAAACAGTAAAGTCTATTGGAGGGGGCCTTGGAATAAAATCTCTCTTCTCAATAAGGCCCTTCTTGGTTAATGGCTTTGGAGGTTTTTAGTTGAGAAAGATCACTTTTGGAAGAAAGTGGTGGTTGCCAAGTTTGGGTTGGATCTTGACAGTTGGATGTCGAAAGAACCGTGGGGAGCTTATGGAGTAGGAGTGTGGAAGTGGATTAGAAAGGGATGGGAGAAGCTTTGGCATCATATTGACATTTCGGTAAATAATGGAGCGCATACTCAACTTTGGTATGATACTTGGTGTGGGAACACCCCTTTAAAAGATAAATTTTCGTGTATATTTATTTTGGCTAGAGATAAAGAAGTGTAGGTTAGCTCTTGCTTTTCCTTGACTAACAAAGAGTTCTCTTGGGTGCTGTTTATCCATAATGTTCAAGATTGGGAAGTTGAAGAGGTTGCGGTGTTTTTGGATTCACTATATTCTTCTAGAATTGAGGTGGGGAGGGAGGATGAGATGAAATGGAGGCCTAGACCGGATAAAGACATTATGGTTAAAGATTATTACAACATTCTTGTTGATAAAGATATTACAGTTATTCATCCTAATTTCCCTTGTAAAGCTATTTGGTGCGCTCAGGCTTCCAAGAAAGTTAGTTTTTTTTTTTTGTGTGGGAGGCTTCTTGGGGTAGAATTCATACTATTGACAATCTTCAAAAGCGGGAGAAGGTCTTGGTCAATAGGTGTTATATTTGTAAGGTGAAGACCGAGTCCCTTTTTCATCAGTTGGTGGAGTGCTCTTAGTTTGAAGCTTGTGGGAAATGACTTATAAAATTGTGGGTGTCTATGGGGTGGTTGTGGGGTCCGTGAGAGATGAAATTGGGGCTTGGAGTGGTTTGAGGGCTTCCAAAGAGGTGAAAAAGGCTTTATAATTAATTTCGCACTCTATTTGGTGGATAGTGTGGAGAGAGAGGAACCGGAGAGCCTTCAATGGTATAGAAAGACTGATTGCTACTATTAGAGATAATTGGTTCAATTCTCTTAATATTTGGGTTAAAGGCAATTTCTTTGTAAGTAATGAGAATCTTTTAGATTTTGTAGAGTTATTGCATTGTAAATAGCCTTTGGCTTTTTGGTGCACCTCTTGGTGCTTCTTAATAAAGATTTATTTATAAAAAAAACAATAAAGTCAAATTTTCCTAATAAAATTGGTAATTTCTTTAGAGAAGGAAAACATGGTAAACAGACACGCTAGAGATATTTTAATGTGCTTTATTTTATGTGGGTAGCATGATGATTAATATTTCTAGGTCTATTAGTAGTCTTTATTCAGAATTTATGTAATTTTAGTTACAGTTATAAAATATGCTTCCGTACAGGTTGTGACCTAGTTAACTAGAAAACTTTAGAATGTTCAGTTACATTTGCGAACAAAATTAGGCATGGAAGATGAATAAAAATTCAAAATTTTCGGAAGACTGCTAACTCGATATCTTATTGCATGCTGTATGTCATTCTTGTAACATGTCATCTCATTCTGTACATGGGGTGCACTAGGAGAATGTTCTTGGTGGCTTTGGAAAGCATCAACACTTTTATACTCATTGTTTTCATGCTCTTATTTGGATCCTTATCTGGTTTTGACTCTAATCAAAGTCAAGTATTAGTATTATTTTTAATGGTGGTATGTAAAATGCTTCCCCCAATGTCTTTCATTTTTTGTCTTTAGATGTTTGCACAAGATTTAGATTTGATGTACATGAACCACAATTTTTTAGTGACATTTACCTTGTAAATAAATAGGATGGGAGATTCAGGTCCAAGCGTGATGCAAGAAAAGGAGGTATGGTTTTCCTATAATGTACAATTGCAATTCTTACTGATATGAAACTTTTCATTTTAAACTTTTCTCAAGAAATTAAAACATAAAGCATATGACACGGTAGTTACCTTCTCTTTATGCTGGGTGTATAGAAGGTCCATTGAATCTCCTTACATGATGTGCTATGTCTTGTGCAGGTGGGCGAAAGGGTAGAGGGAGAGGTAGTGGCAGTGGTGGTGGTGCTGGGGGTCGAGGTGTACGTGGGGTTGATTTTGGTCTGGGTATAGGATATAATCCAGAATCCAATAGTACTTCAGCTCATGCTGCTCCAAGTCGAACTGCTGCTGTTAATTTACTGAGGACAGGAATGATGGCACAGTTCAAGAGTAATTTCGTTGCTGCTTCATCAGACTCTCAAAGTCGAGGCTCAAGTGCATATACCAACACCAGGCCGGCATTAGCTGGATTCGTATCTGGTGGCACAATTGGTGGAGATATAAATAGAACTCACATGACTAGCTCATCCAGACCTGCTCCTATGTCAGGTGTAAACACCACTGCTCAGAGTACCGTAGAAAACTTTGGCCAGAAGAATTCAGAAAGGCTAGTTTTCTGATCTGAACTTCATTAATTTCATTTACTTTTGCTTGTGTTCGCAATAGTTTTATCCATGCTGATTAACCTCATTTGTTTCCTGTTTATGCAGTTCTAGAGATAGACCCAAAGAGACGCGGAGGCCCTCTGGTTGGGACCGTTAATTTTGTAGCACTAATGCGTGAATGAGAACGTTATTTTGTCTTTGTCAAATCTTGAAATGGTCTTATCTGTATAATTATTCATGCTTAGTAAGTTCCTCTTTCTGCTTTCTATGCAGTTCCTAATTTTGTGTGATCTCTCATTTTAGATCTTTAAAGGTTATTTTTGCGGCCTTTTATTTTAATTTGCTAGTTATTTATGGTTTCAGGAGAATTAATCATAAGAATGATTTAGAAGCTGAATATTTGGGTGGATAGTAAAGTGAGATGAAAATTTCTGTAAGAAGTGGCAGACCTCTAGGTTTCTTACTGTGAAATAGGTCCACCATGCATGTCGGTTTGTTCCTGTTTTAAACTATACAAAATTTAACCCTTTTTTTTTTGAACTGTTGCCCTTCCTTGACTTCATACATATTGAAAAGAAATATGGTTGTCATATATCAATTTTTTACCTTGATTTGTTAGACTGCATCTTTCTCCAGGTTCCAAGTATTTTTTATGTCAATAATGCCTTGTTCAGGTATGTTTAGTCGTTTGAGAACCTGGTTTTTACACCTTACAACCGGTTATGTCTATTTTGTGGTCTTTCTTTCGGTAATGAGTTTGGAGGGCTTGTAGTACTGTATGACATACAGTTAAATGTACAATGCTAACGGTCATGGGCTCAATACTGAAGCTTGGAAATGCAGCAGTGGAAGCAGTTGGCCAGGAGTAGGAACTCCACGGCTATATGCAGCGAGTTGCAACTATAGTCTTCGAGTCTAGACAGCCATGGAAATATTCAATGGAGTCTATGAGTTTGGAATTCTCAACAGCTTGCTTCCATGGAGATGTCTAACCCATAGGAAATATCTTTTGGGGATTGAATTTGCCGGGAGCTTGGACTATGCAAATGGAAAATTTTAAACTGTAGTTATCTCTGCTTAAGCTAACTAAAGGAACGAAGAGTTTTCTTATAGCAAATTTTTACTAGTGTGGAACTTGGATGGGGGCTGATATTGTGCCTTTCTGTTTCGGTGTTGTAGATCTAAGTTCTAAACTATTTTCAATTTTATGTTGTATCTTCTCCTTATCAATCTAGCCCAATATATTTTCTGGGTGAATCTGGCTCAATATTGTTCGCTGTTCTTCTCAGTTATCTGTCATTTTGTTTCCAGCAACTGTGCTGCACTATTTGTTTTACGTTATAAACTTTACTAGATTGTGGAAAAAAAGAGAGCATTTCATGACTACGAGGAGGATAATTAAAGGTAACTTGTATAAACAACACTGGCAATCAAGATATGAGCGATTTTATGCCTTAGGACATTGCATGCATTACATCTGTCTTTCTTATAACTTATTTTAGTTGACTGGCAGTTGGGCAAATCTCCAAGCAAGGCTCCTTGAGGGTGCTATCATCTTTGGGCAATGGCGGATGGACCCCAAATTTAAACTGCCATATTAGTAATCAAAACTAATGACTGTCAAATTAACTTTCTGTTGAATGCAGATGAAATAAATATACAAGATTCCGTGGATCCAAGGTTAAATGCGTCTTAGAAGAAAGTTAAATCGTGGAAGTGTTACTGTTAGTAAGATGGTAATGAAAATAGTTTTTTTTAGACAAATTTATTTTTTTATAAATTATTTTTTTTTTCATAAACTTTTTTTCATATTTTTTATTTATAAAAAAATAAATCATTTCATAAACTTTCTCAAACATAAATGACTTTGAAAATCAGGCAAGTAGCATGCAGTGGAAACCTGATGGTTCAGGCTAATTTAGCAATTTACTGCTCAATTGTATTTTGGTTCCCAAAATTTGAAGCGCAGTATCAAGTCGCAGTACGGAGATCGGGGAGATTTGGTTTCGGATTTGAATTTTCTCCATTTGAAAATCAAAATGAAGTAAAATTCACGATGAGATTGAATATTATGTCATCAAATAAAAAAAATTAAAATCAAAATTTATATTTCACTATAAATTTGATGATCATTTTAATTCTCAAATAAAAATAATACAAATCAGTTCAGTTCCATCTAGAATTCCTACCCAACTAAAGAAACATTGACCACAAAAATAGGAGACAAGCATTAGGTTACCTGACTGCTAAAATCACTGAAGTTTGGCTCCGTCGCTAGAGGCACACCCATGTAGTCCTTAAAGAAAGTCTGCACAATTACATGACATCTTACTGGAAGTAATCAGACACATCACATGTCGAATAAAAAATTCACATCAAATCCTGCTAACCTGTGTTGGCAGCTTACAGGTATTGATACAAACTCTTACACATTTGCTTTCCTCTAAATACTTGCATCTCTCCATGAAAACCTACATGAATGACCAACCGGTACACATGAGGATCAAAATTGCCTGTCTATGTTGATGAGTTTTGTGGTAAAGGAAAATCAATCTCACATACTTTACCCACTTTTCCAGGACATCCAATTTGGAAGATCAACAGAATTGACTGTGCATGGACCCATGAGCCATTGACAAGTGAGCACAGTCACCCTTGCTTTGAGAAACAAACAACATTTTAGGGATTCATGTGAATTTTTGAGACAGGAATTTCATTTAATTAATTAACCATGCAAAATCCCAAAAAATCCAACCAATCTGATCTTAGGAAAAAAGTAAAAAGTAAAAGCAAGTGTATGAAGATTCAACCCACCAACCATCATGGCAGCCACTTCTCCTCCTGCTATAGGAGCTATAAGAATTTTGTAAAGCTCTAATAGAAATGGAGGGAACAGTTATTTCAATATCCGGACCTGCCATTAAGGGGAAAAAAGAATAGCAACTGATTATTCAAAGACTCGGCTAAAAATGGTACAAGTTGCTAAAATTAATTGGTGCAGATAATTTTTTGCATCATTATTGGTTTTGCCTTTCATCAAGATTAGGTTTGCTAGATCGATGAGTCCATCATATCTAGGTTTCTCTTAATCCCATCCAACTTCCTGTTATATCCCTTGAAAACGAACCAAAAATATAATCACGCACAACAAAAACTAATGACCTATAAAATTCCATCTTCAAACCTAATTCAAGTAGAATTTCAATCTCTTAAATCAAATTTTTGTGCTTATTCAACCTCACCTGGACTAGTTTGTTACGAAACGAATTGAGGAAAAAATCATCGAGGATTCCTGGCTTGTATTCAAGCTTGGAGCTGTATCCTCTGCTTTTATCTGGAAATTAATTAACGCTATGAATTACTAGAATCATATGGAGAGATTGTAGAGAGACAGATAGAGAAATAGACAGATTGTTGAATAATAGCTCGCACCGGATTGGTGGATCCGAGATAGGAACAGGAGAGACGCGATCGCTGGTTTTGGATGAGAGGTTTGGGCTGCCAAGGAGACGAAGAGATGGTTGTTGGAGGACGAAGATGAGGCTTCATTTCCACTTCATGCTCTGTGGCTGGTAAGCAGCCACTAAATGAGCAGGGACTAACGGGGATTTAACAGAACGGTGCGTTTAGAAGAAGAGGGCCCTGTTGCAGGTGTACAGCAGAACATGTAAAACTGCTTTGTCTACGGTGTCGTTTTTGTGTGCGTAGGAAGGAAACGAAACCGTGCATTTTGATTGTGAAATACTAATTTTTTTTCTTTTTCCCATTTCATCTAAACCCTGAAAAATCCCCGAGTTGCTCTGCTAGTACACACACAAACATAGAGAGGGTCTAGAGAAAATGAATCGTAGCCGTCTGATTTCTTCGGGATCCTAGCTCGTAAGGCGGCTCTGCACGGCAGCGGCGGAGGCTTCGGCTTCGGAGATTCCAGCGTCTGTGGCTGCGGCGGAATCATCGAGAGGTGAGTGGACGGCGTACAGGAGGTTGTTGGCTCTGGGGGCAACGGGAGGGAGTGTGGCACAGGTGTTAAATCAGTGCATAATGGAGGGCAAACCCGCCAGGAAATACGAGCTCTCTAGCTGCATTAAGGAGCTCCGCAAGTTCGGCCGCCACCAGCATGCTCTTGAGGTTTGCTCTCTTTTTTACATTTTGCCCTTCCCCTTTTGGTGTTGTATTGATTTTCTTGTTTTTAACTGTAATCAATTACTGTGAGCCCATGTTGCCCTTCAGCCCGACGGTTGTTTCCGAGTTCGATTCTATTATTATCTCCATCTCCATTTTTTTTAAATCTATGAATATAATCATATGGATCATGTGAATTGCTGCACATGTATTAGGGCTAATAAAATTTAGAAAGAAAAAGCAAACCAATCTTTATAAGCTGCAAAGTCTAAATGCCAACCTTCATCAGCATTGTGTGTATATGTTTGTGTAAGGTATGTAATGGTATTTAGTTTCTGGGGGTAATTAATTAGAGATTGAATACACACTGTTTATTATAATGCTTCACAGTTATTGCAGGACTGGCTCTAATGAGAGAGGAAGAAAAACTACCCGTTATTACCGTTTGAAATAACGGTCTTTAATGCGAATACACTTCCAAAAACTATCCCGCATTGACAATTTATTACAAGTTCCGTGTATAAATTGAATTCATGTGCCAAATAGCATGTAAATTGTTGATGGGGAGAGAGAACAATAATTTCTCTTTCTCTCTCCCGCATCAATGGTTGTCAATGTTCCTCACATGAATTCATTATATGCAGAAACATGTCAGAATTTCTCATCCCACATACAACTCTGGTTCTTGTTTGGCTGGTTCCTTGCAGATCGCTAATTTTTGTTGCAGTACTTTACTATTTATTGTAAGTCATCCTTTCCTTGTTTTGATAGCTGCTGTTCATTTGTTTTCCATTGCTATGATACAGATCATGGAGTCGATGCAGAGGAGGAAATTGAACTTCTCCTACAGTGACCACACTATACGTTTGGATCTTATAGCAAAAACTAAAGGGATAGAGGCAGCTGAAAATTACTTCAGCCGCCTCTCTCTGTCTGCTCAGACGACTTATGGTGCACTTTTGAACTGCAATTGCAAGGAATGTATGACAGACAAGGCAGTGGCTCATTTTCATAAGATGGATGACATGAAGTTTGTTTCCAATTCTTTACCTTTTAACAATCTCATTGGCCTATATATGAGATTGGGCAAACCTGAGAAGGCGTCTCTTCTGGTAGATGAAATGAAGCAGAGAAATATATTTCCATGCTCCTTTACTTAATGTATCTGATGCAGAGCTATGCAAATTTGAATGATATTGAGGGAGTAGAGAAAGTTTCCGAGGAGATGGAAAATGACAGTGAAGACAAATGCACTTGTAACATGTATTCAAACCTGGCTGCAATCTATGTTGAGGCTGAACTTGTTAAGAAAGACGAGTTAGCTCTTAAAAATCTGGAGAAAAAAATGAAACCGTGAACCTCACCATTATCTGATTAGTTTGTGTGCCAGTACATCTAATCTCACTGATGTTAATTGGGTGTGGAATTCCCTGAAGAAAGGTCTTCCCACAGTTAACAATATAAGCTATTTTGTTATGCTTGAAGCCCTTCATAAACTAAATGATGTTGAGGGCTTAAAGAAGTGTTTTGTGGAGTGGAAAGCCAGTTGCTCCCATTATGATATAAGGTTAGCAAATGTTGCTGTATGCAGTTACTTCGCGTACGAGGAAGCTGCCCTGGTTTTTGATGAAGCTATTAAGAGATGTTCAGGGCCCTTTCCTAAGGCTCGAGAAATGTTTATGGTTTACATCCTGAAGAACCACCAGGTTGATTTGGCTATCCAAAATACCAACAACTGGATCGTGTTTGAGGTTCCATGATAACATGTGATTTTGAATGGGCTTGTTTGAGGTTCCATAATATGTGATTTTGAATGGGATTAATGGCTGAGAGACTAGAATAAAATTTAAGCACCACAGCATAACGGTGCTACTGCCTGGCATATTCCATTGATGAAAGAGTGAAGGCTGGCTCTCCATTTATCCTGTAAGGTTTCGAAGATAAGCTTAAATCAGAAAATGGTTTATGTTAAGCAATTTTACGAACAGCTTTGGTGTCTGGTGAAGAAGATAACCCGGTTACTATGTTCACATAGGATTTAGAGATCTGATTAGGAGCTGAGGGATGGATGGAACGGCAGAAAGGATGGTGTGGACAGATTGAGGATGGATGCATGGAGCGGATTGAGAAGGGCTTTGTGAGGAATGCAACGCTTGGTGTTGGGATGTATTTGTGGAGTTTACGGCCAGAGAGGGAAAAGATGAGGTGGAGGCGAGGTTTGAAGCCGGTAAAGGAGGATCAGGTAGAGGAAGGCGACTTCCTTCACGCTATTGGTCGCTAGGTACAGCCATAGATGGCCAAAGGGCCACCCTAAAGGGCAGAGGAGAGGAGAACAATCTAGACTCGGCTAGAGAGAGTTCCCTAGAGAAAATGAGCTCTCCAACAGGAAACATCAATCCTTCAAAGTATTGACAAAACAATCATAGAGCGGGGAAAGAGTAAAAAATGTTTTGCAGAAGAACATAACCGTGATGTGAATGCCTCCATGTCTTAGAAAACCCAGAAATACATTGCAAAAGTGACACTAGTGAATGTGAGGCGTCACCCATTTCAATGATCAGAGCTAATAATCTTAACCTCCCCCACCATCCCAAATAGAAAAGGGGTAGGGGTGGAAGGGGAAGAAAACAAAAGCAGTAATCTTAACCATTTATCTATTGGAAGGAAACAATACAAATGATAAATTTCCAGATCATTAACTGCATTTCGGTTATGGACTTGGACGATACAGGGCATCATTATTTTCTGTAACTAGTCCTGATGTTCTACCCACATAAGCCACCCACTTGCAAGTAACACTGTCCTCAATAACAGTCAGAATTCAATGATTTCTTTCACAACATTTTCTTTAAAAGTTTCTTTTACAACATGTCATTAAAGAACCAAATTCAGAATGTAGCAGCCAACAAAATGGAAGATACCAAATCGTTCTAGCACTTATACAATGTATCCCAACTAAAGAAAATGTGAACCAAAGCCAGCCAATATCATGCTTATTGTCATCATTCATCAATTAAAAGTTTATGAGGATGCACTAAAAGAAAGGTTGCTTCCAAGACTTGAGAGACATTATACATCCTTATTTTTGAAGACCGTGGCATTTTTTAAATTAAAACATGATCTTATTGTAATCAAGGATGCTATCACACAACACATAAAGGGAAAGACCAAAAGAGTAGAATTTCCTTCTCAGTTTTATGTCTAATTCATGATTCCTAAGTGGAGATCAATTACTGATGCTTCTTGGAAACTAAAAAACAGCATACCTTCAAAAAACCGCTCACCAAAAACTCCACTCAAATCCATGTGGCCTCGCCCTTGTCTCCTCCACCAGAGATTGCAAATGATGCGAGAAACAACTGACAGCCTAGGCAATTCAATCGAAGTGTGTAACTTAATGGTGATGGCAATGAAAGAAATATACCCTGTGGGTTCACAATATACTCACTGAAGTTGCATAATAATTCCATCAAACAACAGAAGAAACATAATCCAGATGGAAGCACAGATAGACGCTGACAGGTGAAACTAAAACCAGAGAATTCAATGTTAATTTTTTTTTGTAACATGATGTTATGCACTGCAAAACACCTTTGGTCAGCCCTTTCAAGATTTCAACTATCGCTTTCCTCAAAACTACTTATAGGTGTGAGAAACTAAACAAAGGGCCATCTTTCCACAATCAATTGTATTGTCCCACGTACAATGATGCATCAATTAACAGTAAGAAATTAAGAATCAATCCATTGTAGCTAAATCTCCCCATACAAAATTAGACAAAAATGAATCAAAGTCAACGATTCGAGGGCCTAATATTGAAGGCCAATACAAACAACCCAGGTCATCAAGAAACATACAGAATTCCACGACGATAAAACACAAGGCTAGCTGAAGTGAAAACTGCCCAAATAAAGACAACCCACCAAGCCATAAACAAAGCAACTTCTTTAACAATATCAGAGCAAGGCAGTGAACCACATACCAATTGGAATCTTCCAAATGAGTTACCATCAATCTGAGATAAGCCAAGAAAGAGAAGTACCAGGAGTGGCAGTGCAAAAAACTGCAACGCCGCGAGACATAAGTAGTGATTGTGCAGAAAAACCTTTGCCCTACTAAAGTCCAAATCAGGGACCTTGCTGCCATGCAATCTTTGGTACCAAGAGAACATTGCTTCATTCAAAAACATTTGCAAGTTTGGGCGCAAAGCCACAATTTGCAAGAAACCCAAAAGCAACAAGCACCATACCCTAAGTTTACCAAAATCCGATGGCGACATGCCCACATTGCCAACCAACTTTTCAGCACCTCCAACATTAGTAACTGCATTTACTCTTTTACTACCATTAATGTTTGTATTAACAAGAATGTCAGCAAATGGATTAATCCAAAGCAATGCCGTAAAAACAACCACGATATAATTTGCATAAAGAACCATTCTAGCAAACCATCCACAAGAAATTATTGTCAAATTACACTTGAGTTGATCTGTTCCAAGCCAAAATGACCGCGCACTCTTCCCCGCTGGTATGTAGAGAAGGCCTGCAAAGCAGCCCATTAAAACTGAAAGAAAAAAGCTCCAAAACCCACCAATTGAATCCAACTTGAAATCGAAAGCACGATAAATGATCCTGAAGCAAATCATAATCCCAAAAACAAAACCCATAACCCCCAAAAGCAAGCTCAATTGCTTCTCAGACCTCTTCGACGCAGATTTCTCAAACGACAACTTGGCCAATGCTGTAAACACTTTGCAGAAACCAACAAATCCAAAAAGAACCGGAACCAAAGACCCATTTGCCAAAACCCCATGATCCTCAGATACGCCTAGATACTTGTAAAGTAAGAAACACAAAATACCCACAAAAGAGAAAATAAAGCAGTTGTAATATTCATTGAAATAGAGCCGAGATTGAAGGTGACCCTCATCAAGCTTTATCCTAAAGATCTGGGCATTGTTTTCATCGAACTCAAACTTCTCTTTGGATTTCTTCCTTCTCTTGAGCTCGCTGTTGGGTTTTGAGGACAAGTTCTGGGGTCCTCCAAGCCCAGAACCTGGATCCGCGTTCGGTGGCCTGCGTATGGCAGCTCTTATGCCATGTTGAGAATTGTTTTGGCCAACATTTTCTGGGTGGATATAAGAGTGGATACCTTGAAGGAATAAGATGGGGATTTTGAGGAATGTGAGGATTAAGGTTAGTGAGAGAGAGAGTGCGGTTTGTAGTATAAGGTTCTTGTAAGTTTGAAAGAACTGAAGCATGGTTTCTCTGTTTGTCTGATCAATGAGCGTTTTGGAGGAGATCTCAAAGGTTTCGGCATACAAAGTGATAGAGAGAGATGGAGAAAGAGGGTGGCTTTGGTAGGAGAAATTTCATTGTCTGCCTGTTTACTCTTGGCTTATAGTGTATCCGCAATCAGCAGCAGCCACCATGTAGAATATACCTAATAGCAAAAACCAAATGAAATACGTGGGTCCAAGATTAGATGGAACAATTGGACTAGGAGCATATATTCAATCAAATTTAACATAAGTGTTTGGCTAAGTCAACTTGGATTCTCAAGATACTGATACAGAATTTATTCAAATACCCAGAGCCAAAGGATCCAAAGGAACCAATTTATTCGGATTTTGGGGTGAATCTAGCTAAAAGAAGAACTTTCATCTAAATAGAGGTGTCTAGAACAGAATTTAACCCCTCAAGAAAGAGAAACACAGATGCACTGAAGGACCGAAACCCAATTTCCTGATCAAAATCCAGCTATAAATACATGATATTCATCCACTCAAAATAGGAAAAAAACTAACATCCAAATCAGAGAGTAAACACAACCCCTATAGAATTTTTACTACTAAAACAAAGGCCAAATGATCCGCAAATTCAAACAACAACCAATCTAGATTCATACACAAATCCGAAGGTTGATCAGATGAATCCTCCTATTTTCCGAGGATTGATTTTTTATATTCATTTTTACTCAAAGGAAAAACACAACCCATTTTGAATCGGTCCAACACAAACCCATTGCCATTTAGTAACATCTCATCACAAGCAAAGCGGAGATATGGGCGACATTGGATCGAACACTCCATAGAAGTACCCAACAAGACCAACAGAAGAGGACTTACCGGAAAAGGAGAGAGGAAGACGCAGCACAGTTGCAGTCGCCGAGAGAGATAGGGCCGCGCTCGTCGTTTGAGAGAGAAGTGAGAGAGGCGGACACAACGTAGAGAGAAATGAGGATTTAACTACTGTATGGGCAACCACAAACGGGAATTTACAAAACGGTGCGTTTAGTAGAAGAGGCCCTCTAGCAGGTGTACGTATAAAAGTGACGGTGTCGTTGTGGCGCGTGGTTGAGACGCGAAACGATGCATTTTGATGGTGAAACTATCTTTTCTTTTTCCGTTTCACCCTGAGAAAACCTCGAGTTGCTCTACTGGCCTGGTACACACACGGAGAGAGGGAGTGTGTCTAGAGAAAATGAATCGTAGCCGTGTGATTTTTTCGGGATCGCTCGTAAGGCGGCTCTACACAGCGGTGGAGGAGGCTTCGTCTTCGGCGCCAGCAGCTGTGGCTGCGGCGAAATCATCGAGATGCGAGGGGAGGCTGTACAGGAGGTTGTCGGCTCTGGGCTTAACGGGAGGGAGCGTGGCACAGGTGTTAAATCAGTACATAACGGAGGGCAAACCTGTCAGGAAGGACGAGCTCTCTAGTTGCATCAAGGAGCTCCGCAAATTCCGCCGCCACCAGCATGCTCTTGAGGTTTGTCTTCTTTTTCCCATTTTGCCCCTGCCCTTTTGGTGTTATAGTGACTTTCTTGTTATATCATCTTCTAAAAAATGGGGAAAAAAATCTATAATCATATGGATCATGTGAACGCCCATGTATTAGGGCTAATAAATTTTAGAAAAGAAAAAAAAAAAGGAAATCAATCTTTATGAGCTGCAAACTCTAGATGCCAACCTTCATCAACATTTTGTGTGTAGGGAATAAAATGGTATTTGGTATGTTGGTTTCTGGAGGTAATTAATTAGAGAATGAATACACACTGTTTGTTATAATGCTTAATAGTTATTGCAGGACTGGCACTAATTGGAGATGAAGAAACACTACCCGTTTGAAATAAAGTTCTTTGTTGTGAGTGCATTTTTAAAAACTATCCCACATTCGACTCTGATTTATGTTTGGCTAGTTTTTTGCTTATCTCTAATTTTTGATGCAATAGTGTTTAGTGTAAGTCATCCTTTTCTTGTTTCGGTAGCCACTGTTCATTTGTTTTCTATTGCTATGATACAGATCATGGAGTGGATGGAGAGGAGGAAATTGAACTTCTCCTATAGTGACCACGCTATACGTTTAGGACTTATAGCAAAAACTAAAGGGATAGAGGCAGCTGAAAATTACTTCAGCAGCCTCTCTCCACCTGCTAAAAATCATTTGACTTATGCTGCACTTCTGATCTGTTATTGCACGGAACTTATGACAGACAAGGCAGTGGCTCATTTTCAGAAGATGGATGAATTGAAGTTTGTTAACAGCTCTTTACCTTTAAACAATCTCATGGGCCTATATATGAGATTGGGCAAACCTGAGAAAGTGCCTCTCCTAGTAGATGACATGAAGCAGAGAAATATATCTCCATGCACCCTTACTTATATTATCTGGATGCAGAGCTATGGGAGTTTAAATGATATTGAGGGAGTAGAGAAAGTTCTTGAGGAGATGGCAAAAGACAGTGAAGACAAATGCACTTGGAACACATATTCAAACCTGGCTGCAATCTATGTCAAGGCCGGACTTTTTGGGAAAGCCGAGTTAGCTCTTAAATATCTGGAGAAAAAAATGAAACCTTTCAGCCGTGAGCCTTACCATTATCTGATTAGTTTGTATGCCAGTACTTCTAATCTTGGTGAGGTTAATCGGGTGTGGAATTCCCTGAAGATAGCTCTTCCCAAAGTTCACAATACAAGCTATCTTGTTATGCTTCAAGCCCTTCATAAACTGAAGGATGTTGAGGGCTTAAAGAAGTGCTTTGTGGAGTGGACGTCTATTTGCTCCCAGTATGATATGAGGTTAGTGAATGTTGCTATACACAGTTACTTAGCCCATGACATGTACGAGGAAGCTGCATTGGTTTTCGATGAAGCTGCATTGGTTTTCGATGAAGCTATTAAGAGGTCTTCAAGGCCCTTTCTTAAGGCTCGGGAAATGTTTATGGTTTACTTCCTGAAGAACCACCAGGTTGATTTGGCTATGAAGCATTTGGAAGCAGCTGTTTCTGAAAACAAGGACAAGAGCTGGTCTTTAACCCCAGAAATAGTTACTGCATTTTTCAATTATTTTGAGGAAGAGAAAGATGTTGATGCCGCTGAGGAGTTCTGCAAAATTTTGAAGAAATTGGATTGCCTTGATTCCGATGTGTATCATTTGTTGCTAAAAACTTACTTAGCTGCCGGAAAATTGGCACTTGATATGCGTCAGAGGTTGGAGGAGGATTATATAAATATGAATGAAGAGCTTGAGAACGTGCTTGTAAGGGTTTGCCCCTAATGGATTGGGAGTGTGGGCTGTCGTAAAGATACAATTTATTGTGAAGAATTTTTAATCATCTTAGTTTTACTTTTAGCTTCCATTTCTTGATTTTGACTATGAGTGATAAACAATTTGTTACAAACAAGTGTAAAGCACATCTTGGAAGCACCTTCATGCTTTGAATTAATCAAATATTTTTTGCATATTGCTATTCAGAACCTCCATTTTGGAATTCAAAACAGAAGCAACTTGAAAATTTAGAATAAGAGAGCACCTTCATTGTTAGAATTCTGTAAAAATAGAGTTTAGGGAGCATCGTCATTGTTAGAATTTTAGATAAAATTCTAGTTTTATCTATAAAAATCATTTTAGGTCCATAAAAACAAAACACATTAGATCAGGCGTAATATCAGTGCACAGCTTCTCAAGAACCCTGTGCCTGATTGCAAACAAAGAGAGCGCTTCGTTGTCAGAACCCTAAAGAATGAAGCTGAAGTAAAGAATAGTAAATTAATGACTTTAAACTTGTGAAACTGAGGAAAAAAAAAATCAATTTCAAATACCAAAAGAAGATAGAAACTTTACTCAAAGGATTTCACTCTAAAATAGGAATTTATTATGTTTCGGCAAGAAATCAGGTCACATCAAGGTTGATTGTCAAACAATAAACAAACCATATAAGAACTTCAAAAAAAAAACATGATTACAACCACACAAAGTGATGATAAAGATGAAGAATCTTCGGACAATGATGTTGGATACGAGGAGATTGCCAATCTTTGCTTGGTGTCAATCGATGATGAAAATGAGGTATCAAATTCTTCTCATTCTAATAATAATAATATTACTAGTAGCAGTGAAAAATTAATTGAAGTAATTAATGAAATCCATGAAAAATTGAAGAAATTCGATTATAGAAATATTGCTCTCAATAAGGAAATCTCATTTCTTTCTAATGAAATGGAAGGTCTAAAGGAAGAAAAAGAAAAATCATCTTCCATAATTTATAACTTATCATGAGATTTTTTTTAAAATGAAAATGATATTTTAAAAAAAAATAATGGAATTGAATAGTACTATATCTAAGCTTATACTTGGAAAATAATGAAATGAAAACTAAAGATTAAGTAGAGAAAAATCCGGCTTGGGTTATTCTCCATTAAGCAAACAAAAGTGAGACTTTATTAACGAAAGCAATATGTATGGATAAACAATAACTAATTTTTTAATAAATTCTTTTATTTTAATAAAAAAAAATGGCTTCATCTTGAGGGTATAGGAGGTCTCCTGCTGGATGATTGCATAGGAGCCACACGAAGATTTCATCAAATTTATTACACTTATGAGTACAATTTAAATTGTGAAGCATATGATACAGAGTAGTTGGCATCTTCACCAAGAGTCAGTTTGCTAAGTTCAATGAGCCCATCATAGGCAGGCTTCTCTGAATCCCTTCCAACTTCCTGTTATATCCCAAGAAATCGAACCAGCAATATAAATACACTACTAATGCTACTAATAATTTATTCTCTTTTATTTATATCGAGTGTCATATTTATTATTTTGTTAATTAAATAAATAATTTTTTTAAATATTAATTCATTATGAAATTTTAAATTTTTTCATATATATAGATAAATATTTTTTTATATTTTTAAAATAATATATATAATAATTAAAATTAAAGTTAAATAAAAAAATAAATAACAATTATTTAGGGACAGAAAAAATATGAATGAGCAATTAATTTTTTTAAAAAAGAAGCGAGCAATTAATTATTAAGCCTGCAACTAATTGATCTTCAAACCTAATTCAACATATTAAATCAATGTTTAGATTCTTTCCAATTATACCTTATAAGATATAAAGTGAATGAAATTTTTTTGAAAACTTTATAAAGTCGGTCTTACACGAGAATTGCTCAAGACCTCCAAAGCAGCTACTGTATGAGCAACGACCAA
The DNA here is from genome assembly GCA_023935145.1 of Bretschneidera sinensis. Lineage (NCBI taxonomy): Eukaryota > Viridiplantae > Streptophyta > Magnoliopsida > Brassicales > Akaniaceae > Bretschneidera > Bretschneidera sinensis. Next base: position 38,175,999 of record CM043697.1, on the reverse strand, counting down.
GAGGACTTTAACAGAACGCTGCGTTTAGTAAAAGAGGTAGCAGGTGTGAAGGTTAACACTGCTTCCTCAACGATGTCGTATGGGTGCGTGGGAGACCGGTAGGGACACGAAACGGTGCATTTTGATAGTGAAATTATGGGTTAAAAATTCCCTCTTCTCGTTTCATCAAATCCGTGACAAAACCTTGAGTCCAGTACACTACACACGGGGAGAGAGAGGGAGTTGTGTCTAGAAACAATGAATCGTAGCCATCTGATTTCTTCGGGATCGTGGCTCGCAAGGCGGCTCTGCTCGGCGACAGCGGAGGCTTCGTCTTCGTCTTCGGCGCCGGAATTGGCTGTGGCTGTGGCTGTGGCTGAATCATCGAGAGGTGAGGGGAGGCTGTACAGGAGGTTGTCGGCTCTAGGGGTAACGGGAGGGAGCGTGGAACAGGTGTTAAGTCAGTGCATAATGGAGGGCAAACCTGTCTGGAAAGACGAGCTCTCTCGCTGCATCAAGGAGCTCCGCAAGTTCCGCCGCCACCAGCATGCCCTTGAGGTTTGCCTTTTTTTTTTCATTTCACCCCTACATTTTTGGTGTTATAGTTCTTGTTTGTTTGGCTTTTTAACTCGATAATCATATAGTGTGGTGCCCACGGTTTCATTCCCTGAGTTCGATTCTATTATCATCTTCGAGAAAAGGGGAAAAAATCTAAAACCACATGGATCATATGAATAATTGCACATATATTAGGCTAATCAATCTTTATGAGGTGCAAACTCTGAGTGTTTTTGGAACAAATGAATTCTATAAATTTACTTGTTATGTTTGGAACAATAAAAAAATCGTAAAATTAATTTTGAAATGAATTCACCTTGGAATTGAGTTACAATTTATCTATTTCTCTCTCCCTTTCCCTCCCTCTTCCTCCCCCTACCTCTTTCTCCCTTCTCTTTTGAGTTCTTCATTTATTTCAAACATTTTAAACATCAGATTTCAATTGAATTCTACAATTTAACGTAAAAAAGCCAAACATAAAAATTTATTTCAAATCATTTTGAAATGAATTCTTTTTTCAATTCATTTGAAAATAAAATGAATTCTATTTTCATTTGATTCAAGTGTAAATACCAACCTTCATCAACATTGTGTGTGTATGCGTGTGTAGGGTATGGAATGGTATTTGGTTCACAGTTACCATAAACTTTATACGTCCTGGTTTGTAGTATGGGTATGTTGCCCACCCGATACGTGGTACCTTGGGTAGACTTAAATGGTTTATTATGTTTAAGGCTTTAAGCACATGTATAAACGTAAGGTATTGGTTTTATTTATGAATACAATTTAAATAGAGTTTTGTGCACGATAATAGTTAAGTAGATATCATGAGATTTGACAATACAGTAAAGTCAATAAACATAATTTTAGAGAACAAAAATTTAAAATAAAGTATGAACATTCTTTCATTCTTTCTTGTGTTTAGAATTTTTTTTTCATTCTTTTAGACACCGGTCTTTAAAAATAATTGGTTTGCGAATTTTAGGAACCTGGCGGGCAAATATTTCATGAATTGGGACATAAGATATGGATTGTGGTTCCAGGGAGTATAGGGATCCTAGTAACTAAGATTTGGTTTCTGGAGGTAATTAATTAGAGATTGAATACACACTGTTAGTTATAAATTATAATGCTTAATAGTTATTACACCACTGGGACTAATGACTGTTACTAATTGGAGAGGAAGAAAAACTACCCGTTTGAGATAAGGTTCTTTAATCTTAATGCATTTCCAAAAACTATCCCACATTCTGTTTTTGTTCTTGTTTGGCTAGTTTCTTGCCTATCTCTGGAAATAGTGTCCTATTTATTGTAAGTCATCCTTTTATTGTTTTGGTAGGTGTTATTCAATTGTTTTCTATTGCTGTGATACAGATCTTGCAGTGGATGGAGATGAGGAAATTTAACTTCTCTTACACTGACCACGCTACACGTTTAGATCTCATAGCAAAAACTAAAGGGATAGAGGAGGCTGAAAAGTACTTCAGCAGCCTCTCTCCGCCTGCTAAAAATCAGTTGACTTATGGTGCACTTCTGAACTGCTACTGCACGGAACTTATGACAGACAAGGCAGTGGCTCATTTTCAGAAGATGGATGAATTGATGTTTGTTTCCAATTCTTTACCTTTTAACAACCTCATGAGCCTATATATGAGATCGGGAAAACCTAAGAAGGTGCCTCTCCTAGTTGATGAAATGAAGCAGAAAAATATATCTCCAGACACCTTTACTTATAGTATCTGGATGCAAAGCTATGCGAGTTTAAATGATATTGACGGAGTAGAGAAAGTTCTTGAGGAGATGGTAAAATGCAGTGAAGACAAATGCACTTGGAACACGTATTCAAACCTGGCTGCAATCTATGTTAAGGCCGGACTATTTGAGAAAGCCGAGTTAGCTCTTAAAAATCTGGAGAAAAAAATGAAACCTCGCAGCCGTGAGCCTTACCATTATCTGATTAGTTTGTATGCCAGTACTTCTAATCTTGGTGAGGTTAATCGGGTGTGGAATTCCCTGAAGATAGCTCTTCCCAAAGTTAACAATACAAGCTATCTTGTTATGCTTCAAGCCCTTCATAAACTGAAGGATGTTGAGGGCTTAAAGAAGTTCTTTGTGGAGTGGAAGTCTATTTGCTCCCACTATGATATGAGGTTAGTGAATGTTGCTATACGCAGTTACTTAGCCCATGACATGTACGATGAAGCTGCATTGGTTTTCGATGAAGCTATTAAAAGGTCTTCGAGGCCCTTTCTTAAGGCTCGGGAAATGTTTATGGTTTACTTCCTGAAGAACCACCAGGTTGATTTGGCTATGAAGCATTTGGAAGCAGCTGTTTCTGAAAACAAGGACAAGAGCTGGTCTTTAACCCCAGAAATAGTTGCTGTATTTTTCAATTATTTTGAGGAAGAGAAAGATGTTGATGCCGCTGAGGAGTTCTGCAAAATTTTGAAGAAATTGGATTGCCTTGATTCCAATGCGTATCATTTGTTGCTAAAAACTTACTTAGCTGCCGGTAAATTGGCACTTCATATGCGTCAGAGGTTGGAGGAGGATGATATAAATATGAATGAAGAGCTTGAGAACGTGCTTGTAAGGGTTTGCCCCTAATAGATTGGGAGTGTGGGCTGTCGTAAAGATACAATCTATTGTGAAGAATTTTTAATCATCTTAGTTTTACTTTTAGCTTCCATTTCTTGATTTTGACTATGAGTGATAAACAATTTGTAACAAACAAGTGTAAAGCACATCTTGGAAGCACCTTCATGCTTTGAATTAATCAAATATTTTTTGCATATTGCTATTCAGAACCTCCATTTTGGAATTCAAAACAGAAGCAACGAAAATTTAGAATAAGAGAGCACCTTCATTGTTAGAATTCTGTAAAAATAGAGTTTAGGGAGCCTCACCATTGTTAGAATTTTAGATAAAATTCTAGTTTTATCTATAAAAATCATTTTAGGTCCATTAAAAAAACACATTAGATCAGACGTAATATCAGTGCACAGCTTCTCATGAACCCAGTGGCTGATTGCAAACAAAGAGAGCACTTCGTTGTCAGAACCCTAAAGAATGAAGCTGAAGAAAAGAATAGTAAATTAATGACTTTAAACTTGTGAAACTGAGGAAATAAAAAAAAAAAAAAAACAATTTCATTCACAAAATAAAACAGGCTTTGGACCAAAAGAAAAACACCACCAACACCTGGAATCGTGACTAGTAGATCATTTACAAAATATAACAGGTCTTCACCAATTTCATTATCCCACAAGATTACATGAAGATTTCATTCAATTCATAATACAAAGTACAATTAGCAAATAATCAAGTCTTAGGCCAAATCCAGGAAAAAAAGGGAAAATTAATAACCTTTTTCTTCCTATGTTAATACATTTGATGATCAAATTGATATCATATATTTTGAAAAGAAAAAATGGGGGGCTGGGGGGGCGGGGCCGTTGAAACCTTCAACTAATTTTCTTGTCATTCAGCCACTCCAGGTAAAAGGTGAAATATAAAAAATTTCACCATTTCTTCTATGATAAGTTTGTCTGCAGTAACATAATTATGTGGAATTTGTCAGAACCATGCAACATGGAGAAGATTCTCATCAAGTGCTGTGCAGCCTTTAGGCTTTCTGTTGCAATGCCACATCTATGATCCCTATAGGAGATTTAGGCTGATAGTGTTCATCTGTATCCACCTCTTCAATTTCCTAAACAACACAACACAGTCAACATTAACAATAAACGTAACTCTTTAATTCAAGTTCTCGCAGCAACTAATTAGTAACAAGAAGAAAATCATTAGACAACTTTCCCCATTTAACTTGGTATGACGTAATTTCACCAATAGTCAAGCATAGGCAAGATATAAACCTGGTTAAGTTTTATAACATTGATACACATTCTGAATATTCTCTTTGAGAGAAGTTTAACAGATCCACTGACTAGTCATCTACATCAATACATGATTCCTCAAGGCACCGGCACAAACTTAACATATATAAGGCAACTATATTAAACATCATTTGTCTGAGTTAGATGGACGCTGAGGAGGCCTTGGCTCAATGGTTAAAGTTGAGGCCCTAAGTCCTAAAGGTCCCAAGTTAGAGTGGTGTGTGTGGGAAAAGAAAAGATACATGAATGAACAAGAAAATATGATATTGCTTACTGTTTCTAATAAAATGTTCAGATTGGCATCGTAAAACAGAAGAAACTAGAATTATTTGTCACCTGAACAATGTCCTCTCCCTTAACGACCTGCCCAAAAACAATAAGCTTCTCATTTAGATCAGGGATTGGTGCAATTGTGATGAAAAGCTCAAATCCTCCATTAACAGTTTTTGCCTTAGAAGTTCCAAGCATGAACGCTTCGTGTTTCAAACTGGTAGAACATCACATATTTCACATCAGTAAGGAAAAAAAACAAAGCATATGCTACTACACTATGTCACCATTGATAGGATGTTAGACTTGTAAAAGAGGAAGAAAGAGGATAAAAAATCAGTTCAGCATAGCAACCTAGTAACAAGCTGGTCATAATGCTTTCCTCTGAAGGTCCAATCTTCCGTAGCCCCCAGCTCATCAATACCGCCTGCTTGAATCACATAATGCTTTATTACACGGCGAAAAAGCATCCCCTTGAAATGCCCCTTTTGACTGCAGAACCAATTCAATTCATATTCTGTAAGGATGATTGTGTAGGGGATTGTTATGATTGGCACAGTTTAACAAGTGGCCGGATTTAATCAGATATCATTAGCAGAGAAGGAGAAAGAGAGAGCAAAAGAAAATTCACTATTCCATCAAATGACAGATTCTACTTCAGATTCTCAATCAATATTCTAATTTTTTTACCAACACTATCAAAAAAGCTGTACTTTCTAATGCTGGTTGTCAGTTACACAATACTCAAAACACAAATTAGGTCCATGATAAATGATGAAAAATTTAATGCAAAAAGAGGCTAGGTAAGAAATTAAAAAGAAAGCCTTCTTAACGGGCATGGTATAGAACACTCACAATCAAATCCAAACCAATTTTTCAAAGTTAAACTAGAGCAGCACTTCCTTAGGTCCACAACCCAGGTTTCAGAAATGGAAGAAATACAATTTAAATGAAAATTATTCTAGTCCTCTTCGCAAGTCCTCTCTAAGTATAATTATATGATTTCTATATTTCTATCTAGATCATAATTGACAATTTGACGAAGTACTCTGAATTTCCTTAATTAGGAATAAGTATCAATATTTGAAACACAATGCACCAGCTCACAGATTAACATGTTTCTACAACTCAAGCTACTGTAAGTTTAAGACTGTGTAAAGATCTAACTGGATATGGAGCACTAAATGATGGAAGGGTATAGGGAAAACCAACATTCAAGATATAATGACCACATTAAACTTTGTAGGCAAAATAGTCGGTTAACCCAGTGCTTAACTACTTACCATAAGTCGATGAATTCATCAATAACTTCAGGAGAACTATCCTTGAAAAGTTCCACAGTTACAAATCCTTTTGCAGTATTCAAAATCTAGTGATAAGAAAATAACAATGTTACTAGATGAAATGCATGACATAAAATCTCAATGAAAGGAAGAAAAATAGTAATGCACGATTGCCAGTAAAATTCAATATCTAAGATTTTCCAAACTTTTAGAACCAACAGAAAAGATCTCCTAGAAAGCATAAGTTTCAACCAAGATATTGAAGATAGGAACGATGACAATGATACTGTCACTTCAATACAGCATCAAATTTCAATTTGACGAGGGTTTACAATCTTCTTTCTAAAAGACTAATCATAAGACATTCTATGCCTACAATAACAAGCAACAGGGAGTGTTCACCCTGGCAAGAAGCTTTACAGAAAGAAAAAAAAACAAGGAAATCAGAATACAGAGAAACATACAGCATATCCAGGGAGATCAGATTTCTTTGGATCCATGAAAGCATTGCGCTACAGAAAACAAGGAATAGTCAGAACACATTGCATCAAAATAATGCCATTTCAACCCAAAAAGAAAAGGCTCTTAAAGGCATTCAAAACCTGTAACACAAACGAATCATCATCTCTTTCTTCTTCTTTTTTTGATCAAAAAAGAAATCATCGTTTCTTGCATTATCAAAGAAACATAATTCAAAATTTCCAATACTCCAAAAACAATCTGACATTGCTAATCAATAAAGAGTAGAGGAGACAAATGAAATAACGATAACGGTCCATAAAACATATCGAAGAGGTTCTCGAAGTACCTCAAGAACAGATCCGCCACTATCTATTTGAATTCTTGACCTAAACACAGTTCATCAAATAAGAGTCATTAAACAATTGCATTAGAAAATTTCATTTCCACAAAAACAAACAAATACAAATATCCCATTTCCTTAAAACTTCTTGTACTTTATCATCAATCTTTATATTTTTCCTAAATATACAGAATATTTTAATAATCACAGGTTATCATGATTAATTTTTAAAAAAATAGCTTACAACATCATTAAATTTATGCTTCATGGAATTGAGCATCTATTGAATAGAAGCCAGATTCAATCAGTTTGTCCAGTTCAGATTTTTTTTCTTTAAAGAAACGTCATTATGCTTCAGAAAAAAAAAAACAGTAGAAGAACATAAATTCCACGAACCTCTGGGACCAGTGTGTATACGTCAAAAACAGAAAAAACACAGTCAAGATGATAATGAAACTGCACAGGATGATAGTGGTGACACTTATTCGAGACGGCCCCTTTTTCTTTTTGCTTTGTTGTAGCAGAGCTTGAGGTTTAATCCTCGCCACCAATTGCTACCTTCAGTCCCCGCTACATAGTAGCATAAAAAATCCCATGTCATATACTGAGAAGATTTAACAAAGGGTGACAAACCACAAAGCAACCCTAATCTGATAATGAAGAAAATAAACTAGATTTGATTTGGGGGTCGAAATTTCGTGAAACTAAAGCATATTGCTGTTACTGAGGAATTAGAGAACGTTTTAATTTTAACGGTAAATCAATAAATATGCAACATAGAGGGCGCTAATGTTCAAATTTAAATTCCATGACATTCAAATTAAGAATTTGCTTCACTGATATTTAAGAGCAAAGATCACACTTTAATAAGTCAATCTGAAGTTAAAGCTTAAAATAAGATCTGATAGTTCGAACATGTGAAAACCTAAGCCGAGTGGATTTTCTTTTTAAAAAAATAAACATCTCGCGGTAATAGAATTAGATGCAGAATATAACATGATAAGTACAGGAAATATTTATGATTTTCGTTTTTGAGTTTCGAAATTGATTTTCTACAACAGGGAAAGTACCTGGGGATGTGATTCCTCAGTTGAAGAGAATCTATCTGTAGAGACAATAAATGGACTGGTTTTTATGATTTTTGATGATAGTGCTTGTGATTAGCAGGGAAGGTCCATTATTTGTTTGCAGATTACTGTGTGTGTGGGTGAGTGTGTGTATATATATGTTACTTTTCCTCTTCTCTGTCTTGGAAGGAAATGGGTTGCTAAAGTCGATTCATGAACGTGTCAAAAGTCAAAACGACGCCATATTTGAAACTTTCGTTTTGTTGCACTAATTATCGCGGTTAACTTTTTATTATTTTTTGTATGTAATTATAAAATAGTAATAAATAATATACTTATTTTTTGTTTTCATGTAAACAAAATCTTTCATGAAATAAAATTCTAGACATAATTTAATATGATGATTAATTTATTATTATGATAAAAAAAAATTGAATATATAAGTAAATAATAGATATTCTAAAAATAATTTTTATTAATTTAACATATCTAATTACATAGTAATTTTTTTTGGAAAACTTGTTTACAAAGTAACTATTTTTTTAAATAGTATGTTTATATTGAGCGTTCAATTTTTTTTTAACAAAAACAATTATTATGTAAATATATTTTTGTTCGGCTAATGTTTTACACCACATTTGTATATTTATATAATATTTACATGAATTTAATTAAAAATTGATAGGATTCGTTGCCTTAATTTGTATCGACAATCTCTTTAAAAACTAACAGATAATTTCTAAAAAAAAAGAATTGTCAATACAATGTAGCTTTTAGATAATTTGTTCACCAAATAATGAATCATGAAGTTAAAATAATTTATAACAAAATTTCAATGTGTTATAGATTTTAATTAAATAAATTTGTTTTTTTTAAATGATTATCTCTAAAGAGAACAAACACAAAATTGACTACAAAGCAAGAGTTTTATTGACGTTCGTCTTGCTTTTACTTTTTAAATATTTTTTACTTTTTCATTCAATAAAATTCTCTTGAAAATTCAATATACCATAATATCTTAATAATTAAATGTGACAAATTATGTACACTTATTATTATGAGTTTTAAAAATCAATCGTTGTTAAGTATTTGACCACCTTAAAGTTCTTAATTTTCAAAAGCAAAACTAATTTTTTTTTTTTTTTATGTTAAAGATTTTAGTAGCATCTTTACATGTGAGTATTCATCATGTTCCTAGGGATGACATCGGTGTTGCACATCGACTTGCTAGGGATGGTTTATTGTTTTCGAAATGTAATGTTTGGTTAGGAGAGACACCAAATCATGTACGGTCTCTAGTTAACAATGATCATGTGTAATGTTTTTATTATCAGTATGTCATTTTTTCTATAATAAAAAAAATGAAGTTATTGCGTCAAACTTTTAAATCAATTATTTTTTTATGGATAAAAAGAGATATTATCATGAATATATTGAGAAACTTGAGGTAAATTAGATCAACACTATATTAAAAGAGTAATTGTAACAAAAAGTTTAACTTATCTAACTTTGATATTAGTTAGTTAAATGTCACAAAAAAGAATTCAGTTAAAAGTAATATATAGGTGATCATTCAACATATAGTAGGTATGTCATATTTCAATAGTTAATATTATAAATTTATATTGAAAATAATATTAAACTATTATTAAGCTTATCAATATTTATGTTTTTATTAATTTAATGAATTTAATTATAAATTAATTAATTGCTTGTGAATTTTTTTATATAAAGTAATGATTTTTTTTTCTGTAAATAGTTTGCTTATATTGAGTAAAACTAAATCTTAATTATTTGACAAAACTAAACAATTGATTTAGTTATATAATAATTTATTTTTTGTAAAAAACTTGTTCATATAAAGTTGTGAATTTTTTGTCGAGGATCTGAATTTTAAGAAGAAAAGAAAAAATATCATTAAGTACATGTATATTGTTTTTTTAATATTTTACACCTTATTCATACTTGTATATATTATCATAAATTACTCAAAAAAATATTTACACAAACCACAACAATCGTATTATCTACAAGGAATTATAAAACTCTATATAACTGACATCTTTTTATGAATATACTACATGTAAATAAAAGCTAAATGTTAAAATAACAACAACAAACTGCACTTTTATCTAAATTCTAAACATAAAAACATGATTTTAGAGCTGTTGAGTGACAATAATTGTCAATTTATGTGAATGCAAAAAATTGATCAAGAGTTGAATAGGGGTGTGCGTAGGGAAAAAACAAATTACTGAAACACCGAAAATTTGAGAAATAACTAATTTTTTTAATAAATTCCTTTATTTTAATAAATTAAATGTGAAAGAAAATCAACCCATACATACAGAAATTAATATTCTAACTTAAACTACTTTAACAAAAAAAAAAAATTATGTATTTTATCTTGTTGAAGATAAGCATTAATTTAAGTCTATATTTTTAAGTAATAAATTTTTCTCATTCTATAACATACTATTTTTTTTTTTAAATGATGAATATATTAAAAAATTTAAATAATGTACATCAATAAGATTCTTATATAGAGCTCAATTAACATATCATAATTAACATAGTTTTTTTTTTTAAAACAGGAGTATGGAGGGAGAAAACATAAATAGTACTATAATCCAAAAATTTTCTTGCTCGTGTTCTGCCAAAAAAAATATGCAAGCCTATCATCTAATTTCCCATTTAGCAGCTTCATGTTTCAATCATCTATGTAAAATGTGATTTAGCAAAAGCATATCTCTAACTGAGCCTAATAGAAGTTCGTCATCCAGTTCTGCAACTGTTAAATGTTGCAGGTATGCCTTCAACGAATAAGTTTTGTAACCCAGACAAAAAAAACAGCCTTAGAAAACTAGGAGCTCTTTGATCAGAAAAATTTCAGACATAACTACCTCTTAACTGTTAGTTTACATGACAAATGTTGGCCTCAGGATCTATAATCAGTTCTCTAATATTTTTACACGTTTCTTGCGTTGAACTACATGGAAAAAATGAAGGAAACTCTTTTTTTCCGCTATGCTCTCCCTCTCTGCACCAGTATTTTGGTGAACAAACTACTGACCTAATTATTCAATAAATAAATAATTTGTAGAGAATTAACTGGATCGCATCTCTGTTGCAATCGAATGTATTTAAATTCAGATGCAGTCAACATCTTCTTCCTGCTGCTCCAGGACAATGGTAGCAAGAGCAAGTCTATATGCAGAAGATCTTAAGTTTCTTACAAGGACATATATCTCCTTCCTCCTCTGCTTCACAGGCATCTCACTCCACTGCTCTTCTCTTAGACTAGCTAGTAAGACTGCCTCACAAAAAGCCTCTGCTATCGGCTTCTTACTGCACAAGTTAAAATAACATCAAATGATTTATGAGCTTAGAAAATAAAAAAAACACGGATGTCAGACAAAACACAAACATAACACGTGTCAAACAAAACACAACAGTTGACTGTTGTAATGTAGGAAAAGACGTGTGCACCAACCTCCCACGAACAAATCCAGTTGTAACAAAACCAATTGGCCACCGATGAGATTCCCTAAAAGCAGGGTCCTCTGGTATTTGAAGTTCCCAGTCACCAGATGATTGCTCTTTAAAGTATGATCTCACAGAAGACTGAGGGATTGTAAGTACACCTTCGGTTCTTCCTGAACTGCAACATGTACATACAACAGATATTGTCATTAATCTCAGGTTGGTATAATGCCTTTTCTTTCAAATACAAGAGAAAAAAATTAAAATCTCATTCAAATTCAACCTGATGTGAACATAAACTATTAGTAGGGAATGAATTTTTATAGTTACAGGAATGACCAAATCAGAACTTAAGAATTTTCTTGTGATTAAATTCTCAAACCCTAGACAAATTTGATGAAGTTGGTTAACCCACCAACCTATATACAAAAGATGCAAGAATAATGCAATAAAAAAAAATCATCCAGAGCTTACAGATCTCAAAATTAGGATACAACTTATTCTCGAGTAAAGAAGTTTATTAATAAATACCTGGACGTCCACAATGATATATCAGTGAGAGAAGGTGCACATACAACTGCTCCATCATCAAAAACACCCTCTTTGTAAGCACGGAGAAAAACTCTAAGGAAACACAATTTACGGTCATAATTTATTTGGGAAATTCCTCCACATCCTTGTCTGAGCATCCTTTCATCCTTCATAAATCTCAAAATGCTTCTGTTCCCATTCGGGACTTGAGGAAATAAAAGTAACCGATCACCATGGATATCATTCAAGAAAGAAGTCAGTGTGATGGATGTCCTAGCTACAATTATGTCGAATGAACTATCATGACAGCGAGATGGTGTAACGTCACTCTTTCCACAACTTAAGTTTGACAACAATTTACCATCTATCACATTCTTTTGGATGGAAACTTGAGTATCTTGCATGCCCATGGATACTTTATCTAAAGTAACGCGGACACTATCCCATGGAGGTGGAACGGGAACTCTAAAAGGTCTTATGGCAGGAGGACGTTGATCTGCCTTTTCATCAGAGGTAGTGGCTTCAGTTGCCATAAAGGATGAGTATGCACTGCAATCAGGAAAATCTGAAGGAAAATATGGCAACCCAATCTGCAACAGACAACAAATTTACATGAAATTTTGGGTAAAGTATTTTTGGATGAAGAAATTTTCAACAAAGTATTACCCAAGACTAAAGTTTAAGATGCAGATACTTACTTCACACGCAACCCAATGTTTCTCCCTAAGACCTATTGCATGAGCCCCCTTGGAGACAAAAGTAATCCAAAAGACTCTGACCCAACTTAGTGGGAGTACAACAGACCATCTGAAAGATGACAAGAGGAAACAGTTATAGGGTACTAATAAAGAATTCTCGCTCATGCATGCCAAAGAGGTTATATTTTGATCACATAAAAGCATAAAAGAGATCACAAGGACAAATGTCAATGAACCAAGTCAACCTTATCTGGCAAGATGTAATTCAAGGCAGAATAGATACGTCATTAATAAAACCAGAAAACTATGTCATAGTCACTATAAAACTAAAGCCCGTGATAAACATGCAAAAGTAAAAACCATAGACAAAAGAAATTCATAAACTGGGTTCAAAAGAAAAAACCAGTTTGATTCCATTTGGGGGAACAGGAATCAGTAAGGGAAAGCAACTACAGCTAGGCAATATCATTATAAATAATATGTAATAAAAACAACTACAAAAATCAAGATGCTTCTCTTTATGTCAAAGACAAATGCCAGAACAACTTCAATACTTAATAGAATAATTTTCCAGAAAATAATGGGGGAAAATGGATACTATGCAAAGATCAAGGATTTAGAATAAGTTTTCTGCTCCACCTCCCCACCCCCCATAGAAAAAAAGAATGCAAGAGCTTCCTAAAAGAAAAAGAAATATCTGGTCCATCACATAATTTTATGTAGTTTACAACTGTCGCTTGTCAGAGATCAGAGCAGCCACAATGGCAGTCACAAGATGTCCAACTAAAGGGAAGAAAGAAAAAAAAAAAGCCATTACATTATAAAAAAATACATTTAAGGCACAAGAACTGCAAGTGGAGTTCTGCATGTAGAGTTTTCTGAGATTACATTGAAAGTAAGAAGATAAAATTCTAATGCATAAGGCTTTAAAGCACTAATTTGTTCATAAAGACGCCAAACATAAGGGGAAAAACCGTGAAAAAAAAAGGAGTTACCTTATAGGTGAGCCCTTTTGGTTATTATTTTTAAGAAGCAGAATAGGGCAAGATCTTGAACACTGCACCTTGTTTGAAGTCTTCAGTGCCCCTGACTTTGGGTCATCAAGACAAACGTAATTCATACGCAGATGATGTTTTTCCATGGAAAGAACATTGTCTTCCTCTGGGGGGATTAATCCAGAGCTTGCATCCCACAAGTTCTTGTCATCAGAGAAACCGGCCATTTCTTCAGGCTTCGACCAAGAGGATGGCAGGAACTCTCCACTCTTTTCCGAAATTCCTGGTAAGGCAGCATGCTGTTTAGCTTCAACTTCTGGTATACTGTCAAGTGACTCTGGAACATCTGCAAGCCTTTTATCAGGCAATATGCGAGGATCCTTGACAGTAAGAGATAAAATTGCAGAAGATGAAATATGGTCCTCATTTTCAAGCATAGAGGATTTCTTGATATGAGAGTCATCATCATCTTTTGTAATTGAGCATTTCTTCAATGGACAAGGATTCTCTGGAACACTGCAAAGCCAATCAACACAATTTAGCCAACCTTATATTGTTTAAAAAATTATCTAATCTATCCTTTGGTAACTCACCAAGTAACAGGATGTAACGTTTTCTGAAGAAGTTGAAATGCCTTTGATCCAATTACTTCCAGTTTTGCAAGTTGACCCTCTAGTGAAAAACAATTAACCAAGATGCCTCGATCATTCATCTGAAGATTGTAAAAAAAAAAAAAAAAAAAAAGAGGAATTTGAAACTCAGAATATAATCTATCAGTAACACGTGATTTATATTCTAGGTAGCTCTCAATTTTAATTTTTACTAAAGACTAAATGAAAATTATGCCAAGAAACAGATAAATTAATCCAAACTACAGCTAACAATGGCATTCAAATTGACCCCAAACCAAGAAAAGCCATATTCACTTACTCCAACAAAGAAGTAAAACCCATAAAGTACTGCAAGTTAGTAGGTTCTTAGTTCTGTTTGCCCGATTAAAAGTAATTATTTACAGATGTCAGTCAAGATGCAGTTCTTATGTCCAGGCTGAACAATAATCCTTTTAAAATAGCTATCTTCAACCATCAATGGGCCACTCAAGCAAATCTCAAGAGTCTTCATGGATTAAGTTTGATTCAAAAAGTTGAGAGAGATCAAGTTATGCAAAAGGAAATACCAGCTAAAGTAACCTAAAGTTATAGAATAAAGAAATTTGTGTTCTTCCATCCAAAACCAGTTATTCCAACATCTTAAATCAGAATGAGAAGCTTGATTGCTTAAATCTCAAGAATCTTAATGGATTAAGTTTGATTCAAAAGCTGGGAGAGATCAAGTAATGCAAAAGGCAAAGCCACCTAAAGTAATCTAAAGTAATATAATAAAGAAATTTGTGTTCTTCCATCCAAAACCAATTATTCTAACATCTTAAATCAAAATGAGAAGCTTGATGGCTTCAAGGTTTTAGGCCAAGATATGATCCAATTACTTCCAGTTTTGCAAGTTAACCCTCTAGTGAAAAACAATTAACCAAGATGCCTCTATCATTCATCTGAAGATTGAAAAAAAAAGAACTTGAAACTCAGAATATAATCTATCAATAACACGTGATATATATACTAGGTAGCTATCTATTTTAATTTGTACTAAACACTAAATGAAAATTATGCGAAGAAACAGATAAATTAATCCAAACTACAGCTAACAATGGCATTCAAATTGACCCCAAACCAAGATTAATGAATTACCTGCTTTTGGCAAGCAACTTTTAGAGCATCATATCCCTCAATAAACGCAGAAGCATGTATCCAAACCCAAAGCTGGCGAAAGCAAGAACGACACTCAGTTTTGTGTGGCTCATTAGGTCCTACACCATTATGGCCTTCGTCATCACCATCATCTACTCTGTTCAGCATCTGTGAAGGTCGCCACATATAAGTTACAGAAGCAATTGGCTGAGAAAGAGGAGCTCCAACATGATGAAGCTGTAAAAACAAAGGAGCTTGTAAATCAAAAATCCTCAAGGCATTCTCTTTCATAAGAATAGGCACAATGTGGTGACCCCACCATAGCACTTCCATAGGTAACACCAGAAAGAATAGAACAGGAAAGATCTTCGGATTGAGCCACCATTACCATCCCTAGTATCGATATTAAGGAATCCTGAACAGAAAACATACAACATAGACAACCAACTCAGACATGGAAAAAAATCATTTTATGGGGTTAAAAGAGCCCGACATAGTTATTCTTAAAATCAATCATTGAAGCAAATTTGGAAAAAGTCACAAAGAAAAAAGAATGCTTGCCTTTGGACCCTCCAATTGCACAGCAACATGATAGCTTGCATCATGCACAAGCACTCCATGCTTAAACCACTTCAACACAGCCCTAGATCCTCTTCCTCTGCATCACATTTAACACAAATTTCTCCTAAACATATGTTCATGTTATCATGCCAATTACTGTCTATTCTTTAAACGGCATTTACTGAACATCAAAAAAGAAAGAACCCAACTTTACCTGCCCTGCAAACCCAGAGGAAGTTGAAAACCCCAGAGCTTGGTCATGGTAAACCGCTTTGCGTGCCAAACATGCGTCCTCAGCCTCTTAGTCCCATCCCCAGAAGTACAAAACCCGCTTCCAGGATTCTTTCTAAGCTCAATTCTCCTCCGAAACCGGCGAGGAAACTTCTTCTCCGAAACCGAAGCGTTTCCGTTATCAACTAAAGCTCCTAATATCTGCCTTTTCTTGTATCTCTTCTTCGCGGCTTGATTGTCATGCGCAGTGGTTCTCCTTCTCTTATTCCTTCGAGACCGGAAGTCGTTGTTCAATCGATTCGATATCGTCGTGTGAAAAGACTCAAGCTCAGGGGCCCGACACTCTGCGAATTTCTGCACGTTGATTTTTCGAGGAGGTAGAGATGATGAGGCTTGAGGTCGTTTATTGCTCCCATCAGTGGCCATCGACGGAAATAATACGTTGATTCGATAGATAATTGTTAGGATCCACGCAACCTGATGGCAATTCAAAATTCGAGACTTTATCCTCTTTGCACTTTGCTCTGTTTTAATGGCAACAAAAGGGTGTTAAAAGACTGAAAGGGGGAAAAATCGGGTTCCTTTGCATTGATCAGAGACTTAAAAAGGGTTTAGGGTTTAAGATTTTTGCCGACTTGGATCGGTTTGAACCATTAATTTAATATATTTTTTCAACTTAAAATTTAATTCAAGCATATCACATTAAAAAAAATCCCATAATAACAATTCATTATTCATTAATTTTCTAATCAAATTCATACACAAAATTCATTAAATTTGTCACTTAACATAAAATAAAAACAGTCATAATTTAATACAAAAACATAAAAAGTAAACAACTCCTGAATTGATTTTAATTAATTTTTTCAAAGTTTCAACACAAATATAGCACAACCTATATATATTCTACAAATTAAGTAAATTAAATATATAAAATTCTCAATTTATACATAATTAGATATAATAAATATTAATCATAATAAATATCATTATACAATAGTGATGTCTGTGTGAGCTTAAAGCCAACTTTAAGTCTGAGCTTATTATTTAAAATTTATCAAAAAATTAGTAAAATTTAATCAAAATTTAATAAATAACAATTAATATATGGTTTTGATTTGATTTGATTAAATTTTTTTTGTAAATTTTAAAAATAAGCTCTAACTTAAAGCTCATTCAAATGTCGTCAATGATCTATAAGGGTGGAAATAAGTCGAGCAGCTCGGCTCGCTTAAGAAGTTCGGTTCGAAACTCGATTAAATAGAGCTCGAGCTGTGATTTTGGCTCAGTTAGTTTATCGAGCCGAGCTCAAGTAATGTCAAACTCGGTTCGTTTGGCTCGCGAGCCAACTCAATTTAATTAATAAATTTAATAAATATTACATATATACTATTTATTTTGTATATATTTAATATACATTATAAAAAATTATTTATTTATTTATTTCAAAAATATAAATTACAATTTTTATTTTATTTCAAAATATATATTTATTATTTTATTTCGAAAACCTCAGTTCGAGCTGGCTCGCGAGCCGAACTCGAGCCTGAATTTCACCTTATGAGTCGAGTTCGAGTTCAATTTTCTTAACTTAACTCGAATAGATTTTTTACTCACTAGCCGAACTCGAGCTCGCCTCAACTCGGGCTCGGCTCGGCTCGAATTCACCCTTAATGACCTAGTTACCGGTTTGGGTTGTGTTGATTTTTTTTTTTAACTCATGACCTAATCTAACCCAACGGGTTCAACAATTTCTATAATCAAACTCAACTCAATTTCTATAAAATTCAACCCAACTTAATCCATTGCACCATTTTGAATCGAAATGGCAGTTCCACTGGTTTCCATGCTCATCTTTTTTTGGTGTTCATAACCACATATCCAACTCAAGACTCACCAAGTCCGAAACGTTTTAAAATATCATATGAGGTGCAAAAAAGTTCTAAATTGCCTAGATTACACTTTATTCATTAGAGGACCAATGATTCTTATGTAAAATACAACTACATCCTTCAACTTTACCTATAATTATAAATATATATTTTGCAAAAACAACATTCTCCTATACTTTCGTAGTTTCATATATAAATTACACTTACATCCCACATTTTAAAGGAAGTTGGGAAATGTAACAGAATTTGGTTAATTGAAAACATGGCATCACATTATCAACATTTGAGTCCGAAAATACCCCTACTAATTCAGTCGCCTGCATCCCACGTTTTCACCTTCAACAAAAGTTTGTGAAATACGTATACAAAAACCTAAACAAATGCCTGAAGACTATGAAATATACATCACATTTCCACCTTACAAGCCATTGGGTTTGATGTTGTTGCAACACAAGAAAAATGAGAAACACCTATTTATTCTTTGCATGATATGCTTGAGGTATTTTCCAACAAGTTAACTCAATTTCATAGTTGGAATAAAAAAAACTTAATTATATAGTGAATTCATTTCGAAATGAATTTCAAAGCTTTTTTTACAAACATAACAAATATAGAATTACAAATGAATTCCATAAAATTTATAGAATTCATTTATTCCAAAAGCACTCTTAATAAGGCCAATGATGCATGAATTAGTTAGTGAAATAGTGTTATTTGATTTTGCATTCAAGGTGTTTGATGAATGCTTATGTGTAGGAACAATGTCTTCAATGTCATTAGGCAGTGGGATGGTATTGAAGATGATGTGGCTTTTTCGAGTGGTCATATTTTTGGATGTAGGACTATTAAATAAATATTTTTTTTCAGTGCTAGTATGATTAAGGCAAGACAGTATGTAATTCATGTTGTCAAGGTTAACATAAGTTGCATATATTGTTCAAAGTGACCCCAACAAATGGGGGAAATTTTTTTATTTTCTTTTCCAGTTTAGTTAAATCAGCTTAGGTTAGGGTGCTTTGTAATTAAAAACTCCACAATACCATAAACTTTAACTTCAAGAATATAGCACAAATAGAAACAGAAAATGCGATAATAATATAATTGTAAGCCTTCACAAATTCCTTTAAGTTGCACCTTTCTTGTTTTGTCAATTCCTTATGATTAAGGTGCTTGGCTTTGAATCATTAGTACATACAAACAATAAAGAGAAAAATAATGATGCATCCATCATTAACAGTGTTCAGTTTTCGAGAGTTTTACATTCAATAATTGAATAATATTTCATTATATGACAATTTGAACTTGAAGCATATTATTTGGCTTTAAGAGTGATATAGCCAAAAATATACCAACCAGTTAGAAGTTGACACTTAGACATGTGATATGACTTCAATGTAAAATGATGAGTTCATAGACCTAAAGGCATGGGGTGAGACACCCTAAGGCATGTGTTAAGACACCTTTAGCACAAACCTACAAGCATGGGGTGAGACACCCTAAGGCATGGGTTAAGACACCTTTAGCACAAACCTATAAGCATGGGTGAGACACTCTAGTGGGACCCACTCAAGAATTTTTGGAGATAAAATCTCCATGGCCTTATAAAGGGGCTTCTCTTACAAATGGTAAGCTCTCTCCCATTCACGCATGAGAAATCTCTCTCCATAATTCTCTAGTTCCTTACATTCTTTACTTTAAGAATACTGACTTGAGCGTTGGTGAGTTTTTTCCAAAGACCCAACTTTGAGAAATTGTCTAGTTTATGTGTTCTCATGTGCCCAAGACCCATGGACTCCTTGACACATTTTCGATATCAATAAAAAGATACATGGCTTAGTTCTACTTTTGTAGTAACTTCACTCTTTATATACAATAAATGGAGTGTCATAATCTTGAATGGTTCGCATCAGATGCCAACTTGTCAACTCCATGAAATCACTGACCTATTTCTATCATTGTCACACAAACTTCACACCTCTATTACACAAGTTGCAAACACCATTAAATCACTACTAAGATAAATTATTAATTAAATGTTAATATAGTTTATGTAGAAGAAAAATTAAATGAAGCTTTTTTTTCCAAGATTTAGCTTGTATCTGCATACAACATACTACATATATCTTCCTACCACCCATGTTTTACTCATAATTTTTCATTTATCACTAGTGTTTCTTTGTTAATTGGTAAGTCATCATTGTCTATGGCCTATGGTTTTGTTAGGTGGTTCCTAGATGGTATAACCATTGGGAAATATAATCAAATAGTTAGCGTGCTAACCAACCAATGACCATGCAATAACATTACACAATAACCATTATGTCATTCGATCAATTTGGGAAGAAGTAACTTAACATATGTAACATCTAGCAGCAACACCTAGGCAACCCAAACTAGTTCACCAAACTTCACGCTGAAACAGCCAACCAATACCACAGTGCCCACCAAACATCAGCAATAATGCTTTTTTTGTATGATTTTAGCACATTATAAGCATGGACATAATTTATAGTTTTAACCTTAATTTTTACCTAATCAAATAGGGTTTTACTTACAAGTGCACAAAGATATTGAAATCCCCTTCAGTGAACAGTGGTTGTACAAGTGCTTTCTTTTCAACCTCCAAGTGAAATCAAACAAGTATTTCCTTAGTATAGACCCCACGAAGCAATAACTTGATTCAAGAGTCAAAGAAAAATTGTAGTCACAATTCCATAACAAGGAAGATTCAAATCCAAAAAGTCAATTTTAAGGTTCGTTTTGTATTTCTATCAAGAGGGGTAAGTGTAAATTATCTGGACTATCCAAAGTTATGATTACTGTGGTGTCTAAAAAAAAAGGTCATTTGTCTTGCTTATATTGTAACGATCCATCCTGTGTTGGCCATCCTCGAGATAGTGTTGTTACATTTTGTAAATCGCAGCATGACACATATATGCAATAATAAAAAAAAATACCAACAAAATTTTTTACATCAATCTTCAACCCTCAACAAAGGAGATACACCACTCTGATCTTGACTTCAACATTATATACAACGTAAAATGCATGAATATTTACAAATAAATTTTTATTTTATTTTCTCATTAGTCTGAGGATGTGGACACGTACGTGGCTTACAGATAATAATTTCATCTGAACCTCAACTCACCAAACTATTTGTCCTGCTTGCTACCTGAAATCATTGTATAATGAGGGATGAGCTTCACAACCTCAGTGAATTAAATTTATTAGAAGTACTCAATTTGTATAAATAATCTTTCAATATTTAATCAATTATATCTCACATAACTTGATAATAGCATTCTACTATCACTACACATATCATAAGTCTCATTCTCTATCAATCTCTTCTTCTTATATATTGGTTCACCTTAAGGCCATCAATTATCTCATAATTACCTCGTAATGAGGTTAACAGCATAAAGTCTACCATTTAGATAGCTCTTATCATATCATACTTCTATGTTTCTTTCTCACCATAAATGTCTCTCTGTGAGACACATTCATTTATAGATAAATTCACAATAATAAGCAACACTTCAGCATTTCAGTAATGCAATCAATATTTAAAACAGATGCAATGCATAAATTATTATTAGGGAACATCTTCCCACATGTCGACATGTTTTTATCTTAGACCGGCCCCCTCCCAGTTCTTTTATTTTCAGCATATATCGGTTGTCATGGTATTTATTTCCAGCATATACCGGCTGTCACGGTTTTTATTTATTTCCAGCATATCTCGGCTGTCACGGTTTTTCAATTAGACCGGCCCCCTCCCGAATCTTTTATTTAATGCATATATATATGAACAATGATATGAAATATGCATATGAACAATAACATAAAAACAAACATGCATTCAATTATTTAAATTAGCTATCCTGATCATTCTCAAATTATTATTTGAAAAATTCCATTAAATTCCTCTCCTCATAAATCACATCAAATCATCAATCATAGTTTGTTAAGATCCACTAAATTTCATCCCATCATAAATCGTATCAAAACATCAATTATAGTTCATCAAGAATTTCACGTATCACTTTTATTATTAAATCAACTTATTATTCCAAAAAATTATTATTTCTCATAAAATAATTCTCTACACATCCATTATTCCTATCACACCTATCAACCAGTTTTCATCTATCATCAAAGCATAATTTAATAATTTATTCTAATATTATAACTAGATATTTCATATTTATCTTGATTAATTTAAGTAAATCTAACTCACCACATAGCACTTAGAGCTACCCGTGGATCACCTCCTTGCCTTTCCTGCTCCTCTCAGCAATTTCCCCTGGTTGCTGATTGTCAACACCTGACATAATATTTATATTAAAATTTCTAATTTATTCTTCAATTCTTCCTAATTTACACCATTTGAAAATTCTCACTTTGAATTCCAAGAAATTTCATGTATGCTAAATTTCAAAAATAAACTTCACATTATTACCTTCTGATTTTCTTAGCGCTTCCCGGGATTCTCTATAAAATTCTCCCGTAAACTCCTTCAAAATTTTTCTCTTTCAACATTTCTTTCAGTTCCCAAGTGTTTAAAGAAATAGAGTAGTTTGAATTGAGAGAATGAGAAAACCAAAGATTTGCTAAAGTAAAGCAAAAATTATATATATATATATATACATTTTTAGCACATTCCCCCTCCCCCCCTCCACGCGGGTTTGCATGTGTGCTACATGCAAACCTCATGTCTTCACTTGGTAGCAGGTGGCAACACCTGCTGCCACGTTTTTCAGTCTTTTTTTTTTCTTTTTCCTTTTCTCCAAGACTGGACATATCCAGATTTTTTTTTATTTTCCATTTTCTTTGTAATTACGCCCCCACGCGTCCATTTTTTTAAAGAATTGTTTTATTCAAATAATAATAAACCTTTCATACATATTTTATTTTAACTCCATGTCATATTTATTAAATTACTTTTTTACCCTTACTTTACAATTATGGGTATTACAAATCTACCCACCTTATAAAAATTTCGTCCTCGAAATTTCTTTACCTAACTCCAGAAACAAATGTGAAAAATATTTCTTCATAATTGTCTCACATTTTCACGTAATCTCTTCAACATCCTTATTCCACCATAAAACTTAAGCCAATGAAATTATTTTATTACACAAGACTTATTCTTTTTGTCTAAAATTCTCACTAGTACTTGTATATAAGCCCAATCTTTCTGAATTTCTATAGCTTAGCTCGAAATATTATAATATTCATCATGTAAACACTTTCTTAAAAGTGAAGCATGAAATACATTATATAAATGTTTTAATTCTGGAGGCAAATCCAGACTACTCACAACTAGCCCAACTTTCTCAACAACCTCATAGGATCCCACATACCTCGGATTCAGCTTTCCTTTCCTGTTTAAATCTCAATACACATTTTCATTGAGATATTTTTCAATACATAATCATCTGCTTGAAACTCAAGAGGTCTTCTTTTATTATCAACATAGCTATTCGGTCTACTCTGTACTACTTTACGGTTCTCTCTAACCAATTTGATCCTCTCAATTGTTAACTCAATAATTGATAGACCAGATATATTTCTCTCTCCCATTTCTTCCCAATATATAGGGCTTCTACACCTCCTACCATACCATGTCTCAATCGGTGCCATCCTAATACTAGTTTGATACTGATTATTATAAGCAACTTCAATCGATGGCATGTAAGCATCCCAACTTACTGAGAAACTCATCACATTTTCCCTTAACATATCTTCTAATACTCTAATAATCCTTTCTATTTGAGCATGAAAAATTATATTAAATTGTAACTATGTACTTGTGCCTTTCTAAAAGCCTCTTCAAAACCAAGATATAAATCTAGCATCTCTATTTGACACTATGCTTAATTGTGCTCCATACAACCTCACAATCTCAACTACATCCTTCTTCAATCTTGACCACCAGAAATTTTGTCTCCATCCTCTATACATCTCATTGTTACTTGGGTGCATCGAATATACATCATCATATACCTCTCTCAATATCTTCTTTCTCAACTTTGCAACATTGGGAATGCAAATCCATGTTCCAATACCCAAAATACCCTTGTTTCAAATTTTTGAACTCATATTGCTTTCTAATAAACACTCAATGCTTAATCTTTTCTATCTCTTCATCTCTACCTTGTATCTCTAAAACATTTTACTATGGATAACTGTACAACCATATTTGTTAATAATGATCCTCTATCACTGATATTCAACTTCATTATTATCTCTTTAAATCTGTCATCAATTACACATCATGACTTTTAATAGCAGACAATCTTTTTATAGATTTTTCTACTCAATGCATCAGCTATCACCTTCACCTTTTTCTAGATGTTGGGGAATTGTACAATCATAGTCACAAATCAACTCCATCCACCATCTTTGCCTCAAATTCAACTCTCTTTGGGTAAGTAAGTATGTCAAACTCTTATAATCAGTGAATACTCATAAGTGGCTCCATACAGATGATGTCTCCAATCTTTAAAGTAATCACTATAACAGCCAACTCTAAGCTATGTGTAGGGAAATTTCTCTCACGATTCCTTAGTTGCCTAAAAGTATATGTCATTATCTTCTCACATTACATCAACACACATCTCAACTCTTGATGGGATGCATCACTATACACCACAAATTCTTCATCACTAGAAGGAAGCACCAATACTGGAGCTGTAGTTAATTTCTCCTTTAGTAATTGGAAGTTTTTTCTCACACTTCCCAGACCATACAAATCTCACTTCCTTCCTGGTCAGTCTAATCAATAGTACTACAATAATAAATTTTTTTTTTGAAAGAACCTTTTACAATAACCAGCTAACCCCAAGAAGATTCTAATCTCAATCACATTAGTTGGTCTCTCCCAAATTAACATTGCCTCTACCTTTTGTGGATCAACTGTTGTTGAAAAATCACTTCAAGATGCCCAGGTGGTGATCTTCTAAACACCCACGTCTAGAATGATTTATAATGAATCAGAATCAAACAGCAATTAAAGAAAGAACACAAGCAATTGTGATCGAGGTTCAGCAATATGCCTACATCCCCGTGAGCTCCTCCGAGCTCTCTGCAATAAATCAATGAAGTTCTTACATATACAACAACACCTCTTCAAGAATCCTCATTTTCTTGAATAACGAAAGAAGAGAAAAAGAAAGTGATAAGGACTAGTGTTTCCATGAAATTTTCCCCAAGAAAATTCCTATTACAAAGCCCTTGAATCCCCAATCTATACTACTCTCTATAAACAACCAACCTCTCTTGAATGAGTCTCTCTTGTGTTTAGTGTGTTTTCACTCTCACACACCATGTGTTCTATTTCACACACATTCACATGTTATTCACCTCTCTTGTTGAGATGATTACATCACTCATATCACACCTTGAATGGCTCCTAGATGACCCTTTATATAGGGCAATGACTTTCTCATCCAATCTTGGAGATCAATCTCCACCCTTAGATCTCAAGAAACGAAGACCCATGGCTCTCTAAGAATCTAAGTAATCCTGTGTGTTTTAACTAAGTCCCACACACCTTTTCAAAGTGTTGATTCAAAGATGTCAGGTGTGCCTCGTGCTGAGGCTTGGAACAGGGCGTGCTGAGGCTCAGGGCTTCGTGCTGAGGCTTGGATGAGCTGGGCCATGGCGTGGCCTGAAAAGAAATAGTCTTGGACTTGCTGGAGGCCTCGGCGCCTAAGGTTGGGCCGTGGCGTGGCCTGAAAGGGAAGAGTCCTGGACTTGCTGGAGGCTGCGGTGTACAGCCAGGACCTGATGCTGAACTCTTCATTTATTTAATCTTTAGATAAATACCAACAATCTTTACCTTTGCCTAAGTGATTAAACTCGAACCGTTGTATAGAGAACTCAGTATCCAAACTCAACTTGAGTCACCATTCATCTAACTCCAATCCTAAGAAGTCCAAGGCAATGATTGAACTTATTTAGAGGTAGAACTTTGGTGCCTAAATCTATAGGATTTTCTTCCGTTGTGAATTTGACCACATGAATGCATCATTTCGTAACATTTTCCCGAATGAATGATACCGAACATCCATATGCTTAGTCCTTTCATGGAACACCGGGTTCCTACACAAGTGCCATACACTTTGGCTATCCGAAGACACCACCACCTGCTCTTTTAGGACCTTCCACTCTTCCAACAACCCTTTGCACCACATAGCCTTCTTTATGGCTTCCGTAGCCACTATGTACTCAGCCTCGGTTGTTGAGAGTGTTACCACTAGCTACAACTGAGCCTTCACGTACCTCAGCAACCACTTCATCCCAAGCCAAAACTCATTTCCGAGATTACTCATAAATCT
Organism: Bretschneidera sinensis; assembly: GCA_023935145.1. Classification (NCBI taxonomy): domain Eukaryota; kingdom Viridiplantae; phylum Streptophyta; class Magnoliopsida; order Brassicales; family Akaniaceae; genus Bretschneidera; species Bretschneidera sinensis. The sequence goes on along the minus strand of CM043697.1, from coordinate 38,149,660 downwards.
ACTGAGAACACCCATTGCTTGAGAAATGTCGGGTCTAGTGCTTATTATCATGAACATGACTGATCCAACTGCACTAAAGTAAGGGACCTTATCCATTCCTTTCTTCTCCTCATCCATTTCAGGACATTGTTCGTTGGAGAACTTGAAATGACCAGTAAGGGGAATCTTCACTGGTTTACCATCTTCCATAGAAAACTTGTACAACACATTTTCTATGTAGGAAGACTGAGAAACCTTCAACTCATTTCTCTTCCTTTCCCGAATTCTTCTTATCCCAAGGGTCTTTTGTGTAAGGCTAATATCCTTCCTCTCGAACTCATCACTGAGTTGAGATGTCAACCTTTTTATCCTCTCTCTACAATTATCAACCAACAGTATATCATCGACATAGACGAGGATAATCACCACTTCCTCTACCTTGTGTCCAAGTGAGAAGGTTTCTGTGAAATTTATGCCTCCTCTTTGCGTGAACCCCTTCACCACCAGCTTAGCTTTATACCGGACTTCATCCCTTGGAGGGTTCCCTTCTTTGACTTTGTAAGTGCACTTACAATCCACAACTCTCTGTTTTCTTAGAATGTTCACCAATTCCCAAGAGTTGTTCCTCCTCAAAGAATCCATTTCTTCCTCCATAGCTAGCTGTCATTTTGATGAATCCTTACATTCCATAGCATCCATGTAAGTTTCTGGTTCAACCATCCTTCATTCTAAACAAAGAGTAGCTACATTAGCACCCGCAGGCCCATATCTAAAAGGTGGTCTAACCACCCTTCTTCCCCTATCCCTTGTGAGTTGATAGTCATTCTGACTTGCTGCATTATCCTCTTCTAGTTCAGCCTCTTCATGAGTGTCCTAAGCTTGGCCTTTATCAATGGGCTCTACCTGGTTTGAACCCTATTGCTTTCTTTGCTCTACCTGAACTGAATTTTCTTTGATGCAATGCTCCACAAATACCGGACTGGTTTACTCACTGATGAGAGTCATAAAATGCACCTTAATAGTACTTAATTATTAGCATTTTAGGGTTGATCTAGATTTTAATTGCACTTTTATACGTTAACAACTCTAAAGTATCATTCTTGGATCATTGATCTATTCCGGTGCATTTTCAAGTACTTTATGCTCAAAAAAGGAGGAAAAGTTATCATTGCTTGAAGCACAAAGACTCGAAGCATACCATAGTGAAAGCATAGTTGTGGAAGGACAAATGAAGAAAAAAATAAGTCTTGAGTGTGTGCGCTACGGTCTAAAGATATCCAAGCCTCGGCCTCCAGAACCGAGCAAAAGAACAATGAAGAAGCTTCAGTGGAAGCCATGACCTGGACTAGGCAGGGCCGCGACCTCCAACAAGGTAAGAAAACAAAGAAATAGTGGAAGCCGCGGCACAAGGAAGGGAGAGTCGCGGCACCCACTCGATCTACTTCTCCGAGATATGACCTAAGTAAGACTTTTTAAGCCCTAAAACACCCTTGGACCTTGTACATTATAAATAGACCACTTAGGGTTTGTAATTAAACATTCATTAAGTCTGAAAAATTCAGAGAAGCAGCCACATTCTCCTCCAACAAAGCGTTTGACCATGAGTTCCATGGCGAACTAATCTCCAAGCAAGGTGAAGGGATGATTCCCTAGGTGTAGTTGTTCTTTATTTTCCTTTATTGGTTCAGTTGTAATTGGTATTTATTGTCAACATTGTTATGGGTTACTCTTTAATCTAATTAGAAGATTTTCTCTTAATCCAGTGATTGTATCTTTATCTTTGATATAAGTCTAGTCATGCTCTTCTTATGTCAAGATTGTTAGATGTAATTGAGTTCGGTAAATTTATCTTTTAGGTTTGTCCATTACTGCGATATTGTCGATAAGATATATTATCGTTTCTTGATAAACTTATAGGATAGGTCATATATGCTTAAATAAAAAATAAGAGTAATTCATATCAATTACATTAGGATTTATATATGCTTAGATTGAATATTTGCCGATTGCCTATTTGGGATGTGAAACTTGCAATCGAGATAAAAGCAACTGAATCAAGATTGGAATAAGGCAATGAACCTAGGGAGGAATCCCGGAACCTTGTTGTTTCTCTATTCTAATTCTCAATTTATTTTCTCACAATTACGTCATTATCAAAATTCATATTTTCTCACTTGATTGTTATCGTTTGTGTTAAGGTTTGCACTTTTCCTTCATAGATCGCTTTTCCCTGTGGAATCGACATCTCAAAGCTGTGCTACAACTACCGCGTTATACTTTAGGCGTAATCAAATTTTGGCACCGTTGCAGGGGAAAATGCGCTTACATACAAGGAAGATTGTCAACTCTAAGACAAGACGGTACTATCGTTCTTTTCTTTAAGTTTTTTGATTTCTTTTATTCGTTCTGTTTTATTTCTTTTTAACTCAGTTGGTGTATGGTTAGACTGAGAGATTCACGAGGTAGATTCATTAAGGGACTCGAAATAGAGATACCTTTTCCTTCCACGTTTGTTAGTGAAACCTCGCCTAGATCAAACCCTAGTGTACTCCCAACCGAGAATTTAGAAATTTTTGCTAACATGGCTAAAAAACCTAATGAGAATGTTGCTAGGACACTTAAAGATTATTTACATCCTAGCCGGACAGCCACATCATCATGCATTATGTTTCCAGCCAACACTCGCCATCAAGACTTTAAAACAGGAATAATTCAATTACTCTCTATATTTCATGGCTTGGAAAATGAAAAATCATATGTACACATTAGGGAGTTTGAGGAAGTAGTTACGACTTTTCATAATCAAGATGCAACTGATGATATCGTGAGACTTAAGTTTTTTCCTTTCTTTTTGAAGGATAAAGCTAAGAGTTGGTTATACTCGCTGAGACCACGATCCATTGGGACATGGAATGAGATGACTCAGGTCTTCTTTAACAAATATTTCCCTCAACATAAGACTAATGCTATAAAAAGACAAATCTCCACATTTGCACAAAAGGAAAATAAGACTTTGTATCAGTCTTGGGAGAAATTTAAAGAGCTGTTAAGTATGTGTCCATACCATGGGTATGAGAGTTGGCACTTAGTGAGCTACTTTTATGAGGGACTTACCTATAGAGAGCGCCGATTCATAGAGATGATGTGTAATGGTGAATTTCTGCAAAAAGACCCTGATGAGGCCATAGAGTACCTCAATGAGCTTGCTAAAAAAGCTCATACTTGGACTGGACCTAGTGCTATTGAAAGCACAAATAGGTCATGACCTGTAGGAAACCCTAGTGGTGGTGGAATATACCATCTTAGGGAGGAAGACAACCTGAAAGCTAAGGTCGAAATGCTTACTAAGGAGTTAGAGGCGTTAAAAACTAAAAATCCAACACGTAATTAATCAAGCCGAACCTTTGGAATCATGTTTTGCGTGTGGCAGGGTAGATCATCCTGCTCAAGAGTGCCCTACATTTATTGATATGAGAGGGATGTATGAGAAACAATGTAATGCCTTAGACATGTACAAGAAGCCTTATGCACCCTCCTCTAACACTTATAATCCGGGATGGCGAAATCACCCCAACTTCAGCTGGAAATCTGAAAACCAGCAGCTTGCACAACCCCCTAGATCACACCCTGCACCATATCATACACCCTCATCCTCTAGGAGTTCTTTAGAAGACACTTTACATGCTTTTATTGAGGCACAAGGCAAGACAAACCAAAGGTGTGAGGCATTAATTACACAGGTTGTGGAAGAAAACAAAGAAATAAAGAGCCAAGTGTCCAAGTTAATAGGCTCCTTGAGTGTGACTGAGCGAGGGAAGTTCCTTTCCCAAGCTCAGTCCACACCCAATGGTTAACACATGGCACAAACAAATCTGAAAAATGTAAATGTTATTGTGACAACAAGTGGTAAGACCTTACACATCCCAACAATGAATAAATCCGAGGATGTGGAAAAGGGTCAAGGTAGTGATGCTGAATTTCTCAAGGACCCTGAAGTTACTAAAAGCCCTGTTAAGGCACCATTCCCTCAAGCCTTAAAATAAAACAAGAAAAATCTGGACCGAAATAATGAAATCCTAGAGAACCTAAGGCAAGTAAAACTGAATCTTTCACTTTTGCATATAATTAAACAAGTTCCTACTTATGCAAAGGTTCTCAAGGATTTATGCACAATTAAGAGGAAGCACCATGTAAAGAAAACAACATTTCTAACTGAGCAAGTTAGTGCTTTAATTGAGCAAAGAATACCCCCAAAATACAATGATCATTGTTGTCCAACCATTGCGTGTAGCATTGGAAATCATGAGGTTGGACAAGCATTGCTAGATTTAGGAGCTAGCGTAAATCTGATACCATTTTCAATTTATTTACAGCTGGGTTTAAGAGAGATCAAACAAACTGCTGTGGTATTACAATTGGCTGACCGTTCAGTCAAAGTATCCCGGGGTGTGGTAGAGGATGTTTTGATTCAAATTGATAAATTTTACTATCCTGTTGATTTCCTAATCCTTGATACTACTTCTGCTATTGACACTAATTCTAAAATTCTTTTGATTTTGGGTAGACCTTTCCTTGCTACTGCAAATACTCTTATTAATTGCAGGAATGGACTCATTAAGCTGTCCTTTGGAAACATGACCTTAGAAGTGAACATTTTTAATGTTGCAAAACAGCCTAAAGATGAGGACAAAAACCACCAGCTATACATGATTGAGTCACTCATCGATGAGGGAGTTTCCATAGCTCATAATTATGATCCTCTTGAAAATTTTCTTGTTAATTCAGAGATTGATTTATTTGATGATAAAACTGATATAATTGATATTTGTGTTGTTTTTGATAAATCCCAGGATCATGGCACTCGGGCATGGCAATTGAAGTTTGAGAAGCTGCTCGAAAGAAGTGAGAAACAAGTCCCCTTAAGTGTGGAAGCACCTAAATTTGAATTGAAGCCAATACCTAAGGATTTAAAGCATGTCTTTCTCGGTCCAGGTGATATTTTTCCTATTATTATCTCATCTGAATTATCTGAGACCCAAGGTAAGAAATTAATTCGAACTCTAAATGCACATAAATCAGCCTTAGGATGGAGCATGGCTGATTTAAAAGGTATTAGTCCCCTGATTTGGTCGCATAAAATAAATTTAGTTGAAGGAACTAGTCCTCGTAGAGACTCTCAACGTAGGCTTAACCTCATTATGAAAGAAGTAGTGAAAAATGATGTGCTAAAACTGTTAGATGCGGGAACCATATATCCCATGGTTGATAGTAAATGGGTAAGTCCTACACAAGTCGTTCCTAAAAAGTCTGGAGTCACTGTGGTAAAGAATGACCTGGGAGAGTTAGTCTCCACCAAACTTGTGACCGGGTGGCGTATGTGCATTGATTATAGAAAATTAAATGCTACCACCCAGAAAGGCCACTTCCTACTCCCTTTTATTAATCAAATTCTTGAGCGTGTAGCTGGTCATCATTTTTACTATTTTCTAGATGGTTATTCTAGTTATTATCAAATTAAAATTGCATTAGAAGATCATGATAAAACCACTTTCACATGTCTTTTTGGCACTTATACTTTTCGTAGAATGCTATTTGGATTGTGTAATGCCTCTGCCACTTTTCAACGCTGCATGATGAGTATTTTTAGTGACATGGTTGAAAATTGCATGGAGGTTTTTATGGATGACCTAACTGTTTTTGGATCTTCATTTGATGCATGTTTAATGAATTTAAAAAGAGTGTTAATTCGCTGTGAGGAGAAAGAATTGGTCTTAAATTGGGAAAAATAACATTTCATGGTACCATCCGGTATTGTCTTAGGGCATATTGTCTCTTCTAAGGGGATAAAGGTTGATCAATCTAAGATTGAATTAATCTCTAAATTACCTACCCCTAAGACAATAAAGGATGTGAGATCTTTCCTTGGTTATGCTGGTTCTTATAGGAAGTTCATACAAAATTTTTCGAACATATCTAGACCACTATGTGCCCTCCTAGTTAAAGATACCCCCTTTGAGTGGACTCATGCTTGTCAAGAGGCCTTTAAAACGCTGATTGGCAAGCTTACTTCAGCACCTATAATGCAATCACCTAATTGGACTTTACCCTTTGAAATCATGTGTGATGCTAGTAACTATGCTGTAGGCCTTTAAAACGCTGATTTATTTTTAAGCAAATAAACCTAAACCTTTCTTGAATAATCATCAATTAAAGATAGAAAGTAACAATTACCTCCCTGTGTTGGTGTTCTTGCTGGTCCCCAAAGGTCCGAATGAATGTAGTCAAGAATGCCCTTAGACTTGTGCACTCCGGTGTTGAAGCTGACCCGGTGTTGCTTCCCAAGAACGTAACACTCGCAGAAATCAAGTTTCTCTACTTTGTCACCACCAAGTAGACCATCATTGTTGAGAACTTGCAAGCCCTTTTCGCTCATATGTCCCAAGTGAGTGTGCCAAAGAGCTGCCCTATCCATCTCAGCCATCAAGCTTGCTGCTTGATCCTTAATTTCTGTCTCTCCGATCATCTCATAGAGTCTATCCTTTATTACTGCTTTGATCACTACTAAAGAACCTGTGGTTACCTTGATCTTTCCTCCCTCTGCCTTGTATGCATACCCCTTGGAATCTAGCTACCCCAATAAGATCAAATTTCTTTTCAAATCCGAAAGATACCTCACATTCCACAATAGCCTTGTGACTCCATCAAACATCCTCAACTGGATATCTCATATCCCCCTCACTTGGCAAGAAGTGTCATTTCCCAAGAAAATCTTTCTATCATTGGTTTCTTAGAAATTCTTGAACCAATTCCGATGAGGGCACATGTGGTAAGAGCATCCGAAATCTAGGATATATTTCTCACTGCCTTGCCTCCTGCTCACATTTGAGCACACAATAAGAACATCATCTTGCTGTTATCCTTTGGCAACCAAAGCCTTTCCATTGTTGGTATGGCTTCTTCCTCTCTCATCCCACATCTTTTTCTTGCAATCTTTCTTGAAGTGACCCTCCTTATTGCAGTAGAAGCATCGCTTCCCTCTAAACTTTGATTTGGAATGCGATCTCCCACGACTTTGCCCTCTACCCTTTGATTTCTCCCGGTAGTTGCCATGAATGCTACTGCCATTCCGAGTTGCTAGCCTTCCTCTAATGAACAACCCTTCTTCACTTGATGCTTCCCTCATATTGGCTTTGAAATCATGAGCCCTTATAGCATTAATCACAATTTCCTTGGTTAGTGTATATCTTCCATATTCAATTGCATTAATTAAACTTTCAAAACAATCAGGAAGAGAATTTAACAAAATAACAGCCAATTGTTCATCCGGGAACTTTATACTAAAACTAGCCAAATCTTGAACTAGTTCATTAAACACATCAAGATTATCTTGCAACTCTTTATTAGGATCCATTTTAAAAGCAAAGATTCTTTTAAGAAGATATATCTTATTAGGGAGAGTTTTGGTAAAAAAAGAACAACTCATCTAGTTTCTTCCATATGACAGCTGGATCTTCCGAGTCTTCACACTTCCATGTCATGCCATCTGACATGTGCAAGAAATGGTGTTGTATGCCATCTTCTTCATCTCAATCCATTGGACCTCCGTGATACTTGCTGGAAAAGCATCATCTTCTCCAATAGCCAACTCCACCTTCTGTTGCATAATAACAGCCTTGATCTTCCGCTTCCAAATAGCAAAGTCTCTCTTTCCATCAAGCTTCTCAATAATGAAAGTTCGAAGCCATCTTACGGAGAAAGTCCCAAATTTATGCAGCACCCATAATTGCTTTCCAACTTTTTCTAAATCTTAAGAACACGATCAGATCTTGATCTGTACTCCGTTCTTGAATGACCCAATAAGTTGGCCTTTGATTCTTGGAGTCTTGCTCTAACACCTTCTATCCCAGCTCCGGTACCCACTGTCCAAAGCTCCTCCAGCTCTAATACTACTATTGGGAAATTACCTCAAGATGCCCAAGTGGTGATCTTCCAAACACCTAAGTCTAGAATGACTTGTAATGAATCAGAATCAAACAACAATCAAAGAAAGAACACAAGCAATTGTTATCGAGGTTTGGCAATGTGCCTACGTCCCCGTGAGCTCTTCCGAACTCTTTGCAATAAATCAATAGAGTTCTTACATATACAACAACACCTCTTCAAGAATCATTAAGTTCTTGAAGAATGATATAAGAGAAAAAGAAAGTGATAAGGACTAGTGTTTCCTTGGAATTTTCCCCAAGAAAATTCTTATTACAAAGCCCTTGAATCCCCAATCTATACTACTCTCTCTCTAAACAGCCAACCTCTCTTGAATGAGTCTCTCCTGTGTTTAGTGTCTTTGTAGTCTCACATACCATGTGTTCTATTTCACACACATTCACATATCATTCACCTCTCCTGTTGAGATGATTACATCATTCATATCACACATTGAATGGCTCCTAGATGACCCTTTTATATAGGGCAATGACTTCCTCATCGAATCTTGGAGATCAATCTCCACCCTTAGATCTCAAAAACCAAAGACCCATGGCTCTCTAAGAATCTAAGTAATCCTGTGCATTTTAACCAAGTCCCATGCACCTTTTCAAAGTGCTGATTCAAAGGTGTCAGGTGTGCCTCGTGCTGAGGCTTAGAACAGGGCATGCTGAGGCTCAGGGCTTCATGCTGAGGCTTGGATGAGCTGGGACATGGTGCAGCCTGAAGGGGAGGAGTCTTGGACTTGCTGGAGTTGGGCACCATGGCGCACAGCCAGGACCTGATACTGAACTCTTCATCTGTTTAATCCTTAGACAAATACCAACAACTGTTATGCCATCTTTAGATATTACATGTTCCAAGAAGGTCATTTCATTCAACCAAAATTCACATTTAGGAAATTATAGCATACAATCTCTCTCTCCTCAAAATCTCCAATACAATTTCTAAATGTTTTGCATTCTTTTCCTTAATCTTAGAATACACCAAGATGTTATCGATGAACACGACCACAAGATTATCAAGAAATCGTTCAGACATTTTATTCATCAAGGCCATGAATGTTTCTGGAATATTAGTCAATCCAAATGACCATAACGTGTCCTAAAAGTAATCTTAGGCACGTCTCCCTTCTTTATCCTTAACTAGTGATAACCCGATCTTAGGTTTATCTTAGAAAACACTCTCACTCCTTGAAACTGCTCAAAAAAATTCATTTATCCTAGGTAAAAGATATTTGTTCTTATTCAACTATTTGTAGTCTATACACAATCTCATCGTTCCATCTTCCTCCTTCACGAACAACATAGGGGTTCCCCAAATACATGAGGTTTGATAAATTGTTTATCTAAAAATTCTTGAACTTTCAACTCTTTTAACTAAGTGGGTGTCATTGGATATATGTGATGAACCTGGTATCACATCAATAGAGAATTTAATCCCTCTACTGGGAGAAAACTGGGAAACTCACCAAGAATTACATTAGAATAATCTTTCACCACTAAGATTTATTCTAACTTCCTATTTTCCTTTTTAGAATCCATTATGTATGCCAAATACTCCTTACAACCCTTTTTCAACCATCTGCTAGTGGTCATAGCAAAATAAGATAGTTCAAGAGTATCTTACGTTCTCCTTGAAAGTTAAACTCTTCATGTCCATATCTTGAACACTACCTTCTTTCTGGAACAATCAACCCAAGCGTAATACGTCGATAACTAATTCATTCTCAAAATTAAATGAAATTATATCATATTCAAAGATAATAAATCAGCTTCAGATTCTCTATCACTAATACGAATCACACAACCCTTGTAAACATTTATGATTATCACTCTATCTCTAGTGGGAACTTCAACAAAAATATTTTGCATCAAAGTACTAATAAATACTTCAATAGACTTTATATGAATACTGGATGCAAAAGAATGAGCTGCACCAAGATCAACCAATATTGATATGCCCACCTTTTCTATATACAAAGCACTTCAAATTATGATAATTCTAAGATAAATATCTTATCTGAATATATCTATAACAACTTCTGTCTTTCGATCATACATCAGATTACCACTTTCCCTTTGTGTCATACTTACTTCCTTTGCCATGACTCCTCGTTCTCATAACCTGTCTCCCAAATCTAAGGGTCCCACCAATAGTATTCTAAGCTACAAAAGTAACAGATCCTGCTTGCCTCTGATTTTATACTTCTGTTCCATGTGACAATGAACGCCTCCTATGAGTGGTCTCCCACCCTACACACTCATATTGGTACCACTTCTGGGTTCCTCAAATCAAGACTTCTTCCGCCAGTTCCTCTTTCCTGTAAATTCTATCACATCCTTCTCAATCTGAAGTGTTATATCCACTAATCTAACATAATTCATATGCCTCAAGTAAGATAGTTTTGATCAAATCTTTAAACATAATTCATCTATGAACCTATTACATTTCTTCTCCTCTAGGTCTACCATTTTCGATACCACCCTTGTCAAAGCCACAAATCTGCTATCATACTAAGTCACAATCGACATATTTTACCTCAAATAAATAAAATCTCTATCGTGTTGGGCTCTAAAGGTCTAAGGAAAGTATTTATCAAGGAAAACTTCCTTAAACCTATTCCAAGTTAAGTGTCTATCAATATCTGTACTTACCTTGTGAAGAATATTCTCCCACCATTCTAGGGCCTCTCTCTCTAACTTGAACGTAGCAAGGACGACCCTCTGCCTGACAGTCATTGGAAAAATATCAAAAAAAATATATATCTCTACTTGTTTCACCCATAACTCAGGCTTAAAAGGGTTTATAAATCCTTTAAACAACAAAGCATTCAACTTAACAATCTTCTAGCATCTCAAGCATAAACTCACTTTTCCCTCTTTTTAAACATCTATCATTACTGGATTAACAACCTCAGGCACTGCTCTAGCCTATTCATCAAGTCTATGCTATAAGTTATCCACTCCATCATTAGTTACATTCATTTTCTCAAGAGCATGTGTAAGAGCTTATCTTAGCTCATCTCTTTCAACTTTAAATTCTCACACACCTTTATTAATATCAATTATACTGTCAACACCTTCCCTTCTAGGAACCACAGATTCAGACTCAACCTCAACTTGTCAAAAATATTGAGGGCCTACCATGCCCTCTCAAATCAACAACTCTAACTCTAGCTCTAGCATTTCCACATGTCATCCTCATACTATTAAAATAAACTTTATTTTAATATTCCACTTTCTTACTTTTTATGCAGTCTACAGAATCGTAAAACCTAATGCTCTGATACCAAAATTGTAACGACCCATCCCGGGTTGGCCACCCTCAAGACGGTGTTGTCACATTTTGAAACTCCCAATACCAATAGAAATTTTTACGTCAATCCTGAACCCCCAACTCTCAACAGGGGAGATGCATCACTCTGATCTTGACTTAAACATTATATACAACGTAAAATTCACAAATATTTACAAATAATTTTTTGTTTTATTTTTTCATTAGTCTGAGGATGTGGACACGTACGTGGCTTACAGATAATAATTTCATCTAAACCTCGACTCACCAAATTATTTGTCCTGACTGTTACCTGAAATCATTGTACAATGAGGGATGAGCTTCACAAGCTCAGTGAATTAAATTTACTAGAAATACTCAATTTATATAAATGATCTTTCAATATTTAATCAATTATATCTCACATAACTTGATAATAGCATTCTACTATCACCACACATATCATAAGTCTCATTCTCTATCAATCTCTTCTTCTTATATATTGGTTCACCTTAAGACCATCAATTATCTAATAATTACCTCGTAATGAGATTCACAACATAAAATCTGCCATTTAGATGGTTCTTATCAATCATACTTCTATGTTTCTTTCTCACCATTACTCTCTTTCTGTGAGACTCATTCATTTATAAATAAATTCACAATAACAAACAACACTTCAACATTTCAGTAATGCAGTCAATATTTAAAAAGAATGCAATGCATGAATTATTATTAGGGAACATCTTCCCACATGTCGACATGTTTTTATCTTAGACCGGCCCCCTTCCGATTTTTTTTATTTCCAACATATATCGGTTGTCACGATATTTATTTCCAGCATATACCGACTGTCACGGTTTTCATTTATTTCCAGCATATACCGACTGTCACGGTTTTCATTTATTTCCAGCATATACCGGTTGTCACGGTTTTCCTTTATTTCCAGCATATACTGGCTATCACAGTTTTTCAATTAGACCGGCCCCCTCCCGGTTCTTTTATTTAATGCATATACATATGAACAATGATATGAAATATGCATATGAACAATAATATAAAAACAAACATGAATTCAATTATTTAAATTAGCTATCTTGATTATTCTCAAATTATTATTTGAAAATTTTCACTAAGTTCCTCTGCTTATAAATCACATCAAATCATCAATCATAGTTTGTCAAGATCCACTAAATTTCATCTCATTATAAATCGTATCAAAACATCAACTATAGCTCATCAAGAATTTCACTTATCGCTTTTATTATTAAATCAACTTATTATTCCAAAAAATTATTATTTCTCATAAAATAATTCTCTACACATCCACTATTCCTATCACACCTATCAACCAATTTTCATCTATCACCAAACCATAAGTTAACAATTTATTCTAATATTATAACTAGATATTTCAGATTTATCTTGTTACTTTAAGTAAATCTAACTCACCACGTAGCACTTAGAGCTACCCGTGGATCACCTCCTTGCCTTTCCTGCTCCTCTCAGCAATTTCCCCCGGTTGCTGATCATCAACACCTGATATATTATTTATATTAAAATTTCTAATTTATTCTTCAATTCTTCCTAATTTACACCATTTGAAAATTCTCACTTTGAATTCTGGGAAATTTCATGTATGCTAAATTTCAAAAATAAACTTCGCTTTATTACCTTTTGTTTTTTTTAGCGCTTCCCGAGGTTCTCTATAAAATTCTCCCGTAAATCCCTTCAAAAATTTTCTCTTTCTTTCAGTCCACAAGTCTTTAGAGAAATAGAGTAGTTTGAATTGAGGGAAGGAGAAAATCAAATATTTGCTAAAGTAAAGCAAAATTTTTTTATATATATACATGCATTTTTTTCTTTTTCTTTTTCTCCAAGACTGGACACGTCCGTATTTTTTTATTTTCCATTTTCTTTGTAACTATGGCCCCACGCGTAAAGTTTTTTTTTAAAGAATTATTTTATTCAAATAATAATAAACCTTTCACATATATTTTACTTTAATTTCATGCCATTTTTATTAAATTATTTCTTTACTCTTAGTTTACGATTACGGGTATTACATATATATACTTTTTTTTTTTGGTAAAACATAGAGTTTTTTTAACAAACTACTGTGTTTGAAAATATTGTTTCACAAACTACACTACTCTTACACTTATTTCCCAATCTCTTGTATTTTTTTTTTCACGTCATATTTTTTCATTTTGTTTAATAAAACAAAACTTCAACTGATACTATTAAAAATAGAAAGAGATAGTCGCATGGTCCTTCCCCACTCGTTGTTCGCCTATATTGGTATGTACCATCACCAGCAAATCCATGGTCTCCTATCTTTAAAAAATTCCTTAACAAATCACTATTTATAAGTCTCTCTACTCATTTATGCAACCCACAAAATCACAATCATCAATGTTAGAAAAATAAAGAGTGATTGGAGAAAAAACTCTTGTATTATTGATGTATATTATTGAAGTTATTATGAAAGACGAATACAAGCCTATATATAGGCTAAGAATATAAAACCTAATAGAAATAGGAAACATAGGGTTTATAATAAAACAAGAAATTAAACTAATTAGGAAACTAATACATATGAAACTAGAAAGCTAATATTGCAGTAAGAATAGGAAATATCTTTTAACAGCCCCCATCAAACTTAAGGTGGTAAAATGGATGCCAACTTGAGTTTGTAAACTGAATCAACGAAGCACAGAAAAGACAAGTGACAGGCAGGGCCCGGAGCGGAATCACGGGTGATGACTTGGCAGGACCCGAAGCGGAATCTTGGGTGATAACTTGTTGCTGTTGCTGATGTTGATGCTGCTGCTGGTGATGCTTGTTGAAATGTGACTTGGGATTCGGCAGCTCCACAAGATGGTGATGGTGGAATAGATGCAGCTCGTGTTTGAGTTGTTGCACAATATGGTGATGCTTGCTGAGAGGTGACTTGGGAGTCAATGGCTCCCTGAGATGGTGATGGTGGTGCTGCATATGCAGCCTGTGCTTGAGTTGTTACACGTGCTAGTGATGCTTGCTGAGAGGTGACCTGGGATTCAGTGGCTCCACGAGATGGTGATGGTGTTTGAATTGGTGCACGAGATGATGATGTTTGTTGAGAGGTGACTTGGGAGTCAATGGCTCCTTAAGATGGTGATGGTGGTGTTGCAGATGCACCCTGTGCTTGAGTTGTTGCACGTGTTGGTGATGTCACAGGTTGTTGAGGTGGCGGTGGAGATAGTGTGGCTGGAGGAGGGGATTATGGGGGTGGGGATTGAGTTGAAGGTGGGGTTGGAGAGGGGTCTGGTGGAATAGGGGCATAAGTGGGTTATTGAGAATTTTGGTGGGGGTTTTAATGGTTGTTGGGTTCGTGGGATAGGGCTGCATTGTAGTTTGATTAGTGGCTAGGTAAACCGGGTAAGTGGGATGAAGTGATGGATAAGTGCAGGGGGGTGCGCTGACATCAGCATGGCTTGGGGTTTGAAGGCTGGTAAAGATAGTGACGTCGTGGGGCATAGGAGGGCTGGTGGGTGCTCTGACATCAGCGTGATTTGTGGATTGAAGGCTGGGCAAAACAGCAACGTCGGCGTGAGTCATGTAGGCTGGGTTTAAAGAAGGCATAATGGTATGTGCGTGGGGGGATGCTGATGCTGCTCTGGTGATGTTGTTGCTGATTGGGTTCTGTGTTTAAAGGGCTCTTACCATATGGGAGAGAGGTGGCAGTTATGCTGAAGGTGGAGGTGAACTCTCTGGCGGTTGTGGTGATGGTGGGGGTCATGTAGGTGAAACAGGAGGAGGAGGAGGTGTTGTTGTATTATCGCCATAGAAGCAGCTGGGTACTGCATAGCTGCCATCCACTGTTGCTGTTGCTGTGAATGCGGTACCCACTATTGATGTGCTTGCTGCAGCTGCGCTTACTGCTTTGGTGGGTTGCTCAGATCAGGACCGTTAGTCGGCTGCATCTTGATCTGATTGATTGATTGCGTATAGTTTCTTCCTTACAAAAATCAGAATAATTTCACTCTCCCTCTCTCCTTCTCTCTCTCCAATAAGAGTATGTTATGGCGAATTTGAGGAGTGCTGAGAGAGAGAGTGAGGGCAGGGCTTTGAGGTGTGCTGCTGTAGGTGCCAATGGGGTGAAGGTGAAGATTCAGCAGGGGTTGGTGTGGTGATGCTAATGCTGCTGTTGCTGACTCACGGGTGATTATTTGGTAAAGATTATAATAGTATATAACAAGAAGGAAAAAGAGATTATGTTCGGGCGAGCAGTATGAGGTTATGTCCGAGTGGGTGGCTTAAAGCGAGCGATATGAGGTTATGTCCGGGCGGGCGGCTTAAAGCGAGCGGTATAAGGTCGCCCGCCAAAATTGCGGAAGCTCAAAATACGACTCTCAAAATAAGATCAATAGCTCTGATACCATGTTAGAAAAATAAAGAGTGATTGGAGAAAAAACTCTTGTATTATTGATGTATATTATTGAAGTTATTATGAAAGACGAATACAAGCCTATATATAGGCTAAGAATATAAAACCTAATAGAAATAGGAAACATAGGGTTTATAATAAAACAAGAAACTAAACTAATTAGGAAACTAATACATATGAAACTAGAAAGCTAATATTGCAGTAAGAATAGGAAATATCTTTTAACAATCAAAACTCACACCACATCTCCCTGTATTGACAAGTAATCAAAGAGTAATAAACTACAATTGAAAAACTTCATTTCAATTCTAAAAACTAAATTTTTTCCATCACACTTTGGAAGTAATTGTTTCATTGGAAACGAACTCATCATGTTCACCAATAGATTAAAACAAACTAAAGACGAGTTCAAAATCAATAAAAGAAAATGCATAGATAAACATTTATACCAATCAAGATAACATTAAGCTCATCCTCAAATTGAAAAAAAAAATAACAAACAAATGAACAATTTGGCTATTGCTCACTAGGGAAGACTCAATATTTGCATTGTTTTAGGAATTTTTTTTACTTCTGGTTTTAGAATGAAGCTGTAATTGGCTCTTTATGCTTTCATTTTTTCATCCTAAAAAAATTAGCTTGAAATAATGAAAACTAATCATTTTGTAACAAAGCAAGAACATATATTCATAAAATTATTGTAAATCAAATTTCACTAAGTCCTTACTTTTTCAGAGAAATAATACATAAATAACTATAATTCTTTTAAAAAAATAACCATAAATTTCTAATAAATAAAAAAATACAACGTTACAATTACCTGTGATAAGCAAATGGTTTTATCGATTCTGAATTAACGCGTCACATTAGTTGAGACTTTTCGAGGTTTGGCTCGGCAATTTCATCGATCAAGACATGGTTCTATACAAAGTCCACAACAGACTATTGTTCGCCCTTCTTTGAAGTCCATCTAATTTCGAAGCCATGTAGAACCTAGTCGACCTTTCTCTGATCACTTAAGACTCTGATTAGGAATCATTTTAAGATTAAATTTTGGCCAATATGCTTCATGAGTGAAGGGGGATAAAATTAAGGAGCCCAAGTACAGACATGCGCTTCAATTGAATAATATTTCCCCACATATTGCCAATTATTAAGAGAAAGATTACCACATACACTTAAAATGTGAAAACAATGATATTTGTCAATCTTTCATTTTTCACATGTACACGTATCTTTATCTAAATTAATAATTTGCGTGTTTTTATCTTTTTGTGTCACCACCTCAAACAACCCTTTATCTCAATTAAAGGATTTCAAGGCATGAGCATTTGCCTTTGACATTAGACTTACTTGTTTTGCAACAACATGTGGAGTGTGCATTTCTCTTTTCTTTTGAGCACTTATCCCAAGAGCACGTCTAGCATCAAAGTAATGAACCAACATATAGAAGATAAGTTGAACGCATGCAGTAATAGACAAATAATGAGCCCATTTTAACATAGTTAAAAATTTCTGACAAGTTTGTAGTCATCACTCCATAACGTTTACCTCCATCATATGCAAGCACCCATTTTGAAAGTCAATGATTTTCAAGCCATTCATAAGCTTTAGGTTTGATTTTTCCTATCTTCTCCATATTGGCATTAAACTTTCGAACTTAATTTTGACTGCTAGCTTGGTAAGCTAATGCTTTTAAGTGAGTGTCACAAAATTTCTTATAGAAGTTGCTAATAAAATGCCACAAGCAATAACGATGAAAACATTGTGGCTTTAACCATGAAGACCCATGCTCATTAATTACCTTGATGATACCATTGTGTCAATCAAGTATCACACAAACACAATTTCGCTATTGTATGACATATTTTTTAACATAATGAGGAAACTAGTGCCATGAGCTATAACTCTCTTCCTCAACAATGACAAATGCAAGTGGTAATATCTGACAATTACCATTAACTCCCATCGCAATCAACATTTTTTCTTTGTACTTTTCCATATAAAACTGTACCATCTACACTCATACCTGGACGACAATGCTTGAATCCCTCAATAGATGGAGTAAAAGCCCAAAATACAGTTAGAATTGTACCTCATTTGCACTCTCAAAAGCTATTGTATCCTATTCCACAATAGTACCTTGGTTATAAAATTGTAGTACAACCATGAACTTAGCCAAAACTTCATATGAAATATCTCAATCATAAAAAAAAAATAGCTCAATTGCTTTTAGCTTACCCATCTAAACTTTCTTATAGGAAACTATGTAACCCAATTTATCAATTATTTCTACTTTTAAAGCTGATATTGTAATTGATGGTTGTTCTTTTATAAGATGATTTACTTTATATACAATCAAACTTGCATCTATGTGTGGGTGTTCTCTACTAAGCTTTAGGTATAAGCAAGTGTGAGGACCATTGTACTATGTGACCTCAAATAGACCATGAGTGTTATGCCTGCATGTACGAAGCTTCCACTGACATCCAGACTCTCTATGTTTTTTGCACCTCAATCTCCAAATAGTTGGACATGTTTCCACCATTTCATATTATTGATTCCTTCTAATAGAGTACAATTTAACTGCTCTAATCATTTCATCTTTATTGGTAAAAACTAACTTTTTGCATAACTCTTGGGTTAGATCATAGTTAATACCTTATGGCAATAGAGGCCCATTACTTACCATTGCCTTATCTGCTCTATCAACAGTAGTAAACTTAGTACTTGGTGCCTCATGCAAAGGTAAAATTGGTTGGATATATCTTATTCCATGCTTAACCTCTAATGTTACTTCTTGTGAAGATATGTTAGGTTGGATATTACCTGTCGGGTCTCCATTGAGTTCATTTATAACTTATTCTCCCTCTGATATCTCATTGAAACACATGTCATCATCAACATCTCATTATTTATATCAGTATATTGCAAAACACATGCATAATTTGTCTGAGTGAGCTTAAAGCCAACTTTAAGCCTGAGTTTATTATTTAAAATTTGTCAAAAACTGAGCCAAATTGAATCAAAATTTATTAAATATCAATTAATATATGGTTTGATTTGATTTGATTAATTTTTTGGTAAATTTTAAAAATAAACTCTAGCTTAAAGCTCATCCAAATATCGTCAATGACCTATAGGGGTGGAATTGAGTCGAGTAGTTCGGCTCGAAACTTGATTAAACAAAGCTCGAGCTCGAGCTATGATTTTGACTCAGTTAGCTTATTGAGCCGAACTCGAGTAATGTCAAATTCGACTTGCTCAAGAAACTCGGCTCGAAACTCGATTAAATAGAGCTCGAGCTCGAGCTATGATTTTGGCTCAGTTAACTTATCGAGCCGAGCTCGAGTAATGTCAAACTCGGCTGGTTTGGCTCGCGAGCCAGCTTAATTTAATTAATAAATTAAATAAATATTATATATATATATACTATATCTATTTTGTATATATTTAATATATATTATAAAAATTTATTTATTTATTTATTTCAAAAATATAAATATCAATTTTTATTTTATTTCAAAAAGCTTAGTTCGAGCTAGCTTTTATTTCGAATCTATCTGTAGGGACAACAAATGCACTAGATTTAATGATCTTTGA
Source organism: Bretschneidera sinensis (assembly GCA_023935145.1). Classification (NCBI taxonomy): domain Eukaryota; kingdom Viridiplantae; phylum Streptophyta; class Magnoliopsida; order Brassicales; family Akaniaceae; genus Bretschneidera; species Bretschneidera sinensis. Next base: position 38,130,393 of record CM043697.1, on the reverse strand, counting down.
TGATAGTGTTTGTGATTAGCAGGGAAGGTCCATTATTTGTTTGCAGATTAGTGTGTAATACCTATAATCATATAGTAAGGGTAAAAAAAAGTAATTTAAAAAATATAACATGAAATTAAAGTAATATATTTATGTGGAGGATTTAGTATTGAATAAAATAATTCTTTTGAAGAAAAAAACTAGATACGTGGGGGCGCAATTACAAAGGAAAGAAAAGGAAAAAAAAAATCGGACATCCAGAAAAGAAAAAAAAAAGGTTTTTTAAAAGAAAACAAAAAAAAAAACAAAACGTGGCAACACATGCTGCCAAGTTAAGTTTGCATTTGCCAAATGTAAAGGGAGGCTTTTACATGTACTGCAAGTGGTCGTTTAATGGAGATTTTTGGGAGAATTAAGGTGCTGAGTTGCCAAGTTTTTGTCGAGATTTTTGGTGCAACAACTTATGTATATACACTATTACGTAAACGTAATTATATACTTGTCAAATTTCATTTAGTTTCCTTCAAATCTCTCGATTTTTTTAAACACTTGGGGACCGAAAGAAAGGTTAAAATAGCAAAATTTTGAAGGGGTTTACTGCGGAATTTCATAAAGAATCAGGGGAAGCTATCAGAAAAACAGAAGGTAATAATATAATGTTTATTTTTTAATTTTTAGCATTCATGAAATTTCCCCGAATTCAAAATGGGAATTTTCAAAGGGTGTGGTTTATAACGAATTGAAGAATAAATTAGAAATTTAATACAAATATTATGTCAGCTGTTAACAATCAGCAACCGGGAAATTTTTTTGAGAGGAACGAGAAAGGCAAGGAGGTGATCCACGGGTAGCTTTAAGTGCTACGTGGTGAGTTGGATTTACTTTAAGTAGTCTAAATAAAAATCAAATATCTAGTGATAATATTAAATTTAATTATTAACGTATGCTTTGGTGGTAGATAAATAATTGGTTGATAGGTATGGTATAAATATTGGACACGTAGAAAATTATTATGTGAAAAGGAATATTTTTAGAATAATGAGTTGATTTAATAATGATGGTGATAAATAAAATTCTTGACGAGTTATGGTTAATAAACTGATGTGATATATGAGGAGAAGAAATTAATGAAATTTAATTGATCTTGACAAGCTGTGATGGATGATTTGATGTGATTTTGGATGAAATTTAGTGAATCTGGACAAGCTTTGAAGGATGATTGGATATGATTTATGATGAGAGGAATTTAGTGGAAAATTTTATATAATTTGAGAAAAATCAGGATAGCTAATTTAAATATTTGAATTTATGTTTGTTTTTTTTTATGTTATTGTTCAAATGCATATTTCATATCATTGTTCATATGCATATGCATTAAATAAAAAGAAAATAACCGGGAAGGCAACCGGTCTAATTAAAAAACCGTGACAGCCAGTATGTGCTGGAAATAAAAGGGACACCGTGACAGCCGGTATATTCTGGAAATAAATACTGTGGCAACTGGGACAAGCCATAAAGAAAAGAACTGGGAAGATAGCCGGTCTAAATGAGAAATAAAAAAACAGGGAAGGCAGCCGGTCTAAGATAATAAAAAACATGTCGACATGTGGGAAGACGTTCCCATAATAATAATTCAGGCATTGCATCTGTTTTAATTATTGGTTGCATTATTGAAATGCTGATGTCTGGTGTGTTATTGTGAATTTATTTCTAGATGGATGAGTCTCACAGAGAGATAATTATGGTGATAAAAACCATCTAAATGATAGATTTTATGATGTGAACCTCATTTCGAGGTAATTTTGAGATAATTGATGGTCTTAAGGTGAACCAATAAATAAGAAGAAGAGATTGATAGAGAATGGATCTTATGACATTTGTAGTGATAGTAGAATGCTAGTATCAAATTGTATGAGATATAAATGATTAAATATTGAAAGACTATTTATACAGATTGAGTACTTCTAGTGAATTTAATTCACTGAGCTTGTGAAGCTCACCCCTCATTGTACAATGATTTTAGGAAGCAGGCAGGACAAATAGTTTGGTGAGTTAAGGTTCAGACGAAATCATTTTCTGTAAGCCACGTACGTGTTAACATCCTCAAACTAATGAGAAAATAAAATAAAAAATTTCTTTGTAAATATTCGTGCATTTTACGCTGTATATTATGTTTAAGTTAATATCATATTGACGTATCTCCCTTATTGAGGGTTGAGGATTGATGTAAAATTCTTTCGTTAGTATTATTTTTATGGTTGCATATATGTGTCGTGCTAGAATTTTCAAAATGTGATAACACCATCTCGGGGATGGCCAACCCGAGATGGGTCGTTACAATTTTGGTATCAGAGCATTAGGTTTTATGATTCAGTAGACTGCATAAAAAGAAAGAAAGTGAAAGATGAAAATAAATTATAATGAACAGTTTGAGGATGACATGTGGACACGCTAGAGCTAGAGTTAGAGTTTTTGATTTGAGAGGGCATGGTTGGCCCCCAATATTTTTTTGACAAGTTGAGGTTGAGTCTGAATCTGTGGTTCCTAGAAAGGAACGTGTTGGCAATATAATTGATATTGGTAAATGTGTGAGAGAATCTGAAATTGAAAGAGATGACCTAAGATAAGCTCTTACACATGCTCTTGAGAAAATGAAAGTAACAAATGATAAAGTTGATAGTCTATAGCATAGACTTGATGAACAGGCTAGAGCAGTGCCTGCGATTGTTGTAAATCCAGTAATGATAGATGTTTAAAAATGGGGAAAAGTGAGTTTATGCATGAGATGCAGTGAGATATATTAAGCTTAATGCCTTATTGTTTAAAGGATCTATGAATCCTTTTAAGCCTGAGTTTTGGGAGAAACAGGTAGAAGGATTATTTAGTATTTTACCAGTAACTGACAGGCAGATGGTTGCCTCTGCTTCGTTTGAGTTAGAAAGAGAAGTTTTAGAATGATGAGAGGATATTTTTCCCAGGGTAAGTGCAGATGTTGTCAGACTCTTAACCTGAAATAGGTTTAAGGAGGTTTTCCTTAATAAATACTTTTCTTAGACCTTTAGAGCCCAACAAGATAGAGATTTTATTTATTTGAGGCAAATGGGTTGACTGTGGCTCAGTATGATAGGAGATTTGTGGCTTTGTCGAGGTTTATACTGGAAATAGTATACCTAAAGGAGAAGAAGTGTAAGAGGTTCATAGATGAACTATGTTTTAAGATTTGATCAAAACTATCTTACATGAGGCATATAAATTATGTCAGATTGGTGGATACAACACTTCAGTTTGAGAATGATGTGATGAAATTTAAAGGAATGAGAAATTGGCAGAAGTGGTCCAGATTTGAGGACCCAGAGATGGTACCAGTATGAGTGTACAGGGTGAGAAACCACTCAGATGAGACGTCCCTTGTCGCAGGGAACTGAAGTATAGAGTTAGAGGCAAGCAGGATCTGTTATTTCTGTAGCTTAGAATACTATCGGTGGGACCCTTAGATGTGAGAGACAGGTTATGAGAACTGGTAGTCATGGCAAAGGAAGTAAGTATGTGACCAAGGGGAAATGGAAATCCGATATATGATTAAGAGGCATAAGTTTGTTATAGATGTAATCCGATAAGATATTTATCCTATAATTGCTCTAATTTGAGGTGTTTTGTGGATATATCAATGTTGGTTGATCTTGGTGCAACCCCTTCTTTTGCATCAAGTATTCATATGAAGTCTATTGAAGTATATATTAATCATTTGATGCAAAATATTTTGTTAAAGTTCCCCTAGAGATAAAGTGATAATCATAAATGTTTACAAGAATTGTGTGATTCGTATCAGTGATAGAAAATCTGAAGCTGATTTATTATCTTTGAATATGGTTGATTGTTCCAGAAAGAATGTAGTGTTTAAGATATGGACATGAGAAGTTTAACTTTTAGAAAGAACATAAAATACTCTCGAACTATCTTATTTTACTCTAACTACTAGTAGATGGTTTAAGAAAGAATGTGAGGAGTATTGGACATACATAGTGGATTCCAGAAAGGAAAATAGGAAGTTAGAAAAAATCTTGGTAGTAAAAGATTTTTATAATGTGTTTCGTGATGAGTTGTCTAGGTTGCCTCTCAGTAGGGAGATTTAATTCTCTATTGATGTGATACTAGGTTCATCACATATATCTAACAGCACCCTTCAGAGTGACATCCATTGAGTTAAGAGAATTGAAAGTTCAAGAATTTTTAGGTAAACAATTTATCAGATCTAATGTATTTGGAGAGCCCCTATGTTGTTCGTGAAGAAGGAAGATGGAACGATGAGATTGTGTATAGACTACAAATAGTTGAATAAGAACAAATATCTTTTACCCAGGATAAATAAATTGTTTGAGCAGTTGCAAAGAGTGAGAGTATTTTCTAAGATAAACTTAAGATCCGGTTATCACTAGTTGAGGATAGAGAAAGGAGACGTGTCTAAGACTGTTTTTAGGACACGTTATAGTCATATGTTTTTTGTGATGTCATTTGGATTAACTAATGTTCCAAAAACATTCACGGACTTGATGAATAAAATGTCTGAGCCATTTCTTGATAATCTTGTGGTTGTGTTTAGTAATGACATTCTGATATATTCTAAGAAGGAAGAACAACATGTGAAACATTAGACAGTGTGTTGGAGATTCTGAGGAGAGAGAAACTATATGCAAAATTCTCTAAGTGTGAGTGTTGGCTGAATGAAATAACTTTCTTGGAACATATAATATCGGGAAATGGTATAACAGTTGATCCACAAAAGGTAGAGGCAATGTTAAATTGAGAGAGACCAACTAATGTGACTGAGATTAGAATCTTCTTGGTGTTAGCTGGTTATTATAGAAGATTCTTTCAGAAATTTTTATTATTGAAATACTGTTGAATAGACTGACTATGAAAAAGGTGAAATTTGTATGGTGAGGGAAGTGTGAGAAAAATTTCCAATTACTAGAGGAGAAATTAACTACAGCTCCAGTATTGGTGTTTCCTTCTGGTGATGAAGGATTTGTGGTGTATAGTGATGCGTCACTTCAATGATTAGGATATGTGTAACATAGGAAAAGTTGTGGCCCATACTCTAGGCAATTGAGGATTCATGATAGAAATTACTCTACTTATAACTTAGAGTTGGCTAGTATAATGTTTACTTTAGAGATTGGAGACATCATCTGTATGGAGCCACTTGTGAAATTTTCGTGGGTTATAAAAGTTTGACTTGCTTACCTGCCTAGAGAGAGTTGAATTTGAGGCAAAGATGATGGATGAAGTTGATTTGTAACTATGATTGTACAATTCATTATCATCTAGGAAATGCGAAGGTGACAGCTGTTGCATTGAGTAGAAATTCTACAGGAAAGTTAACTGCTATGGGAGTCCTGATGTGAAATTGATGATAGATTTAAAAGAGATAAAAATGAAGTTGAATATCAGTGATAGAAGATCATGGTTAACGAATATGGTTGTACAATCATCCATAGTAAAATGCTTTAGAGATGCAAGGTAGAGATGAAGAGACAAAAAAGATTAAGCATTGAGTGCTTACTAGAAAGCAATTTGAGTTCAAAATTTAAAATAAGGATATTTTGGTACTGGAACATGGAAATTGTGTTCCCAATAATGTGAAGTTGAGAGAGGAGTTAATGAGAGAGGCACATGATGATGTAGATTCGATGCAACCAAGTAACAATAAGATATATCGAGGATTGAGACAGAATTTATGGTGGTTAGGATTGAAGAGGGATGTAGCTGAGATTGTGAGGTTGTATGGAGCACCAATAAGCGTAGTGTCAATTAGAGATACTAGATTTACATCTTGGTTTTGAAAAAGCTCTCAGAAAGCCACGGGTACACAGTTGTATTTTAATATAATTTTTCATGCTCAGACAAAAAGGATTTTTAGAGTACGAGAAGATATGTTAAAGGCAAATATGATGAGTTTCTCAGTAAGTTGGGATGTTTACATGCCGTTGATTGAAATTGCTAATAATAATCAGTATCAAACTAATATTGGGAGGGCACCAATTGAGACATTGTATGGTAGGAGATGTAGAACTCCTATATGTTGGGAAGAAGTTGGAGAGAGAAAGATATATGGCCAGAAATGATAGACTTAACTACAGAAAAAATCAAATTGGTTAGAGAGAACCGTAAAACAGCACAGAGTAGACCGAACAGCTATACTGATACTAAGAGAAGACATCTTGACTTTCAAGTTGGTGATTGGTTATTTTTGAAGATATCTCCATGAAAGGATGTGTTGAGGTTTAAAAAGAAGGGAAAGTTGAGCCGAGATTTGTGGGGCCATATGAGGTGATTGAGAGAGTTGGACCAGTAGCATATCGTTTGGATTTGCCTTCAGAATTAAAACATTTATATAATGTATTTCATGTTTCACTTTTAAAAAAAGTGTTTACATGATGAATATTATAATATTTTGAACTAAGCTATAGAAATTCAGAAAGATTGGGTGTACATACAAGTACCAGTGAGAATTTTAGATAAAAAGAACAAATCTTGTATAATAAAATAATTGCATTAGTTTAAGTTTTGTGGCGGAATAAGGATGTTGAAGAGATTACATGAAAGCGTGAGACAATTACGAAGAAATATTATTCACAATTGTTTCTGGAGTTAGGTAAGAAAATTTCGGGGACGAAATTTTTGTAAGGTAGATAGAATTGTAATACCCGTAATCGTAAAGTGAGTGTTAAAAAAGTAATTTAATAAATATGACATGAAATTAAAATAATATATTTATGCGAAGGATTTAATATTGAATAGAATAATTTTTTTGAAAAAAAAATCCGGACATCCAGAAAAGAAAAAAAAAAGTTTTTTTTAATATAAAAATAGGTTTTTTAAAAGAAAAAAAAACAAAACGTAGCATCAAGTGGCAGCACCTTATTTATATACACTGTTACGTAAACGTAATTATATACTTGTCAAATTTTGTTTAGTTTCTTCAAATCTCTCGATTTCTTTAAACATTTTGGGACCAAAAGAAAGGTTGAAAGAGCAAAATTTTGAAAAGATTTACTGCGGAATTTCATAAAGAATCAGGTGAAGCTCTCAGAAAAACAGAAGATAATAGCATAATGTTTATTTCTGAATTTTTAGCATTCATGAAATTTCTCCGAATTCAAAGTGGCAATTTTCAAAGGGTGTGGTTTATAACGAATTGAAGAATAAATTAGAAATTTAATACAAATATTATGTCAGGTGTTAACAATCAGCAACCAGGAAAAATTTCTGAGAGGAACGAGAAAGGCAAGGAGGTGATCCACGGGTAGCTTTAAGTGCTACGTGGTGAGTTGGATTTACTTTAAGTAATCTAAATAAAAATCAAATATCTAGCGATAATATTAATTATAATTATTAACGTATGCTTTGGTGGTAGATAAATATTTGATTGATAGGTATGGTATAAATATTAGACACGTAGAAAATTATTATGTGAAAAGGAATATTTTTAGAATAATGAGTTGATTTAATAATGATGGTGATAAATAAAATTCTTGACGAGTTATGGTTAATAAACTGATGTTATATATGAGGAGAAGAAATTAATGAAATTTAGTGGATCTTGACAAGCTGTGATGGATGATTTGATGTGATTTGGGATGAAATTTAGTGAATATGGACAAGCGTTGAAGGATGATTATATGTGATTTATGATGAGAGGAATTTAGTGTAAATTTTTATATAATTTGAGAAAAATCATGATAGCCAATTTAAATATTTGAATTTATGTTTGTTTTTTTTAATGTTATTGTTCATATGCATATTCATATCATTGTTCATATGCATATGCATTAAATGAAAAGAAAAGAACCGGGAAGGCAACCGGTCTAATTGAAAAATCGTGATAGCCAGTATGTACTGGAAATAAAAGGGACACCATGACAGCCGGTATATGCTAGAAATAAATACCGTGGCAGCCGGGACAAGTTGTAAAGAAAAGAACCGGGAAGGCAGTCAGTCTAAATGAGAAAGAAAAGAACCGGGAAGGCAGATAATAAAAAACACGTTGACATGTATGAAGACGTTCCCATAATAATAATTCATGTATTGCATCTGTTTTAATTATTGGTTGCATTATTGAAATGCTGATGTCTCATGTGTTATTGTGAATTTATTTCTAGATGGATGAGTCTCACAGAGAGACAGTTATGGTGATAAAAACCATCTAAATGGTAGATTTTATGATGTGAACCTCATTACGAGGTAATTTTGAGATAATTGATGGTCTTAAGGTGAACAAATAAATAAGAAGAAGAGATTGATAGAGAATGGATCTTATGATATGTGTAGGGATAGTAGAATGTTAGTATCAAGTTTTATGAGATATAAATGATTAAATATTGAAAGATTATATATACAGATTGAGTACTTCTAGTAAATTTAATTCACTGAACTTGTGAAGCTCACCCCTCATTGTACAATGATTTCAGGTAGCAGGCAGGACAAATAGCTTGGTGAGTTGAAGTTCAGACAAAATCATTTTCTACAAGCCACGTACGTGTCAACATCCTCAGACTAATGAGAAAATAAAATAAAAATTTCTTTGTAAATATTCATGTATTTTACGTTGTATATTATATTTAAGTTAATATCAGATTGATGTATCTCCCCTGTTGAGGGTTGAGGATTGATGTAAAAAAAAATTGTTAGTATTATTTTTATGGTTACGTATATGTGTCATGCTGAGATTTTCAAAATGTGATGACACCGTCTCGGGGGTGGCCAACCCGGGATGGATCATTACATAGTGTGTGTGTGTGTGTATATATATGTTACTTTTCCTCTTCTCTGTCTTGGAAGGAAATGGGTTGTTAAAGTCGATTCATGAATGTGCCAACAGTCAAAACGACACCGTATTTGAAAATTTCAAAAACTGTTTTGTTGTACTAGTTATCGCGGTTAACTTTTTATTATTTTTTGTATATAATTATAAAATAGTAATAAATAATATACTTATTTTTTGTTTTCGTGTAAACAAAATCTTTCTTGAAATAAAATTCTAGATATAATTTAATATGATGATTAATTTATTATTATGATAAAAAAATAAATTGAATATATAAGTAAATAATAGATATTCTGAATATAATTTTTATTAATTTAACGTATCTAATTACATAGTAATTTTTTATTGGAAAACTTGTTTACAAAGTAACTATTTTTTCAAATAGTATGTTTATATTGAGCCGTCGAATTTTTTTTAACAAAAAGTCTCCAAACCTTATATAATAATTAGAAACATGAATATAGAGTTAAAAGTAAAATCTAATTATATCAGAAAATAAAGTGTAATTTTATGGATTTAATTACATGATAATTTATTGTTTGTGGGATGCTTGTTTATACATAAAAAAAATAATGTATGAATGATTTGCAAAATAATATCTTATATAGAGAATCCTAATTCGACAAAAAAAAAATTAACTTTTAAACAATTATTATGTAAATATATTTTTGTTCGGCTAATGTTTTACACCATATTTGTATATTTATATAATATTTACATGAATTTAGTTGAAAATTGATAGGATTCGTTGCCTTAATTTATCGACAATCTCTTCTTAAAAACTGACAAATAATTTCTAGAAAAAAGAATTGTCAATACAATGTAGCTTTCAGATAATCTGGTTACCAAATAATGAATCATGAAGTTAAGATAATTTATGAAACAAAATTCAATGTGTTAAAGATTTTAATTAAACAAATTCATTTTTCTTTAAAATGATTATCTCTTAAGAGAACAAATACAAAATTGACTACAAGGTAAGAGTCTTATTGACTTTTGTCTTGTTTTTACTTTTTAAATATTTTTTATTTTTTCATTCAATAAAATTCTCTAGAAAAAAATTCAATATACCACAATATCTTGACAATTAAATGCAACAAATTATGAAAACTTATTGTTATGAATTTTTAAAATCAATCGTTATTGAGTATTTAACCACCTTAAAGTTCTGATTTTTCAAAAGCAAGATCCTTTTTTATTATGTTAAGACATGTCATATTTCAATAATTAATATTATAAATTTATATTGAGAATAATATTAAACTATTATTAAGCTTATCAATATTTATGTTTTTATTTTTTTAATGAATTTAATTACAAATTAATTAATTGCTTGTGAATTTTTTTTCATATAGAGTAATGATTTTTTTTCTTGTAAATAGTTTCCAGATATAAATCAATGTTACTTAACTCAGAATGCACACTTAAAGCATCAAACATGATATCTGTATCATCATCATCTTTAATCGAAATAAAAATATACTTTAATATTTGTCCAACCACCAAAAAGATACATGCATATCATTTTCAACTAGTATTTTTGCCTATCAAATGATGTGATATAATACATCTTATAAAGCAATTGCTCATATTTTATCTCTTACTAAACCTTAACAGCTTTGTTAGGTGACTTATCATAAGATAGCCAATTCGACTCTTATATAGTGCCGCCATCCCAATAACAAAGTAAATAATACATCTTCTCTTCATACCTAGTTATGAAAAGTAATACCTTAAATTGTTAAATCGTATATATACAATTTAAATAGAACTTTTAACTTTAGAATTAATAGAACTCGATATAGACTTCTCTCTAGGGAAAAAAAAAATCAATATAGACGTGGATGTAATGATTTTTGATAAAGATTTCATAAAACAAAGTCAATATTTTTATATAAAAATGGTTTAAATGAACACTGGCCGATTAAATCCTAAATTGAAAGCTAAATACAAGTTGGTTCCTTAATTTCAAGTTCATAAACAACTACGATATCATTTCTTCCCTATCAGATTTATTTTTTATTTTTCAAAAATAAAAATTAAAACTTTTGCAATAACTAAGGAAACACATAAAAAAAATCTGGACATTATCTTAGTTGAATAATAAAAAATGGAAAACTTATGTTGGTATTTAAAACCCTAATTCAATAAGTTTAAAGATTCACCAATTAATTATTTATTTGCAAATAAATTTAATTAATTATTTTTTTTTACATAAACACAAATTTTATTCAACATGCAAAGGAAATAGAAAAAGAGATAAGGAACTTACTTGATTTTAAAATCGAAGAGGAGAAATATAATTCATGGACAAAAGCGTAATGTGCATAAGCAATAAAAAAAAAAGGGCAAGAGCCAAAAAAAAAACAAGAGATCAAAACGTGAAAGAAGGTTTAGGGTTTTGGTCTTTAATTTCATTGATTTTTAAAAATAATGGCATGGCTGACCAAAAGTGCTACTACCTCCACAGTTTTATATTTTTATTTCATTTTTTAAAAATTAATGTCTCATATTATTTGTTTACTTTATACAAAAATTAATAATTTTACAAAAATATCCTTAATATCTTTTTTTATATCATATATAATTTTTGTAAAACCTACATGTATTTAACTAAAATTTAACTTTAAATGGTGTTTTGGACAAAATAACATTTACATTAAATTTTGTGTAAATAGAAAGTGAACTAAAAATATAAAACAATGGAATATTATATAGAAAATAAGTTTAAAAGTATCATGAATTTAGAAATAAGATTTTAAAGCATAATGATATGGTAAAAAGCTCTAAAACATATATTTTTGTGATAAGATTTATATTTGTGGTGATAAAATATATTTTGGGTGGTAAAATCATCTTTTTATCAATATTTTTGTTTCTATCATAAAAAAAAATATAAATTTATCATAAAAAATAAACGATTTACCACAAAATATAAACAAATTGCCTTGTTTTTTTAAACTCCACCATCCAAAGTTATTGTCCCAACTCTCAATTGTTTGACGGATTGACTTTCATGTGCTCCATGGTTTGCTCTGTTTCTTGTCGCATGTATATCGGTTGTGGGGCTTCAAAGAAATGAAATGATAAACGGTCTGCCATTATATATATATATATATATATATATATATGGTGATTTTGTTAATTTCTTTACATACAATCCCTTTATGGTTATTATTTAAGTCAAATTTAAGTTGAAATTTATATTTTAAAATTTATTAAAAATTTAATAAAATTGAACTAAATATTATTAAATAATAATTAAAATATTAATTAATAGTTGATTTGATTTGATTTGATTAAATTTTTGACAAATTTTAAAAAATAAGTTTTATTTAAATGGAAACCAAACATCATCATCATCTGCACCATTAAATATTAACATCTTAGTTGCGGCGACTATTAATTTTCCCAATAGCCAAGCACACAAAACAACCACAATAAAACAAAGGGATATTATCACAAATCACTTTTACATTTTGTCTTGGGTTTCAATGTCCTTTTTCATTTTAAAAATGATTAATTTACCTCTTTCATTTTAGATACGTGTCCAATAAACATTTCTAGTGACAATTTCAGGGAAATTGATATCAGTGCCCATAAAAATATTGACTATTAAACAGTCAAAAAATTTTGTCAATATTTTTATATGCGTCGGTATCAACTTTGGTCAAGATTTTGTGCGCATCGATATAAATTTCACCATAATTATCACTATAAATGTTTATTGTACACATGTCTAAAATACAAAGGGTAAAATGATCATTTTTAAAATACAAAAGACATTGAAACATAAAATAAAATATAAAAATGTATGACGATAATAATCCCAACACGAGCAAACTCCAACCTCCCATATCAAAGTTGCTTTCCCTTCAAAATAAAATTTGCTTATCTTATCAAATCTATATATTTTAAGTCTAATATCGATTTGTACCAAACATTTTCAATTGTATAATTTGAACCTCCTGTCTTTAAGTAAATTTTAATATATTATTTTCACTTAAAAATACATTAAAAATGTCAAAATTAAGTAGATATATTATGTGAACGTCGTACATGACACTATGTGACCATTGGTATGTACACAAATTTAAAATTTATTTATTTATTTTTAACCTTGTTATCGTAAATAATTGAATTTACTTAAACATATTGACATATTTGTTAAGTTATATTTTTTTTGGGTTAAATCAATGATCAAGTGCAACCTTCACACATGTTACACATGTAATCAATTTTGTTTTTTCAAAATATGTTCTTGCTATAAAAATGGTAGACGGGATATTATTTAAAATCATAAAAATTTAAATTGATACAATTGAAAATACGTTGTGTAAATTAAACATAAGCCTAAAACATAAGTATGTAATCAATTAAAATTCCTTAATGTAATTACTAATGTCATCTCATGAAAAACATCAACCACAAAAGTTCCAAATTCCCAAAACTCACTGATGTCACGCCTCCCTCACTTCCCTCACCCTCTTTCTCCCTGATCTATTTTTTTCCCAGCGTACATATAGTACATGCACCTTTTGATGACAATAGTCAGCATCACATGGTGACCAGCACTGCACACCAAATCACGGCGATAAGCACCTCGCGGTGGTTCTCTCTCCCCCCGTTGTCTCTCTCTTCATCCTCACACCTTTTGATGACAATAGTCAGCGTCACATGGTGACCAGCACTGCGCACCAAATCACGGCGATAAGCACCTCGCGGTGGTTCTCTCTCCCCCCGTTGTCTCTCTCTTCATCCTCGTTATTTTCTCTTTCTTTCATCCCTAGTGCTCTTTCTCTATCTCTCTTGTTAGTCACATTCACCGATATAACAGCAATACATGACCATCGTAGTCACTTTTCATCCTTTCCCTCCTGTCATCTCTCACTCCACTTTCCTATATATGTCTATTCACATCCTATTTTAGTATTTATGTTTTCAGATTTTGATACATATATTCACTTTCCTATATATGTCTATTCACATCCTATTTTAGTATTTATGTTTTCAGATTTTGATACATATATTTTACTAGTTTTATGTACTTGGGTGATGATATATAGATGCAAAGGTTAAACTACCAAAGCTTTAGAAGGGTAGTTTATGTCTGTTTTTCTCACCAAAAGTGATTGAATTGTGAGATATGCCTTAATCCATGATCTGACATGAGTCATCACTTGTGTCTAGTCTTCATTTGAAGACATACGCACAATGTTGATATAGATTTGACTTTTTTCTTCTCAACGTTTTCTTAATTACCAAAAAAAAGCACGTCATTATGGAGCTTTGGTGGTTGATTATGTATGGTTAAATTTTTTTTTTCTATACATTTTTTTTGTTCAAATTAAGGAGACCCATTATGATGAGGACACGGCTAACAAATGGGAGGCAGATCCTATTCAAGTTCCAGTTGGTCAACGAGCTAAACAGTTTATTCAAGTTCCAATTGGTCCAGTTATAAGGGCTCGAGCTAAACGGTTCAAGAAAACTCTCAATTGGCTTATTCAATACATTTGGGCTAAGAACCATCTTTGGGGGCCCAAGGATGATGCTATACATGATCCACAAGGGATGAGTTTCCATGATCCAAGGGAACTTCCACTTTGGAATTTCAGGATGACCCAACGACCAGAATTAAAATGGTCATATCTTCTTGCCCGCAACTCTAAATGGACTGAAACTTGTTGGGATGGAAAGATGATGTCTTGAACTTCAATTTAGACTTAAGATAGTTCCAAAAATGATATCGTTTGGGCCTGTTATGATGGGCCTAAATCCAGCAAGCTGTTGCATCCGAATCTTCTTCCACTCTGGGCTTCCACCTTGCACCTTTTCTTAATTGTTTCCTTCTGAATTTAATTGTTGCATTATAAGGCTTAGATGCCAAGTTAGGTACTTTCTTTATTTGGATTTTAGGTTACCAGAATTCTATTTAGGTTTATTTCCTATTTCGTAGTTTCCTATTCCTACCAGAATTCTGTTTAGGTTCATTTCCTATTTCTTAGTTTTCTTTTTTCTAATTGGTTATGAATTCTTATGTATTTAAATAGCCATTAGCTTTTGGAATAACACAATTCATATTTGATTCATATTTTTGGATAGAAATTTCTCTTTGGTTTTTTTAGAACTTCTGAACTTATCGGAGTTTCCGTGGCGTTCATCTTCGACTTATCAATCAATCCTTCCATAATTGATTATGATGTCTTCATTATACCAAAGTTCTTGCTTCAATATAAGCAACAGGTCGCAGTCTCAGTCTTCATTATACCAAGGTTCTTGCTTCAATATAAACAACGGGTCGCGGTCTCACATAAATCTGCTTCTAGACGATCTTAGAAGTTTTCTTGATCCATCAATTTCTTAGTTCTTGGCGTGGATCATATCAGTTGGTATCAGAGCCTTCTAGTTGCAGGTTTGCTTATCTTTTGTTTTGATTTATAAAAAAAAAAAGTGAAAAAAAACGAAATTGAAAAAAAAAATTCCAGTTTAGGGAAAAAAACGTGAAAAAAAAGAAAGTGTGTAATATTTAGATTCAATCCTTTCAATTTCTCATCTTTGTTTCCTTGTATTCTAGCCTTTGAATTAGCCTTTAAATTCGAATTTCTTTGTAAGTTATTGGTGAATTATTGCTGGAAACTTTGATACTTGTTCGGTTAGTTTGATAAGAACCTATAGAGGATTATTACGAGTGGAAAAAGGCAAGAGTTGTGAGCACATAAGAGGGGAAAAGCCAATCTAATTTTTGTGTGAAAACACGAGTGAAATTGAGTGACTCATTCTTTAAGTGAAACATGTGAGGGAGTGTGTGAGGTCCTTTTGTTTTTCTAATGTTGTTTTTGTAGCAAACATGTCAGACAACAAGAACAAAAATAATTCCGGAGATACGTCGGGAGAAGGTGATCCGAAGTTGCAAATGGAGGCTTTAATGGGTGAGATGAGAAGAGTTTTGAGAACGAAGATGGAACAGGTTCATGAGCGGATAGATCGAGTAGAGAATGCACGTGTGGGGCGGCAACAAAATGCTCCTAATGTGCGTAGGAGGGAGAGAGTTCAACCTAGGGGAGAGAGAGTTGAAGATGAAGAGTATTATAGGAATGGATTTGATGAAGAAGATGAACGAGAATCAGTTGTTAGCCAGAGGAGATTTGGTGGTCGAGGTAGAGAAGTTAAGAATCGGGAAGACAATAACTTGGGTAGTATTAAGATGAAGATTCCATCGTTTCAAGGCAAAAACGATCCTGAAGCTTACCTTGAGTGGGAGAAGAAGATAGAATTAGTGTTTGATTGTCATAATTATTTCGAGCTTAAAAAGGTTAAACTAGCTGCCATTGAATTTTTTGACTATGCAATTGTTTGGTGGGATCAACTAGTGTTGAACATGAGGAGAAAGAGAGAGCGTCCAATAGAGACTTGGGAGGAGATGAAAACCGTGATTAGGAAACGGTTTGTTCCAAGCCATTACTACCGTGAGTTAT
Source organism: Bretschneidera sinensis (assembly GCA_023935145.1). Lineage (NCBI taxonomy): Eukaryota > Viridiplantae > Streptophyta > Magnoliopsida > Brassicales > Akaniaceae > Bretschneidera > Bretschneidera sinensis. Next base: position 38,114,109 of record CM043697.1, on the reverse strand, counting down.
ACCAAAAATTGCAAAGTCTTACACAAGGTAGTCGGAGTGTGGAGGATTATTATAAAGAGATGAAAGTAGCTATGATCTGAGCAAATGTAGAGGAGGATTGAGAGGCTACTATGGCTAGGTTCTTGGCTGGTTTGAATCTGAAAATTGCTAATTCGGTGGAGTTGCAACATTATGTGGAGTTGGAAGATATGGTGCACATGGCTGTCAAAATTGAGAACCAACTCAAGAGGAGGGGCAACAATACACGACAAAACCCTAACTCGGGTTCATCTTGGAGGCTGAATTTTATGAAGCAAGCCACGGCCAAGCCCAAAACCGAGCAAAAGCAAGAAAGTACCAGCCATGGAAATCAAGGTAAAACTGACTCTTCTACCGCTAGAAATCGTGATATTAAGTGTTTTAAATGCCAAGGCAGGGGTCACATAGCAAGCCAATGTCCGAACAAAAGAGTTATGGTATTGAGAGATAATGGTGAAATTGAAACCGAGGGCGAAGAAGATACCAAATCTATGGCACCATTAAAGGATGCGAGTGATGAGGAATACGCTGCCCAAGGAGAATTGTTGGTTGCAAGGAGAGGTCTAAGTGTGCAAATCAAAGAAGATGACAAAGAGCAGCGAGAAAACATCTTTCATACTAGATGCCACGTGCAAAACAAGGTATGTAGTATGATTATTGATGGGGGTAGTTGTACTAACGTTGCTAGCACTACAATGGTTGAGAAATTAGGGCTGCCGACGCTTAAACATCCTCGGCCTTACAAGTTACAATGGCTCAATAATAGTGGTGAACTGAGGGTGAACAAACAGGTGTTAGTTTCCTGTCGTATTGGAAAATATGAAGATGAAGTTTTGTGTGATGTAGTTTAGATGCAAGCTGAACACTTGTTACTAGGCTGGCCATGGCAATTCGATCGGCGTGTTAAGCATGATGGCTTCACCAACAAATATTCGTTTGTAAGAAATCAAAGAACAATCACTCTAGTTCCTTTGATACCAAAGCAGGTTTATGAAGATCAAGTGAGGTTACAAAAAGAGAGTGAGCAAACGAAAGAGAGTGAGAAAAAGAGAACGAATGAAAACCAGAAAGAGAAAATGAGAGAGGCTGAAAAAATTGAGATAGAAAATAAGAGAGTTGATTCGGCCATTGAGAGAAAAACAAATTTCTATGCAAGACGAGCGAAATAAAAAGAGTGATGAATTTAAATTAGTTAATGATTGTACTTTTGTACAAAGAGGCGTTAAACACTAACCAATTTGACTCATCTTTGCCTAGTTCTATTGTTTATCTTTTACAGGAGTTTGATGATATATTTCCCGAGGAGATTCCACATGGCTTACCTCCTATTCGGAGAATTGAACATCAAATTGAATTCGTGCCCAGTGCTACAATTCCAAACCGACCAGCCTACTGAAGCAATCCTGAAGAGACAAATGAGCTATAAGGACAGGTTAGTGAATTAATAGAAATGGGGTACGTAAGAGAAAGCATGAGCCCATGCGCTGTTCTGGTGATTTTGGTTCCTAAAAAAGATGGGATGTGGAGAATGTGCGTTGATTACCGAGCAATCAACAATATAACAGTAAAGTATCGACATCCTATTCCTCGTTTAGATAATATGCTAGATGAACTGCATGGTGCATGTGTATTCTTTAAAATTGATTTAAAAAGTGGATATCATCAAAAAAGAATGAAAGAGGGTGATGAATGGAAAACTGCTTTTAAAACGAAATATGGTTTATATGAGTGGTTAGTTATGCCATTTGGACTAACAAATGCACCAAGTGCCTTCATTAGATTAATGAACCATGTTTTGCGAGCTTTTATAAGCAAATTTGTTGTTGTTTACTTTGATGATATTCTCATTTATAGCACAAACTTAAATGATCATGTTGTACATTTAAAATCTGTTTTGGATGTGCTTAGAAAAGAAAAGTTTTTTGCTAACTTGAAGAAGTGCACTTTTTGCAATGATAAGCTTGTGTTTCTTGGTTTTGTTGTGAGTGCACAAGGAATACAGGTTGATGATGAGAAGATCCGTGCAATTAAAGAATGAAAAAGTCCCACGAGTGTAGGTCAAGTTCGTAGTTTTCATGGACTTGCTAGTTTTTACAAGAGGTTCATGAAAGACATTAGCAGTATTGCCGCACCGCTTATCATCAAGAATGAACAGATTAATATGCGGAAGTGTACCTGAATCCATGACAATCAATTACTCTCTAGAGTCATGCGGTATGTCTTTCAGATCAACACATTCTCTTAGAGAATCCTTTGTTTTATCTTGCTCTCTCTCTAATTATGGGATGTCAAAGAATAGAAGAATAATCGCACGTGTGATCTGGGGACCATAACCACTATTAATAGATAACTTCTCTGTTATCTTTTGGAATTTCTATTTTAGCCCATCATAGAAATAGAAATTACCCTTAAGTCTCTACACATTAAAGGCCTACACCCTATTAGATACATTAAAGCCCAAATTACATAAACCTTAGTAGACCACTTTAAATGGGCTTAACCTTATATGACAATCTACAACACATAATTATTCACATATAAGCCCAATGTTGGATCAAGGATCCAACAATCTCCCACTTGGGCTAATGGTGTAACTTTAAAATTATGCATTGCAAAATAATAATCATATGAGCTCTACTTTGCTGTCATTACTGAAATGTATCTATAACCAATCCGGTCCATCAATCATACCAACATAAGATCAAAGTGGTGTTCGTTACATCTTTCGTAACTCGACCCATCAATAGTCACGTATGCCAATACAACTGAATGACATGGATCATGATGTGGATATGTAGCATGGAAATTTCATGCAATGTGATCTTAACATGCCTATTTCCAACTAGTCCACTCTTAAGCCTTAGTGAGATCAATCCATACCAAAATTAGAGTGTAAATAGACCAAAACTTTATTTCTGCGGAAAATAACCTTAAAATATCCATAAGCTGAAATAACTGAAAATATGTCTATATCAGAAAAGCATCTAAAATTATAAACTCCCACTAAAACTTAATACCCTCAAATGACATGACACCCATATGAGCAGTGTGTTCATGAAACACGTTGGGTGGCAATCCCTTAGTAAGCGGATCCGCAATCATGGAGTCTGTACCGATGTGCTCTATAGACAACTGTCCACTCTGAACTCTTTTTTTAACAACTAGGAACTTGATGTCTATATGTTTTGACTTCGTTGAGCTCCTGTTGTTATTGGAATATAGAACTGCTGACTTATTGTCACAAAACAACTTGAGTGGTCTTTCAATACCGTCCACTATACGTAGCCTCGTGACAAAATTTCGCAGCCATATTCCGTGATTAGACGCATCATAACACACTATGAACTCTGCTGCCATGGTTGAAAAGGCTATAAGAGACTGTTTAGCACTCTTCCAGGAGATATCACCTCCAACTAGTAGGTAAACATAGCCTGACGTAGATTTCATACTATCTTGGCATCCATCAAAATTGGAGTCAGTATATCCAATGACCTCAAGCTGATTTGACCTCCGATACGTGAGCATGTAGTCTTTTGTTCTCTATAAGTACTGCAAGACCCGTTTGGCTGTTTTCCAATGGTCTACTCCTGGATTACTTAAATATCTGCCCAACATCCCAACAATGTACGCAATATCCAGACGCGTACAAACACAAATATACATCAGACTTCCTACTGTTGACACATAAGGAATCTTCTGCATTTCCTTTTTTTCAAAATCATTCTTAGGGCACTAATTGAGACTAAACTTGTCTCCCTTTGCCACAGGGGTATTACGTGGTTTGCAATCTTGCATGCCATATCTCTTGAGAACCTGTTCGATATAGTACTTTTGTGATAATCCAAGAACACCCCAAGAGCGATCTCGATGTATCTTTATGCCTATACAAAAGAGGCGTCACCAAGATCTTTCATCTCAAAATTCTTAGCTAGAAATCTCTTGGTTTCATGTAATATGCCTATATCGTTGTTGGCAAGAAAAATGTCATCGACATATAAAACCAAAAAATTATACTTGCTCCCACAGAATTTATGGTATATGCAATCATCGACCAAATTCATCTCAAAACCAAACGAGATGATCAATTGATGAAACTTGAAATACCATTGTCGAGATGCTTGCTTGAGCCCATAGATAGATTTTTTTAAGTTTGCAAACCATATTCTTTGGCTCTCCCGGCACAAAGTTTTCTGGTTGCACCATATAGATCGTCTCGTCAATGTTACCATTAAGAAACGTTGTCTTTACATCCATATGATGTAGCTCAAGATCGAAATGCGCCACCAATGCCATAACAAATCTGAAAGAGTCTTTCAAAGAAACCGGAGAGAAAGTCTCTTTATAATCGATGCCTTTTTTTCATCTAAAGCCTTTAGCGACAACACGATCCTTGTACCTTTCCATGTCGCCTTTTGAATCTCTCTTGGTCTTAAATATCTATTTGCAACCAATGAGTTTCGCACCTTCTGGCAATAGGATAAGATCCCACATATCATTGTCCTTCATGGGCTTAATCTCCTCATTCATGGCATCAATCCACTTATGAGAGTTAGAACTTTCTGTGGCTTGACGAAAGTTGATCGGATCGTCTTCCATCACTCCAATGTCAACCTTATGTTCTTGAAGAAATACAATGTAGTCATCTGGCACTGCACTTCTCATTTCTCTAGTGGTCTCTAGTGGATCTTCTTAATGGCATAGGCTCTTGAGGTGGTAGAGTTTGTTCTTCTGGAATATTTTCTTGAATGAGAGGTTCTCTGACATTGTCTTGATTTGTTGTGTCTTGAACAAAGTCAGGAATAGAATCCTGATCAATGCCAATAACACTTATGGGAATATCAACATATTCCTCTTCAAAGACAAAGTCCCTAGCTGTATCTCCCCCCACAAACTCGACATCCTCGAAGAACTAGGCATTTCCTAACTCGAAAATCGACTTAGTCGTGGGATCATAAAACTTGTATCCCCTAGATCTTTCAGAGTATCCAATAAAATAGCAACTTACAGTTCTTGAGTTTAGTTTCTTTTCATTGGGCCTATAAGGCCTTGCCTCAGTTGGACATCTCCAAATGTGCAAGTGCTTTAAACTAGGCTTTTTGCCCGTCAAAAGTTCATAAGGGGTTTTGGTACTTGCTTTAGTTGGAACCCTGTTAAGGATATATGCTGCAGTCTTAAGCGTTTCTCCCCATTGTGATTCTGGTAAGGTAAAATGACAAATCGTACTCCTCACCATGTCTTTAAGCGTCCTATTTTGTCTTTCAGCAACACCATTCATAGTGGGCGAACTCGGTATAGTGTACTGTGGGACGATACCGTATTCCTTTAGGAATTTAGCAAATGGTTCTGGACGTTGTTCACCTGAACTGTTATATCTGCTATAGTACTCACCACCACGGTCAGATCTGATGGTTTTGATCATTTTGCTGAGTTGGTTCTCAACTTCAGCCTTAAAATTTTTGAACGTATCCAATGATTGTGACTTTTCATGAATGAGATATATGTAGCCGTATATGGAATAATCATCTATGAATGTTATAAAATATTGTTGACCATTCTAGGCAACGGTAGGGAATGACCCATAAATGTCCGTATGTATAAGTTCTAAGACATCCAAAGTCATGTTGGCTTCAAATCTCCTTTTATTGGTTTGTTTCCCCTTTATGTAGTTAACACAAACATCAAATTCTATGAAATTTAAGGGGTCTAAAATTTCATCTGACACAAGTCTCTCTATTCTTCGTATGGAGATATGACCTAATCTCTTATGCCACAACGCAGCCGAATTCTCATTGGTTAATTTTCTCTTTATACCTCGTGTACTTAATTGCAGGGATTCATTAAATGAAGCAATTGTATCAATCAAATAGAGATTATCATAAACTGACAAAGAACCGGAACCAACCAATTTTGAATCATGAAACAAACTAAATTTTCCATTCCCAAATGAATAAGAATAATTAGATTTGTCTAAAGCAGAAATAGAAATCAAATTCCGTCTAAAAGACGGTATAATAAATGTCTCATTAAAATCCAAATAAATTTCAGTTTTTAATAATAATCTAAATTCTCTTATTGCCTCAACTTGAACCGTCTTGCCATCGCCCATATAGATGTATCTTTCACCATCACTTGGCTTTCGGCAACCCTGCATAGACACACTAATGTGAGTTGTTGCACCAGAATCTATCCACCACGTGTGTCTAGGTACAGAAATTAAATTAACCTCAGAACAAACCAAATTAAGAAGCACACATTTCTTAGTACTCCATGCGTGGTAGTTGGTGCAATGCTTCTTCATATGCCCTTCAACATCGCAGAAGAAACAACCAGTACCTTCTGGTTGACCTGGTTTCTTTTGTTGTTTTTTTTTAAGGTGTCGTATCTGCAGCTTCCCTATCCTTCTTATTTTTGTTTCCCTTGTCCTTGTTCTTAGAGGTTGAGGCCATGTGAACACTTTCTATCTTATCTTGCTTCAATCTTTCCTTTTCTTGAACACAATGTGAGATGAGCTCATTCAGAGACCAAGTCTCTTCTTGACAACTGTAGCTCACCTTAAACTAGATAAACTGTGTCGGAAGGGATATCAGAACCAGATGCACTAGCAAGTCCTCAGAAAGTTCTAGCTTAAGTGCTTTCAACCTTGAAGCAAGATGAGACATCTCGATGATGTACTCCCTGATATTGCTTCTACCTTTGTATCTCATTGAAATTAAAATTGTCAAGAGCGTACCTATTTCAGCATTTTCATTCTTGACAAATCTCTTTTCAATGTTTGCAAGGAACTCCTTAGCCGTAGTGATCTTTTCAGACATTGTGCCATTGAATGCTTCCGGAATGGCCTTCTTCATGATCATCCTAAACAAACGATTTGATTTCTCCCACCTTTCCATATCCCTCTTTTCATCAGAGGTACTCTTATCCATAAGAGATGCAGGAGAATCAGCCTTTAACGCAAGGTCGAGATCCACGACTCCGAGACTTATCAAGAGGTTCTCTTGCCATGACTTGAAATTTGTGCCATTTAGCATAGGAATATAGTTGATGTTGGCAGTAATATTAGTAGGAGTGGTTGTAGCTGAATCTAGAGAACAACAAACAAACAAAACAAGCTTACTCATAACAGAAATAGCAATAAAATTTAAATAGAGTTAAATCCCATCTAAAGATACCGAACAATCCATTAATATTTCGTCTTTGGACAAAATATAAATTTGTAAGTGATATCTTGGCGTAGTAATCAAACAATGATAATAAGAAACATGTCGAATAATAAATCTTCCTTTGGGCCGATGTATTGTTCACATGAAAAACCCGAATAATCATCACATGTTTATTACCACAGGTGCCCATGCAATTTTGTTAAATATCAACCTTCCTTTGGGTCAGTCAATATTCACATAAGTTACATGCACACAACCGTTTATATTCCAAAACAAATTAATTTCCACAAGAGAGGTCACTTTGGTGACATGTTGCTTCAATTAATTCATTCCAATATACATAAACATACCAATCTTTAAAATAAAATTGCACCAAAATTGACCAATTTTTTTGTGGTCAAAGTCAATGTCGGTCAATCAAAGTCAACGCTCTTACCTTAAAACATCACGTCGTTTTCTCAACCCAGAGAAATGACACGATGTTTTGGTCGTCCCTGACCAAAATGACACGACATTTTTGGTCGTTCTTGACCTCCAATCGGGTTGTATGATCCGAATCGCGACCCGAAACTTGACCCGACCATATCTTAGCCTCCGGAATTCCGTTTTCGACGATTCAAAAGAGGTTTTGCTCATTTTTTAATTCTTAATTGATCTTTGGTAGCCAATCAACCAAATTCTCAAAAAAAAATTATATAATTTCATGACTTTTTTTAAATGAACCCTAAATACCTTTTGAATCAACCAAATTTCAAAAAAATTATACAAAGAACAACCAAAATTATTCTTGAATTTAACAACACCATACCTGGAATCGTTAAATCAAAAAACATATACAAATCATTATGTAATCGAATGAAATTCTGATTCCCAATGATTCAACATGAATATGGCTCTGATACTACTTGTTAGAAAATATCTTTGGATGTAAAACATCTCTCAAATCCAAGAAACATTCATGTTAAATCACCAAGAATGAACAAATTAATATGCAGAAGTGTACTTGAATTCATGACAATCAATTACTCTCTAGAGTCGTGCGGTATGTCTTCCAGATCAACACATTCTCTTAGAGAATCATTTGTTTTATCTTGCTCTCTTTCTGATGATGGGATGTCAAAGAATAGAAGAAGAATCGTACGCGTGATCTGGGGACCATAACCACTATTAATAGATAATTTCCTGTTATCTTTTGGAATTTATATTTTAGCCCATCATAAAAATAGAAATTACCCTTAAGTCTCTACAAATTAAAGGCTCACACCCTATTAGGTACATTAAAGCCCAAATTACCTAAAACTTAGTAGACCACTTTAAATGGATTTAACCTTATATGACAGTCTACAACACATAATTATTCACATATAAGCAACTCTACCAATTAAATTAATTGAAACCCACTCAACAATAAGAATAACAAACCTAAATTGAGCCAAAATTGTTTTTTTTTTTTGGCTTAATTAATAGTGAGATATCAATTTTGAAATATATATATACACACACACACACATATAAGCAAGAAATAATATTTAACTATTTTCTTAACTTATTTACTTTGAAAATTAAATTTAGAACTTATAACTTATCTTATTTTTTATTTAAATTTCTATAATTCTAGATTTGCATTTATATGCACATAGTAAATAAAATCTAATAAAAATAAAAACATTAATTTATTAAAATTTAATAAATCAAATAAAAAACTCTTAACAATATGTATTAAATTTATTTGATGGTTACTTTAAAAAATTATTGTTCAATATGTTATTTATAAACTTATAAAGCAAGTGTATTGCACGGGCATGAAGAGTACTATGTATATAACTCATGTTTTTTTTTTCCTTAATTTTTTTATAAAAATATTCTTAAAAACAGTTTTTTTATGTAAATCTTAAAATAGTTTTCCTCTGTATTTTCACTGTACATCCAAACATGTAAAAAACAAATCATCTTCTTTCTTTCTATTTCCTTTACCATTTTTTTTTTAAAAATCTTGAACATTTTCAAGATCCAAACTAATCCTTACATATTTTCTTAAATGACTTACAATTTTGTTTTTAAATTTATTTATTCAAAGATTTTCTTGACAACATTCATTCAAAGAATCAAATGGAGATGTGTCGTAATCGTAGGTTTTTTTTACGCCCGGGCACCCAGTGAAGTTTTTTAAAAATAAAAAAAATACGAGTTAAAGGCTTGAACGCATGATCTAGCAATTAGAAATTAAAATCTTAACCACTAAACTATTGTTCTTGTTGTGAGATCATTGTATTTGGTAAAATATATATTACATGTTTTCTAGTTTAGTAATAATTACGAACTATTTAATTAATCACCTACAAGTTACAATAATATAAAAATATAATTTATGTATAAATATATATTAATATTTATAAAATTATAATTATTATGCTATAGAGAGTTAGTAAAAGCATTAAAGTTTGTTAAAAATTAATAAATTTAAATTTAAATTTTTTTATTTTATTAATTAATTAATATTATTTTATTAAAATTTTGAAATGTCTTAACATATTTAGAAAATCTTACGCTCCAACGTCTCGTCTCGTCGAGATAAAACATCTCGCTCAGTGCATTCATCTTTGAAAACACTGGTTGAGACAAGAAATAATTTAAGTACTAATTTATATTTAAAAGTAATCCCTTATAAAAATAAAAAATTTAGGCTCAAACTTTTCATTTCTTAATTCAATAATTGTAATTAATATATTTTGATCGATAGATATGAAGACATTTTTTTTCATAAGCCTATCAAACGAGGTATTAATTTTTTTAAAAAATATTTGCGTATGGTAATTTGAAATCGAAGTTTTGGAAATTGAACCGGAAGCTTCCTCCTAACATTTTATTTATTTAGAAAAACCATAATTTCACTTAAAATTTAATTTTAAGGTCTCAATTCTATATTATCCAAGGCAAAAATAATTGTTATTGTTTTCGTTGAAGCCTGTGATAATTAGTTTAATAAATAAGTATGCTATTAGGCTGTGGTCCCAACTTTAACACTCTGGAAATATCCCCTCCCTTTTTATTAATTCAAAATTAAATTAATTAATCCCATTAGTAGTCACGCTCTTTTGAGGTTAGGGTTCGAATTGCCCCTCACCATTGCATGAATTGATTCGGATAAAAGTAGATTAAAAGTTAAATTGTGCGACAAAGTTAGGGTGCGCTTGGCACTCCACTTTCAAAACCCATAAACCCTCACGTCTGACAGAGCGACGAGTCCAGATTAGAGAGTATATTTGATTCATGTGAAGTACCAGATCCGTGTTCTCTCTCTACACTCGCATCAAGATCCAAATCTCAACAGTAATTGCCAAAAAATGACGATAAGAGACGGTTTGATTTGTTTATTGATCGCGTTACATTCAGTTTCACCTGCTTTTGCTGATTTGATCAATGGTTGCGGTGGCTTTGTCGAGGTGAATCCTTAACTTTTTCATTCCTATTTTTGGTATCTGTTTGGTTGCTAAGAAAGCGAAGGAAACACAATCCGAGAGTCGTATATTTGTTTATCTTATATTAACTGGTAATACCGTTAATTCCAATGAGTGATCGATCCTAGTGATATTTTGTCGAGATTTTTCACTTAAAGGAACTGTTTTCTTGCTCTGCAAAACAACGGTACAATAGGCGACGGATCTGGATGGCTGAATCTCATTTGTAATGTGCATGTGCTAGTCTCTTTTTTTTTTCTTAATTTTTTGCCATTGTACTGATTCGTCAGCTAAGCATGAATCACGTATATGTAGGCGAGTTCGCCACTGATCAAGTCAAGGAAGCCGACTGATGGAAAATTGGATTATTCTCACATCACGGTAAGAATTTGTTGGTTTGTTGGTTCATTACAGTTCGGATGGTGAAAAGACGATACTGTTAAAATAACTTTAAATGCAAATCTAAATAAATTTCATCTACAATAGCTATGAATTAATCTCTTTGCACAAGAAGCTCACTGTTATTTCCTGATTCTGCGTTTATGCATCGTGCATATGGGGACTTGTGCTCATAAATATACGCTTTGTCAAACTATAAGGTTGAGCTTCGCACGGTAGATGGATTAGTAAAGGACAGAACTCAATGTGCTCCCAATGGTTACTATTTCATTCCGGTATATGACAAGGTAATTTTTAAAACTCTACTCTGGTGCGCTCCACTTGCATGAATTAGAATATATTGTACTGGTTCTTTCCCTGCTAAATTTTACTCTCTTAAATATCTGCTGCTTTTCATGGTATTTTGTACACTAGATTGGTATTTTGTTTTTATTAGTTTGGATTGGGTCATTAAATGATAATATCTTATATTCTTTTTTGAATAATTTTCAGAAAATGGAAGCGAAGACTTGTAAATTAGGGATGAAAGTGGGGTGAACTAATCAAGTAGCCTACGCTTGTTTGCTCCTAAAAATAACAAATCAGATTTTTTTTCTACCATACTCGTAATGAGGGCCAAAAAATGAGACTATAAATTAGGGAAATTCTCAAATTGTATGGGCACGGTGACTTGTCATTCTCTTGTTGATATCATATAACATGAAGATTTCCACCTTTGCTGGGATTTTCTTGGTGGAATATGTTTACGGTGCTTAGTTTACCATGATTTTTTAGTATCATATGTGTGGTTCAGCAGACAAGCTTTTAATATCCATAGTTTAAACTTATTTATGAGCTATTGGTTTTGAACCAGACTTCAGGAGGTAGAATCAATTTGCATTGTCACCTATTCATTGTTTCCAGGATGCAGTTTCCCAGTAGTCATCATCTCATTTAGGTTGATGGACTTTCTAATCTATGTGATGACATGGATGGACTATTGTATTTTTTGGACGATAGAAGTACCCATGTGTAGTAGTCACTTGTCGTTGCACGAGAGACCTGAGATCGAATCCCGCTCACACCGAGGATTGGGGATAAAGGGAAGGGAGAGGGCTACCTCTTTTCTCAATAGGGCTCAGGTGAACCAAAAAAAAAAGAAGTGGTGCACTTTTCTTTTCAAGATGTGGATGTTGCATAAACTCTGTGATCTTTTATTCGAGCAGTTGTATCTTGGGATTATTTAGCACAAAACCTCAGCACATCTTATGACTTGTTATGATGTTATCCCATAAATTTTGGCATAAATTATTCTTGCATGCTATTTTATGGTCTGTGTTATTTTAAGATAATTATTGGGCATAATGTAGCCGGACTTGATTCAAATTTTTTTTTTCAGTTTGTGCTCATCCTTTAGTATAGCAGTATCATTTCTGAGGCCTATTAGTATTTAATACAAAATGACACTAGAGAAGTAGTATGCTTCATGCCATGGGCTTGTTTATCGATATAGTTGTGCCTTCTAAATTTTTATGATGTTAGATTGTTAGTACAGTTACTGAGCGTCAATTATGTGTTCTGAGTTTATTATCATGCTTGTTTGGCTTGGTTTGACTTAGCCTTTTCTCAACTTAAAAATTATAATCAGGTGCTTTCATTGATGATGCTTTAAGCTGATTTTATTGTTATTTGATTTAGTGTTCATGTAAAAGAGTGCTTTAAGTGATGCCCATTGTGAAAAAAAAGCTAGGTTTGTTGTTTATTTCTTCTGCTCATTGTTGTTTCTTTCTACAGGGTTCTTTTGTAATTAAAATCAATGGTCCTGAAGGATGGTCATGGGACCCAGATAAGGTTTACTTATCTTCATTATTATTTAAATAATTTTCTTGAGCATTTTGCATCCTTTAACCTATTTTGACATGTCTTCAGAATTAAAGCTGACATTGAATTGTATTTTATAGGTTCCTGTTGTTGTTGATGATACTGGTTGCAATGGGAATGAGGATATTAATTTTCGGTTCACAGGGTTCGTTTAAGTAATTTCATGTTATGATTTCCACTTATATAGTTTGATCTATTATTTCCATCTAAGTTGTGCGTATTCTTGCTTCAAATATCAGTGCTACTTACCCTCTTTATATACATTGCAGATTTACCATATCTGGTAGAGTTGTTGGAGCTGTTGGCGGAGAGAGCTGTTCACTTAAAAATGGAGGTCCTTCAAATGTGAATGTTGAACTTTTGTCTCCTTCAGGTGTTCTCATCTCTTCTGTCTTAACGTCATCAAAGGGGAGTTACTTGTTCACAAATATTATTCCAGGTAAGAAAGTTCACGTGCTACTTTTTGGTAGAAAATTTGCATGTTTTTTTTCTTGTTCTTTATTCAGCCATGATATGTGGGACACTTCTATTGTGAAATTGGTTTGTCAGACACTTGAGTAGACAATACTTGTCTCCACGTGTATCTCGCATTAGCGTGAATAGGGATCGCACCTTAATTCTGGGTGTTATGCATTTTTGTCAATTTTGTTGTTAAAGAATCAGACAAAAACTCAGTTTTCATTACATGCATGTGTTTAAATTATAAATTCACAGTTACAAAAATGTGTCCTTGTGTTTAGATTTTTCCTAGCTGTGGTGCGCATGTTCAAAATTCATAGTTGTGCAGTTGCTTCTCTGTATGAATTGCCATAAATAGGTTCTGATGAAGTTTTTATGATTGACACCTATTATATAATGAATGATATGTGTACCATATCCAATGATTTGCTTGACAGATGAGATAACACTTCTTGTGAAATGCTTGTAATTTGGTTTTCATATCTTCAATTAAGATCTTCCATCTCTCATCTCTCTCTCTCTCTCTCTCATGTTTTCATTGGATGGGTTTACTATCCTAACATTATCCTTGGTTGGTTGTAGGGAAATACAAAATAAAGGCTTCCCATTCTTATTTGGAAGTTCAAGTTAGAGGTTCCACGGAGGTTGGAGGCTTTTTGTTTTACTTTCTTTCACATGTCCTTTGCTTTTTTTTTTTTTTTTTTTTTTTTTTTTTTTTCTGTTACTTACTCTCGACCTCCCTCTCCACCCCCCTTGTCACATTAATCACGTGCATTCTTATATTTTATTCCGTTTGATAATATAAGTTTTGTATGCCAATTGTTTGAAAAATACACTTCTTGCAGGTGGAATTGGGGTTTAAGAATGGCGTAGTTGATGACATTTTCTTTGTCCCTGGGTATGACATTAAGGGATTTGTTGTTGCTCAGGTAACATTCGTGCTAGAACCGTGATATTGTTTTTCTTATAAGTAAACTTATATTAATAACATTCGTGCTAGAAACATGATATTGCTCAGTTAACATTTGCGCTAGAAACATGATATTGTTTTTTTAATAAATTTGTCTACTTATAAAAAAACTTATATTAATAAAGCACCAAGAGGGTTTAACTCAGCTATTTACAAGAAAAAATTTCCACAAAATCTAGGAGACTAAAATCATTTACAAATTTTTTTCCTGTGTTGGACCATCTATCTCTAATAACTTTAATAAGCGTCTCCTTCTGGTTTTTTCCAAGCTTCTAGAGGTCTAAGACAAGGGGATCCTTTGTCTCATTTTTTGTTCACTCTAGTTATGGAGGCTCTTAGCAAGATGTTGATGAAAGGTGTTGATTTGGGTCTCTTATCGGATTTCAAAGTGGGAGGTAATGTAGGTAATGTTAATATTTCTCACATTCTCTTTGCCGACGATACTCTTGTGTTTTGTGGGGTTAAAGATACACAAATTTTGCACCTTCGGGGTATCCTTCTTTGCTTTGAGGCGATATTGGGTTTTAAGGTTAATCTTGCTATAAGTGTTCTAATCCCTCTCGGAGAAGGAGCTAATGGGAACCTCCTTGTTGGTTTATTGGGGTGTAATTTGGGAATGCTTCCTATATCTTATCTTGGTCTCTCCCTCGGGGCTTGGTTTAAAGATAAAAGCGTTTGGAATCCGATTGTGGAAAAGTTTGAAAAGTGGTTGGTCGGATGGAATCACTACCTATCTAAAGGGTAGACTCACTCTCATTAAAAGTACTCATTCTAGCCTTCCGATCTATTTTACGTCGCTTTTTCCTATTCCTAGTTCGGTGGCCAATAGATTGGAAAGTATCCAAAGGATATTCCTTTGGGGCAACTCGGGGGAGGATTTTAAGTACTATTTGGTTAATTGGGGGATTGTGAAGCTTCCTTAGAAAGAGGGGACCTTGGTATTAAATCTCTCTCCTTACGCAATAAGGCCTTTCTTGGTAAATGGTTATGGAGATTCATTGTTGAGAAAGACCATTTGTGGAGGAAAGTGGTGGTGGCTGAGTTCGGGATGGATCCTGATGGTTGGATGTCCAAAAAACCGTGGGGAGCTTATGGAGTAGGAGTGTGAAAGTGGATTAGAAAGGGTTGGGAAGAGTTTCAACATTTTATTGAGATCTCGATGGGTAATGGAGCGAAGACTCGGTTATGGTATGATACTTGGTGTGGTAATACCCCTTTGAAGGATAAATTCCCGAGCGTCTTTAATTTGGTTAGAGACAAAGAAATACGGGTTAACTCTTGTTTTTATTTGATAATGAAGGGATCTTTTGGGTTATAGCTTTTATTCGTAATGTTCAAGATTAGGAGGTCGAGGAAGTTGCTTTGTTTTTGGATTCCTTATTTTCTTCTAAAATTGAGATGGGGAGGGAAGATGAATTGAAGTGGAGATCTAGACTGGATAAAGGCTTTATGGTGAAACATTTTTACAGTACTCTTATTGATAAAGACCTTGCTAGTAATCACCCTAATTACCTTTGGAAAGCTATTTGGTGTGCTAAGTTTCCAAAGAAAGTTTTTTTTTTTTTGGTGGGAGGTCTCATGGAATAGAATTCTCACCATTGACAATTTACAAAGTGGGGAAAAGTGTTGGTTAATAGGTGTTTTATTTGTAAGGAGAAGATCGAGTCCGTTTATCATTTCTTGATGGATTGCTCGTTAGCTAGAAGTTTATATGAGATGGCTTATAGTATGGTGGGGATCCATTGGGTAGTTGCGGGGTCTATGAGAGATGAAATTGGGGCTTGGAGCGCCTTGGGAGCCTCCAAAGATGTCAAAAAGGCTCTAGAACTAATTTCGCATTCTATTTGGTAGATGGTGTGGAGAGAGAGGAACCAGAGGGCCTTTGATGGTATTGAAAGATCGAATGTTACTATTAGAGATGATTGGTTCAACACTCATATTTTTTGGGTTAAAGGATTTTTTTTGTAAATAACGATGATCTTTTAGATTTTTTTGAGCTTTTGCATTGTAAATAGCCTTTGGCTTTTTGGTGCACCCTCTTGATGCTTCTTAATAAATTTTTATTTATAAAAAAAATAACTTCAATAGGTGTCTATATACCATCAAACGCTTATGATTCCTCTTATTTCACACCATCCAAAAAATAAAGAGTGGAATGAACGATTTCTTAATCTCCTTAGAAGCTTTCAACCCACTCTAATCTCAAACTTCATCTTTCACAGAACTGGCCATCACCCAAGAGACCCCTAAAAGCCTATAAGCCATCTCCTACAAGCTTCTAGTCAAGGAACAATCCACCAAAAGATGAAACACATACTCAGCGCATCCTTTGTAAATGTAACATCTATAAACAAACACTTTCCTCCCTCTTTGTAAGTTGTTAATAGTAAGAATTTTCTCCCAAGAGGCATTCCATGCAAAAAAAACTTACTTTCTTAAGGGCACAAGAACACCAAATTGCTTTCTAAGGAAAATTGGGAGCACCATCTGTGGGAGCTTTGTCAAAACGATTTCACCTCAAAGCCTTTTCCAGGCTAGGCCTCCACCTAGCCAAATCCTCTCTAGCCACATCCCTAGCCAAATCCTCTCTAGCCACATCCAACCCCGCACTATATAAAGTCTTCAAGAAACTTACAACCATCTCTATCTCTCAATCATGGACATTACGGATAAAAGGCACAACATGATATTGTTTTTATTTTTCTTTTTAGTATCTGTTTGTGTAAATCAATTTTAGAAGCTTTTATATCTTAAAAAAATTGTTAATTGTAGGAGATCCTGAAAACCAAGAATAACTTTAAAAAAAGATGAATAAAGAAACTTTCAAATATTTTGTAATTGGTTGTTTTTCTTGTTTCTAGTCTTTTGAAGGTAACGTATTTTTTACCCTCTTTCTAAGGAAAGGAAAGGAAAGGAAAAGTGAAATTTATCATTTATATTTAATTTTGATCCCGTTTTGGTATTTAACTTATTCATCAGTCCACAACCCACGTCAATGAAAAAATTACTATCAGTGCATGTTGTATCAGGTCAAATGTCAAAAAGTGTAAATTTGAAATCTGCCCTAATCTTTATCAAATGATGTGTACGTCTTTATTTTCCTCCCTTTCCTCATTTATAAGTCATTTGACATTTTTTTTGCAGGGAAACCCAATCCTGGGAGTTAACATATATTTATATTCAGATGATGTTGTAGATGTTGATTGTCCCCAAGGTTCTGGTGATGCCCCTGGACAAAGAAAAGCTCTCTGCCATGTTGTATCTGATGCTGATGGAATGTTCATTTTTAAATCAGTACCTTGTGGTAATTCAAATTTTATTGCTTCTTCTTTTTACTTTTTATGTGTACAGGAACATATATATATATATATTTATTTATTCAAATGTCCATCTTTCAGTTGTTCATATTTTATGCACCTGTTTAAGTGCTTCTGGTTCATTCTGCACCACTCATGAATACAGTTAATATATATTGTTGATGGCTTCCTTCAAAAGTCAGTTAGCAATTCAGTGAACTTTCTCAAAGGATTTGAGCTGTGGTTGGCTCCATTTTGACTCAATGTTAGAGTAACGATAAAATATTATGATATGGTTGTTACTTCAGTAGACTTTGCTTAGTTACTGCCTGCTTGTGGTTTGGTGGGGTTGAGGACATGGGTTTGAGTCTCTATCAGTGTGGGCTGGGAGGTTAGACTCGTGCCCACCGACTTCTAACCAATAGTGCCTTTGGTGGGGCTGGGCTGAACCCCCTTGAGGGAGCCCCTATGGACCTTGTGTTGCGGTGAGCCCTTTGTCTGCAGGCTGTCTGTCTAGTCCTCCTCTGGTATTGGTTTCCCATCAGATAGGGGTTCCTATGATCACGCCTTCGGAGTGTTGTCAAAGACTGGTCGCCCCCTCCTACCCTTATTCCTGTAGCCAAAAAAAAAAAACTGCCTGTTTGGAACTACTATAACTGTTTTCTGATGAAACAATTGTTAACTTTGGATAAGTTATTTGTTGTGACATTATATTTGCAGTTTCGAAATATCTAGTCACACATTGTAGTTTTCTAACATTTTAAATTTTTCGAAGTAGAATACTTTTTTTTGACAATTTATTTGAGAAACACATATGTACACAGAAATGGGGAGGGGGAAAGGAGATTGAATACTTTTGTATATGTGTTGCATTGTAGAAGATATTAGTTGAAATGAACAGGAGCTGGGACCTCCATAGCTTACAGGGTACAAACCTTAAAGAATTAGACATATTGGTATAGTTGATCACTTTGCAGCTGATCAAGTTCAAAATATGGATGGATATAATCTTCCATGTTAGGATGCATGAGGAAGTGTTACTGTCATGCGTCTTAACAATTGTGTTGTCTTTTGATTGATTCTACAGCTTGGTTGCTTTGAATTACTTGCAGGACATTTTGAACTCATACCTTACTACAAGGGTGAGAATACAGTGTTTGATGTTTCACCTCCTGTCATGCCAGTGTCCGTTGAGCATCAACATGTATTAGTTCCCCAAAAGTTTCAGGTAAGGTTGTTGCCAACATGGTTTAAACGAGAATATTTTCTACTTTCATGGTATTTATCTGGCTTCCTTTTGAAATGGCTTCTTTTGACCTTTTTAGATCTTCAATCATAGACGACTTCATAGACTCATTGATATAGATAGTTTTTGTAAATTGGTGGCATCTCCTTTGTGCCTTTGAAATTCAGTTTTACTTATATAAATAAAAAGATCTTTGATCAAAGATTCCCTCCGTATGTCATATACATTGAGCTTATTTTGATAAAAATCTGAAAGGCACATCCACCCTTGTCAAAGTGTCTTGTCATAATATTTCATACTTTGACCTTTTTCACCCTTAAAGTTTTAATCTAATTAAATTTCTTAAGAACCCTTTATAGAAGGAGTCTGTGGTTGTGTCTGTTCAATTTTGGTTCTGAAAGTTTCTCTCTAAGACTCTTAACGCCTGCTTATCTAAATATGCATGTGTCTATGCATGCACATAATCTTCATATGTACACTAAGCTGTGTGTTAAATATGTTTTCATTATCTGCACTGCTGCTAATAGAACCGTCATATATCCATTTTGTTTTCCTTGATTCCTTTCTCTAATTTTTGGGTGGTTTGAAATAAAAGGCATAGGATACCCTTTGATAGAGTGCAAAAGTCTATAGCCCCTCCATCAAGGAAGGGTGCTTCATTACTTTCGCGTTTTGATTTAATGGGAATTTTTTAGTAAATGAAGATGAATTCATGGACTTCATTGATATACTATCTTGTAGGTAGTTTTTTTTAAATGGGTGGAACCCAATTGGTGCCTTAGAAATATATTTGTTTACCTATTTAAGAAAAATCCATTTCCATGACCTTAACAATTTTATTGATTGATGAGTACAATTACCCTCACTAACTGTGGGAAAGGATTTTACGCATCAACAATCTTCAAAAAAAGTCTTAGTTAATAGATACTATCTCTGCAAAGAGTAAGTTGAGTCTGTAAAACATCTCTTGTTATGGTGTCCTCGGACTAGGCAATTGAGGAAGATTGTAGTCTCGGTTTTAATTGTGTTGGGTTGGGGTTAACTCTGTAAAAATGAAATTTGGGCTTGGAGGAGCATCCAAGTGGCAAAAGGGTTGAGAAGAGCCATAGTCATGATCCCTCTCTCCTTCTTTTGGCTGGTGTGGAATGGAAGAAATAGAATGGCATTCGATGGAGTGGGAGGGAACTTAATTTGATTGAAGATGGGTGTCTCCATACCTTGAATTTTTGGGTTGACGGACATTTTCTTGTAATTGAAGAGTAACTTATGGAGTTCAAAGTTTTTGTCTTGTAAATGAGACTTTTGTGTACTTCGATTGGCACCCCTTGGTGGCTTGCTAATAAAACTTGTCAAAACAAAAAATTACCGACCTTTAACTGTAATTGGTTCAGCAAATAGTGCTATAGTTACAGTTGTAAAAAGAAAAGAATTGCTATAGTTACATAGTCAAATTGACTTGGGTTGCATGAGATTTGCATCTTAATGTAAACTTGTGTCTGTCTGGGCAGTCCTCGTGTCCCTCTTTGTGGTTTCAGCCGTATAACTTGCTCATGTGAAATTCTGGTATTATTTTTGTGATTATTCTTTTTATGGCATTTAGGACATTTCTCATCCTTTATTGCAGAGCTATTTTTATTATCTCCAGCTCCTTTGAAGCAAATTCATTGTTTTCAACATTTTTTTTGATAAGAAAATTCAGCATTTTCAACATTGCCATCATCTTTAGTCCCATATGTTATCTAAGTTTATTCAACTAAGTGCCATATAATTATCTAAAATTCAACTAAAATATTCTGTTCTTGTTATTTTGCATAGGTTACTGGATTCTCTGTTGGGGGCCGTGTAGTTGATGGGAATGACATGGGAGTGGAGGGTGTTAAAATCTTAGTTGATGGTCATGAAAGATTTATCACTGACAAAGATGGTTATTACAAGCTTGACCAGGTATGCTTTGATGCATGTTTTGAACTACCAAGTTTGTGTATTTTCTATGGTTAGTTTTGATTAAACCATCTTCTTCATGAGCCAATTTTTGCAACGACTTTGGTGAGTCGTGATATACGACTGTTAGCTTTTCAGTATTGATTCATGTACAACTTAAGTTGTGTATTTTGTATCTGCTTTCAATTTTTCGTTACATAGCTGTTTGTCATCAAATTTAAGCATGATGAAAGACATTCAGCTGGCAACTTTACATCGTTCAGGCCATCATCATGATACTCTATCTGCAAGTTGTGAGACAATCACAATCTCCCTAGTTTTTTATTATAAAAATTGGTGAATATGTTTAATGTTAGTTTTATAGGCTAGAGTTACTTCACTCAATAGGGGTTTGATAGATGATATTTATGAAAGTAAATAAAAAGTTACTGTTGATTGTCATTTTTTAAATGTATTGGTATGGTTTTTTTTTGAAATTTTGTTATCCTTCCAATTATTATATTGGAAAAAGTTATTTCATTGCAGAGCCATTGTGCTCCCAAATCTTCAGGATAAGCTCAGAGTTTGTCGATAAATTTAATTTTTGATCAAACTGAAACTATTACTATAATAGCCTTCCTTCCTCCCCCGCAGTCTCTTTCGGGATATCTAATTTCTTTGCTGTTCTGTTAATTACTGATCATCTTAGTTCATGTCTTCTTAGAGTGTGGCTGAGGTGTTAAAAGTTAGCTTGTCAAAAGAAATATCATTAAACAGAGCCTAAGACCAAGATAGTA
Source organism: Bretschneidera sinensis (assembly GCA_023935145.1). NCBI lineage: Eukaryota > Viridiplantae > Streptophyta > Magnoliopsida > Brassicales > Akaniaceae > Bretschneidera > Bretschneidera sinensis. The sequence continues at coordinate 38,092,526 of CM043697.1, read as the reverse complement.
CATTATTCCAGTTTACTATAGGTATGCCATTATATTTAATATTTTTTTTAGTAAGTTGCTGAAGTGTTGACTGTTTTTAGGTTACATCAAATCGGTACACGATAGAGGCCTTGAAGGAGCATTACAAGTTCAACAAATTGAAGGACTATTCGGTAATAGAAAATATTACATACTTGTATCTTGAATGTTTGATATGGTTACCATCCTTTTGTGATTTTCTCAAGGGATAATTTCATTTATTTATATCTAAATCTTTAAACTATTTTGTCTAATTTTTTCCTTGGAATTGATTCCTTAACGTTGTAATATTGTATTGTGCTTGTTTTTTTAGGTTTTGCCCAATATGGCTTCAATAGCGGATATAAGTGCTGTTTCTTATGACGTTTGTGGTGTAGTACGGATGGTTAGTTCTGGTCACAAGGCAAAGGTAATTTCCAAGTTTCATTTGCATATTTAATTAGTATTATACTGCATATCAATCAATTTCACCATTTCTCATTTTTAATGCATATTTCTAGGTGGCTCTGACTCATGGGCCCGAGAATGCAAAACCACAAATGAAACAGACAGATGGAAGTGGAAATTTCTGCTTTGAGGTGTGTTCCCAAGTAGTGATGTTGCACCTTTGATTGCTGGTTAAATTCTGTGATTTATTCTTATTTTCTGGTATTAATATAAATTTAGTTAAAATAGAGGAGGTTGTTATGAGTTGTGAGTGCTCCTAGATTGATGGAGCCAATATTTGCCTGCTATTAACATTGTTATATAATCATATTTTTATTCATTAAATATCTTTTATTTTTTCATTATGATATTTTTGAAACTTGCAAGTTATGAAAGGTGTCACAACTGTTATGGCTCAATTTACTGTTAAAAAATTGAATTTATGATTAGGTGGCTGTGTGAGAAACTGCATTTGGGAGCCTTGTAGTTAACACTATTTCATTTTAATTGATTAGTCTATTTTGGTTTTTATCCAAATAATTATTATATATTATGGTTTCTGCAAGATTCGCAAGAAATTGTGGATTGAAAGGGACTCCATTTACTGCTTTTCATTGAAATTTAAGTTTGGAAGTGTTAACTTTATTTATATACCTGGCTCTGATATGGAGTGGATACCCTCATCAAGCTTTTATTCATGAAAGAAATGCCCTGATATGCCTGAACAATTTAAAGCCGAGACTTTGTGAGTTTTCCCCTTGTCCTTGTGTAAGCATCTTGCATGTATTGGTGATGCAGTTTTATGACTAAGATATGGCTGAGGTTTTAAATCTCACCTATTTTCTGTTCCGTAGAGAAAGTTTAGTGATCCTCAAAAGTTTAAGTGGCAAGAATGCTTTATGTCTCAATTTCCAATTTCTAGCTCGGTGGCTAATCACTTGGAGAGTATTCAAATGAGGTTCCGTTGGGGCAATAGGGGGAGGAGTACAAATATCACTTGGTGAGATGGGGTGTGGTTAAGCAACCTTTGGAAAAAGGAGGGCTCGGTCTTAAATCTCTCGTTTTATTTAATAAAGCTCTTAATGGGAAATGGTTATGGAGATTTCTTGAGGAAAGCGATCATCTTTGGAGGAGAGTAGTAGAAGCTAGATACGAGTTGGATCCTAGTGGTTGGATGTCTAAGAAGCCTAGGGGGCCTATGGTAGAAAAGGGTGGTAGGATTTCTTCTCGTGTTTTGGTGTTGGTTGGAAATGGGGGGAGAACTCAGCTTTGGCATGACATTTGGGTTGGAGTACCCTCTTAAAAAGTCCAATTTCCGGTTATCTATAATATTGTGAGAGATAAAGATGCACTCATTAGTCTTGTGTTTCCTTGACTAATAATGGACTTGCTTGGAATGTGCCCTTTATCTGTAATATCCATGATTGGGAGGTTGAATTGGTCCAAAGCTTCTTCGAATCTTTATATAGTGCTAGGTTGGATGTGAATAGAGAAGATGTGGCAAGATGGAAGCCTAATCCGGATGAAGCTTTTGCGGTGAAATCTTTTTACAAGTTTCTTCTTGATAAGACTTCCTCAGAAGGCTCTCCTAACTTTCCTTGGAAAGCCATTTGGTGCTCCCGTGCCCCATGAAAGTTAATTTTTTTTTTTGCGTGTGAAGCCTCGTGGGAGAAAATTCTTACCATTGATAACTTACAAAAAAGGGGGAAGGTGATTGTTAATAGATGTTATATTTGTAAAGGTTGCGCCGAGTCCGTGTTTCATCTTTTGTTGGAGTGCTCGTTGGCTAAAAGTTTGTGGGAGATGGCGTATAGGATCTTGGGTGTTTCTTGGGAGGTTGCGGGCTTCGTGAAAGACGAAGTATGGGCTTGGAGTGGCTTGAGGGGTTCAAAGAATATCAAGAAGGTTTACACTTTGATTCCTCTCTCTATTTTTTGGTTAGTGTGGAATGAGAAGAATCATAGGGCTTTTGATTGCATAGAGAGGCATTTGAAGTTATTAGAGATAGATGGTTCAACATTTTTAATTTTTGGTTTAAAAGAATTTTTTTGTAAATGTTTTGGACTTATTAGATTTTGTGGACTCCCTCTCTTGTAATTAGCCTTGGCTTTGGGCCGCACCCACTTGGTGCTTATTAATAATATTGTACTTGTAAAAAAAAAGAGTGGCAAGAATGCTTATATAGTCATTTCCTCTTTAATGTTTGGTAATGCTTTCTCAGTAGCACATCTTGGTATATTGACATCAATACTCTGCTTTGCAATGGACTTACATATATTTACTCTTGGTTCTGCTTAGAATTTTGTGATTATGTGAGTGGGGGACTGTCATAGCACATACTCCCTTGTGGTTTTCTTATTTTGGCTTTTACTTTGGTGGGCTTTCATTGGAATGTAACATTTAAAAGTCCTACTCGCTTTTCATGTATTGTTGATTAGATTATGTTATGAAAAAAGTTTTTGGTACGTCTTTTATTTGATATTTCAGTTTGCTGCTTCGGTTTGGGTTTTGAAATTGTTAAACTGAAGTTAGAGTTTTTAAAATTTCACAAACCAAACCGAGGTTATAAACGACCGAAGCACACCACACCATTGTAATTGGTTTAATGGTTTGAACTTAACCACTGCATACTTCTAGTAAATTGTCCGTGATATGAGGTCTGGCGGTACCCGAAACCATGATTAAAGGTGCATACTGTGCAGCTAATCTTGAATATAGCTAAAGTTCTCTTAGCAAGTTTATTTAATTTAAGGATCAGTAAAATATTATATACTGTTGGGATTAGATTATCATGCATCTATCCTCTTGTTTCTTGATGAGTGTCGTTAATATTTTTCAGGTTTCACCAGGTGAATATCGCTTATCTGCTTGGGCTGCTAAACCGGAGAGTGCTCCTGGACTTCTGTTTTTGCCATCTTATGTTGATGTTGTGGTCAAAAATCCATTATTTAACATAGAATTTTCTCAGGTAATATTCGTTACATTATGAACAGTCTTGTGTCTAAAGTTTTTTATATGCTACCTTGTATTAAGCATTCTCAAGAAGCTTGGGCTCTGCCAAGACTTCAGTGTCTTGGCATATTATGGTTCAGCACAAGCATAAAATTGGTCGATTTGTCAGGTTATGCGCTGTGGCTCAGGTGGTAAGGTGGAATGGGGGTTGAAGTCCTAGGTTCGAGTTGTAACTAATTTTCTCTCTGCATATGAATGATAAAGTAATTTTACAAGTCCCCATGATATCAAATACCTTTGCTTTTTGCTAGAAATGATTCTGTATTGATTGCAATAGAATTCCTGACTTGGAATTATATCTTTTCCCTCCTTTTTCTTTCTTTTCATTCTGACATTTAACATTTGATGCGTGAAAGATCTCACATGCTTATGAAAGATGTGCAATTTATAGAGGAAATGCCTCTTACTGTTGGATTTTTTTTTGTTTTCCTACTCAATATAGGCGCTGGTCAGTGTGCATGGTTCTGTAGCTTGCAAGGAGAAATGTGGTCCGTCAGTTTCTGTTACCCTTGTGAGATTGGCTGGTAAACAAAATGAAGAGAGGAAGACAGTTAGTTTGACTGATGAGAGTAATGAATTTCACTTTTTGAATGTTTTCCCTGGAAAATATAGGCTTGAGGTACAATGCTTATTCTCTTGTATAACCTGTATCCTAGATGATTTTTGTTATGAAATGATTGATAACTTTTATGTAGAAAAAAAAATTGTATTTGTGCACTTATTGACTGACTTCACTTCAGTCATGTGCTTTTAAAGTCTGTTAAAGCTGCTGACTCTGGGTTTTTTACTTTTAATGGTTGTCCTTTTTAAGGTTGAGCACACTTCCCCAGTGGCTCTATCGAGGGAAGATGATTGGTGTTGGGAGCATAGCGTCATCGATGCGGATGTTGGAGCTGAGGATGTTAAGGGAATTGAATTTGTTCAGAAAGGTTACTGGGTTAATGTTATCTCCACCCATGATGTAGATGCTTACATGATTCAAACAGATGGATCACCTGTTGATATGAAAATTAAGGTAGTCTCTAGTCACTATAACTCGCTAGTTGAACTTCACATAAATATATCGGGACTTGGTATGCATCTGATTTTAAATTTCATTTTCTTTGCACGCTAACTGCAGAAAGGTTCCCAGCGTATATGCGTCGAATCCCCTGGAGTGCATGAACTTCACTTTGTTAACTCATGTATTTCCTTTGGGAGGCAGTCATTCAAGATTGATACATCAAATCCATCGGTAATGTGTTACAAACATTTCGTTTCCTGTTTCTTTGAAATTACTAAATCTTGTTCTCCTCGTACTTTACCATTTAACATGTCTATCACACCCTTATATTTTATTTCTGTAGTCTATCCATCTAAAAGGAGAGAAGTATCTTCTTAAAGGACAAATAAATGTTGAGTCAAGCTCACCTGATGGTGTAAATGAAGTACCTGAGAATATCATTGTGGACATTCAGAACAGCGATGGTAATGTTATTAACAGTATCACAGCCAACCTTGCATCTAACAGAAACGATCTGACGAGTAATACTGTTTTTGAGTATTCTGTGTGGGCTAATCTTGGGGAAAAACTTACCTTTATTCCTCGGGACTCTAGGTATGTACTTTAGGTAATTGTTTTTTTTGGTGATAATGTTACTCCATTCTTCTTATGCTTGAAGAGCATGTGCACTTCATGTTACAGAGAAGGATCTTTGGAGAAAACCAAATTATCTTTTCGTACATGCGTGCATGCTTTTCCTATAAACTGAGTTCCGCTCATTCACTGTAACATTTTTACATGATATCCCATTCATGTCTGCTATGACATTGTAACCTAATTTTCAAAGAAATCTAACTAACTCAGCAGATTTTTTTGGTGTGTGTGCATGAATAAATGCCCTTTGACCCTTTCTTTAATAAATTAAAAAAAAATGATTTTCATTGCCTCTTTAATAGTTACTGAAACATATAATGCCACTTTGATTGAAATTTGTGATCTTTCTTGTTTTCATGTTTTATTATTTTCTGTTCATATGACCGCAAATCCGCAGGGTCTTGATGAGTGGATTCAGTTATCCTCAATCTGTGTGACATGTGACACACAGGCATGTACAGGCACATGTATTTATGTATTATACTGCGTACAAAGGCACTAATCGAGTTTCACTTGTTTTTATTTTATTTTATGATTTAAAGAAATCTAACAGTGGTCAGAAATAGATTTAATTGTCTTCCAAAAGTTGACTGGTCTTACTAGAATCATCCATTTTGCTTGACCTCTTTTACTTTTGCTAACACTACACTATTTTTTGCCCTTAATTCGAATTGTAAATTGTAATGTGTTGCAGGAATGATGGAGAAAAGAAGTTTATGTTTTATCCTAGACAACATCATGTAAGCATCAGTGGAATATATTTCCTACAAAAGATTCTCTGGAATGTTCTAATAATCTTCATGTTTGTATTTTTTTTCTTCCTTTTTTACTTTGTTTTACTAGGTTTTGTTGTCGAATGACGGTTGTCAAGCTTCAATTCCTCCATTCTCTGGTCGACTGGGCTTGTACATTGAAGGATCGGTTTCTCCTCCTCTATCTGGTGTTCATATAAGGATTGTTGCTGCAAAAGATAGCCTCATTGCTCCATTCAAGAAAGGTGATTTAGCAGTTGAAACTAGCACGGAGACAGATGGTTCTTTTGTTGGGGGCCCTCTGTATGATGACATTACTTATGACATTGAGGCTTCAAAGGTATGTAATGTTTATTGTAGAATTATTCTTTAATATTAATACTTTTTTTTGAATCTTTGTCATGCATTTGCATAGTTTTAAGTGGTATGCTTTCTGTAATTATCTTTAAATCTGAGTACTCTATTTTCTACTCCGCCAATGTATATATGTCATTACGTTTTCCATATCCTCTTGATGTGGGATACTAACTAACGCATGAACTTTTGTAAATTGGTTTCTTTCACATGTTAGTCGGTAATCTTAACTTTCCCTCGTGCACATTATCATCTCAGCCCTTTATTTGTACTTAAAGCTTTTAATCTCAATCCTTCACACTTCGATTATAGAGAAGTCGGATGATTACTTAAAAGGACTGAGGAGATCTTAATAACAGTCTTTAAGGTAAAATAATATGAAAGAAAGCAAAAGTAAGCAATAAGATTAAATTAGAGGGTAAATATTGCTGCTTAGTAGTCTGTTCCTCTTTCCATATGCTCTAAGTGCTTCTGCATGACATAGAAACAGGGAGATGCTATATAATGTATACACCTTATCATGATCATATGCAGATTGCTGATATTCTTGGCCGTTTGAAATGAGTCTTGCATGTGAAACTTAATTCTAAATCTTTTCGGAAATGTGGTACATAAACACTGTTTTTATCTTATATCACAGAAGAGGGCAGGTTTATTTGTCACATCTTCTTTATCATGCTAGGATCACAAAGTCTGTGTCAGAAGCTGAGATCTAGCGGGATGGTTTGGGTTTTTTTGGGTGTATTTTCCCTCACTTGGTTTCCCATCCCCATTTGATACCCACCTTTGCCTACTTTCTATGTAACATTTACCCAGCCAACTATTTTATCATGGGCTTAAAGTTTATCTGAAAAAAGAAAAAGGAAAATGAAAAGCGTGAAAGCTTGTCATAGTTTTACTACTACATGACCTCATGCTTAGGCTACAGTTCATAAAGATGGTCATGATTGTGATAGTCCAAATAAAGATATGTTTAGGCTGGGTAGTTAATATATTTGTTCCATATTCATGTTTTCTTTTGGGAACAATGAGGAGACCAGTGTGACTAATTCATATCCACATGCTGTACATTCTTTTATTCAGTTTATTGTCCCTGATGTGTCTCATATTTTCTGCAGCCTGGTTATCATCTTAAAAGAGTAGGATCTCATTCCTTCTCTTGTCAGAAGCTTGGTCAAATCTCTGTGCGTGTATATTCTAAAGATGATGCTAAGATACCAATCCCTTCCGTGCTGTTATCATTGAGTGGCGATGATGGTTATAGGAATAACTCAATATCTGGGGCTGGTGGACATTTCTTCTTCGATAACTTATTTCCCGGGACTTTCTATCTGCGTCCTCTGCTTAAGGTATCCAAACAAAATGAAAATGAGCATCCATAGCAATTTAATTGTGATTGACTTTCTTATATTCTTTCCCTCCTATTTTCTTTTCCCTCTTTCTTCATTTCAAACTTATATGTCGAGTTTCTTCAGTTAGATGATGGACAGGTTAATAGCATAGTAATGTAGTTGAAGCTTGCTCATTCAGTAGAATATATGATTTTGCGGCTCGAATTTATTATACACCTGCATAAATCATTTATCACGAAGTTTTTAATTCCCAACATACTGTCAAAGAGGATATCAAATAAGATCCAAATTACATGTGGTGTATGCTGAATCTGAGGCGATCATCAACTAAATCAGTGGCTTATCTAAATTTTCTGCAGGAGTATGCTTTCTCACCTCCAACCCAGGCAATAGAACTCGGTTCTGGCGAGTCTAGGGAAGTCGTTTTCGAGGCCACCCGCATTGCTTACAGGTTCCCTTTTTTCTTTCGTCTCTGCTTTCCTCTAGTTATTTCTTTCATTTTATGATAACAAAAACTTTCATAAAGTAATTGTAAGCAGTAATACTATTGCACAAGTTTACAATTTAGTACCATGTTCTTTCTCAGATAGAATTTAAATGGTCAAAAGTTCCTAGCAAGTAGTATTACTATTGCACATGCTCTTTTTATCTAATTCGGAATTGGTTTGAGAATTGCATGATTAAATTATCTCGGCACCATCAGATAGTTCAAAGGTCAAACTTTGATATCCCTTTCCACATAAGTGGGGAAGAATCATTTTAATGTCTCTCTCTCTAATCTTTTAAGCAGACCGGGGGGTTTGGAATGTAATATCTTCCAACTAAGTGAACTCCTTTGGTGAAATATTCACTTGAAATCTTTCTTTTTATAGTATGGTCTTGTTTCATATCTTCTTTCTAGTAGACAATAACTTTTCACGGTAAATAGGTAGTGCTTTTCTGTCAAAATCGTAATCTAGACATTTGGGTGGAAATACTTTTAGAGGACACATCTAAGTTGTAATTTTATCAAAATCTCATGGTAATTCTCTTGTTGCATTCCTTTCAAAAATCTAATTGGAATTTTTGAATTATGAATTTTGGTTTCAAATTGAAATGTGGCATTTTAAGATGGTTGTATATCTTTACAGTGCTATGGGTACAGTCACTCTGTTGGCTGGCCAGCCAAAAGAAGGTGTTTCAGTTGAAGCTCGGTCCGAGTCGAAAGGCTACTATGAGGAGACAGTAACTGATTCATCTGGACATTATCGCCTGAGAGGACTACTTCCAGACTCTACCTACGTAATCAAAGTGGCGAAAAAGGATGGCTTGGGTGGCACTAGAATTGAACGAACATCTCCTGAATCTGTTACTGTTAAGGTTTATTCTATTTTCCATTTGCCTTTTCTTTTCTTTTTTTCCCATTCAAGGGGTTTTTTTTTTTTTGTATGTTTAAACCTAAAGCTATATTTTTATCCATCATTAGTATGATTGACTGTTTGAGCTGTGTTTTCATGATGTTCTATGGGACTAGTATGACAAAGCGTATACTGGGAACCTCTTTTCATGATCAACGAAGTGAATGAATCTAAATAGCTTTTCCTTGAAATCATCTTAAATTTTTCAGTAGTCTTACTGCCAGTTTGTGACATCGGTGGCATGTTGGTTGGTTTTGTAGGTTGGATCTGAGGATATCAAGGGATTGGATATTTTGGTCTTTGAACAGCCAGAGATGACCATTTTAAGTTGTCATGTTGAAGGAAAAAGGATTGAGGAACTACATTCACATCTACTGGTGGAAATCAAATCAGCTAGTGACACATCTAAGATTGAGAATGTTTTCCCACTGCCGCTATCCAACTTCTTCCAGGTGAAGGACTTACCTAAAGGTAAGCACCTCCTGCAGCTCAGATCTAGTCTCCTTTCAAGCACTCACAAATTTGAGTCGGAAGTTATTGAGGTTGACCTAGAGAAGAATACCCAAATCCATGTTGGTCCACTCAGATACAATGTTGAAGAGGATCACCACAAACAGGTTTGTCTCATTTTGCTGTCAAATCTATAGTTTCTTCTTCTTGAATGAATCTTGCACCTATATTAGATTAAAGAAAATTAGTGACATGAAGATTTAGCTCTCAACCTTTGTCATGAATTGTCGTTACATTGTATGATCGGTTTCTTATTTAATGTTATGCATCTTCTTCCTGTGAGGCAATTAGACAGGATAAGAGTACTTGATGAACTAAATGTTTTTTCTTTTTCCTCCCTTGCTCCCTATTTTTTATTTCCTCTTTCCTCTTTCTTTATTTCTTTTCTCTCCTCCGTGACTTCAGGAATTAACTCCAGCACCAGTTTTCCAGCTCATAATTGGAGTTTCAGTAATCTTCCTCCTCATCAGCATGCCAAGGTAACTTGACTCTGTTTTCCACATAAGAATGTCCTTGCTTCAGGACTTACAGTACTCTATATGTGATTAATAATTTCTGACCATTTATTTTTAACTCCTTAATTGTTTGTATGTCTTATCAAAGATTAAAAGATCTCTACCAAGCTGCTGTGGGAATACCTCAACCAGGATTTGTATCTACAACAAGAAAGGAAGCACGAAAGCCAGTTGTGAGAAAGAAGACATACTGAAGATCCCTTTTAAAACCATGAATTGCATCTAGTAAATTTGACTCTTGAACTTATTCTTCTTTTAGCGTTTCAAGTTTTGGCAACTCATAGACTAACTTGGATGAGGCATTAGCACTTATGATACAATTGCTGTAAAATTTTGAAGGTCAACGTTAGTCTGTAGAAGCAAAAGAAGTTAGTTGAAACGATTGTGCATTCTTCTTCCTCGTACAAATGTTCTCTCTGCCTCATTAATTTTGTTTATTTAGACAGAAATTTGGAACTTTGTATCCTTCTTTCCAGCATCAACATATTGTCAAATGGCAACTTCCAAGGCCATTCAGCTCTTTTTTTTTTTTTGCCTAAAAAAGGTGCTAAGATTGGGTGACCAGTCGTATGATGTAAAAAGGGTAAGCAATGGCTACTTACACGATAAGTATCACATCAGTTTCTGTTGCCACAAATAAATTTCTTAAACTTGACATCAGTCCATGAATTTCTCCAGCGTCTTGGATGGTGATCTTGAAAGTACATTATTAAGTATAGCATGACAAGAAACACGTTGAATTGGTTGTCTTGTGAGACGTGTAGTGATTTGTTTGGTAACATTGGATTAAGTGGAAGATAGGCTTAAAAGAAAGATATGATGAATCATAGTTTTTAAAAATATTAAAATTAAGATTATTTTTATGTTTATTTTTTGAATCAAGTGTAATATTGAAAATCATCTCAATTTATTGTTGTTTTTATCTTATTCTCTTTTTGATCTTTTTGTTACTAGATGCATGCATAGAAACTTAAAAGTCATACAACCAGTTCTTACTCAGTACCCTTACGCCACGTTTGGAATTTTGAATAAGGTAAGGGAGGGTAGAGTAAGCCTTGGAGAAGCTCTGATAAAAAGATGAGTAGGGTATTGATAATTACAAAATGTCTAAAACATTCTCTTTTTTTTCCTTCTCAATAAGTACTTTCACTCCTATTATAATCATTATTATTATAATTAACATAATTATAATTAGTCATTATCATTGTTAATAATTTTTTTATAATTACAAAAATAATATTATTATCAGTATTTCATCAAATTATTATAATTAGGATAATAATAATAATTATTATTAATATATTATTATAATAATAAACATTGTCATCATTATTATTATCATTATCATTTTAATATTATTATAATTATAAAATAATATTAATATATGTATTATTATAATTATGATGATAATATTTATTATCATTATTACTATAATATTGTTATAAATACGGCTAAAATATTATTACAATTATTATTAGTATATGTATTGTTATAATTATGATAATAATAATTTTGTAGATATGATATATACTAAAAGGATATAGAAGTAATTGTGCATGCTTACTCAGTTTACTCAACTAAGTAAGCCTTACACACCCACCATGAGTAAGCACTATTTTACTCAATGTAAAATTTTACACCAAACACATGATAAGATAAGATAAGAGTTCTGTTCACCCCTTACCCTACCCTACTCTACCCACCATACCAAATGTGGCCTTAGCGTCATAATATGGGTTCAAAAGAAGTCCAGCAGGAGGAATGTTACAAACAAAAAGGCCTCCATTACAATCAGAGGCGTGGTCATTCTGGATGAGATCAAACACAGTTTGGGCATCCAGTTCCACCAAAAAGGAGATGCCTCAATCCCAAGCCAACTTTAACCCATCGCTAACCGCCCATAACTCAGCAAGGACACTAGACCCTCAGCCAATGTACAATGTACAATGTACAAATGGAAACATAAAAATTTAAATTTGGTTCCTTTAGTACTGCTATCTACTCTCATTTACCTTTCCATCTTTTTTTTTTCCACATCCAAGCATGAGACCTACCTTCCTTTAAAAATCCTCCCTACCTTTCCTTTCAAACTTCCAAATATACTATTGGTGTAGTTTGGTTAATGCTTTTAAGTGAAGATTAAAGCAATTTTTAAAAAAAAAAAATTTCATCCCACTTTAAAAAAGAATAATTTTCATTTAAAGCATTCCCAAAACCATGCCATAGTATTAATTCTATAAATTTACTTTAGTCTCGTTTGGAATAGTTCACATCAATCATTACTCTTCTGCTAATGGCTCTGACAGGTTTAGATGCCTTATGTATCAATTTTGTCACGGTCAATTTAACTGAATCAAATTGGTCATTGACTAATACATAATATATCAATGTTACCATTTTTCTCACATCTTTTAACAGTCCATCTCTAATGTGCGTATCAACTGCCTATTACTAACAACAAGATCCAAAATCCCCAAATTTCACGATCAAATCTTCTTCTCCTCTGTGTCTTCTTCCCCAAATCATGTGTACATGGCCACATCAATCTCTCCCCAAACTCCTCCTTCTCCACAACTCCCGAAGAAGAGAAGCCGAGAAAGGAAGCAAAAGACGTAACATCGGATTTTAAGAGCTCAATTATCTTGTGGTTTTTTTTTTTTAGGGTTTTGGGGGTTTTGAGTTTGATATTTCTTCCTTCCTATTGTGACTGATTAATTGAAAGAATTCAACCCCACACGTATAAGAGTCGTGGACTGTTTCACTGGTGTAGATAACTGTAACGACCCATATCGGGTTGGCGACCCCTGAGATGGTATCATCACGTTTTGAAATCTAAGCGCGACACATAAATACAACAATATAAAAACACACATCGATTGGAAATATATACATGCATAAATCTTCAACCCTCAACACATAAGTTTTATTATTAAAATCCTAATTTAAACAATATATACAATATATTATGCATGAATATTTATAATTTTTTTTTCATTGGTACGAGAATGTGGACCACGAGACTTATAGATAATAACTCTATCTGAATCTCAGTTCACAAATCTATCTGTCCTGCCCACTACCTGAAATTATTTAACAATGAGGAGTGAGCTTCACAAGCTAAAAAAAATTAAATTTACTAGAAGTACTTGATTTGTATACTTATAGTTATATTCATTCATTGTTAAATCAGCATAATTAACCATCCATCTCTTCTCTGATTCTAATTCAATCATTTATCAATTTCTCTTAATAGATAAATTATCAGGCTATCATCTTTCAATACATATATTTTTACCAATTTCATATTTTCAATTCAATATCATCATAAAATTCACATCATATAAACAATCAATAATAAAATTCTTTATTATGTCATCCTTTTTTATTTATCTATCATCAAAATTATCTCTTTAAGAGACTTATCTATCTATCAATCATTCTATACTCAAAATTTATTCTTTAACGTCTCAGGCATTAATAATAAATATTCAAAACAAATATAATGCATGAATTTAAATTATATTTCTTTTTTTCTCATAAGATCTTTTTATATTGTCATCTGAGAATGTCTTCCCACATGTCGATATATTTCAGCCTGACTGACTACCTTCGTGGTCTTCTCAACTATACCAACTGCCTTCCTGGTCTTTCCTTTTATGTATATGAGTAATAACATGCAAACAAGCATACATCAAAGCATTCAATTTAACTATCTAGTTCTTTCTAAAACTTATTATTCTTATCATATTTATTAAATTGTCTCATTATATCTCCTATCAAATCTTTTTAATCATATTTTCAGAAATTTCATATAAATTCTCAATATATTTTTCATTAATCCATCATTTTTAAAATATAAATTCTTATATAATTAATATTCAACATACTATTTAATCCCTAATCAATAAATCAATCAATTATAATATTTAACGGAAAATACATCATTAAATCATTATAATTCAACAATTTATTCAAATATCATAAATTCATATTATTATTGGTCTCGATTATTAAAAGTAAATTTAACTCACCACGTAGCAATTAAAACTACTCACAGATCACTTTCTTGCCTTTTTTGCTCATTTCAGCAATTTCTTGAGAGTGTTGATCACCAACACGTAATCATAAACTTTCATAAATCTTTTTATTTCATAACTTAATTCAAATAACATAATTATTTAATTATGAGTTTTATTGAAAATTTACTTCAAATATGATGAAATCTTACTATTAAAGTTGAATAACTAAAATATCTAAATTATTGGAGAAATTTATGTATGAACCTTTGCTAAGGAGAAATAGAATTGAATAACAAAAGAAAAAAACTAAGTGGGTTGAACTGAATCTTATAATGGCTTCAGATAATTTGAGTATGGTTTTTTAATATTATTTTAATCAATTATTTATTATTTAATTATTATAATAAAACTTCTAAGAAGTTCACATGGTGGTGAACTTATCTATGATGCTTCACATTTTTTTATAATATATATATATATATATATTATTTTAATTAATTATTTATTATTTAATTATTATAATAAATCTTATCATAAGTTCACATGGTTGTGAATTTATCCAAGTCATTTCACATTTTTTAATAAATTATTTATTATTTAATTATTATAATAAAACTTTTCAGAAGTTTACATAATTTTAAATTTATCAACGTTGCTTCACATTTTTTTTAAATCAATAATAAATTTTTCATGTATTTATTATTTTAATTTTATATAATATCTATTAAATTATTTTTTTATTTTTACTTTAAAAATACTGATATTTAAAATAACCATTGCTTAAGAGAAGAAAGACGTGGCCTAATTAGGGAAGAGAAAAGAAAAATAAAAATTAATAAAATTGTTTGGAATTGCACTGGTGTCGAGGAGAGAGCAATCTGAAAGAGTGAAGGAAGTTTTTATGAGGGTTTTAATAAGATTAAAACGAAGATCAACAAAAAAAAAAAGATTAAAAGCATCGACGTTTGCGTCAATTAACGGACATGAGAAAAATGATAACCATGGTGTATTATGTATTAGTCAAGATCAAATTGGTTCAATTAAACTAGTCTAAACCAAATTGATACACGCGACATCTACAAGGACTGTTAACGTTATAATTTATCACAGTGATAGTAAAAGATAAAGCAAGTTAATAATTCTAGTAGTCCGTCGAAAGACATGGGTATTTCCGTAAATTTCTTGCCCAACTGTGCAATCTATTGTGACGAGGCCATTCCTTCTTCATTCAAGCACTGATTTGTTCACCAAATGGTCACTTACTACTATAACAGTCAAAGCTCAACTAAGTCGGTCCGGGATCCATATCTGGCCGTCCATTTCATTACCCACCGTGGCAATCCAGTCTCCTCCGGTCAACTCGCATCTCGTTGGTCCACGTGGGCCCACTAATCTGAACGATATGATTTGGACTACTTTTATGGGCTTATCTTCAGCTAAGATACACCAGATTTTTCAGAATGTAAATGAAGCCCGGTAAACATGGAATCCGGTTGATCCATAAATCCGACCTAAACAGATATAATGAGTTGAGTTAGATTGTGTCTTTTTAGAAATTAAGTTAAGTTGGGTTGGGTTGAAAATATTTTGAACCCGGTGGGTTGGGTTAAGTCATAAGTTCAAAATTTTCAATTCGACCCAAACTGATAATCCGGTTAAATATATAATTATATATTTTTTGTTTATTGAATATAAAATAGTGTATAAATAATAATAGTATAATTGTAAAATATATAATCACAAAATGTCTATTCTAATTACTACTAGTGTGTAAAATTATATGTAGAATATACTACAATGTCCAAACAAGTTTCATACTTTCCAATTACCCAGATTTTAGTTTCAAATATTTAAATTAGAAACTAATACTAATTTTGAGTTATGAAATAGTTTTCATAATTATTCTTAAGCATAACTTCAATAAGAATAAATTGATGCACAATTAACTTATGCTAACAAAATTTTGATTTCTTATAACGTTGTAACTATAAAATAAACATAGAAATTAACAATCTAACTTACAAGATTTCAGTCGGGATCAATGTATGCAGATAAACTTATATTCCAAAAAGATGTAACATAATGTTGACGGAAGAAATGCTGAATGTATAATAAAACTTAGTAATACCAACTTGCTGAAAGCATTTTATGCAAACATTATTGAACCATTCAATTTGCCTTTCTGTGACCTTTTAAGAGCCCCATGTCGCTTCCAAGTGCATTAAAGCATAGTCTAAAAATTAGACTGATTAGTGAGAAAGCACTAGCACGGCCAACAAATGCTGAGTTACTAAAATATATTTTAGCAACTGTGCAGAAATCCAAATTTCCTTCGTAATTGATTAGTCTTTTAAAATAAGTTAAATTCATGTCAACTAAAGCAGTTTCTAGCGCAACATTCAGATAAAATTATATTTTTCAATATAACACTGAATCCATATTCTAACATCAAGGGCTCCAGGTTGTGAGCATACAGATAAACAATTGATCATGGTCTCATCAGGCTTTATATTACTCGCTTGCATTTCATAAAACAATGCCAAAGCATCCTCACCAAGTTTGGCTTCAATATAGCCTCCAATTATAGTATTCCGTGGCACAACATCCTTCTCTTGCATGTCATCAAAAGGCTTCTTAGCAGTATTCAAAAAATCAAATTTAACATAGCCTACAACCATTATAGTCCATGAGGCAATTGTTCTATTTTCCATGTTATCAAATATTCTTTGTGCTGTCAGGCACACATATATTTACTTGTAATATGAATGTATTTAGTTTTGAATTTAATAGAAATTTTTTTTTGTTATGTAATATGTACGATTTAATTATTCAGTAAAAGAAATATCAACCCGGTGACCCAAATCGATTGGAATGGATTGAGTTGAGTTGAGATTGGATGGATTCATGGGTTGAGTTGGGTTGAGATTTTTTTAACCCGGTACAAATAGATTGAGTTAAAATTTTAAAATAACTGGACTCAAACCGACCCATGCTCCCACTACTAAAAAAATCGTAAAAAAACAGAAACCGGGGCGACGGGATATCAATGTCTGAATTTAAAAAGTAAACGAAAAAAGCCACCTCGGCTCAGTTCTCACTTTCTCTTATCTTTAAAAACTTCACTTTCTCTCTAAAATCTTTGCCATATTTCCTAAAATAACTCGACCCAAACGGATCCATGTTCCTCATACTAAAAAAATCGTAAGAAAACAGAAACCGGAGCGACGGGATATCAGGGCTTGTTTGGGGAGGGTTTTCAAAAACCCTGTTCAGTGTTCAAACACTGAAAACTCTGTTCAAAAACATGCAGATATGTTTGGGACGTAGTGTTCCAAAATAATTTTCAGTGTTCACTTTCCCTAAATGGCTGTTCAAACACTGAAATCAGAACACTGCAAATTGGCGTTTTCGATCTGAAATCAGTGTTCAGTTTTCAGCTTCACTTTCCTAATTCACAAACCTCTTCTCTCACGACCTCCCCTCTCATTCTCCAATCCACAGAGCTCTTCCCTCTCTCTGCAACGCCTTCATCATTCTCTCTACCTATTTCATTTCTTTTCATTTTCTACAGGTCTCTCTCATGTTCTCTTCAACAAATTGCGACAAACCCAGAAATTGTACCCTAGAAAATTTTCCTACTTCCCAAACACAACTGAGCTTCCCTAACGTTTTCACAACTTTACACTCGTTCTCTATCGCAACCCTACTCTCTCCCCCCTCTGTCTCCCTCTGTCGATTTATAATCTCTCTCCTCTGGAAACTCTTATCATTCAGAATTTCTCCACTGAGCTTCCACTAAGAGAACGTTGCCATTACAAGTAAGCCTCTCTCCCTTTCTGTTCTCTCTCTCACAGACAAATCCAGTGAGTGCTTTTTGGACCTTTTGGGTGTCTGTCGCTGCTCAGCAGTAAGTGAAGCCCAAAGCTTGGTTTTTGGTGAATGTTTTATAACAATGTAATGATAAAATGGCATGAGTTGATTGGCCAGTTTTATGGGCTGACGTGTATCCCCAGTTTACCTAAGAATTTTCAGGAGAAATCACTTTTCCTTATCTCTTTCTCACTCTATCCTTAGTGGGTACAATGGAGTTTCACTGCACAAAGCTTGTTCAAGATCAATAACATTTGCTAAGTTCGAGAAATTCGAGGGTGACTCTCCTCAAGACAATCTTGAAGGGAGCACAACATCTTCTTTACAAGCTCAATCATCAGTAATTCAACAAGAAGAAGAAGATGAGGAGGAAGAAGAAGATGACAGGTACAGTTTCTTAATTAACTGTTTATTGATTTAGTAGTGATTATCTGCTGGATATTTGTTTCTTTTCGGTTCTTGTATAATTTAGTCAATGTGTATATAGATGGAAAACAATGGTCATAGGGCTGCCCTTTTGCTGGTGGACTGCAAATTTGAGAATTGTTTTGGAATACTTATGGAAATTGAATTTCTTCATCACATTTATCAAGAATTTCATACTTATCCATGTGATTACTATGCCAGAATATTCTGTTAATTTATCTGATTTTAGTGTGCCATGGAAATATGTGTTTTTGTGAATTGTGATCTTATGGCTGTTGTGGTGATAACTCCAATTTGCATGTTGACTGGCTAAGAAACCATCATCAAGCTCAAGTATTGACTTACAAATAGCTCATGGAGCTTGTTTGCTAGCTTACATAATTAACCTGTGGTTTGACTGAGCCTTAACTGAGATTAGTATTCTGACTTAGTTTCATGAGAAAAGGTAAATTTCAATTCATTTTGAACTCTATGTTAGGAGAAACATAGGCTATGATTGGTAGAGAGAAAAAGTGGAAGGAAGGAAGAGGGAGAGGAAAGAAAAGTGAGAGGATTGATATTTTCTTCCCATGTGGACAAATCACAAAGAGGATTGGGAAGTGAAAGCTAAAATAAACTTCTTCTTTCTTTTCACTTGTCCATCCTCTCTACCAAACACAAGATGGAAAGATGAATATTTTCTTTTCATTTCATTTTTCTTTCCTCTTACTTTTATTTCCGACCACATTTCTCTGCTATCAATCATAGCCATAGAGTTTCATTTATTCATCAATTGGTCTAGGTATTTATGATGTATGAATATGATGTATGCATACCTTGAACATTTTGTTTTGCATAATTCATCTACAGATTTGTCTATCAATAGATTTGGCAACTTACTATTTTGAATATGGAGTTTCTTATTTTTACATTTAGTACTTTTTCTTTTGTGTTTCAGCTACTTACCTTCTGACTTAGAGAAGTCTAAAAGTTTGATCATTTGGTGTTCTGCTAAAAAATCAGATTGTACCTTTGATACTTGAATAAATCGTCTTCATCGTTGGGTACTTCATTACTAGTACTAAGAGATATTGTTCATTTCTCCTTTTTGCAAAGTTTTAGATGTTCGTTTTGTAAATAGGGCTTATCGTATATGGTTTGTTCAAGTTGTTGGCATCCTTGAATTGTGTTCGTTAAAATTATTTGCTAGATGATTGTTCTGGGTTAGAGGTTTCTATGTTTTTTTATGGTGCTACCATCATAATTGTTTGATGGTCTGGTTTAAGTTGATCCTTAGGAGTATCATAGTCTTTTCTCATGAAAGCATGAAACATGTTTTAATTTTATTTTAGGGGGTTATTCCCATTATTTGCATATGAAGCATTCATATTTTTTGATGTAGCATGCTGAGATTCTGTGCATTTTCCACATTTGCATACATTATTTGCAAACTATCATCAGATATGAAAATCTAAAGCTAAATAGCAGTAGTATGTGAAATAGCTAAATCTAAATCTAAAACTATCATCATAATTTGCATGCTAATTGGTAAAGCTAAATAGCAGGAGTTGCCAAAAAACAGTTTTAGAATGCCAAAAAATAGTAGTATGTGAGGTTGTTATTTTTTCACGCATTGGAATGCTTTTATTCTTTTGTTTTGCTTTTCCTGCATTATCTTAGTTGATGTATGGTCCCAAATTGCACCCATCTAATTCTGTTTACTGATTTTCTGTTGCTGTTGGGTCTTTAACAGTCCTGTAACATTGTTGAAGAAGTAGTGGAAATTGCAATATCAGTGTAGCATGCTGGAGAATTTGGATGTCTATTTTTGCCCAAAGTTGAGAACTAATGGTTTCTTTACTTTCTTCCCAATCAGTAGTATTTCATTTTCACTGTCATCTGTAAGAGTTTATATAGTTTACTTTAGTTGGATAAGAGTATGACTTCGATTTATCATTTTTCTGTTGCATGGTGGCTGACAAATATACTCAATGAGCATGGGGAGGTTACGCACAGTGTGCCCTAGTTTGAAAAGCATCTTCAGCAGCCCATCACCTTCATAATAATGTGATTTAAGAATTTTGTTTTTGAGTTTTCAAGTGGTTATTTGCTTCCATTGTTTGCGGCAACCAGCTTAGTATTGTAGCCATGATTTGCTCTTCATGTGTTGTAAATGTTAATTGTTGGTGTTTGTTTGGCTATATAGATATACACAATGTAGCTCTGTTCTCGTGTAAGAGTACAATAAATACTACCTATACTCTATGCAACCCATATTTAGAATATTGAGAGCATATCTTCCTTAGTTGCAGCTACTTTAAACTCATATGGAAGAAGATTTTAGTGAAGGAAAATGTGGGCAAGTCTTCCGTGGGTTTTTGACATGATGTGCTACACTGCAATCACTACCCTCAAGGGAAAAATCCTTCCTGGTTCAGTGGTTATGCTCCTGAAAATTTCCTGGGATGCATATATACATAGTGCTACTATTATGGTTAATATTATTTTAGATGTGAGAGAGGATGCTAGGCTTTGTAAATCTGAAAAACTATTCAATTGATAGCATCCATTAAACTGGGGTCTTGCTATAATTGGCTCTGTATGATAGCATCCTTGCTCAAAACTGAGGTCTTCCTCTTGGTTTCTTTGCTCAAATTTGAATGGAAAGTTGGAGTTCACATAAAAATAAATACTTAAGTGCTTGTTTGGGGAGGGTTTTCAAAAACCCTTTTCAGTGTTTAAACACTAAAAATCGTTTTCAAACACTGCTTGACTTGTTTGGCCAGCCATGTTCTTAAACATTGTTTTATAAATAAGACTTTTAAAACACTGGATTTAGAAAACTCAAAAAGGAGTTTTCAGTGTTCATTTTCAATTTTGAAGCCGTAAAACACGACTCAGAGTTCCTGCTCTCTGCTATCTTCTCTCCATTTTGAATCATCATCTGCCTCCGAGTCTTATCATCTCACTCTCGTTGTCATCATTCTCATCTCACTCTCAAGCACTCGATTTCCAGAAGCAAGGGTAGCATCCCAGCCTCCTTCCAGCAGCGCCAATGTCTCATTCTTCTTCGTCTCAGTCTCTCTCTTTCCTCCCCTGAGTTTGATTTCTTTGTCTCTCCATCTGATTTTTCAGTTTCTAGTTACAAATTTTGGGATTTTTGTTGGGAATTTCCCTCAAATTTTTGGGTCTCTTGTTTTTTTGGGTATTGCTTTCAATTTTCCCTCAAATTTTTGATTCTCTCTTTTTGGGGATTTCCCTCAAATTTCTTGGTTTCCTCTCTCTTCCCCTCTCTGCGACCTCACCATTGCTAGGTCCGCCTCCACTATAAGTAACCGCACAGCGGCAACAGCATCACAACCAGCAACGAAAATTCCTACATCTGAGTAACTTTTCCTATTTTCTTTTTTTCTCTTTTTACCTTAATTTTTGGGGATTTTAGGTTTTATATGTATGATTTTTCTGGGTTTATATTTCGGGTTTTCTTTGCTGAATAATTTCTGGGTATTTTTCTTTGACATTACTGATGGGTTGTTTCAAATTGCTTCACTGTTATCTGTGATTGCATTTACTAGAAAGTGCGTGATTTTGAAATTACTAGTTGAATGTGGTGTGTTGGATTTTTTAGAGAGTAATTTGTTCTGCATTTTTTTTTTGTAAGTTGAATGTGGTGAATATTTCTTATTCAGTTGGGTTAACCAAATCGTGCACAGCCCTAATAAATACCATTTTCCCTTTCCCTCATATTCACTTATCTTGCAGGTTCTACTGATTTTTTCTTTTGAGTGGGCAACATGTTGGTTCCAAGAGTTGTTCTTGTGTTACTAGTCACAAGATTTCATTTACAGATATTTAGTAGTTTATTTTAAGGAAACATTTGAAGCACACATATAATTACTGATCATAGATAGCGGTTTCTGTTTTGTTCTATTTGTATATTAAGATGATGTTGATGATTGCTGATCATATATAGGGGTTTCTCTTTTGCTCTATTTGAATATTAAGATGCTTGTTTTGGATACTCTTGAGATTTTGGCAGTGATGATATTGATGGGTTTATTGTGGGTATTAGGTATAATTTTGGAGAAAAAGCTGCAAATGTGCATGTGGGGACCGTTGGTGGGGGGATTAGAGTTTCTTATATGAACTCTAGTTTTAGGCTTCCCATGGCTGGGAGGCTCATTTTGTTTGATAATCCTAGTGGCTTGATTGTTTGGAGTTGTAATAATTCTGGTTTGGGTGTTCAAAAGCTACCCTTTTGAATAAGAAGACCTTAGTTCTTACGTGTAAGGATGATAATGTGCTTTGGGCAAGCTTTGATACGCAACTAGCACTCTCCTTCCTGGTCAGTCCTTACATTTGATGAAAAGTGGGTACATGACAGTTGCTCAGAAATTTTTGGGAGTTGTAGGAGTTACTCAGTTTAATTAGGGGTCAGTGTTTAAAGGGTTTTATGTAGTTATATGTTAGTATGTACGAGTTTTATCTCTGTCTTTGTTTGGCTGGTAATTTTAGTCCTTGCTTGACAATAGAAAGTTTCTGCTCCTGTGTGCAAATGGTATTACTTCCTGCTGTAATATCCATGATAAAACCACTGAAGGTTGCTCTTTTCAATTTTAAATTCGGGTGATTTAGCTTTCATTATGCCCATTTTTTCTTGTTTGTGATTTTGTGATGATATGATGAATGAATGCATGTGTTATATTACACAGCTGCTCTGCTTACAGTGTAGACTAGAGAAGTGGTTAACACTTTGAGGGTGATGGGTAATTCATTTAAAAACTTGAAAGAATTCAAACTATTGCTTACATTGTACTGAACCCGATATTTTTATTTTTTAGACTTTTATTTTTAAATTTGAGTTTTTTTGTTGTATGTTTAGTTGCCATGGTGGTTGGATAGAATTAGCATATCCAAATGCTATGGCAACAGCAAACCTGAGATTAGTTAAATCAACTTTTTGTGATGTTGGATCCTGATCTTGCATTTTGCTACCAGTATCACTATCATGTTAGCCATTAAACAGCAACCATTTTGAAATTAAAATGTATGAAGGTGAAAATTAACCATATGTTTTTGGAATGCAATCTAGGTGTCAGTTTATGTTAAATAATGCGGTAAAAGATGTAGGCTAATTACCAGATCAATGTCAGGTAGGGTGGTGTGTGCAAGATTTTTGAAACAAGACTTGTTGAGTTTGCATTGGGTGAATTGGCTGGAAAAAGAAACAAGCATGCCTTAGATAAGCTGCATTGGCTCCTTTCCTAGCATGAGAGATATAAACTACATTTATATAATACCTGATAGGTCGAAAAAAAACACAGGTGCAAACTTCATGACAAATGAGAGCAAGATAATTGGTAATTGAAGTTTTGCAAAAACAGACAAATGAAATTATTAAAAACCAGTACTTTTTGGTGCTAGATCTTGTTTCACATGCCCTGTTTTTTTCTTCACCACACTCTTATCTAGTTCTTTTAACATCTATCATCTTTTTTTTTTTTGGGTAGGATTTGTTGATGCAGCCCAAATCTGCTGTGGGTTTCATGAGGATAGCATCCATGTGTGGTGTGGGCAGAAAGTAAGCATAAATGGTACAGAAATATTTGCTGGTTCTTGTGAAGATCCTTCCTCTTATATCAGCTGGGATGGTGTGCACTACACTGAGGCTGCAAATCAATGGGTTGCTAATCATTTCTTCAATGGATCATTGTCAGATCCACCATTACCAATTACACATGCATGTTATTATAAGCCAATACCTCTTTGACCCACTGATCAAATCTGTATTTTAGTCATGCTATTAACATGAGACGTGGAATTTTATCATAAAAAATAGTATAGGAGAGAATCATGATGTATTTGAAAAAGTGTAAAGATCCCTTTTGTTTCGTGCAGTGATATCACATCAAGAATATCTTATAGACAATAAAATAAACGATGAATTTTTTTATTAAATTATTTTTGTTCTTTGAGTTTTGTCACCCGCAACAAATTGTTCACAACTTCTAAAATCAAACAATTTTTCATGAGCTTTGTAATAATAACAAATTGCTCTATTTATCAAATTTTTTAATTAAAATTTAGAGGAAGAATTATTTGATTTTAATGTTGCTGAGAAATTTAAAACCAATGATAAAACTCGGGCAAAGATAATATTATTACCCGCAAAGTTTGTGTTGGAAAAAATGACAATGGAGTGCTCAAATAATTAAAAAATAACCGAACAAAAAGTAATAGACAAACGTAAATATTGTATTTGATTGGTTAGTTATTCAAATTTTATCAAATTGTAAAAGTTGTATTGTATATTTTATTTTTATTTTAAGAATTTATTTAACAAACAAACATGACATGACCAAGGAAAGAATGTTGTCATGTTTGATCGATGATATATAAAAAATACTAACATTTTAAAAATAAAATAATATTAATTATTTCCAAGTATTTGGTGTGTGCTTAAAAAATTGTATTTAGTAAATATGAGAAATAAAATTAATTTTAGATATTAAAATTTAAACTGAATACTGAAAACTGAAAGCTGAAAACAATTACAAGAAAATGTAATCCAAACAGTTTTCTATTTTCAAAACAATTTTCGAATTTAAGAAGAAAAGTATGTCATCTTTTAGATATTAAACAAACTTGAATATTGTATTTGATGGGTTGGTTGTTCATATTTTATCAAATTGTGAAAGTTGTATTGTATTTTTTTATTTTAATTTTTAAGAATTTATTTAACAAACAAACATGACATGACCAGGGGAAGAGTGTTGTCATGTTTGATCGATGATATATAAAAAATACTAACATTTTAAAAATAAAATAATATTAATTATTTTCAAGTATTTGGTGTGTGCTTACAAAATTGTATTTAGTAAATATGAGAAATAAAATTAATTTTAGATATTAAAATTTAATCCGAACACTGAAAACTGAAAGCTGAAAACAATTACAAGAAATTGTAATCTAAACAGTTTTATATTTTTAAAACAGTTTTCGAACACTGATTATTCAAACAACATTTCATTGAAAACTGTTTTAAAAACGATGTATGAACATTGTTATCCAAACATATTTTCAAACACTGAAAACTATTTTCGAACACTGAAAATTAAAAATTGTTACCAAACATGCTCCAAACGCCGGAATTTAAAAAATAACCGAAAAAGGCCACCTCGGTTCAGTTCTCTCACTCATCTTTAAAAACTTCACTCTCTCTAAAATCTCCACCACATTTCCAATGGCCTCTCCTTCTCCTCCAAACCCTACAAAAACTCCCCTTAACCCCGACTATGCTTCTATCTCAATCCGTCTATAAAATCACCGATATATATATATATTAATTTCTATTTAATATTTTTCTCTTAAAAAAATATTGAATGGCGTCGACGCCACCACACTGCTCTATTACAGCAACAAAACCTTATCAAAGCCACCACCAGTACCCACAAAACCACCTCAAGAGCCACCACCACCACCGCCACCGCCAAAACCACCCTCTAAACCACCACCAACACCCGTGGGCCCCACAGAAGTTCACCCTCCTCAAACCCCCTCCCCTACCCCGCAATGCAGTGAAACCCGGTGCGACCCCTTCCTCCTCAGCCACCACTTGTCCCCTCTCCAAAATACCCACCACCTTCCCTTCCCTCTCCCCCCTCCCCACCTCGAAAAGATCCGACGTCTCCCAGGATTTCTCGGGCCGCTGCTCGACCCGATTCGTTTCCAAGATGCACTTTGAGCGCCTGAAGACCACCATGGGCTCCCGCCACACCTCCGTCGCGGAAGAGGTCCTTCAACACGCGACTAGTTCGCTAGAGAGGATAAAGGACTCGAAAATGTGCTCCTTAATTTCGAGTCTAAGCTCTCTGGCTCCGATGATTACACTTTCCTTCTTCGCGAGCTTGGAAACAGAGGTGAGTGTGATAAAGCTATACGTTGTTTCGAGTTTGCTGTTAAAAGAGAGAGGAGAAAGAACGAGCAAGGGAAATTAGCTAGCGCCGTGATTAGTGTTCTTGGTAGATTGGGTAAAGTTGAACTTGCTAAGGGTATATTCGAAACCGCGTTGAGTGAGGGTTATGGAAACACTGTTTATTTTTCTCTGCGTTAATTAGCGCTTGTGGGAGAAGTGGGTATTGCCGTGAGGCTATTAGGGTGTTTGATTCGATGAAGGGTTATGGGTTGAACCCGAATTTGGTCACTTACAAAGCGGTGATTGATGCGTTTGGGAAAGGAGGTGTGGAGTTCAAGCTTGCGGTGAAGATTTTCGATGATATGTTGAAAAATGGGGTGCAACCCGATCGAATTACCTTCAATTCGTTGCTTGCTGTTTGTAGTAGAGGAGGGTTATGGGAGGCAGCGGGGAATTTGTTTAGTGAGATTTTTCACGTATAATACGCTATTTGATGCGATTTGTAAAGGTGGTCAAATTGATTTGGCTTCTGAGATTATGGCTGAGATGCCCCCAAAAAATATGTTGCCTAATGTTGTAACTTATAGTACTATGATTGATGGGTATGCTAAATCTGGTCGATTTGATGATGCACTTAATCTGTTTAATGAAATGAAGTTTTTAGGCATTGGTTTGGATAGAGTTTCATATAATACAGTGCTTTTGATTTACACCAAGCTTGGTAGGTTTGAGGAGACTTTGAATGTTTGTAAGGAGATGGAGTATTCGGGTATTAGGAAAGATGTTGTAACTTATAATGCGCTTTTGGGCGGGTATGGGAAGCAGTGGAAGTATGACGAAGTTAGAAGAGTGTTTCAAGAGATGAAAGCAGGAAATGTATCACCTAATTTATTGACTTATTCGACCTTGATTGATGTGTACTCAAAAGGGGGTTTGTATAAGGAGGCAATGGAGGTTTTTAGGGAGTTTAAGCAAGAAGGATTAAAAGCTGATGTTGTGCTCTATAGTGTGCTTATTGATGCCTTGTGCAAGAATGGGTTGGTGGAATCTGCTGTCTCTTTGCTTGATGAGATGACAAAGGAAGGAATTAGGCCTAATGTTGTCACATACAATTCTATAATTGATGCCTTTGGTCGGTTAGTAACTGCAGAATGTTTGGCTGATGCTGTTGGTGGGTTGCAAGTTGAATCTTCTTCTTTGGTGGTTACTGAGGATGATACCAGAAGCAAGGTGCCCGATGGAGAGGATAACCGGATTATAAGGATTTTCGGACAGCTAGCTGCCGAGAAAGGAGGTCAAGCAAAGAAAGATAACAAGGGCAGGCAGGAAATCTTGTGCATTTTAGGAGTCTTCCACAAGATGCATGAGCTGGATTTCAAACCAAATGTTGTCACATTTGCTGCCATTCTAAATGCTTGCAATACATACTTCTTTGTCTTATTATTTCTGACTTTCACTAAATTTAGCATCTTTTTCTTGTGATAAATGTTCAAAAACGTGAATTTGGGGTTCATAGATGTTTTTTTGATAAGTGGCATTCATAGAGTTTTATTTGCTGGATTAAATTTACTTCTCGGATTTATGCTTGTTGAAACTCTGCTTTGATAATTTGCTTTGTGGTGGCTAACTTTTATGACTCACGTGATTCGTAATTGTTGGGGTGATAGAATGACAATTAGATACATTCTTGGAGAAAATACTCGGCAGTTCCTTGAAAACTCAGACTTTGGGATTACATATCATCTTCTATGCTTAGAATGGAGGGATCAGTGAGGATCAAGTGATCTTTGTTCTTTATTTCTGCAAAGCATCTTGAGTATATGTATATGGGATTGACATTATGTACTGAGTCTAGTCTGATAGTGAAACAGTCAATCTATGCAAGGTGCATGTATAAAGCCCAGGGCACAAATTTCTCAAGCACTGTGACTCTTTCTCTGTCTATTGCAGTTCTTTAGCTTACAGTTACTGCTTCTTCATTTGCAGAAAAAACGAAGCAGAATATACTGGGCATATGCCAATTCTTTTCATTAAGGGGAAGGTGAATTATGAGTCCCCTGTTTAGGGTAATCTGGTATATTTTCCTGTCTCTACCACAATGTATCACTAATAAGAAAATTCAGTGGTTTGCTTAATTATCTGATTTATAAAACTGTAGGAATTCACTTGTTGCATGTTTCCTTCTATTAATTCACACTTATATTTGTTATGCGTATTCGAGGCTCTTTAGCTGAGAATGTGGGCAAATCTAATAGGTGCATATTTTTCTGTATACAGCCGTTGTAATTCGGTTGAAGATGCTTCGATGTTACTGGGGGAGCTCCGGTTGTTCGATAATCAGGTATATGGCGTGGCACATGGACTTCTTATGGGCTATAAGGAGAATGTTTGGATTCAAGCTCAGTCTCTGTTTGATGAAGTAAAGCTAATGGATTCTTCGACTGCCTCTGCCTTTTATAATGCTCTGACTGACAATATTTCTTTGCTCATTTCAATTGTGCCATGTTGATTGGTGTTGTTCATGGGTATAATTTCAGGAACACGTGCTTCTCTTAAATGTTTGAAGCTCTTTATAATTGTTTTTCAGAAACAAAGGGCCCAATTGGTTGTGCTTGAAGGCAAACGTAGGCAAGTGTGGGAGAATGTCTGGTCTGATTCTTGCTTAGATTTGCACTTAATGTCTTCTGGGGCTGAACAGGCGATGGTTCATGCATGGTTGCTAAACATACGCTCCATTGTGTTTGCATTTATTTTTGCTGATCACTACCTGTTACCGTCAACGTTGTAATTCACACAAAAAACATATAATCCATTTTTTTGTACAGCATTTTGACTGGATGGGGCAAACACAGTAAGGTAGTTGGTGATAGTGTGCTAAGGCGAGCTATCGAGGCACCCCTCACCATGGGTGCACCCTTTTGTGTTGCTAAGTGCAACTTAAACAGATTTATATCGACAGGATCTGTGGTTGCTGCTTGGTTTAGAGAATCTGGCACATTAAAGGTTCTTGTTCTTGATGATGATAGATCTAATCCTGAAAGGGCAAAGATTAGATCAAATATCCAATTTGCAACCACTTCCCTTGTAGTTGACTGTACCATTTTTTTTCTTCTGCTTTAACATGTTTATTCCCTGTAATATCTGCAAGTTATCAAGAATGGGCATGACACAGCTATGATCCTCTCTCTTTCACTCGCTCACGCACGCACCACATACAATTCCTTTTAGTTTTGTAGGATTACAGTGACAAATTGTGCACTGCTGCATACAATCAATTACTCAATATTGTATGCAGCATAAGCCTTAAAGAGGCAAATGCAATAAATGCATATGAAATGTAGGCCGGTTCGGCCGGTTTACACTGGTAGAACTGGTTTGAAAAAAAAAAACAGAAACCTTGAATTGCAAACTGGTCAGACCAGTTTGGTTTAGTTTTTCAGTTTAAGCTTATTTGAATTCCAAAATTAACTCAGATTTATTACCCACAAAAACATATTTTATAATGGTTTATTATCTATTAATTTCAATGTTCAATCCATCCAGAGTTAGAATAAACTAAATTCATTCTATACGTATAAAATTTTAATACAAACCAACTCTTTCTTTTCTTATAATTTTATACAAACCAACTAAACTAAAATTCAAGAATACTGTATTGTAGTTGTAAATTCATATTCTAAAATCAATTTCAGCTAACAAAGACAAAAGATTCCAAAAGCAGGCAAATAATCTCTGTGCTAACAAGAAATTATCAAAACAAGTATTTTGCAATCAGATAAGAAATTGAAAGGATTGAAGTTGCATCAAGTATTCAATTATTATAAAAATATCAATTTCGAAATCTATTCTAAAGGAAAAAAAAATTGATGAAAACGCCACGAGACTGAAGAATTATTCAAAATTAGTCACTAAGAAAATGAAGAAAAAAAATTAAATAAGGAAGAGAAAAATAAGAAAAGGCATGCCTAACTATCATGAGAGTTGAGATCTACCAAAAGAGTACCAACCAACCAACCAACCAACCAACCACCCACCCCCTACCCAAGTACCCATTATAACGTTCATTTGTCTGCGCTTCAATCAATTTTTCACGCTCTACCCTTCCCTTCAAAATAAATCTAACACTCATCATTCCATTTCACGATCACAATTTTCCATTTAACAACTTCATTTTTATATCCCCTCTCTCTTTCTCTCTGTCTCTTCACGTGGTAGATTCAAGATTGCACCATTTCAATTGTTCACTGTAGAATCAAGTCCACTCTCTTTCAATACAGATACTCTTTGAAGAAAAAAAAGTCTTCATCTTTCGTGATTCGTGTAGTGCGAAGTTCTGTTGTTAGTTCAATACAGGTAATTAAGAAGATCCGTTTTGCTGCTGCTTCAAAATTTGGTACCAGGGTAGTTCCCCTTTCGTCTTCATGTTATCTGCATTGTTTTGATTTCTTCTGGTTTTTTTAATTTTGTTTTTTTTCCAACTGATTGGCCACTTCGTTAAAGACTGGTATTGTTTGGTTACGATTATAGTTTGTTAGGTCACTTCATGCGTGCTTTTACTTTGACAATTGTACGAATTATATTGTGTTGCTGTTTTATGTAATCTGCTTCTTCTTTCTTGTGCTCTAATGGGTTATTATATAAACAAACTAAAAAGATCTCAGTACTTCAAAATGTTATCGATTAAAAACGTTTCCTTTTGACAATTCTAATGTAAAGGAACTCGTTTGAACATATCAATAATGTTTAATGATGCAGATCTGTTGTACTGCTTTTTAATTTCTCTTATCTATTTTAAATTTCATGTTTGGAAATAGTGAATGGATGCAACAATATAATTTTGAGACGTACTGCATTTAAAATCTGTCACTCTTTGTTGGCTTTGTAACAACGTTTCCTATTTTTTGTTGGCTTTGTATTGTGTTACTCTTTCAGTTTAAATTTGTCATCAGATATGTGTGGGATTTGATGCATGGATTAAAATGTCAGATACATAGTAATCATGGGAAATTAGAATCTGCAGTGCAAATCAAGAATGATCTTTGTTCCTATTGATCAAGTTAGTCTACCTTTGTATACACTTGGGTAAACTCTAGGTTCTGGATATGGGATTTACTTAGGGGCCAACGGGATCTATGATGTTTTCCATGTAAATTATGCAATTCAACTATTCAAGAGCTTACTTGATACATGCTAATAACAGTTGATGGCAATTGAAGCTGTCAAAAAGATTTCAGAAACACCCATAATGACCACTAGCAGGAAGGCAGAAACTGTTGTCAGTATAATTTTTTAGTTTTGTTTGTTGATTTGCTAATGTAGTTTCTCTACTAGCTGCCTTTGTCTATTTTCTCTGAAGATGAGACTTGTCTTATATGGAAATCTTTTTCTTTCTTCTTATTGTTGCATGACAATAATTTAGGATACATAATCAAAATAATTTGGTTGTAGTTCACTCTAATAGCGTTCTTATTTTGTTCTTTTTATTATTTCAAATGAAATGGAGTTTGACTGAAGTTTTATTTCCTAAACATTAATTTTTATCGAATGTTGCCTCTATTTCTAGAAATAAGAAACCACTATATCAGATTTGTTTGCAGGACTTTCGTTTTACAATATGGCAACAGGGCAACTCTTTTCCCGGACTACACAAGCTTTATTCTACAATTACAAGCAACTTCCCATTCAGAGAATGCTTGACTTTGACTTCCTATGTGGTGCGTATAGCTTCTCTTTTGCTTCATGAGGTTTATAAGTTATTTCATTTAAACTGAGTTCCTTAATGTAATTTATGATCACTGTTGAGTTGGAATTTTCCATAATATGCCGGGGTAATTGAGTCTTAATCAAATATTAATTTGATCTTTGCAGGGAGGGAAACACCATCTGTTGCTGGGATTATTAACCCAGGTTCTGAGGGATTTCAAAAGCTCTTTTTTGGTCAAGAGGAAATTGCCATACCAGTTCACTCAACGTGTGTCTGCTTCTCTCTCTCTGAGATTTTGAAACAATCTTCCTTTGTCCATATTTGGAATTTATAATATTTCTTTTGTTTCTATTTCTGTCGACTACCTCTTATCAGTTTTCTGGTTCTATAATCTTCTCAACTGATTTTGGTTATGTCCCGCAGCATAGAAGCAGCTTCTGCAGCTCATCCTATTGCTGATGTTTTCATTAACTTTGCATCATTCAGAAGGTCGGTGCTGACTTCAGAGCTAGTATGCAGCAGTGATGTTATCTTTCTTTATACTTCCTCCTGATTTTATTGTAATATACTTGCAGTGCAGCTACTTCATCTTTGGTTGCTTTGAAACAACCAACCATTAGAGTTGTGGCTATAATTGCTGAAGGTGTTCCTGAGTCTGATACCAAGCAGTTGATTGCATATGCTCGAGCAAATAATAAGGTGAGGAAATTGATGAAGGGGTCTGACATAGGTATTCTTAAGTTCTTTGATATGCAGAAGTAACGACTGTATATGAATACTTTAAGTATTAGCCACTTGATATTGTGTTTATTGTTTATATCTTTTTTCATCTCTTGTTAACTAGTATTGCATGTCAGTTTGTACTAACCTTTGTAATAATGGTTTTTTCAGGTAGTTATTGGCCCAGCAACAGTTGGAGGAATTCAAGCAGGAGCCTTTAAGATTGGTGACACTGCTGGAACAATTGACAATATCATCCACTGCAAGCTTTACAGACCTGGATCTGTTGGATTTGTCTCCAAATCTGTATGTATAAATTGTTCTCATATCTTCTCTTCATCACGTCTCCTCCTATCCATCTTCTATGAAAACTTGTGCTTATTGTTCTCTAGCATTGCACTTCATCTCTTTGTTGTTTCTTATGCGAATCTCGTGACTTACTGTTTTTTCATGTACTATTCGGAGTAATCCATGATAAACATGTCTGCATATATGCCAACACTGCTTTTGTATATCTATGGTAGGTCAGTGATTATCGAAACAGCTCTATACTGGCTTGTCTGTGTAGTTTTTCTTTTAATTTTAAA
Organism: Bretschneidera sinensis; assembly: GCA_023935145.1. Taxonomy (NCBI): domain Eukaryota; kingdom Viridiplantae; phylum Streptophyta; class Magnoliopsida; order Brassicales; family Akaniaceae; genus Bretschneidera; species Bretschneidera sinensis. The sequence continues at coordinate 38,059,334 of CM043697.1, read as the reverse complement.
GGATACCTACGTTATCTTGGAAATGCACTCTCCCAATAAAATTACTATATGTACCTAAACAAAATGTGTTGTACTTTTCTGACATAAAATATTAATAAATTGTAACAAATGGTGGTTCTAGAAGTAGGGTTGAGCAAAAATAACCAAACCAAAAACGTGGTTACTAGAAAAAATGGTTAGGTTTATGGTTCTGATTTTTTATTTTTATTTTTTTGGTTATGGTTCTTAGTTTTGAAAAATGCTTGTTAATCATAAAACCAAACCATTCCGATATATATATATATATATATACACACACCCCCAATTACAATTTTATTCCTAGAGCAATAGCTTGGTTGCTGAAATTTTGAAAATTTTAATTTATTTTGAAGTATTTGATTGTTGATTGAATGGTGTTAATAATTTTAATTTGGACTGATTTGTGTGGATTGAATGAGATTGTAGTGTTTTAACTTTTAAATTATATTTTGTTTTGAATAGTATCTTTTTTTATTTGGTATTTTTTTTGTTGACCATGATTAATTGTAAAATTTCGATAACCAATCTGAACCAAAAGTTTGGTTACCAAGACAAATGGTTTGGTTTATGGTTATAATTTAAGAAAGACCAAATTTTTTGTTATGGTTATGGTTCCATCACATTGTATGGTTACCGAACCATGCCCACTCCTATCTAGAAGGTACTAGACTATCTTACTCGGACTAGGTTATGAGTATTAGATATGGGTAGGTATCTAGGTGTCAGATACGAGTACACGTCCGAGTGTCGTACTCTATTCTTTTTGTAAGTTTTTCATTGATTTGGAGTGTTCGAGGATCATATCCATGTTTAGAGTGTCATGTCCAACACGAATATGAGATGGTAAAATGAAGAATTTATGCACCAGAGTTACTAGAAAACATTTTTGCCCAACTCTTTTGTCGTTGGTGGCAATATCTATAGCTCTTTCTCAAATAACCAGTTTTATGTAAAGCAACACAGTTACTTCATTCCATTTGAAGGTTATTTTCTTTCTGTGGTTTTAAGTTTTAATTTTTAATGCACAGGGTGGCATGTCTAATGAACTTTACAATACCATTGCTCGTGTAACTGATGGAATATATGAAGGTATATAGGTTTGCAGTTCTTCAGTATTATTTTTATTAAATCTGTCTCTGGACTTATATGAACTTCTGAATTTCTGAAGGTATTGCGATTGGTGGAGATGTCTTCCCTGGCTCAACGCTTTCTGACCATGTTTTGCGGTTTAACAACATTCCACAGGTGATTTAATCTTTTAAAGATACAGTTTTTCTTTTATAATTTTTTCACGTGAGCAAATTTATTTCCTATCATGAGTGAAAATATTACAAATGATACTGAAAATATTCTTAAGTTAAACCTTGATTCGTTTATGTGCCAAACCTTGATTCTTTTATGTGCCCTTGCCCATAACCGTAACGATCTTGATCCGTTTGTTCTTAGAAACTGGATATCCATCACTGCATTAATTTTTTTTTCTCTTTTCTTTTCCTTATTATAGTTTGAATGTTAATTATTAGTAGTTTTAGAAGTTTAGATATTTTTGTGCCTTTGTAGCAGAGGTGTGATGGTTGTAACATTGTCTTCCATATGACACTTAGATTGCTTTATATCTTCCCTACAACCTCCCTCCCCAGGGTAAGATTGCTTCTTATCTTTATCCAACGTGGGTCTCTCACTTGGTGCAGGTCAAGATGATGGTGGTGCTTGGGGAACTTGGGGGACGAGATGAGTACTCACTAGTTGAAGCTTTGAAGCAGGGCAAAATCAACAAACCAGTAGTTGCTTGGGTTAGTGGAACCTGTGCACAGCTCTTCAAGTCAGAAGTGCAGTTTGGTCATGCTGTGAGTTATCACCTCGATGTTCAATAAAACCAGTTCTTTCTGGAAAGTATTGCTAATTATCTTAAATTTGTGTTTTCCCAGGGTGCTAAAAGTGGTAGTGACATGGAATCTGCCCAAACGAAAAATGAAGCATTGAAAGACGCAGGTGCTGTTGTTCCGACTTCATATGAAGCATTTGAGGATGCAATTAAGGAGACATTCGAAAAAATTGTATGATTGTAGTTCTGAAACAATTGTAGCATAATATGACTTATTTATTCCATGGATTTCTCTGTCATTTCCTTTCCCTGTGCATTTCAACTTTCCACTAAGGTGCATATCTGATTGCTCAAATGTCCTAGGTCCAAGAGGGAAAAATCAAGGCAGTAAAAGAAATTACGCCTCCCCAGATCCCTGAAGATCTTAATATTGCAATTAAGAGTGGGAAAGTTCGGGCTCCAACTCATATTATATCCACCATTTCTGATGACAGAGGTTTTATCCAGTTGTCTTGTTTCACAATTCTATCTTGGGCATAAGATAATGAGAAAAGTCCTCAGTTTGTTTCTTTTTTATGCAGGTGAGGAGCCGTGTTATGCTGGTGTTCCAATGTCCTCTATTGTTGAACAAGGAATGGGAGTGGGGGATGTTATCTCTCTTTTGTGGTTCAAGCGTAGTCTTCCCCGTTACTGTACACAGTTTATGGAGGTGTGGCTTGTATAACTTGCTTTCTGAGCACTTTATTTTTTTGCTTTTCTTTTTACATTTTTTATACTGGTATTCTTGACATATTCAGTAGTCATGTTACTTTTTCAAGTAATTTTGTCTCTTCAAGCTTTTAGCTGACTAAAATGGCATCATATTGATCAGATCTGCATCATGTTATGTGCTGACCATGGTCCCTGTGTTTCTGGGGCTCACAATTCCATAGTTACAGCCAGGGCTGGAAAGGACCTTATTTCATGCCTTGTCTCAGGTAAAATATCTCTCCAATTTGGGTGACTTCTCTAGCCTTGGATACCTGTCTTTTAATGTATGCTTTAATAGTTAAAAGAAATATGGTTGGATAGTTAATCTTATGACCAGTAACTGAAGACATTGATTTTCTGAAACAGGTTTGCTTACAATTGGTCCCCGTTTTGGTGGGGCAATTGATGGCGCTGCTCGATACTTTAAGGATGCTTGTGATAGGGTGAGTTATCGAGATAATGGCTGGGCTTAATCGAAAATAGTAGTTATCTTGTCAGTGAGATATACTGAAAAGCTAAGATGTTATCTTTGTCTGTTTCTTCTCCTTAGGGACTTTCACCTTATGAGTTTGTTGAAACAATGAAAAAGAAGGGCATTCGTGTTCCTGGAATAGGACACAGGTATGGTATTCTTAATCTATTTTGCTATTGGCAAGTTCTCTCAGATGTGTGCTTATTAATTGACTGATACAGTAATGTTAAAGCTAAATGAATGATATTGGACCAAGTTTATCTAGTCAATGAGAATTTTATCATTCCCCCCTAAAACTAGCTTGCTCTTTAAACGTGAAGTTTCAACTCATTCACTTTTTGCGGAATGTATAGGATCAAGAGTAGAGATAATAGAGACAAGAGGGTTGAGCTGCTACAACGGTTTGCACGCACTCATTTTCCTTCAGTGAAATACATGGAGTATGCAGTTCAAGTTGAGACATATACCTTGTCGAAGGCCAACAACCTTGTCCTCAATGTAGATGGTGCTATAGGGTCTCTTTTCTTGGATCTTCTTGCTGGCAGTGGATTGTTCAGCAAAGCCGAGATTGATGAGATTGTTGGAATTGGTTATCTCAATGGGCTTTTTGTATTGGCACGCTCTATTGGTCTGATTGGGTGAGTTGGAATGCACTGTACTTAGTATTTATCTGTTTGGGCTCCTTAAGGTAGTTTTAGGTTACGTCATCTTTAGAAGTAAAGTCAAGTAACTTAGATTTCATTTTGGATCGTACTTTACTCTATGACCTTAGTCTATCGTGGGATGGTTGGACCTGGCTTAGGCTTACTATGGTAAATAAACAGGAATACAACTTCGGGATGCTTAGATAGGAGTTAGAAGTAGTGTTTCTAATAAAAGGTATATCATTTATTGAGTTTGGTGCCTATAATATATGTATCTAATCTGAGGATATGATATCATCCCTGGCCTGCCATGCCAATTTATGTGGCTGTTTGACTCTTCACTAAATTAATGACTGGCCAGTGTTTTAAGACATATACTAGCATTTCAACACACACTTGCTCTCTTGATTCTCTCAACTGAATTACAAAAACGATGGCCAAGAAATGATATGTTGGAAGAAATAACCGATGGTAACGCTATTTATAAAAAAAAAAGAAGTTTTCCTTCTAAATAACTGCGTGAGAATTCAGGAGAGAGTGGGAGGTGGTTAATGAAAGGGAAGGGAGGAGAGATAAGTTCTGTTGTAACTTGTGCTATTATATCCTTAACTTTGATTTATCTTTCTTTGAAGTTTAAGGTCTTTGGGTTTTCATAGGTATAATAAAATCCTTTTTTAAGGGTAGATACCAAATGACGGTTCTAGCTTAATAGCATAGATTAGCAACAGTTTGTCAAGCTCCCATCTTTCTAGTTATTCATCATGCATAAGGGATGAGTTATAGGATAGAAGTTGTATGTCTGAAATAAGAATGGCTGCACTGGTAGTTATTGGGTGGCTTCTTGGAATAGAGAAAGAATGAGTAATTCTAGTACAGATGCAGGTTTTTCTGTTATATTCATTTGTTTTTTTATCTTTTAAATTCAGGCATACCTTTGACCAGAAGAGATTGAAGCAGCCACTGTACCGCCACCCATGGGAGGATGTTCTCTATACCAAGTGATGGATGGCAGGTGTAATGTCTCATGTTCCCTACGCCAACCGATGGATTGCAAGCGCGATCCTATACTCACCTTCCCTCCATCTTTGCTTCTCTCCAAAGTAGGAAAAAGGAAAGAAAGTTTTGCTTTAGGTTTATATTCGGTCGTTTGAGAGCTTCTTGAATAGTTTCTGTACTGTTTACTGCAGGCTGTGTACCTTTAGTTTTCAGTTTCAAGTGTGAGAATGTATTGCTAAATCACATTATTTCTGTTCTTTTTAAGTGTTGTTCACAATAAAGTTTTATCGCTGTTCCCGATTGTGCTGCTGTCTGGTTGCATTGTTCTAACGCTTAGACAGGTTCTTAGGCTCTACACCTTACTAGTATGTTGGATTGAGGGGGAATGGAGGGAATAGAAAGGAAAGGAAGGGGTACCTTTTCATTAAGAAAAATAAACATGTGTCCCTTTCTTTCCTTTCTTTTCTTTCCATTCCCCCTCTCAATTGGGAGTTTTGGGAGAAAGGAAAAGAAGGGTTTTTAAAGAAAAGGGTAGGGAAAGGAGAGTAAAGCAGTTGAAAACTATCTTGTTTGTGAGTTTTATAAAGTAAAAGAGAGTAAATGAGGGTCAAAGAAGGATAAACTAATTCATTTTTTTTATATTTATGAAAACCCTGTAAACCCTTCAATTTGGGGTATTAAAAAAATTTGATAGATTGAGGGTTGTAGAGAAATCCCCAAAACCTTTCCACTCTTTATAAAAAAAACTCTCAAACATAATTTTAATTAACTTTTTTTTTTCTTCTCTTACATAACGCTCAAAACCTCCCTCCCAAATTGACAATGGTCAGTTTCATGACCAGTGAAGCCTGTGGAATAGTAGTTAAAGGGTTCATCCGTGTAGGATTAGAGTCAAACTATCGGTCCAGCTTGGCTTGAAGAAGACCTGTGATTCTTCAGCATATGCAGGCCTGTCAAGGCTCCTGTTAGCTTCCAAGTGAGTATGGGGTTGAACACCCCGTTCATACCCTCTTTTGCTTAGCATAAAGAAAATAACAAAGAGTAAGTTTTGTGTGCAAGAAGTGCAATGTATTTGTCATGAATAATGAGTTTGGCTTCCTAGGGCAGCAATGTTCTTCAAGGTTCACCTAAAATTAGAGGCTACCTTTGGTTCTACTAATTTTGAGAATGCCTTATTTTACCAATTTAATTACCGCGAGGCTGTAGGAAACTGAAATTAAATTTCTCTTAATTACTGCCAAGATAAAAATTAGTACTAGGAATGTCGTTTGGTTACATTTTCTGTATTGGGTGATCGCATTTGCATGGAATATATTCTTGCAAGAGTAAGGGGAAGGGTCCAAAGGGACTTGGGTTTATTGGTTTCAGGGATAGATAGCGATTACAGCCAAGAGTCAGTGTGTTCATTTGCAACTTCTATGATGCTTGAAAATATGATAATTTACTAACAAGCTCATATTCAAAAGGCTTCCAAAGTAATCTTTAGACAATGGTCTGGACTCCGGAGTACCAGGCCACCAAGTAGAAAATGGATCTGTTTTATAGAAAAAAAAAGGAAAATTGAACGATGCATAAACTTTTAAGCCCAAGAACCTGGTATGAGGTACCCACGTCTAAATGGGAGAGATGTTACTAGCAGTTGGATTTGGATTTTTTTCATTTGCGAATTGAAATAGAGTCAAGTTTATCAAATGAAGAAAATTCAAATCTAAGATCTTGATGATACTCAATCTTATCATAAATTTGACCCTCATTTCAAATTTTCAAGTGGAGAGGATCCAAATCCCCAACAGATAGGGCGGTAAGTGATCAAATACGTCGATTATGTTCACTTATTATACAAACTACTCTAAACAAAATTTTAAGACTCGTTTGTTAAACAAGCAAAGTTTGAACATATATGTATTCGGCTCGATTAAATTCATGAATAGCTCATTTATATGCTATCTTTAAAGTTAACTCAAATACTCACTAAGAGCGTGTTAATATTTGATTAAGGCTTGTTTTAAGGGGAATACATAATACTTTCAGATACTAAGTTATTGACCGTGGTCACTTACCATCTAGTTTCACTATCACTTAAAACTCCAAACCTTATCTCTTTCCAAAATTTAATCTCTTTTCACTTATGTAGGTACCGCTTTTTTTCGCCTGAGATTCATGCATGCAGCTCAATACCCAAGGCCACTCCCCTTAAAGAATGTGGATATGGCGAGGGTGCAGATTACGATGAGTAGGCATATGGAAATGAGTGAAACCTACCAAGTCAAATACAAGCACTTTATAAGTAGTAAGGAAGTTCCCATGATGGGTGCGCTTTTAATGTATTAGACGAGGGACTATTTTGTCATCCAAGCACAAAGCAAGGATGATAGGCAAGGAGCCGCCATTTGACCTTGAAGGGGGTCAAATCCCTTGTCATTAGTCTATGTGAGAAATTCCAAAGCTCGGGAGATTTGGGTGCAAAAAGGTGAGGACTTAAAGCTCTCTCTCTTATCTAGACTGAAGCCCTTTGTGTTTCAAGGGAAATAATTGAAATTTTAATTCAAGTATTATTATCGTCCACTACTAATAAAACCAAGCACACATTTTACAAATTTTATTCTGACAAAGCTACACCAAATATGAACTTTAAAGTAATGCGGTAAAAGTAAGTATATAAATGAAATAAATTGCTTTGACTATGAAAAAAAATATTAAAACTACTTGCAAAGTATAGATGAGAAGTAAATTAAAGTGCATGTGTTTAAACTAGGTGGATTAATTATTTATGTTAAACTAGATGAATTAAACTTGAAGACTAAATTAAATGAATTAAACTAAGCTACTTTAAACTAGACGAGTTAAAAAAATAAAAATTAAGCTAAATAGATTTAAACTAAACTATTTTAAAGATGAGATTCAAAATTTGTAACTAGTAACATTTTTAATGGGCTAAAGAGGGCCCAAAATTAACAAGAACCAAGAGAGCCCAAAATTTTTCTTAAAGAATTAAAGTTCATATGTAATTAATGACAACTTAAAATAAAATATCTAACTTAAAGAACATTAAAAATCTTAAGGTACTAAACTAAAAGAAATGACTTTAAAACTACTGTTAACTTAACATTGCATTTAACGAAGAGACTACATATGATTAGTAGCTAACTAAAAAAAGACATATAAATAGTGAAAGAGAAAATGCTAAAAAACTAGTAAGTATCTTAAGATGAAACTTTCTAAGTGACCTAAATTAATGTAGTCTATTTTCAAGGTGGTTTAAACACATGACTCATGGTAGCAATTTATTTTGTAAAAAGTATAAACTTAACCAACCTTCTTTGGCTAAGGAAAATTTCCACGTACGGGGATTATCCTCGAAGATCCTTGTGCTCTTGTGGACTTAGTGAAGTTGGAAGAATGATTCGAATGAAAATTAGAAGACCAGAAAACAAAAGGGTGACCGAAAATGATGAAGAACTCTCACTAGTTCTTCTTTTGTGTTTCACTCTTTTCTTTTTTCTCACCTTCCTTGAACACTCTCTTCTATTTTTTATATTTCTCTCTTTGATCTTCCTATTCTTCTCTATTTTTCTCTATTTTCTCACTTATTTCTTTCTCTATTTTTTGCATTACTTTGTCTTAGTGTTGTGTTGGTTTTTTTGTATTATCAAAGGGGGGTATTTATAGGAGGAGCAAGGGCTGGCCAAAAGATTAAAAAAAAGAAAATAATGGGTGAAAATAAGGTGCATGGCTGGTCATATAGGGAAAGGGGAAAAGCAGTTTCAACTTTTGAGATGAAAAAGGTGTTTCACTTTTGGGGTGTAAAGATGGGGCTAGAGAAGTGAGGTGTCGTAAACCAAGTGAAAAGTGAGAAGGAAAAGACTTTTAGGTGGCTGGATATGGGGAAGAAGGAGATGTTTCTTTGATGTGAAAAAAATTGAAGAAGAAGGTTTGCAAAAAGGTGAACAAGAAAGGACATTTTGGAGTGTTTTTAATAAAACAAAAGCAAAAAAGGTGAGGAGAAACTCTCCTTGCTTTAGACGACCAAAGGGGGTGGAAAAGACACAATTTTCTTTAGTTTTTGATGTATAATAAAATGGAATATCTTAGAGGGAAAAAGAGTGCAATTAGAAAGCAAAAGAAAAGAGAAAAAAACTTCACATTCTAAAAAAACCTATTGTTTTTTAGGTACTGTATTTTGGGTATAAAATGTGTTTTTTTGTGTGGATAGAAACATGTGTTATTTAACATTTCATAAAGGGAGGAAGATTAATAATGCAATTTCCAATTAACTAAGCAAAACGAGAAGACGAGAAACTCCTTTTTGGTACACAAGGTTGTCTAAGAGGGAGAAAAATTAGCTACTTTATAAGTGCATCATTGTTGCTTTTTAGGTGAAAAAAGTCTTATTTTGTGTGGAAAAAATGTAGCATTTGGTGAAAAAGAAGATGAGGGAATCTAGGAGGGATATGTGAGTTCAAAAAGCAAAAAGAAAGAGTGAAAATTCCTCATTATAGCTAGCCACATAGGGAGATGAGAGAGACATCTTTTTAGTTATAAAAAAGTAACTTTTATTTTGAGAAAAGTGAACCAATCAAGGAGTGCCAAGTGGAGGGTGAAATTGAAAGTTCAACCTTAAAAATTAAAAGTCTTCTTAGGCTTGAAATTTAGGCCAAAAGTGTTTGAGCTTAGGAAAGATTAAAGGGCTTTAGTGGGTTTTGGATTGGTTCAAAATTTAAATGAAGACTTTGGTCTTGGATTAGTGGAATCAAATAAAGTCCAATTGATTTAAACCCAAAGTGAATTAAATGGATTGAACAAAAGGGTCTTGTAGTTGGTCCTACTCCCCAATTAAATCCATACTTCCCCACTTACCAAGTCCGACCACACTAGGATATAAGATTCATCATAGAAACCCGCACATGGTTCTTTTAAATTTTTTGGAATGAAATTGGGTGTCTATAGTTTGTCCCCTTTGATTAGAGTTTATTTGAGAGTTCCAATTAAAGGATGTAAGTGACTGCTATTTCTTTCAAAATTTTAGAACGACAAATATGCGACGTGTGCATAAAAGTAAACGTGTTATTGGGCATAGTTGGTGTCATAGGATCACTTATGACAATGATACGTTCCTGGAGTGATGGAGCTGGCATCCATTAACTCATGTGATACTTCTAGACTGATTGATGCCTGCTATGAAGACTTTGGTTTGCCCATTGATGAGGACTTTGAGTTTGTGATTTTGCTTGCTAATGGGGACTTTGATTTGCCTGTTGATGAGGACATTGGTTTGTGATTTTGCCTGTTAATAAGGACTTAGGTTTGCCTGCTGATGAGGACTTTGGTTTGCTTACTGATGAGGACATTGGGTTGCCTGCAATGAGAATTTTGGTTTATGATTTTGTCTGCTAATGAGGACTAAGGTTTTCTTATTGATGAGAACTTTGGGTTGCCTACTATGAGGACTTTGGTTTATGATTTTTCCAGCTAATGAAGACATTTGGTTGCCTATTACGAGGACTTTGGTTTGTGATTTTTCTTGCTAATGAGGCTTTAGGTTTACTTGTTGACGAGGACTTTGGTTTGCCTACAGATGAGGACATTGGATTGCCTGCTACGAGGACTTTGGTTTACTTGCTACGAGGACTTTCGTTTGCCTACTAATGAGGATTTAGATTTGCCTGCTGACGAGGACTTTGGTTTGCTTGCTACGAGGACTTTGGTTTGTGATTTTGCCTGCTAATAAGGAATTATGTTTGCCTCCTGATAAGGACTTTGGTTTGCCTGCTACGAGGACTTTGGTTTGTGATTTTGCCTGCTAATAAGGAATTATGTTTGCCTCCTGATAAGGACTTTGGTTTGCCTACTACGAGGACTTTGGTTTGTGATTTTGCCTACTAATGAGGACTTAGGTTGCTTGCTAACGAGGATTTTGAGTTTGTGATTTTTCCTATTGACGAAGACTTTGAGTTTGTGATTTTGCATGGTAATGAGGACTTAAGTTTGCCTGCTGACGAAGATTTTGGTTTGCTTGTTGACGAGGACTTTGGTTTTGTGATTTTTCCTATTGAAGAGAACTTTGAGTTTACAATTTTGCCTGCTAACGAGGAATTTGATTTGCCTGCTGACGAGGACTTTGAGTTTGTGATTTTGCCTGCTAGTGAGGTCTAAGGTTTGCCTGCTGATAAGGGCTTTAGTTTGCCTACTGACGAGGACTTTGAGTTTGTGATTTTGCCTGCTAAAGAGGACTTTGGTGATTTTTCTTACTGATGAGGACTTTTTGGTGATTTGTTTACTGTGAGGGCTTTTTGGTGATTCTGTAGAGTCTTGTTAGTTAAAAAAAATAAAAAATGGGCATGAACCGAGTCATGGAATTTAAGGTTATGTTTTTTAGAGTTTAGAAAAACAATGCATGCAAGAGATGACTTTTGAAGAACAATGCACTTAGTAACCTTTTCTTTGGCAACTTATTTTATTTGACCCAAAAGTTGTATTTAAACTCATCTTTCCTCCTAATGGAGTCAAGATAAAAATATTTGACTCAGGACTTGTGTTTAAACCCATCATTCCTCTTATTTGGTACACATCCTCTAGTAGATCTAAGAACAAAGCTTCACAACTTGTCCACAAATTTTTTTTTTTTCAATAGAAAGGCGATGGAAGCTATCTTAGCTCAAATGATATGTGAGATCGACAACGTGAAGGGTATCTGGCTCCACAATTTCTCTTGGTAAGGCATCAATGCAATCTTCTCACTCAAAGGTGTTAGGGTCGATTGGAATTTATTAAAGGCTATACTGGCAAAGTAGGATCCTGTCACCCACTTGTTCCAATTTGCCCCCCATTGTTCTTGCTCAAAATCTACCCCCACTATTGAGCTCGGGACCGAGTCAAAGAAAAACTTAACGATGCAATGATTCTTTGTGTTTTTTGTCAATTATATGTGTTTTGAAATCCACTAAAAATGAACGATTGGCATGAGCCATTTTCAAAAAAATATTTTCATTAATATGAATACTAAAAAAATTCCATTTTGTTTTATTCATTCAACCGGGTTTTAATGATGTATATGCATGGTTCTGATGAGAACAAAAGGGGAACTAACGTTCCTTTGCAAGATCGTGGCTGCACTAAAGTGGTTGCCTATGTACCCAAAGAGGGATCAAGCAATATGTAGTTCTAGGGTTTCATCTCATGTGTTCTGCAAACACAATCAATTGGCTTGGATATAAAGTAGAATTTTGTGGAAACCTCTTGCAAGTAGTGTAAGAGTGAGTGTTGGTTTGGTGAAGTTATTTCGGAGGGATAATCTTTAACTAGTGGTTTCAAGATAGGGTATGTTCGCTCGGAAAAGCTAAGTTCCATCATCACCTAAAACTAATTTGTGAGGCTAAGCGGTCTTCATCAATATGAGAGGACTTTTTCAAGGTTGGTAACATGGTCAATGGTTTCTAAGGCTAATGAAGGAAAGGATAATCGAAAGGCTTAAAAGGTGTTTTAGGGTTCCTATAAGCCAAGGATTACTTTTTATTTTTTTTTTCCGACTTCCACCTCCTTCATCGTTTATTATCTTCATTTTTTTTCTTGTCTTTTGACTTTTGTCTCCTTCATTAGTCATCCTCCTTATTTTTTCTTCCTTTTTTTTTTCAATTCCTTTATCGATCATTCTCTTTTTTTTTTTTTTTCTCTTTTTTGTCTCTTTGTTTTGTTTGCTCTCTTGGTGTGGCCTATTCTTTTGAAAATTTTCATCGTCAAATGTGTTGATGTCAGAAAGAAGTGGAATCTGCTCGGGTACACCAAAGGGAAAAAATTTGCTTAGGTCGATCCACCTGAGTAAGAAAACCGCATGGGGGAATCTGTTCGGGCTGAATCCGCTTGGGACTGAATTCACTGGGGTCCTTAAAGGCTTCTAAACCAAATATTTTATAGGTTCAGGATTACAAGTGAACTTCCCAATGTTTCATTTTGTTCAAATGTTTAGGTACAAAATGAATATATACCACGAAATGTTTTGTTTTTATTAAAATGGAACATATTTAGTACCCAGATTAACAGTTAGAGTTCATTTGTTTCAGTTTTTTGTTTTCCAAATCAAGTTCATTGAAAGAGATTTCTTATCACATATTGAAAACATAGCACATTCAAAATCAAACATCTTTTCATTGACATGGAAATTTCATTTGAAAATGAGACAGAGACAGTATTCCTTGGGGTCAGGTGTTGTGTTTTAGGTGAAGGGGTCGGGGGTTGTGTTTAGGGTGGAGCGGTCAGAGGTTGTTTTAAGGTGGACGGGTCAGGTGTAGTGAGTAATTCTTTGATCATGCTAAGGATGTTTGATGAGGCATAATTAGGCATGGGAGCTAATTCGTCTATAATTTTTTCCATTGAAGGTGAGACTGGACTCATAGAAGACATTTTCTTTAGCCTTCCACCAGAGGATCAGTACCAAAATGAGGAATTACTGCCCCCTGTCCCGGACCAATGACTCTTCTTTACAACAAAGACAAGACATTTTTTTAAGTTCTTCATTCTATGAATTTTTTTTTTGCTTAGTATTACTTTATCTTTATTAATGGGTTTCAGTTTTACATCCAAAGGCTTGCTGGATGAATTAAAATTCACTTGCGGATAAGTTCTCAATTAGCCCAATTAGGTGGAGATAGAAACATAATTTTCTCTAATTAAATTAAAATCAAAATTTCTTGGTTTTTTCATGGTCAAACATGGTGGATTTGACATCAACAAGCTTCCCAAGGGGGTCGAACCCTAATGATGATTTAGGCTAAACCCAAGAAGCCCAAATGAAAGATAAATATTTCCCTTTACATGGATCATTCCACTGGATCCTTGGGTCCTCAGTCACTTTCATTTTAGATTTCTTGGGTTAGGGCATAATCAATGTTAGTTTCTTCTGATGGGCTTCTTAATGATTTCAAACTACCTTAACTAAGGGAAAAAGTACTATATTTTGAAACAAATTGGGCTCAATTTTGGGCTCATTTCATTTGGTTATAATTTAATCAAAAGAAATTTCCTTCGATTAAATTCCAATCAAACTTCCTTAGTCTGGGTCCCTTCAATCCTGTATGGGTTTTCTCATAGTTAAATATTATGGGTTTAATATCACTAAGTTTCCCAAGAGATTTGGAACCTAGTGGTGATTAGGGCTAAATCCAAGAAGCCCAAACAAATGATGAAGTTTTCCCTTGAAATAGATCTCTCCATCCGATCTATGGGCCTTCAGTCGCATTCAATTTAGATTTCTTGGGTTAAGACCCAATCACCACTAGTTTCTTTTGTGGGCTCCTTAACGAGGTCAAAATAACGAGATTTAACTAAGAGAAAATCTATTGTTTTGAGCTAACTTAGGCGCAACATTGAGTTTAATTTATTTGATTGTGATTTAATCAAATGAAACATTTAATTAACAGACATGTTGTCAAAAAAAAATGATTTTATCTTTCCTTAACATATGAGGTGAAGGCAATCACATGCAAGCAAGCAAAGGGATAGAATAGGTCCTTGTCCTAGATGGAATGGTTCTAGGGTTTGCTTAAAAGAAGGTAGGCTTGCCTTATAACTTCGGTGGGCTCAAGTACCCCATGACTAGAAGAATGCTATCATGCTCCTCTAGTGGCCTGAAAAAGTGGACCACAAGAGTACAACCGCGTTTGGCAAACCTTCGTTACATAGACAAGAACCAAGAGGAACTTGTCCCACACCAAGCGCTGATGATAAGCAAATGGAGGTCACACCAGAAACCAAGAAAAAACGGGCCCCCCAATTTACTCCTTCGAGAGTAAAGGGTAAGTGCTAGTGTGCAAAGTGAAATATGAAATAATAACTCAAATTAAAATTTCAAAAGATTTCCAAGAAACACTTTAAGGTTAAATCTCCCCAGTGGAGTTGCCAACTGTAGATACCGCTATTTTCTGCCTGAGACCCATGCATCCAGCTTAATACCCAAGGCTACTCCCCTTAAAGAATGTGGATAAGGCGAGGGTGTGGATTACAATGAGTAGACATATGGAAACGAGTGAAACTTACCAAGTCTAATACAAGCCCTTTATAAATAGTACGGAGGCTCCCATGATGGGTGCTCTTTTAATGTATTAGATGAGGAGTCATTTTGTCATCCAAGCCCAAAGCAAGGATGATGGGTAAGGAGCCGCCATTTGATCTTGAAGGGGGTTAAATCCCTTGTCATTAGTCTATGTGAAAAATTCCAAAGCTCAAGAGATTTGGGTGCAAAAGAGTGAGGATTTAAAACTCTTTCTTTTACCCAGACCGAAGTCTAGCCCTATATGTTTCAAGGAATTAATTGAACTTTTAATTCAAGTATTATTATCATACACTACTAATAAAACCAAGCACACATTTTGCAATTTTTATTCAAGCAAAGCAACACCAAATATTAACTTTAAAATAATGCGGTAAAAGTAAGTATATAATGGAAATATATTTAGTTGACAATGAAAAAAAATATTAAAACTACTTGCAAAGTATAGATGAGAAGTAAAGTGCATGTGTTTAAACTAGGTAGATTAATTATGTAAATTAAACTAGATGAATTAAACTTGAAGACTAAATTGAATGAATTAAACTAAGCTACTTTAAACTAGACGAGTTAAAAAAAATAAGAATTAAGCTAAATAGATTTAAACTAAACTACCTTAAAGATGAGATTCAAAATTTGTAACTAGTAACATTTTTAATGGGCTAAAGAGGACCCAAAATTAACAAGGACCAAGGGGGCCCAAAATTCTTCTTAAAGAATTAAAGTTCACATGTAATTAATAACAACTTAAAATAAAATATCTAACTTAAAGAACATTAAAAATCTTAAGGTACTAAACTAAAGGAAATGACTTTAAAACTACCGTTAACTTAACATTGCATTTAATGAAGAGACTACATATGACTAGTAGCTAACTAAAGAAAGGCATATAAATAGTGAAAGAAAAAATGCTAAAAAACTAGTAAGTATCTTAAGATGAAACTTTCTAAGTGACCTAAAATAATCTAGTCTATTTTCAAGGTGGTTTATACACATGACTCATGGTAGCAATTTATTTTGTAAAAAGTATAAACTTAACCAACCTTCTTTGGCTAAGGAAAATTTCCACGTACGGGGATTTTCCTCGAAGATCCTTGTGCTCTTGTGGACTTAGTGAAGTTGGAAGAATGATTTGAATGAAGAGTAGAAGACCAAAAAACAAAAGGGTGACCGAAAATGATGTCTACTCTCACTAGTTCTTCTTTTGTATTTCACTCTTTGCTCATTTCTCACCTTCCTTGAACACTCTCTTCTATTTTTTTATATTTCTCTCTTTAATCTTCCTATTCTTCTCTATTTTTCTCTATTTTCTCACTTCTTTCTTTCTCTATAAACTTTCTCCTTTTTCTCTCTTTTTTGCATTATTTTGTCTTAGTGTTGTATTGGTTTTTGTTTTGTTATATCAAAGGGGGTATTTATAGGAGTAGTAAGGGCTGACCAAGAGATTAAAAAAGGAAAATAATGGGTGAAAATAAGGTGCATGGATGGTCATATAGGGAAGGGGAAAAGTAGTTTCAACTTTTGAGATGAAAAAGGTGTTTCACTTTTGGGGTGTAAAGGTGGGGCTAGAGAAGTAAGGTGTGGTAAACCAAGTGAAAAGTAAGAGGGAAAAGACTTTTAGGTGGCTGGACATAGGAAAGAGTGAGGGATTTCTTTGAGATGAAAAAAAAATGAAGAAGAAGGTTTGCAAAAAGGTGAACAAGAAATGATATTTTGGAGTGTTTTTAACAACGCAAAAGCAAAAAAGGTGAGGAGAAACTCTCATTGTCTTAGACGACCAAAGGGGGTGGAAAAGACACATTTTTCTTTAGTTTTTGATGTATAATAAAATGAAAAAGCTTAAGGGAAAAAAGAATGCAATTACAAAGCAAAAGAAAGGAGAAAAGGCCTCGCATTCTAAAAAAAAAAACTGTTGTTTTTTAGGTGCTATGTTTGGGGTATAAAATGTGTTTTTTTTTGGGTAGAAAAATTTGTTATTTAATATTTTGAAAAGGGTGGAAGATTAATAAGGTAATTTCTAATTAACTAATCAAAAATAGAAGAAGAGAAACTCCTTCTCTTTGGTACACATGACTGTCCAAAGAGGGAGAAAAATCGACTAATTTATAAGTGCATTGTTGTTGCTTTTTAGGTGAAAAATGTCTTATTTTATGTGGAAAAAAGGTAAGATTTAGTGAAAAATAAGATGAGGGAATTAGGAGGGAGATGAGTTCAAAAAGCAAAAAGAAAGAGTGAAAATTCCTCATTATGGCCAGCCACATAGGGAGATGAGAGAGACATCTTTTTGGTTATAAAAAAGTAACTTTTACTTTGAGAAAAGTGAACCAATCAAGTAGTGCCAAGTGGAGGGTGTAATTGGAAGTTCACCCTTAAAAATTAGAAGTTTTCTTGGATTTGAAATTTGGGCCAAAAGTATTTGGGCTTAGGAAAGATAAAAGAACTTTAGTGGGTTTTGGATTGGGTCAAAATTTAAATGAAGACTTTAGTTTTAGATTAGTTGAATCAAATAATGTCCAATTGATTTAAAACCAAAGAGAATTAAATGGATTGAACAAGAGGGTCTCGAAATTGCTCATACACTCCAATTAAATCCATACTTCTTCACTTACCAAGTCCGAGCACACTAGGATCTAAGATTCGTCATAGAAACCTGTGCGTGGTTCGTTAAAAGATTTTGGAATGAAATTGGGTGTCTACAGCTTATTGTTTATCGTGTCCTTAGAATAAAATGTATTTGTATACATGTTCATTTAAGTTCATTAACAAGCCCAAGCTTAGCTTAAAAACAAGCTTAAACTCAGCTCACTAATTTATATAATAAGTTGAGTTCTAGTCGAATTCAAGTTTTTTTTAAGTTAAAAGAGTCAAACTCGAATAAAATTTCTTGAAAAATCTTAATAAACAATTTTAAACAAAGTTTTTAAAACTTGATTGTTTGAGCTTGATAAAATTGAATGAGGAAACTTGAACAAAATACTACTTGGCTTGGCCCGTTTATGTTGGGATTAGGCCATAAATCTGATTAAGCGATATTTAAGGCTCGATTTAAACAAGGAGATTTTGATCAGGTGGAGGCAAATCCGGACCAAGGATCGAAGTGTTTGGGGATTTGAATCGAGTGAGGAATTTGTTGGGATGCTCCTCAAATCCCACATCGGAGAAAAGTGTTATTGTAAGTAGTTCTAGTTCCACATCGTCTATCTACCAAAAGGATGTGGGTAATATTTATTATAAATATAGGCTTCAAGATATGTAGTCTCTCACCCTTATTCCTTAACCAGGAATAGTTGGTCATATATGAGTGTAGTATCTAAACACCAATATAGGAATCTAAGGGTGGAGTGAACATTGGGTGTATTGGGGTTTTGGGTTGTGAGATTGGGGAGAGTTTTCACACAGTTTTGTCTAGAAAAAATATTTATTATGGTGCATTGGGTTTTAGTAGTTTTTCTCCATCCAAAAGTTGCAAAAGTAGTGAAATAATAATTGGCTTGTGGACGTATGCAAGAGGTGCCGAACCAAGTTAAAAATTCTTGTGTTTTTTTTATCTTTATTTTTGTGATTGCATAATTGTTTTGGTGTCAGAATTCCCAATAGTTTACACCTCTACTGATGTCCTAAAGCCTGGTGGTATGGAGTTGATTTAGGCCTTTCGATGATGACCAAAGACCATGAAAGAACCAAAATAATTACAATTTGTGAACATAACTCCAAAGTAAGGTCCTTTATTTCATTAATGTCTCATGCTAAGTAGGTATAGTTAATGAACTGTAAGGGTATGTTTAGTATGCAAGAAAAATGACAAAGATAAAAAAGTAAAAATATCAAATTTTTTCACGTGTTTAGTAGAGATGATGACAAATTAAGAGGGAAAAATAGTTCTCTTACGATTTTTTTATTTTTATTTTTTATGGTAGAGTGGAAAATTGAGAAGAAAGAAAATAAAAAAGAATAATATTTTTACAATTATATCATCTGCAATGTTAGCAGATATTAATGCGAGATTATATGCGAATTAATTGGTAATTTGATACTCATAATTTTCTTCCAATTTTTACTTTCTAATCATTTCAATTTTGGAGGATTACAATTTGTATATGCAAGAGGAAAACATCAATCCTCTTAGTTTTCTTTTCTCTCATTTTTCTTTCTTATTACTTTTCAAGAAAAAAAAATTCATTGCACACACTTTTCTCTCTTAATAATCACACTTTAAGGTTATGATTGTGTAACGACCTATCCTAGGTTGGCCACCCCTAAGACGGTGTCATCACATTTTGAAAATCCCAGCACGACACATATATGCAACAGTAAAAATAATACTAACAAGAATTCTTTTACAACAATCCTCAACCCTCAACATGGGAGATACATCAATCTGATAGTGACTAAACATAAAATACAATGTAAAATGCATGAATATTTACAAATAAATTTTTATTTTATTTTCTCATTAGTCTGAGGATGTTGACACGTACGTGGCTTACAGAAAATGATTTCGTCTGAACCTCAACTTACCAAACTATTTGTCTTGCTTGCTACCTAAAATCATTGTACAATGAGGGGTGAGCTTCACAAGCTCAGTGAATTAAATTTACTAGAAGTATTCATTTGTATAAAATGTCTTCCAATATTTAATCATTTATAACTAATACAACTTGATACTAGCATTCCACTATTACTACACATATCATAAGTCTTATTCTCTATCAATATCTTATTCTTATTTATTTGTTCACCTCAAGACCATCAATTATCTCAAAATTTCCTCGTCATGAGGTTCACATCATAAAATCTATCATTTAGATGGTTCTTATCACCATATCTATCTCTCTGTGAGACTCATTTGTTTATAAATAACTTCACAATAACACACCACACATTAGCATTTCAATAATGCAAGCAATAATTAAAATAGATGCAATGCATGAATTATTATTATGGGAACGTCTTCCCACATGTCGACATGTTTTTATTATCTTAGACTGGCTGCCTTCCCGGTTCTTTCATTTTCATTAGACCGGTTGCCTTCCCGGTTCTTTCGTTTTCATTAGACCGGTTGCCTTCCCGGTTCTTTTCTTTTCATTTAATGCATATGCATATGAACAATGATATGAAATATGCATCTGAACAATAACATAAAGAAAACAAACTTGAATTCAAATATTTAATTCTGGCTATCCTGATTTTTCTCAAATTATATAAAAATTCTACTAAATTCCTCTCATCCCAAATCACATCAAATTATCCATTAAAGCTTATCAAGATCTACTAAATTTCATCCCAAATTACATCTTATCATCCATCAAATCTGATCAAGATCCACTAAATTTCATCTTCTCATAATTTGTATCAAAATATCAACCATAGCTCATCAAGAATTTATTTATCACCATCATTATCAAATCAACTCATTATTCTAATAATATTTCTTCTCACATAATAATTCTCTACGCATCCAATATTTATATCATATCAATCAACCAAATCTTCATCTATCACCAAAACATAAGTTAATAATTAAATTTAATATTATTACTAGATTTTTCATTTTTTATTTAGATTACTTAAAGCAAATCTACCTCACCACGTAGCACTTAAAGCTACCCGTGGATCACCTCCTTGCCTTTCCTGTTTCTCTCAGAAATTTCCCTTGGTTGCTGATTGTCAACATCTAACATAATATTTAGAATAAATTTCTAATTATTTCTTCAATTCTTCATAAACCACATCATTTGAAAATTCCAACTTTGAATTACCAGAAATTTCATGTACGCTAAAAATTCAAAAATAAACATTATGTTATTACCTTATATTTTTTTGATAGTTTTTTGTGATTCTTTATGAAATTCCGCAGTAAACTACTTCAAAATTTTGCTCTTTCAACTTTTCTTTGGGTCCCCAAGTATTTAGAGAAAAATGAGAAATTGAAAGAAACTATGTGAACACACATACACACACACACATATATATAGCTTGCTGCTTAAAACTGTCGGCAGCCTCAATTGCTTACTCCATTTGCCTTTTACCCCCTATAGAGTCTCCACGTTTCATGAAACGTGCAAGACATACAGAGTTTCATTTGAAACTTTGCTTCCCTTGGCAGCAGGTGGCTGCCACGTTTTTTACCTTTTCTTTTCTTTTCTTTCTTCTGGATGTATTTGGATGTCCTTGAATTTTTTTTTGTTTTTTATTATTTTAGAATTGCTTTATTCCAGTTGGACTTTTCGCATTTAAATTATCTATATTTTATTTTAACTTTATATCATATTTATTAAAGTACTTCTTTACCTTTACTTTATGATTACGAGTATTACAATTCTACCCACCTTATAAAAATTTCATCCCTGAAATTTCCTTACTTTACTCCAGAAACAAAAGTGAATAATATTTCTTCATACTTGTTTCACACTTTCACGTAATCTTTTCAACATTCTTATTTTGCCACAGAACTTAAACTAATGAATTTTTATTTTACTATACAAGACTTGTTCTTTTTGTCTAAAATCCTCACTGGTACTTGTATATAAGGTCAATCTTTCTGAATTTCTATTGTTTAGCTTGAAATATTATAATATTCATCATGTAAACACTTCCTTAAAAGTGAAACATGAAATACATTATATAAATGTTTTAGTTTTGGAGGCAAATCCAGGCACTCACAACTAGCTCAACTTTCTCAATAACCTCATAGGGCCCTACTTGCCTTAGACTCAACTTTTCTTTCTTTTTGATCCTCAGCACACCTTTTCATGGAGATATTTTAATTACACCCAATCACCTACTTGAAACTCAAAAGATCTTCTTTCATTATCAGCATAGTTATTCGGTCTATTCTGTACTGCTTTACAATTCTCTCTAATCAATTTGATCCTCTCAGTTGTCAAGTCTATCATTTCTTGGCCTTATATCTTTCTCTCTCCAACTTCTTCCTAGAATACTAGAGTTCTACAGCTTCTACTATATAAAGCCTCGAAGGGTGCCATCCCATTGCTAGTTTAATATTGATTAGTATCCCAACTTTCTGAGAACTCATCATATTTGTCCTTAACATATCTTCGAGTACTCTAATAATCCTTTTTGTCTGAGCATGATAAATTATATTAAATTGCAACTTTGTACCCATGGCCTTCAGAAAGCCTTTCCAAAACAAAGATATAAATCTAGCATCTCTATTTGACACTATGCTTAATAGTGCTCCATACAACCTCACAATCTTAGCTATACTCTTCTTCAATCCTGACCACCAAAAATTTTGTCTCCATCCTCTACACATCTTATTATTACTTGGTTACATCGAATCTATCATAAATTCATATCAGGACTCCTCATAGCAGTCAACCTTTTTGTAGACTTTCTACTTAATGCATCAGCTACCACCTTCGCATTTTTTTTCTTCTAGATGATAGTAAATTGTACAATTGTTGTTACTAATCAACTCCATCCACCATCCTTGCCTCAAATTCAACTCTCTTTGGGTACTTAAGTACGTCAGATTCTTATAACCCATGAATATCTCACAAATGGCTCCATATAGATGATGTCTCCAATCTTTACAGTAAACGCTATAGCAGCCAATTCTAAGTCATGAGTAGGGAAATTTCTATCTTAAATCTTCAATTGCCTAGAAGTGTGAGCCGCGGCTTTCCTATGTTATACATATCCCAATCATTGATGTGACACATCAATATAGACCACAAATCCTTAATCACAAAAGGAAACACTAATACTGGAGTTGTAGTCAATTTCTCCTTTAGTAATTGAAAACTTTTTCTCACACTTCCCTCACCATACAAACCTCACCTATTTCCTAGTCAGTTTATTCAACAATATTACAATAATAGAAAATTTGGAAAGAATCTTCTATAATAACCAGCTAAGCCCAAGAAGATTCTAATCTCAGTCATATTAGTTGGTCTCTCCCAACTTAACACTGCCTCTACCTTTTGTGGATCAGCTGTTATGCTATTTACTGATATTAAATGTTCCAAGAAAGTTATTTCCTTCAGCCAACACTCACACTTAGGAAACTTTGCATATAATTTCTCTTTCCTCAAAATCTCCAACACACTGTCTAATGTTTCACATGTTGTTTTTCCTCCTTAGAATATATCAGGAAATCAAATACAACCATAAACTTGTTAAGATATAGTTTAAACACTCTATTCATTAAGTCTATAAATGTTTCTGAAACATTAGTAATCCAAATGACAGCACAAAAAGCTTATGACCATAATATGTCCCAGAAGCAGTCTTAGGCACGTCTTCTGTCTCTATCCTCAAATGGTGATAACTTGATCTCAGGTTTATCTTAGAAAACACTCTCACTCCTTGCAACTGCTCAAACAATTCATTTATCCTGGGTAAAAGATATTTGTTCTTATTCAACTATCTGTAGTCTATACACAATCTTATCGTTCCATCTTCATTCTTTACGAACAACACAGGGGCTCCCCAAATATGTTAGGTCTAAAAATTCTTGAACTTTCAATTCTCTTAACTCAATGGGTGTTATTTTGTAGAGTGTTATAAATATATGTGATGATCCTGGTATCACATTAATAGAGAATTTAATCTCCCTACTTGGAGGCAACCTAAGCAACTCATCAAGAATTACATTAGAATAATCTTTCACTACTAAGATTTATTCAAGCTTCCTATTTTACTTTTTAGAATCCATTATGTATGTCAAATACTCCTCACAACCCTTCTTTAACCATCTCCTAATGGTCATAGCAAAAAAAAAAAAAAAAAGATAGTTCGAGAATATTTTATGTTCTCTCTGAAAATTACACTCCTTATGTCCATATCTTGAACACTACATTCTTTCTGGAATAATCAACCCAAGCGTAATACGTCGACAACCAATTCATTCTCAAAATTAAATGAAATTATATCATATTCAAAGATAATAAGTCAGTTTCAGATTTTCTATCACTGATACGAATCACACAACCCTTGTAAATCTTTATAATTATTACTTTATCTCTAGTGAGAACTTCAACAAAAATATTTTGCATCCACGGACTAATACATACTTCAATAGACTTCATATGAATACTGGATGCAAAAGAATGGGTTGCACCAAGATCAACCATCATTGATATGTCCACCTTTTCTACATACAAAACACTTCAAATTAGGACAATTCTTGGATAAATGTCTTATCTGAATACATCTATAAAAAACTTTTGTCTCCCAATCATACATCAGATTGCCACTTTCCCTTGGTTGCATAATTACTTTCTCTGCCATGACTCCTAGTTCCCATAACTTGTCTCCCAAATCTAAGGGTCCTACCAATAGTATTCTGAGCTATAGAAGTAACAGATCCTGCTTGCTTCTGACTCTGTACTTCAGTTCCTTATGACAAGGAATGCTTCCTCTGAGTGGTCTCCCACCCTGCACACTCATACTGGTACCATCTTTGGGTTCCTCAAATCTAGACTTCTTTCGTCAATTCCTCCTACCTCTAATTTCCATCACATCTCTCTCAATCTAAAGTGTTAGATCCACCAATCTGGCATAATTCATATGCCTTATATAAGATATTTTTGATTAAATATTAAAACATAGTTCATCTATAAACCTCTTACATTTAGTCTCTTCTAGGTCTACCCTTTTCGGTACAAACCTCGACAAAGCCACAAATCTCTTATCATATTGAAACACAGTCAATAAATTTGTCTCAAATAAAATTTCTATCTTGTTGGGCTCTAAATGTATAAGGAAAATTATTTATCAAGGAAAAATTCTTTAAACCTATTCCAGGTTAAGGGTCTATCAATATTTATACTTACCCTGGGAAGAATATCCTCCCTCCATTCTAGGGCCTCTCTCTCTAACTGAATGTAGCAACGACGACCCTCTACCTGTCAGTTACTTGTAAAATACCAAAAATCTCTCAACATGTTTCTCTCAAAACTTAGGCTTAAAAGGATTCATAGATCCTTTGAACAACAAGACATTCGACATAATATATCTTGCAAAACAATCTCCTTATATCTAGTGCATAAACTCCCTTTTCCACTTTTGAACATTTATCATTATTGGATTTATAACAACCTCAGGCACAGCTCTAGCCTGTTCATCAAGTCCATGCTATAAGCTATCAATTCTATCATCTGTTACCTTGATTTCTCAAGAGCAGGAGTAAGAGCTTATGTTAACTCATCTCTTTCAACTTTAGATTCTCTCATACCCTTACTAATATTAAGTATATTACTAATATCAATCATACTATCAACACATTCCCTTCTAGGAACCATAAATTCAGACCTAACCTCAACTTATTAAAATATTAGGGGCCTACCACGCCCTCTCAAATCAAAAATTCTAACTCTAGCTCTAGCACCTCCACGTGTCATCCTCAGACTGTTTATTAAAATATAATTTATTTTAATCTTTCACTTTCTTTCTTTTTATGCAGTCTACAGAATCATAAAACCTAATGCTCTGATACCAAAATTGTAACGACCTATCCCGGGTTGGCCACCCCTGAGATGGTGTCATCACATTTTGAAAATTCCAGCATGACACATATACACAACAGTAAAAATAATACTAACAAGAATTCTTTTACATCAATCCTCAACCCTCAACAGGGGAGATACATCAATCTGATAGTGACTAAACATAAAATACAATGTAAAATGCATGAATATTTACAAATAAATTTTTATTTTATTTTCTCATTAGTCTGAGGATGTTGACACGTACGTGGCTTACAGAAAATGATTTCGTCTGAACCTCAACTTACCAAACTATTTGTCTTGCTTGCTACCTAAAATCATTGTACAATGAGGGGTGAGCTTCACAAGCTCAGTGAATTAAATTTACTAGAAGTATTCATTTGTATAAAATGTCTTCCAATATTTAATCATTTATAACTAATACAACTTGATACTAGCATTCCACTATTACTACACATATCATAAGTCTTATTCTCTATCAATATCTTATTCTTATTTATTTGTTCACCTCAAGACCATCAATTATCTCAAAATTTCCTCGTCATGAGGTTCACATCATAAAATCTATCATTTAGATGGTTCTTATCACCATATCTATCTCTTTGTGAGACTCATTCGTTTATATATAACTTCACAATAACACAGCACACATTAACATTTCAATAATGCAAGCAATAATTAAAACAAATGCAATGCATGAATTATTATTATGGGAATGTCTTCCCACATGTTGACATGTTTTTATTATCTTAGATTGGCTGCCTTCCCGGTTCTTTTCTTTCTCATTTAGACTGGCTGTCTTTCTGGTTCTTTTATTCTCATTAGACTGGCTGCCTTTCGGTTCTTTTATTTTCATTAGACTGGCTGCCTTCCGGTTCTTTTATTTTCATTAGACCGACTGCCTTTCTGGTTCTTTTATTTTCATTAGATTGGCTGCCTTCCCGGTTCTTTTCTTTTCATTTAATGCATATGTATATGAACAATGATATGAAATATGCATTTGAACAATAACATAAAGAAAACAAACATGAATTCAAATATTTAATTCTGGCTATCCTGATTTTTCTCAAATTATATAAAAATTTCACTAAATTCCTCTCATCCCAAATCACATCAAATCATCCATTAAAGCTTGTCAAGATCTACTAAATTTCATCCCAAATTACATCAAATCATCCATCAAATCTTGTCAAGATCCATTAAATTTCATCTCCTCATAATTCGTATCAAAACATCAACCATACCTCATCAAGAATTTATTTATCACCATCATTATCAAATCAACTCATTATTCTAATAATATTTCTTCTCACATAATAATTCTCTACGTGTCCAATATTCATATCTTATCTATCAACCAAATCTTTATCTATTACCAAAACATAAGCTAATAATTAAATTTAATATTATCACTATATTTTTCATTTTTTTTAGATTACTTAAAGTAAATCTAACTCACCACGTAGCACTTAAAGCTACCTGTGGATCATCTCCTTGCCTTTCCCATTTCTCTCAGAAATTTCCCCCGGTTGCTGATCGTTAACACCTAACATAATATTTAGAGTAAATTTCTAATTATTTCTTCAATTCTTCATAAACCACATCCTTTGAAAATTCCCACTTTGAATTACCGAAAATTTCGTGTAAGCTAAAAATTAAAAAATAAACATTACATTATTACCTGATATTTTTTTTGATAGCTTTTCGTGATTGTCTATGAAATTCCGCAGTAAACTACTTCAAAATTTTGCTCTTTCAACTGTTCTTTGGGTCCCTATGTGTTTAGAGAAAAACAAGAAATTGAAAGAAACTATGTGAAATCGTAAGATTTCACATAGGCATGTGTGTGTGTGTGTGTGTGTGTGTGTATATATGTATGTATATATATAAGTTTGCTACTTAAAACTGTCGGCAGCCTCAATTGTTTACTCCATCTGCCTTTAACCTCCTACAGAGTCTCCACATTTCATGAAACGTGCATGACATGTAGAGTTTCATTTGAAACTTTGCTTCCCTTGGCTGTAGGTGGCTGCCACATTTTTTACTTTTTTTTTCTTTTCTTTCATCTGGATGTATCTGGATGTCCTTGAATTTTTTTTTTCGTTTTTCATTTATTTTAGAATTGTTTTATTCCAATTGGGCTTTTCACATTTAAAATATCTATATTTTATTTTAACTTTATATCATATTTATTAAAGTACTTCTTTACCCTTACTTTACGATTATAGGTACTACAAATTGGTAGAAAGGAAAAGTGGGGGGAAGAAAGAAGGAGAAGGGAGGAGAACATTTTTTTATTGTTTGGTAGAGAGGAAGAATGAGGAAAATGAGTGAAATGATTGATGTTTTCTTCCTACATGAACAAATCACAATCCTTCCAAATTGGGATGATTGGTGAGTGGAAGTTAAAAAAAGCTATTTTTTCTTAGCATTTTTTTTTCTTCTCACTTTTCTATTATTTTTATTAAATGCATGATGGAAAACATCAATTTTCTTATTTTTCCATTATCTCCCTTTTCTTTCTTCTCTCATTCCTTAATCTCCATTTTCTTCTCTATCAATCAGAGTCTAAAAATCAAATTAGAATTCAGTGGCTTAACAAGCTAGTCTAAATGTTTAGCGAAAGAAATTTAGTATATATTACTTTCATATTGAATTCTAGGATCCTTTAATTTTTAAAATTTTACAACCTCAACTCTGGGTGATAGATCTTAACAATTTCTTTTGAGATTTGCTTGTATCCTATCCAATAATTGCTTTTGGGATGTGCTTGTAGCCTATCTTTGTGTTAGTTTTTAGCCAGCCCCATACTATGGGAAATCTTTTGTCTAAATTTGGTCCACAAAATTTTATAGCTTCTTTTCAGGTGAAAACTGAAAAATAATTTTGATTTAAAAAAATCTCATAAATCTAGTCCAGTCAAATATCTCTAATAAGAAGGGCGCATTGGTATAATCCACTGACTCATTAGACTCCAAATTAAAGCTCATGTATTATTTTTATAGGGAAAATAAGTGATAGCGTGCGACAGGCAGGGGGAGGAAGTTAGTTGAGAGGTGCAGTGTAAATGTATAATTATAGGTGTCACTGACCACATATGAGCTTTGTTTTCAAACCCTATTGAAAAAATTATTGATGCTACTACCACAAACGTACACTGATCACTAGGTAACTAAGTGCGTTTCCTTTCTAATACTATATGTTGTTAGGAATACCAAGAGGTGGTGAATTGGTTCTACAAAATAAGCCACAATGATTAGCATAATCTGATCAGATAAATTGTAAAATTGAAATTAAAATATTGGCCAAATTAAGGAGTAAGGAGAGAGAGAGAATGGACACAAATTTATAGTGGTTTGACAATGATTATACCTATATCCACTTCTTCAATAGGCCTCCTCGGTCTACTGAGTTCCACTATGTAAACACCTTTACACTTGCTTGGGTTTTCGGGTACCAAGTGAACCTTACACTTTGCATGCCTTTACGGGTAGCAAGCAACCTTACACTCTGTTTGACTTTTTGGGTAGCAAGCAACCTTACAGAGATATACACTCTCAACTCTCAATCTCACAAATTACACAAATAAACATACACTCAAATTAGTAAACTAAACTAATGATTGAGATTGATACTATGTGTTTTCATTTAACTTTACTTCAGCTTCCGGTACATATAGCTATTAGTTGTGCCTTCAGAAAAGGCAAATTCAAAATTTGCTCATTTTGAACTTATAATGAATTTTTTTATTTAAAATATTGATTTTCTAATCTCTAATGTACAACTCCAAATGTCTACACAAATGCCTGGTCAGTCATCTTATCAGACGTCTTCAACTTTTCAGTTGACCAGGTTTTTAAACTGGTCCAAACTTTAACTTCATTGGGAT
Source organism: Bretschneidera sinensis (assembly GCA_023935145.1). Lineage (NCBI taxonomy): Eukaryota > Viridiplantae > Streptophyta > Magnoliopsida > Brassicales > Akaniaceae > Bretschneidera > Bretschneidera sinensis. The sequence continues at coordinate 38,030,229 of CM043697.1, read as the reverse complement.
TAAATGTGTCATTCTTTGGACCCAGAAATAAGGGGTTAAATGTGTTATTCTTTGGACTCAGACACATGTCATCCTTTGGACCCAGGCACATGGGTTAAATGTGTCATTTTTGGACCCAGACACAAGGGTTAAATGTGTTATCCTTTAGACCAAAGAACAAGGGTTAAATATGTCATTATTTGGACCCAGACACACGAGTTAAATGTGTCGGCTTTTGGACATTGTCACCAAGCTAAGAGTGAAATTTATGAATGGTTTGAATGTAAATCCATGTATTGTTGCTGATGAATTTTGAAGCTCATAGCTAATAACTAGATTTCTACTGGTTAAATTATTTTTACTCTCTTACATAAATTGTGCTGAAATTTTTGCTTGACTGAGAATTTCTTATTTGGCTATGAGTTTATTAGTTTTATTTAAATGTACAAATGATATTTAAAGTAAGAATCAAGACTGATCGAGGGAAGTATTCATGACGAGTTCAAGAATTATTTTGTTTAGTTAATGAATAAAAGATGTTGTTAATTATGTTGGAACCTAAATTACGATATCATTATTGATATTTGCGTAAGACTACTGTACCTTAGAAACTGTTAAGTTTTGAAAATTTTACCACTTATATATTGTGGAGTACTTTTGGTAATCAAGGTTTTACCTCATGAGTTTTGTTTTGATATTTGGTTTTTGGTTGATTATTCGAAATATAGTTTATTATGGTATCAAAGAATATGACTTAACTGGAATATGACAGAATAAGGGTCGTGACTATGTTGCACTCGAAACTTTTAGTTTAAATTTTGGGTCATGACAGAATGGTATCAAAGCTTAGTTTGAGATCATGTAGACTTAGGGTCTAGACTAGTACCCTTATGATTGAATTAACGCGCTTCAATGTTGTTGGAGTTACAAAATCTTGTCTGAACTCAAGCTATTATTGTTAATGTATGTTGATTTTTAATTTAGGTTAGAAAAAAAAATCAAATCTAAAAGCTTTCTTATTCTTTATGATAAAAAATAATGGTCCGCACTAGAAGCAACAATAGAGAGTCCTCAAGCGATGCACCTAGGGATCCAAGGCTAGATAGTGTATTGCAAGCCATTCAGGTCATGGCCCAAGCAATTCAATGGGGCCAACAAGGTTAGCAAGGCCAATAGGGTCAATTTGGGCAGGCTGCAGAGAGAGTTGGGGGTTGCACCTTTGAGTAATTCAAAAAAGTGACCCCACCAACTTTTAGAGGTGGCCCTAATCCTTTAGATGCTGAAGAATGGTTCGAGGAATTGGAGAAGATATTTGAGGTTATAAATTGTAATGATACCCAACAGAAGGTTACCTTTGCCACATTCATGTTGAAGGGTAATGCAGACAAATGGTGGAATGTGGAAAAAGATATGAAAAATGAGATGGATGGACCGTGGATTTGGGGAGATTTTAAGAATAGTTTCTTTGAACAATACTCTACAAAGGTGGTGAAGGCATAGAAAGAAGATGAATTCTTAGAGCTTAGGCAAGGAAATATGACTGCAGTAGACTATGAGGTCAAGTTTACCGAGTTAGCCCGTTATACTTAGCATATGGTCAACATTGATGTAAGGAAAGTAAGAGCCTTTGAGAGGGGATTGTCTCTACGAATTAAGTCTTCAGCTATTTTTCAAATGCACACTACTTATGTTGAAGTGGTGCAAAGTACTAGACTGGCTCAAGGTGTTTCATCATAATACCAGAGGATTAAAGATCCGAAAAAGAGGTATCGACATGAGAGGAACCAAAATGGAAGACCTCTAGAGAATCCTTCTAAAAGGCTAGGGCAGCCCGCATTGGGAAACAAATTCCCACATTAGAAGGGGGATAACATGTGTGCTAGGTACGGTAAATTGCATTGTGGAGAGTGTCGTTGGATTTCAGAAGCATGTTTTAATTGTGGCAAAACAGGCCACCTGGTTGCAGATTGCCCTAGTAACAAAAAAGTTACTACAATGGCAAATTATTTGAGCATTCCTCAGTTCATCCTACCAGCCTTGTCAAGAAGATCCAAATTGTAATTTATAGAATTGTGTATGCTCTTTGCCCACAGATTCGGCTTCTCTTGTAAGCTTTTTGTTTAGGCTTCCTTTGTAAGCTTATTTTTGCTTACTTTTGCTTTTTGTACTATCTCATTGTATATCTCCTGGGTATGCCCAGTGATTCTTTTGTACATTTTTTTTATTAATACAAGCTTTATTTACTGATAAAAAAAAAGTTACTACAATGGCTAAAACCGATGGAGGGCTCAGAAACCGAAGGTGCAGAGTAGGGTTTTCACACTTACCCAACAAGATGCTCAAGTGTCCAACTCTGTGGTAATAGGTACACTTTCAATTTGTTCTCGGCATGCTCATGTGTTGTTTGATCCTGGTTCCACTCATTCTTTTGTGTCATAAAAATTTGCTGCTAAATTTGATAATATGTCTGAACCATTGGATTGTGAACTTTGCATTGCTATTCCTATTGGAGAGTCTTTGATTGATGAGTCTGTGTATAAGTCATGCATGGTACTAATTGATGATGGGGAATTACTAGCAAATATGGTGAGTTTAGACATATAGGATTTTGATGTAATATTGGGGATGGATTGGCTAGCTATTTATCATGCACCAGTTGATTATTATGGGAAGAGAATTGTCTTTGTGATTCCTAGACAACTTGAGTTTAGTTTTGCTGGAAGTAGAATGAGTGTTCTTATTTGTGTTATATCTGCCTTGCAAGCTAAGTGACTGCTCCAAAAAAATTGTAGAGGGTACCTCACTTGTTTGAGGGATACTCATAAGGATGATTTAAGATTGGAGGACATTCCCATTGTTCGGGAATTCACAGATGTTTTCCCTAATGATCTTCTAGGATTACCTCTAGATAGAGAAATTGAGTTCACTATTGATCTGGTTCTTAGAACTGGCCCGATTTCTAAGGCTTCTTACCATATGGCCCCAATAGAATTGAAAAATTTAAAGGTCTAGTTGCAAGAATTGCTTGAAAAAGCATATGTTAGGCTAAGTGTGTCATCTTGGGGTGCTCCAGTGTTGTTTGTAAAAAAAAAATGATGGTTCTATGCGATTATGCATGGATTACAGAGAACTTATTAAGGCAAATGTGAAGAAAAAATACCCATTACCAAGGATTGATGATCTTTTTGACCAACTTCAAGGTGCTTAGATTTTCTCAAAAATTGATATTCGATCTGAGTATCACAGACTAAAAATCAAGCCTGAAGATATACCTAAGTCGGCTTTTCGAACAAGGTATGGTCACTATGAATTCTTAGTTATACCTTTTGGATTAACTAATGCTTCTGTTGCCTTCATGGATTTGATAAACATAGTGTTTAATAAGTACCTAGACCAATTTGTAGTTTTGCTTATTGATGACAACCCGATTTACTCCAAAAGTCACGAAGATCATGAACAACTTCTCAGAGTTGTGTTGCAGATTTTGAGGGAGAAGAAGTTGTATGCTAAATTCAAAAAGTGTGAGTTTTGGATTGATAGGGTGGCTTTCCTTGGATATGTGGTATCCAAGCATGGCTTATCGGTGGACCCTAACAAGGTAGAGGTAGTGAAGGATTGGAGTAGGCCAACTAATGTGACAAAGATTCGTAGTTTTTTGGGGTTTTGTTGGTTATTACAGGAGGTTTGTTGAGGGTTTTTCTAAGATTGCAGGTCCTTTGACACGCTTGACGTAAAAGAAAGTAAAATTTGAATGGACTGAGGAGTGTGAGCATAGTTTTCAAGAATTAAAGAAGCGACTAGAGACAGCACCAGTACTCACAGTTCGTACGGGTATGGGTAGATTTGTAGTGTATAGAGATGCTTCTCGAAAAGGGTTGGGTTGTGTTCTGATGCAACATGGGAAAGTTATAGCTTATGCATCTAGGCAATTGAAATCTCACGAACAAAACTATCCCACACATGATCTGGAATTAGTAGTGGTAATCTTTGCATTGAAGATTTGGAGACCTTATTTGTACGGTGAAACTTGTGAGACTTTTACTAATCATAAGAGTCTAAAGTATCTTTTTACCCAGAAAGACTTGAATCTCAGACAAAGAAGATGGTTAGAGCTATTAAAAGACTATGATGTTAATATTAACTATCATCCAGGGAAAGTGAATATAGTAGTAGATGCATTAAATAGGAAGTCTTCTAGCACCATGGCTTCGTTAATTACTGAACAAAGACATTTATTAGAAGATCTAAAGAAACTAAGAGTCTAAGTTCAAATTCAGGAGTTTGGTTCATTTTTAGCACATCTAAGGGTTCAACCAACCCTAAATGATAGAATTAAATCTGCTCATATTGGAGATCCTCAAGTAATAAGAATTAGAGAGGAGGTGGCAAAAGGTAATGGTCAGTATTTTGTGGTTCATGATGATGGTACACTAAGGTATGGGACTAGGTTGTCTGTTCCAAATGATCTTGAGTTAAAGAGGGAAATTATGGAGGATGCTCATTGATATATTATACATCCTAGGAGTACTAAGATGTATAGGGATCTCAGAGACTTTTTTTTGGTGGAACAATATCAAGAGGGAAATTGCTGATTTTGTATCTCAATGATTGGTTTGTCAATAGGTGAAGGCAGAACATCAAAGACCAGCCGGATTGCTTCGGCCACTCTTTATTCCACAATGAAGTGGGAACTTATCACTATGAATTTTATAGTTGGCTTGTCGAGGACTCCCAAAGGTAATGATATCGCTTGGGTTATTGTGGATAAGCTAATTAAATCAAGTCACTTTCTAGTTATCAAGAGTACTTGGCCTCTTGAGAAATTAGCAAGACTCTATATTGGGGAGATAGTTAGATTACATGGGATTCCAGTCTCAATTGTGTCAGATCGAGATCCGAGGATTGTATCCAGGTTTTGGGCAAGTGTGCATAGCCATTTAGGTACAAAGTTAGATTTTAGTACTGCTTTTCACCCTTAGACAAATGGTCAATAGGAGAGAACCATTCAAATCCTTGTAGACATGCTCAGAGCCTGTGCCTTAGACTTGGGAGGAATACATGCCATTGGTGGAATTTGCTTATAAAATAGTCACCAATCTAGTATTAGGATGGCCTCATTTGAGGTTCTTTATGGCAGGAGGTGTAGATCATCTATATGATGGGATGAGATTGGCGAGAAAGAGTTGCTCAGTCCAGATTTGGTTAAGGTAACTGTTGAAAAGATTCATTTGATTCATGAACGATTAAAGGCAACCAAGAGTAGACAAAAATGTTATGTTGATCGTAAGAGATGAGAATTGGAGTTTAAAATTGGCGAGTATATGTTCTTGAATGTATCCCCATCCAATGGTGTGATAAGGTTTGGTAAGAAGGGAAAGTTGAGCCCAAAGTTTGTGGGGCCATTTGAAATCTTGGAGAGAATAGGCAGTGTGGCCTATAGGATCGCATTACCGCCCAGCATTGTCTGGTGTTCATAATGTCTTCCATGTGTCTATGTTGAGGAAGTTTGTACGTGACCCAAATCATCTTATAGAGCTTGATCCCTTGGAGATTAGAGAGGATATGTCCTACGATGAGTACCCAATTGAGATCTTGGAAAGGAAGGATCAAGTTTGAGGTAACTATTTGGTGTCATTTGTGAAAGTCTTATATAGGGACCACTGTATTGAGGAAGCAACTTGGGAGAGCAAGGAAGAGGCGATGGAGAAGTATCCTCATCTTTTTTACTACGAAGGTATGCCAAGTTTAGAGACTAAACTTATTTTAAAGGGGAGAGAATGTAATACCCTAAACCCAAAAGCATTACTTAATTACTATTTACAGATGTTGTGAGTTTTAATTTACTCGCAAGCGCACGAGTCGTTTGCAGTATAGTGTTGTGCAAGTGCGAGGTCGAATCCACAAGGAATTGCGTTGTGAAAATATATTTTTAATCTAAACTAACTCTATCTTAACCTAGTTCCAAATTTCAGAATTATATTGCAAAATAAATTAAAAGTAAACTAAGTTGATTTAAAAACTAATAATAAAAAGCACTAAGGTTTCCGAATCCACCCCACCGAAGTTAAGCATATATGTTCTAAAAATATAGCCTATCAAAACATTCAATGAATCCAACTATAAGACAAAAAACAAATAATATCCCAACTAAACCAAAAGCACCCGATGTATCCGCTCTCAACAAATCACAAAGGGAATCCAATTTAATCGAAAAGCATTCAATGTATCCATCAGACGAAACACAAAGAAAATCCAACAGACAATTTAAACTCAATCAATTATAAGATTAACTCAAATAATTGACAGAACATTTATACTAAAAATTGTCAGATTTGTATAAGTAAATCTGAACTACTACGCCAAACAACGGCGGGGCTTCATCTTCAACCTTAGCTGAAGAGTCTAGCCACTCATAACTATAAAACTATAATAAAAAGTGCTAAACATTTAGACTAAAACAACTGAATATAAAGAAATAAATAAACAACTTTACATGGGAGAAATTCCATTCGCTGACGGGCGGCGCTTCCCCTCGTGGTAGCAATGCCTTCGGGATCCACCAGAATGCTAGCGGACGTCCACCGGTAAACACCAAAGTGGCTCAGGAATTGTACACTGAATGATGAAGTGGAGTGGGTCTTATATAGGCAAATACCACAAGTGGAATGTGTTTCCAATCCGATGTGGGATGTGGGATATAGAAATGTGTTTCCAACCAATGTGGGATGTTGGATTTAAGTCTTCACATGCCCTTCAAAACTTCTGTTCACGCTGAAATCCCGCACAGCCCGCACAGCCTGACCTTTGTCTACTAAAACGGCCATAACTTTCTGTAGAAAAATCATTTTTACGAGCCGTAAAATTCTCCAGAAAATAGACTTCTGGATCTTTCTAAGCATATATGGCTCATATATTGGTTCTTCTTGAATCAATACAGTTTAATTTTCAAAGATAATTGATTTGTACGGGCAATTCTGGCAATTTTAGTGAAACTCCTTTCCCAGTGCTTGTAAACCTGAAAAACAACGAAAACAACTCAAAGTAACAAATTCCTAAGCTAACAAATGTAAATTAGAGGGCCAAAATATGCAATATTTGGCACTCATCAAATACCCCCAAACTTACAATTTGCTAGTCTCTTAGCAAAACAAAATAAAAGACTCAATGAAAAACAAAGAACATAAAGATAAAGTCATCACTCATGGTATCCAAAAATTTAAGGAGCACAGATCACCATGATATTCATTCATAAGCAAGCTTAAAAAGGTAAACCCATCTTCACAATGAATAGAAATGTTAAAATCTAATTACTTACAAAAGGCAGGATAAGGCATCACAAGCTTGAATCAGTGTAAGGTGAATTAGCATATAAAAATGAAGCTTCCAAGTAACTCTAATGTGTAAGGTCTCCATGTCTCAAGATACACCGAATTTCCCATCAAAAATGAATGAAAAAGGCGTAGTATTTTTTTTTTTTTTAATAAGGCACGACTATGTTTAGTTCCTTTAAGCTTTCTAATTGACCCATGTAGCGAGTGTTAAGTCAATGACTCCCAAACCAGGTGGTTTTAGGGCATTAGGTGTAAAGACACCCCTAAGGACTTACTAACTCGAGTCAAAAAGGCTACGAAATTAAACCGACCTTAATATTACCAAGCAAAATTCCACCTTTTGACGTGAACACTCACTGCTTACTGAGGCAAGAGGTCCAGTTACTCAGCGAAAAGTTTATTGATAATTTTTTTTTTTTATATTTTCCTATGCCCAAGAGTTCATCCAACAAGTCATCCAGTTTCAGTTAAGATAAGGAAAAATACACATTAAAATCACATGTCATACCTCACATAATTTGTGCTAATGTGCTCGTGTTAGATTAGATCAAACATGTGAATTCTCAAAATGTCTAAAGTAAGTAACTAAATTTTAAAAATTTATCACCAGATCATGTGTTCAAAATGTTAAGCTCACCAATGACATCACATCACAGAAAATGTTTAGATCAACTAAAATTTCACGATAACATGAGCATGCATTTATCTCTATGACGAAAAGACAACAAATTAGGACAAAGTGTGTGATGTGTCTCCCATACCCCCAAACTTAAATTACATATTGACCCCAATGTGTGACTAATATGGAAAGAGCTGACCTGAGATATGGAGAACTATATGGACTGGTATGGCTCATAGCATACCCCCAAACTTGAACTGAAGTACGTTTTGTCCCTGAAAAATAAAAACTGGAAAACAAAAAATACTGGAAACAAACATTAATCATAAAAATGCGAAATAATAAATAAACGAAAGAAAAGATAAGCTGTGGGGTGCCTCCCATGAGCGCTAATTTTAACGTCTTCAGCCAGACCCAACATTAGTAAACAGGCCCAACTGAGCTCTCCACCATCTGATCAATAAATGGGAATGGAAAATGATCAGGCCTAGTGGCAGCATTCAATTTACGGTAGTCTAGACACTTTCTCCATCTTGACTGCACTCGAGTTGGAACCAACTCGTTGTCTTTATTTACTACCGTAAATTCAGCACGTTTGGGCACGATTGGAATCTGGCTCACCCACTTGCTATCAGAGATGGGATAAATGATCCCTGCCTCTAACAGCTTAATATCTTTCGCCTTCACAACCTCTTGCAAAGCAGGGTTGAGCCTTCTTTGTGGCTCCCTCGATGGCTTGGCATTCTCCTCCAACTGTATCATGTACGTCACCACCGAGGGGTTGATTCCTTTGACATCTTCAATAGTCCAGCCTATAGCTTCCTGATGCTCTCTTAAGACGTCCAATAATTTCTCCTCTGGAGCATCACCCAAATCTAAAGCTATAATTATAGGCAAAGAATCTGCTGGACCTAGGAACTTATACTCAAGATTATCCAGTAAAGGCTTAAGTTCCTTCTTGTGAGGTTCAGGTGTTGTGGTTTCCTCCGTCTCACTGATCTTTAGAGGTGCAGACTCCAAAGTAGCATTAACTTGCTCAAACAACTTATCTAAGCCCAAATCCTCTTCAAATTGAGCAAAGCATGCCTCCATGGGGTCCTCAATACGTGATTCATCCATAATCTCCTCCGTCTCATTACTCTTCTGAGGATCAGACTCCAAAATGGCATTCACTTCCTCGAGTAACTTATCTAAGCCCAAGTCCTCTCCAAAGTGAGCAAAGCATGCCTCCAGGGGATCCTCAAACTCCTCTCCTTTCTTGGGCGCTTGTAATCTCTCAGGGTAAGGCGCTTTAGGTAAAAACGACCTAGGGAGATCCTTAATGATAAGTGTGGCTGTAGATGACTCAGCATCTCTCTTTTCTTTGTTGCCACTTTCTTGCCCTTGTATAGGAGTTGATAAATTTCCCACCGCAAACTGTTCCTTTGGGTTAGGATCAGGTTGACTGGGGAACTTTCTTTCCTCTCCTTCACCCACATAACTTGCGATTTGATCAATTTGACTCTCTAGCTCGGCAATCGCTTGGGTGTTTTCTATGGTTGAACTCATCACTTCACTCATAGATTGGCTAGTCGTTTTCATGAAATCATTGAGAGCGTCCTCCAATGACTGTGAAACCGACACTGGAGCTTGAATGGGAGCTTGGTAAGCGGGTGATGGTGCTGGATAGGCATAACTTGGTATTGGTGGAGGAAATTCGGGAGGGTATTGATTATAAGGGGCTCCTCCCTGATTCATCAGTTGGTTCTGCTCCCATGAAAAATTAGAGTGGTTCCACCACTCTGGATTGTATGTTTCGGAGTAAGATCCATTTGATTCCCAACAACAGTCATTGAAAGTATTCATTTGTTCCATGGGGTACTCGGCACAAGCCGACATTGATGGACAATTCTGTGCTAGATGCATAGGACTAGCACAGATGGAACAGCTATCAACATTGAATGTGTTGGCAGCATTGAGGGACGGGCCGGTCATTTTAATGAAATCCTTGAGGGCGTCCTCTAAAGACTGTGAAACCGGCACTGGATTCATCCACATTTTTTTTAAAATTAAATTATTATTATTATTTTTTTTATATAACTAACTAGTAGAAAAATAAAATCATTTTACACCAAAAATTTTCACAAACAAAACAACTCCCCGGCAACGGTGCCAAAAACTTGTTGTGAGTTTTAATTTACTCGCAAGCGCACGAGTCGTTTGCAGTATAGTGTTGTGCAAGTGTGAGGTCGAATCCACAGGGAATTGCATTGTGAAAATATATTTTTAATCTAAACTAACTCTATCTTAACCTAGTTCCAAATTTCAGAATTATATTGCAAAATAAATTAAAAGTAAACTAAGTTGATTTAAAAACTAATAATAAAAAGCACTAAGGTTTCCGAATCCACCCCATCGAAGTTAAGCATGTATGTTCTAAAAATATAGCCTATCAAAACATTCAATGAATCCAACTATAAGACAAAAAACAAATAATATCCCAACTAAACCAAAAGCACCCGATGTATCCGCTCTCAACAAATCACAAAGGGAATCCAATTTAATCGAAAAGCATTCAATGTATCCATCAGATGAAACACAAAGAAAATCCAACAGACAATTTAAACTCAATCAATTATAAGATTAACTCAAATAATTGACAGAGCATTTATACTAAAAATTGTCAGATTTGTACAAGCAAATCTGAACTACTACGCCAAACAACGGCGGGGCTTCATCTTCAACCTTAGCTGAAGAGTCTAGCCACTCATAACTATAAAACTATAATAAAAAGTGCTAAACATTTAAACTAAAACAACTGAATATAAAGAAATAAATAAACAACTTTACATGGGAGAAATTCCACTCGCTGACGGGCGGCGCTTCCCCTCGTGGTAGCAATGCCTTCGGGATCCACCAGAATGCTAGCGGACGTCCACCGGTAAACACCAAAGTGGCTCAGGAATTGTACACTGAATGATGAAGTGGAGTGGGTCTTATATAGGCAAATACCACAAGTGGAATGTGTTTCCAATCCGATGTGGGATGTGGGATATAGAAATGTGTTTCCAACCAATGTGGGATGTTGGATTTAAGTCTTCACATGCCCTTCAAAACTTCTGTTCACGCTGAAATCCCGCACAGCCCGCACAGCCTGATCTTTGTCTACTAAAACGGCCATAACTTTCTGTAGAAAAATCATTTTTACGAGCCGTAAAATTCTCCAAAAAATAGACTTCTGGATCTTTCTAAGCATATATGGCTCATATCCTGGTTCTTCTTGAATCAATACAGTTTAATTTTCAAAGATAATTGATTTGTACGGGCAATTCTGGCAATTTTAGTGAAACTCCTTTCCCAGTGCTTGTAAACCTGAAAAACAACGAAAACAACTCAAAGTAACAAATTCCTAAGATAACAAATGTAAATTAGAGGGCCAAAATATGCAATATTTGGCACTCATCAACAGATATATTTCTTAACATTGGGTAAGAATTTAATTATTTTATTAAGATAGAGGAGTTGGTTACAAATAAGAAAAAGTTAGGAACAAATGCCTAACTGTCGTTGTTTTGTAATCAAAATTAGAAAAGAAGGAAAAGGAGAGAGTAGCTAGGGTTTCTTAATTAAAGAGGAAAATGAGCAAAGCCAAGAGAAAATTTAAGTCACTCAAACACCTAGTTTCTTCCACCGAACTGGAGTAAAAATCGGATAGTTCTATTAGAAATCAGATTTGGATTCCTCAGCTTACAATTGCAAGTAATTCTCTTCTATGTTATATTTTCTTAAGGCAATTCGTACTCCTAGATGGTATTGAGAACATGTTTGAACCATATGTATTGTTTTGCTTTGGAAATGTATTGAATAGAATATATGACTTATCACAATTTAAGTACTATTGTTATGGACCATGGCACAACTGTTAAATGTGTCATTCTTTGGACCCAGACACAGGGGTTAAATATGTCATCCATTGGACCCAGACACATGGGTTAAATGTAATACCCATGTTCTTAAAGTAAGGGTAAAGAAGTAATTTGATAGATATGACATGGAATTAAAATAATATATATATGAAAGATTTACTATTGAAAACGGACACTTGGACACTTGACGTCTAGGTGGTCGTTTGTGGATTATAAGGGAAAAAAAAGGGGAGGCCAACACCTGGACATTGGCTGCCCAACATGCAAAATGGGCATGTTGGACAACAAGGAGAAATTGTGGCAGTGAAATGGTTTTATTATAAGAATTTAATTTATTGTTTTGTTTTATTTTTTCTTACCAAATCCTATTTGGTTTTCTTCTTTCTTCAATTCAAATTTCTTAGCAAAAAATTATAAAGAAAATTTCTCCAATATCAGTCATTCAATTACAATAGCAAGATATCATCATAATTGAGGTGTTGGCGATTAGCAATCTCAAAAAATTGCTGAAAGGAACAGGAAAGGCAAGGAGGTGATCAACGGGTAGCTTTAAGTGCTACGTGATGAGTTAGATTTACTTTTAGTAATCGAAACCAATAAAAATATAAATTTATGATATTTAGATAAATGAGTGAATTAGAATGATTTAATGACGTATTTTCTATTATATATGAAAATTGATTGATTTATTGATTAGAAATTAGAAAGTCTGTTGAATATTAATTATATAAGAATTTATATTTTAAAAAAGGATTGATGAATGAAAAATATGTTGAGAAGTTTTATGAAATTTATGAAAAATATGATTGAAAAGTTGATATGATATATGAGGAGACAATTTAATAAATATGATAAAAAAATAAATTTTGAGATATAGCTAGATAATTGAATTAAATGCTTTGATGTATGTTTGCTTGCATATTATTGCTCATATGCATAAATGGGAAGACCAGGAAGGCAGTTAGTCTGATTGAAAAGAATATTATTGCTCATATACATAAAAGAAAAGACCAGGAAGGCAACTAGTCTGATTAAAAATAATATTATTGGTATGCATAAAAGGGAAGACTAGAAAGGCAGCTGGTCTGACTGAAAAAAGTATTATTGCTCATATGCATTAAAAGGGAAGACCAGGAATGTGGTTGGTCTGACTAAAAAAAATATTATTGCTCATGCCTAAAAAGGGAAGATGAGGAAGACAGATGGTCTAACGAAAAGAATATTATTTCTCATATGCATAAAAGAAAAGACTAGGAAAGCAACTGGTCTAGTTGAAAAGACCAGGAAGACAGTTGGTCTAGCTGAAAAGACCAAGAAGGCAATTGGTCTAGTTGAAACATGTCGACATGTGGGAAGACATTCCCAGATAATAATATGAAATGATCTGATGAGAAAGAAAGAAAGGTAATTGAAATTCATACATTACATTTGTTTTAAATATTGATTATTATTGATTGAGATACTAATGTATCAGTCTTGATTGTAAAATTATTGATAGATAAATGAGTCTCACAGAGAGACAGATATGATGAGAAAGAAATATTAAAGTATGATATGATAAAAATTATTTGATTATATGTTGTGAACCTCATAACGAGGTAAATAATGTTGTTGAATTGATGATCTCAAGATTATTAAATACATGAGAAATTTTTTTGTTATGTTTGATGATTAATTTAAGAAAAGATTGATAAATGGTTGGAATTATGATATGTGTAGTGATAAGAGAATGTCATTATTGAATTATATGAGATAATAGATGAATAAATATTGGAAGATTATTTGAAAGATTGAATTACTATATGTGAAGAAATAGATGATCAATACTGGTGAATTAGAAACGATTGAATTATATGATGTGACTGGAAGTATATAATCGAGTACTTCTAGTAAATTTAATTCACTGAGCTTGTGAAGCTCACTCCTCATTGTTGAAAATTTTTAGGCAGCAGGCAGGACAATTAGAGTTTAGAGCTGATATCAGAGTAGTTACCATAAGTAAGTCTCATGGTCAAGTCCTCAGACATTGTAAGAAAGAAGAAAGAAAATTTGTAATAAAATATTTTTATGCATTTTTTTTATATTTATATATTATGTCTGATAGGAGAATAATGATGTATATCATCTGAAAAGAGTTGAAGATTGGATGAAAATTTTAATTTCAATTGATGTTTTTTTTATGGTTGCATATATGTGTCATGCTGGGATTTCAATATGTGACGACACTGTCCTGGGGGTGGCCAACCCGAGATGGGTTGTTACAATTTTGGTATCAGAACATTAGGTTTTATAATTCTATAGACTGCATAAAAAGAAAGAAAGTGAAAGATTAAAATAAATTATATTTTATTGCATAGTTTGAGGATGTCGCGTAAACATGGGAGATCTAGAGTTAGAGTTGTTGACCAGAGAGGGTGTGGTAGGCCCCCAATTTTTAGACGAGCTGAGGTTGAGATGAAGACTGAGTTAGAGTGAGTTTCCTAGAATAGAAAGTGTTGATAGTATAATTGATACTAGTAGGGGTGTGAGAGAATTTGGAGTTGAAAGAGATGAGCTAAGATAAGCTCTTACTCATACTGTTGAGAAATTGAATGTAATAGATGATAGAGTTGATAGTCTATAGCATAGACTTGATGAACAAGCTAGAGTAGTGCTTGAGGTTGTTGTAAATCTAGTAATGCTAGACGTTTAAAAGGGGAAAGGCGAGTTTATGCACGAGATGCAGAGAGATTGTTTTGTTCGATATATTAAGTTGAATGATTTGTTGTTTAAAGGATCTATGAATTATTTTGAGCCTGAGCTATGGGTGAAACATGCAGAGAGATTATTTGGTATTTTACCAGTGACTGACAGGCAGAGGGTCTCCTTTGCTTCGTTTAAGTTAGAAGGAGAATCTTTTGAATGGTAGGAGGATACTCTTCCCAGGGTAAGTGCATATGTTGATAGACCTTTAACTTAGAGTAGGTTTAAGGAGGCTTGTTCCTTTATAGATATTGCTCATATACTTTCAGAGCTCAACAGAAAAGAGATTTCATTTATTTGAGGTAAAATATGTTGACTGTGGCTTAGTATGATAGCAGATTTGTAGCATTGTCAAGATTTGTATTGAAAATGGTAGACATAAAAGAGAAGAAGTGTAAGACGTTCCTAGATGGATTATATTTTGAGATTAGATTGAAACTATCTTACATGAGGCATATGAATTATATTAGGTTGGTCGATATATCAATTTAGATTGAGAAAGATGTGATGAAGTTTAAGGGAGAGAGAGAGTGGTTGAAGAGGCTTAGATATGAAGGTTCTAGAGTTAGTAGTAGTATGAGTGTACAAGGTGAGAGACCACCCTAGAGGAGTCGTTCGTGTGAAAAAGACCTATAATGCAGAGTTAGAGGTAAGCTAGATCCATAGCTTATATAATTCAAAATAATGTTTATGGGACCCCTAGATTTGGGAGATAGTTTGTGGGAATTGGAAGTTATGGTAGAGGTGGAAGTGTACTACCTAAGAGATGTGTGGTAATGTGATAGAAAGACTATAATGTGTTATAGATGTAATCAGATAAGATATTTATCCCAGAATTGTCCTAATTTGAGGTGATTTGTATGAAGAAAAGGTGGACATATCAATATTGGTTGATCCTGATGCAACTCATTCTTTTTCATCTAGTGTGTTTATAAAGTATATTGATGTTTATATTAGTCCTTTGATGTCTAATCTTATTGTTGAAATTCCTCGTGAAGATAGAATTATGATTAAAGCTACTTATTGTGGTTGTGTAATCCGTATGGATGATAGAGAGTTTCAGGTTGATTTGTTTTCTTTGAATATGGTTAATTTTGATTTGATTTTAGAGATGAATTGGTTGTCGGCATATCATGTCTGGGTTGATTGTTTTAAGAAAAATGTACTATTCAGGATACTTGGACAGGAGGAGTTTAACTTTAAGGGAAAAACATAAGGTACTTGCCAACTGTCTTATTTCTACACTGACTGCTAGTAGATGGTTGAAGAAGGGTTGTGATGGGCATTTGGTGTATGTGGCGGATTCTAGAAAGGAGATTAGGAATTTAGAAGAAATCTTAGTAGTGAAAGACTTTTTTGATGTGTTTCTTGAGGAGTTGTTTGGTTTGCCTCCCAACAGGGAGATTGAGTTTTCTATTGAGGTGATTCAGAGATCAACACCCATATCTATAGCACCTTATAGAATGACACTGGTTGAGTTGAGAGAATTGAAAGTTCAACTTCAGCAGTTGCTAGATAAACAATTTATTTGACCTAGTATGCCACCTTACGGAGCCCTTGTGTTATTTGGAAAGAAGAACGATAGTACGATGAGGTTGTGTATTGATTTTAGACAGTTGAATAAGATCACCATTAAGAATAAATATCCTTTTCCCAGGATAGATGATTTATTCGAGCAGTTACAGGGGGCTAGGGTGTTTTCTAAGATAGACTTGAGATCGGGTTATCATCAGTTGAGAATAAAGGAGGGAGACGTGCCTATGACTGCTTTTAGGACACGTTATGGCCATCATGAGTTCCTTGTGATGCCATTTGGGTTGACTAATGCTCTTGCAACATTTATGGATCTAATGAATCGGGTCTTTAAACCATTCTTGGATAGTTTGCGATTGTATTTATTGATGATATTCTGGTATATTCCAAGAATGAAGAGGAATATAGGCAACATTTATAGATAGTGTTGGAAATTCTAAGGAGAGAAAAATTGTATGGAAAGTTCTCTAAGTGTGAGTTTTGGTTGAGTGAAATATATTTCTTAGGGCATGTTGTGTCAGGAGATGGTATAGCAGTTGACCCACAGAAAGTGGAGGCAATGTTGAATTGGGAAAGACCCACTAATGTGACTGAAATTAGAAGCTTTTTGGGGTTGACTGGTTATTATAGGAGGTTTATCCAGGATATTTCAATTATTTCTGGACCATTTACCAGATTGACCAGGAGGAAAGTGAAGTTTATGTGGTTAGAAGAATGTGAGAGGAGTTTCCAGCTGTTGAAAGAGAAATTGACTACTGCTCTGGTATTAGTGCTTCCTTTTGTTGATGAAGGATTTATGGTATATAGTGATGCGTCACATCAAGGGTTGGGATGTGTGTTGATGCAATATAGGAGAGTTATAGCTTATACTTCTAGGCAATTGAAGAATCACAAGAGCAATTACCCGACCCATGATTTAGAATTGGTTGCTATAGTTTTTTCTTTGAAGATTTGGAGACATCATTTGTATGGAGCCGCTTGTGAAATTTTTACTGATCATAAAAGTTTGACACATTTACCTACCCATAAAGAGTTGAATTTGAGGTAGAGGAGGTGGATGGAGTTGATTAGTGACTATGATTGTACAATTCATTGTCATCCAGGGAAGGCTAATGTAGTAGCTGATGCATTGAGTACAAAGTCTATAAAGAGATTAGCTGCTATTGAGAGTCATGATATTAGATTGATGATAGAACTGAGAGAAATGAGGATGCAGTTGAGTATCAGAGATAGAGGAGTATTGATGGCAAATATGGTGGTATAACCTTCTATTATTGATCGCTTATTATGGATGCAGAGTAGAGATAAAGGGATAAAGAAGATCAAACATGAAGTATTGAGTGGGAAGCCGACTGGGTTCAGAATTAGAGAAGATGGTATGGTAGTATTGGGATAAAGTTTGTGTTCCCAATGATGTTGAGATGAGAAAGGAGATACTATGAGAGGCTCATGATTTTGTGTATTCTATGCACTCGGATAAGATGTACAGGGGGTTGAGACAAAATTATTGGTGGTCAGGGATGAAGAAGGATATAGCTGAGTATATTTCTAGATGTTTGATTTGTCAACAAGTGAAATATGAGAATAGACATCCAACAGGTTTATTACAGCCTCTTCCAGTACCTGAATGGCCATGGGAGAATGTAAGTATGGATTTTGTTTCTGGTTTTCCCCGTATCCAAAGAGTTCATGATGCTGTATGGGTTATAGTGGATAAAATTTCTAAATCTTCGCATTTCCTTACTATTAAAACTAGTTAGAGTCCCGAAAAGTTGGCGAAATTATATGTAGCAGAAATTGTGAGACTATATGGAATACATTTAAGCATTGTATCAGATAGAGATTATAGATTTACTTCTAGATTTTGGAGGGGTTTTCAGGAAGCTATAGGTATGCAATTGCAATTTAGTATAACATTTCATCCACAAACTGATGGGTAGACAGAGAGAATCACTAGAATACTAGAAGATATGCTGAGGGCAAGTATATTGAGTTTTTTAGTGAGTTGGGATGCTTATTTATCTTTGATCGAGTTTGCATATAATAACCAGTATCAAAATAGTATTGGAATGGCACCATTTGAGGCTTTATATGGTAGAAGGTGCAGAACTCCAGTATGTTGGGAAGAAGTTGAAGAAAGAAAGGTATTTGGTCCAGAAATGATAGATTTGATTACTGAGAGGATCAAACTGGTTGGAAAGAACCTTAGAGCAGCACAAAACAGACAGAAAGGATATGCTGTCTTGAGTTTTAGGTTGGTGACTGAGTGTTTTTGAAGATATCTCCGTGGAAGGGTGTATTGAGAATTAAAAAGAGAGGAAAGTTGAGTTCGAGATTTGTGGAGCCATATGAGGTGCTTGAAAGAGTTAGACCAGTAACATATAGATTGAATTTGTCTCAAGAGTTAAAGCAATTACACAAAGTGTTTCATGTGTCACTTTTGAGAAAGTGTTTACATGATGAACCCCATAGTATTCTGAATCAGGCTGTAGAACTTCAGGAAGATTTGACCTTTATGCAAGTACCAGTCATAATTCTAGGCAGAAAAAAACAAGTCTTGCATAATAAAGTTATTCCTTTGATTCAAGTATTATGGCAGAACAAAGATGTTGAAGAAATTACTTGGGAGCATGAGGCAAGAATGAGGAAAGAGTACCCCCAACTTTTTCATGAGTCAGGTAAGAAAATTTCAGGGATGAAATTTTTATAAGGTGGGTAGAACTGTAATACCCGTGTTCTTAAAGTAAGGGTAAATAAGTAATTTGATATGGAATTAAAATAATATATACATGAAAGATTTACTATTAAAAAGAAAAAAAAGAAAAAAAGAAAAAAAAATGGGGAGGGCCAGCACTTGGACGTCCAGGTGTTGGCTGCCCAACATGCAAAATGGGCATGTTGGACAACAAGGAGAAATGGTGGCAGTTAAACAGTTTTATTATGAGAATTTAATTTTTTGTTTTGTTTTATTTTTTCTCACCAAATCCTGTTTGGTTTTCTTATTGCTTCAATTCAAATTTCTTAGTAATATAAAGAAAATTTCTCCAATATTAAAGATAGTATAGTCATTCAATTACAATAGTAAGACTTCATCATAATTGAGATGTTGGTGATCAACAATCTCAAAGAAATTGCTGAAAGGAGTAGGAAAGGCAAAGAGGTGATATTTGAATAAATGGGTGAATTATAATGATTTAACGACTTATTTTCTGTTATATATGAAAATTGATTGATTTATTGATTAGGAATTAGAAAGTATGTTCAATATTAATTATATAAGAATTTATATTTTAAAAAAGGATGGATGAATGAAAAATATGTTGAGAAGTTTTATGAAATTTTTGAAAAATATGATTGAAAAGTTGATATGATATATGGGGAGACAAGTTAATAAATATGATAAAAATAATAAATTTTGAGAAAGATCTAGATAATTGAATTGAATGATTTGATGTATGCTTGCTTGCATATTATTGCTCATATGCATAAATAGAAAGACCAGGAAGGCAACTAGTATAACTAAAAAAAATATTATTGCTCATATACATAAAAGAAAAGACCAGGAAGGTAGTTGATTTGATTGAAAAGAATATTATTGCTCATATGTATACAAGGGAAGACCAGGAAAGCAACTGGTTTGACTGAAAATAATATTATTGTTCATATGCATAAAAGGGAAGACCAGGAAAGCAGCTGGTCTGACTGAAAAGAATATTATTGCTCATATGCATAAAAGAAAAGACTAGGAAGGCAATTGGTCTAGCTGAAAAGACCAGGAAGGCAGCTGTTCTAGCTGAAACATGTCGATATGTGGGAATACATTCCCAGATAATAATATGAAATGATCTGATGAGAAAGAAAAAAAGGTAATTTAAATTCATGCATTACATTTGTTTTAAATATTGATTATTATTGATTGAGATACTAAAGTATCAGTCTTGATTGTGAAATTATTGATAGATAAATGAGTCTCACAGAGAGACAAATATGATGAGAAAAAAATATGAAAGTATGATATGATAAAAACTATTTGATTAATTGATTACATTATGTGAACCTCATAACGAGGTAAATAATGATGTTGAATTGATAATCTCAAGATTATTAAATACATGAGAAAAAAATTGATATGTTTGATGATTAATTTAAGAAGAGATTGATAAATGGTTGGAATTATGATATGCATAGTGATAAGAGAATGTTATTATTGAATTATATGAGATAAGAGATGAATGAATATCGAAAGATTATTTGAAAGACTGAATTACTATATGTGAAGAAATAGATGATCAATATTGGTGAATTAGAAACGATTGAATTATATGATGTGACCGAAAGTATATAATAGAGTACTTCTAGGAAATTTAATTCACCGAGCTTGTGAAGCTCACTCCTCATTGTTCAAAATTTTCAGGCAATGGACAGGGCAGATAGAGTTTAGAGCTTATATCAGAGTAATTACCTTAAGTAAGTCTCGTGGTCAAGTCCTCAAACACTGTAAAAAAGAAGAAAGAAAATTTGCAATAAAATCTTTTCATGCATTTTGTTATATTTATATATTGTTTCTGAGAGGAGAATGATGATGTATCTCCTCTGAAAAGAGTTGAGGATTGGATGGAATTTTTAATTTCAGTTGATGTATTTTTTTTATGGTTGCATATATGTGTCATGTTGGGATTTCAAAACGTGACGACACCTTCTCGAGGGTGGCCAACCCGAGATGGGTCGTTACATTAAATGTGTCATCCTTTGGACCCAAGCATAGGGGTCAAATGTGTCATTATTTAGACCCAGACACAGGGGTTAAATGTGTTGGCTTTTGGGTCTCATCACCAGACTAAGGGTCACATTTATGAATGGTTTGAATGTAAATCAATGTATTGTTGCTGATGAATTCTGAAGCTCATAGCTAATAACTTGATTTCTACTGTTTAAATTGTTTCTACTCTCTTGCACAAATTGTGTTGAAATTTTTGCTTGGCCGAGAATTTCTTATTTGGCTTTGAGATCAATAGTTTTGTTTAATTGTACAAATGATATTTAAAGTAAGAATTAGGACTGATCCAGGGAAGTATTCATGAGGAGTTCAAGAATTATTTTGTTTAGTTAATGAATAAAAGATGTTAATTATGGTTGAACCTAAATTAAAATATCGTTATTGATATTTGCCTAAGACTACTTAACCTTCGAAATTGTTGATAATTGTTGAGTTTTGAAAATTTTACCATTTATATATTGTGGGGTACTTTTGGTAATCGATGTTTTACCTTATGAGTTTTGTTTTGATATTTGGTTTTTGGTTGATTATTCCAAAGATGTTTATTATGGTATCAAAGTGTAGGACTTATTGTAATATGGTATAATACGGATTGTGATTATGTTGCACTTGAAACTTTTGGTTTAAATTTCGGATCGTGACACCACTACTCTTCTTTTTTTTTTTCTCTGGAAACTAACCTTAAGAAGATCACTGAGTTCTCAACCTGTCTCATGTCAATGGCTCAAAATCCAAAATCCCACTTGTCTCTTTGTTTTCTCTCATATTCTTGTTCAAATTTTCCTTGCTTTCTCTTTATAAAGCAGTTATTTCCCTCTCAAAACCAAACTCGGGTATAGTTCCATCACGGACCTCAATGGTATTCACATGCAACACTTCTTATTCTGGTTCAATGTGGACAGATCAAGGTCGATTTGCCATTGTCTGATTCGATTTATTTTTAGGCAGCGTTCATGAACAAGAAGCTTGATTTGGGTCTGTTCAAGACTGTTCATTCTTCCTATCAAGGGATCTCTAATTCTCGTGGGGATTCGTGGAAACAGGCTATTGAGGTATTGTAATTTTTTTAGATTAATTGACCGCTGATTATGAGTTTAGGTATGAGATTGAGAGATAAGAACGACAGAGATTGTCACAGATGATGTCACCGGTGGTAGCGGTAGATCTGATCTTTGAATTTTTTTTTTATATAATTTTCTTACCTTTTTTTTTTATGACCATAAAAATATCCACTTTCTGATCTTTTCTTGTTATTTTTTTTTTCCTTTTGTTTAATTGGAGTGAAGAGAAAAAATAAATTGTGGTGGATTGGTGATAATGTCATTATAGTGCTTCTCGGCGGTGTTATCATTTCATTTTTTTGTCATCTCTCTATTTTGGTGATAAGGAAAATTTCCAGTAGATTGCTGGTTGCTTTGATTTTTCCTTTTGAAATTGTTTTTTGTGTTATAGGTCTGCTTGCAGTAGATTGGTGGGGTTTCCTTGATTGGTACTTTTGTAGTAGATTGGTGGTTTTTCCTTTTGTTTTGTGGTTTTCTTTTTCAAGCAACTTTTAAAAAAAAGTCTTTCATGGACGTGTTGCAAGTCTTGTCTATTGGGAGGAAGAGTTGGTTTTTGCTTGCTGCTTTTTTACAAGTTCGCCTAGATTGGTCTATCTTCATATGTTGGGGGGTGCCTTTTTCTCCTACGGGGTTGCTGCTGCTTCACATTTTAGTTTTGCAAGTTGTTATTGTTGCCCTTGGTGGTTGTATTTCAGTTTCATGGTATCTTTTTGTTATTGTTCTTGCTGGTGTTAGTGGCATTTTGGATGGTGTTGGTAAGTTGGTTTTTATTTGATATTTGTACTTATTGAATTGGTTGATGCTTGCTTATATAGTAATAAACTCTTATGTTGTTTACAAAAAAAGAAAGGGAAATGGTAGTTGATGGAGGTAGAAGATGATAGTGATGAAGAAGATAAAAAGGAAATGGCAATTTGGACATTTTAATCAATAATAAGGTTTTAAGCTAATTCAACGCCTAGGTGGGTGTTGAGGTGCAAATACATTTAAATTGAAATAAAAAATTAAGCAACCAAACTAATTAATCTACTGAATTAAGAGGTCTGAGGTTGTTTGGCAATCCATCCTTCTTGGTATAGATAAGTAATATCCATTAATTGGTTAAGCTCACTATCACTTAATTTCTTCATCCATGGCACGCGTTGAGAAGTGTCTGCTCCTCGTCCACTACAATCTGCCTCTATTTACGTAAAACTACCTCTGCGCAAATCAATTTTGTTGATGCTGAAAATCTATTGCTAAGCTAGAGGCTCCATGTCCGACATCCTACACAAATAACAAGGGGTAAATTAAAGAGTCATCGGAGGAGAGGGGGTGCTGCCTTAGAGGACTCTTCGACGCCATTGTTAGTATAAGGTTTTGAGAAAATGGAAAGAGTTATGATATCAGTGTTTTAGTGATGAGCTTGAATTTTTGAAGATGAGATTGGATTCACATACCTTGGACCTTTTATAGTGATTCAAAGGCCACGTTCTCAAGATGGCGCGATCCCTGAGATCCCACTCCTCTGACGAGGTCTTTTCGTGTGTTCAGAGATGGCTTAATATTTAAAATTAAGCTTACACTTCTGCACAGGGGGAGTCCGTGAGTGACGATGGCTTCGTCAATTGCTCGTCCGTGTGTCGTCCGATCATTGGAGGGGAGGTTTCTATGTGTCATCAGGCTATTAGAGGGTGAATTATTGATGTGGCCATATGTCTCTCGATCATTGGAAGTGAGTGCTATCCATGTGTCATTAGGCTATTGAAGGGTGAATTTATTTGCTACATCAAAGGCTACCCACTTCCTTAAGTGCATATATGTGCTTAAGGAAGTATAGTAGAGCTTCGTGTCGTTGGTTGCGTGGTTTGGCCTGTAAGGCCTAGGGCCGATCATATGGACCTTAGTCAAAATGCTCGGTCTTAGAGGTGTGGGGGCTGAGCATATGAACAGCTGTCAAAATGCTCGGCCTTGGAAACATGGGACTGAGGATTTGAGCAACAGTCAAAATGCTTGGATTTGGTGACGTGGGATCGAGCATTTGAGCCTTAGTCAAAATGCTCGGCCTTGGCGACGTGAGACTGAGTATTTGAGCCTCAGTCAAAATGCTCGGCCTTGGAGATTTTTTAGAGACGTGGGATCGAGAATATGAGGCTAAGTCAAAAAGCTCGGCTTTGGAGATTTTCTGGAGACGTGGGACCGAGCATATGAGGCTAACTCAAAATGCTTGGCCTTGGAGATTTTTAGGAGACGTTGGACCGAGCATATGAGGCTTATTCAAAATGCTCGGCCTTGGAGATTTTCTGGAGACGTGCGACTGAGCATATGAGGCTAAGTCAAAATGCTCAGCCTTAGAGATTTTCTAGAGACAGGGGATCGAGTATATGAGGGTAAGTTAAAATACTCGACCTTGGAGATTTTTTGGAGACGTGAGGCTGAGTGTATGAGGCTAAGTTAAAATGCTCGGCCTTGGAGATTTTCTAGAGATGTGGGACCGAGCATATGAGGCTTAGTCAAAATTCTAAGTCTTGGAGGGAGCGTCCGCACTAATGCTAGGGCTCTCCAAAGGTGTGCACACTAATGTTTGGCCTCAGAAGCGATGTGCGCACTGATGCTGGAGTTCTCTAAGGGTGTGCGCACTGACGTCAGGGCTCGGAGGGGGCATTCGCACTGATGCTCGGCCTCTCTGAGTGTGTGCGCACTAACGCCAAGGCTTGGAGGCAGCGTGTGCACTGCTGGTCAGCCTTTTTGAGTGTGTGTGCACTGACACCAGGGCTCTGGGGGAGAGTGCGTACTAATGCTGAGGCTCTCAAAGGGTGTGAGCACTGATGTTGGGGCTCTTCAAGGGTGTGTGCACTAATGTCAGGGCTCAGAGAGAGCGTGCGCACTGATTTTCGGCCTCTCCAAGTGTGTGGGCACTAATGCCAAGGCTCGGGGAGAGCATGCACACCGATGCTGGGGCTCTCAAAGGGTGTGTGAACTGACTCTAGGGCTCGGAGAGAGAGTGCGCACTGATAGTCCGCCTCTTTGAGTATGTGTGCATTGATGCAATTGCTTGGAGGGAGCATGCGCACTGATGCTGGGGCTCTCCGAGAGTGTGAGCACTGACGCCAAGGCTTAGAGGGAGCGTGTGCACTCATGCTTGGCCTAGGAGAGAGCATGCACACTGATGCTGGGGCTCTTCGAGGGTGTGTGCATTGATGCTAGGGCTCTCCAAGATTGTGCGCACTGACGCCAGGGCTCGGAGAGAGCATGCGCACTGATGCTCGACCTCTCCGAGCGTGTGTGCATTGATGCTAGGGCTTGGAGGGAGCATGCGCACTAATGCTAGGGCTCTCTAAGGGTGTGTGCACTGATGCTGGGGCTTTTCGGTTATGTGCATACTGATGTTAGGGCTTTTTGAGGGTGTGCGCACTGACGCCAGGGCTCAGAGGGAGCGTGCGCACTGATACTCAACCTCTCTATGTGTGTGCAGCTTGACACTAGGGCTCAGAGGGAGCATTAGCACCGATTCTCGGCCTCTTCGAGTGTGTGCGCACTGATGCTAGGGCTTAGAGGAAGCATGCACACTAATGCTCAGCTTCTCCGAGTGTGTGCGCACTAATGCCGAAAATCTCCTGCTGAGCTGGAGGCTCCTTGTTCGACGTCCTGCACAAATAGTGAGGGGTAAACTAAAGAGTCATCGGAGGGGAGGGGGGTGGTGCCTCCGAGGATTCTCCGATGCCTTTGTTTGTACAAGGTTTTGAGAAAATGGAGAGAGTTATGATATCGATTTTTTAGTGATGAGCTTAAATTTTTTAAGATGGGATTGGATTCACAAACCTTGGGGCTTTTATAGTGATTCAGAGGCAAGTTGAGCACGTGCTCGGGATGACACGATCCCTAAGATCCCGCTCCTCCAGTGAAGGGTCTTGTTGTGTGTTCAGGGATGGCTTAATCTCTGAAATCACACTTACACTTCTGCACAGGGGGAGTCCATGAGTGACGATGGCTTCGTCAACTGCTCATCCACGTGTCGTCCGGTCATTGGAAGGGAGTTGACCATGTGTCATCAGGCTATTGGAGAGTGAATTATTCGTGTGGCCACGTGTCACCCGGTCATTTGAAGTGAGCGTTATCCACGTGTCACCAGGCTACTGGAGGGTGAATTTATTGGCTGCATCAAATTTAATTGGTTGCAAAGTCAAATAATAAATGTCATATTCAAATCTTAGTGATACTATCACTAAACCTCTCTATATTTTAGTAATTGTTTCAATGTCTCTTCTAAATTTTAAAATCGATCAAATATAACTCTATTTTTAAGAATCTTTATTTCCAATTTTCCTTTCTAATTATATTTTTGACTAAATTTAAAACAATGTACACATCTTTGCACACGTGCGACATTCACGGTACACTCATATGACTCTCAAAGTCAACTAAGTGATTGTTGAAATGTGAAAAGACAAAAATACCCTTCTCTCTTTCTTTATTTTCCCTTCCCTTGAATCAATGTTATGCTTACACTCTGAAATCTCTAAAATCACGCTTACACTTTTGCATAGGAGGAGTCTGTGAGTGACGATGGCTTCGTCAACTGGTCATCCATGTGTCGTTCGGTCATTGGAAGAGAGTTGTCCATGTGTCATCAGCTATTGGAGGGTGAATTGTTGGTGTGGCCATATGTCACCCGGTCATTGGAAGTGAGTACTATCCACGTGTCACTAGTGGAGGGTGAATTTATTCACTACATCAAATTTAATTGGTAGCAAAGTCAAATAATAAATGTCATATTCAAATCTTAGTGATACTATCACTAAACCTCTTTATATTTTAGTAATTGTTTCAATGTCTCTTCTAAATTTTAAAATCGATCAAATATAACTCTATATTTTTAAGAATCTTTATTTCCAATTTTCCTTTCTAATTATATTTTTCACTAAATTTAAAACAATGTCATATGTTGCACACGTGCGACTTTTACGGTACACTCATATGACTCTCAAAGTCAACAAAGTGATTGTTAAAATGTGAAAAGACAAAAATACATTTCTCTCTTTCTTTATTTTCTCTTCCCTTGAATCAATGTTATGCTTACACTATGAAATCTTTGAAATCACGCTTGCACTTCTGCACAGGGGGAGTCCGTGAGTGACGATGGCTTTGTCAACTACTCATCCACGTGTCGTTCGGTCATTGGAGGAGAGTTGTCCATGTGTCATCAGGATATTGGAGGGTGAATTATTGGTGTAGCCACGTGTCGCCCGGTCATTGGAAGTGAATGTTATTCACACGTCACCAGGCTACTGGAGGGTGAATTTATTCGGTACATCAAATTTAATTGGTAGCAAAGTCAAATAATAAATGTCATATTCAAATCTTAGTGATACTATCACTAAACCTCTCTATATTTTAGTAATTGTTTCAATGTCTCTTCTAAATTTTAAAATGGATCAAATATAACTCTATATTTTTAAGAATCTTTATTTCCAATTGTCCTTTCTAATTATATTTTTGACTAAATTTAAAACAATATACATATGTTTGCACACATGTGACATTCACGGTACACTCATATGACTCTCAAAGTTAACTAAGTGATTGTTGAAATGTGAAAAGACAAAAATACCCTTCTCTCTTTCTTTATTTTCTCTTCCATTGAATCAATGTTATGCCCAAACGGGTGTACAAACACATGTGTACCATTTCAAATATGATCAGAAATGTGACCAAAATAGTTTATTGAAAACACTCTTAAAACAGATGGTCATGTTTGATCGATTTTAAAACTTATTAAAATAGTGGTCGAAATGCAAGGGAGTTTGATGATAATATTTTTAAATCTTGCTTTAAAAATTATTATTTATTAAAATAAAATTCTGTATGCTCAACATCTTAATCCAAATTAAAATTAATTAACTTACTCGTGGTTGCGGTATAACATAGCATCCCAACCAGCAGGCAGCACAATGTCTGAACATACCGATTGATAGAAAATCACTCTTGAATAAGGTCCCCAGGTTCTGCCAAGATAAGTTTTACCAGACCCAGAAAGTGAACAATTTTTAAACACGAACCCACTTGGATCATCTGATGATTCCCTTTTCTGTGCTGTTATATAACCATATGAGTATTCAGGAGCAAATGTTCCTATATTCAGGTTTATTGCACATTTCTACACATTATCAAGGGAAAAAAAATTTAATCAATTATTTTAGTAATTTATTTAAAAATTAATATAGAAATTGTTAATGATTACTAATTAATTCCTTTGCACAAAGACAAACCTCATAGATAGATTGGGCATCGCCAAATATGAAATCTACTTCACCTTCAATGTAACATTCATGAAAGAAATGCCGCCCTCTTACATCAAACAAGTATCTTGCATCCCCAAAAATGCACAATGATAAAAAATAGATTTATCTCCATATATTCTTGCCGCCACTGCTTGTATCATTTTCATCTTGTTAAGCTTCAGTACTGGTCGTTGATATGTATTCTGTCAAAATAAAAAAAATAAAGCACATAATTAAGCATATGAAATGTCGTTCGTGCTAGTAAAAAAATTAAGTTTTTGTCAGTATGAAATTGGAATTAGAGTGAAATTAATCATGTTTTTTTTTTTAACATGGAAAAAAGGTATATTTTCTTCAAATTCTAATTCCAACTGTCAATTTCATATCACCAAACACAATGTTAAGGTAAAATATAATTGTATCCCTCATATTTGATAATATCAACTGCCTAATCCCGATCAAGTCTTAAAATTAAGATGAATTCATCATACCGTTAAACTTTTTTTAACAAAATAAAAAACGGAAAAAGCTTTTTTTATAGAGAAAAACGAAAATACTCTTCAATTATTATCCATTACATATATATAACAAACAACTCACATACTCATGGTTAGTTATTTTAGATATAATTATTACCTCAATTAAAACTTAAGGACAAATATTTTTTTTCCCAAAATTTGACATTAAATTGTAATTATTTATTTTACTAAAAAAATATAGATGCAATAAAAATATATAAATATAAGTTCTAAAACGTAATGGGAGCAAATAAATTAGATAAAATATATGCATGCAATGTGCGACACGTATACATAGTATTACATAGTTACATACCGCAAAGGTGATGCCTTTAGCAACAATATTATCAGGGAATGAAGTGAAAGTTGCGCTTTGATCCGTCTTCTCATGGTCGCTCCATTCAATGCTTGTCGACTTACTACCAGCTCCTTCGAGATAAATGCATGACTTAGCTTTAGGAATTGTAACTTTCTCCCTGAAACCCATAAAAAATTCCTAAAATTACAATTATATATAATTGAATATATAGGTTTTGCAAGTTAAAAAAGGTAAATAATGATGAATATTACTGATATTTTCCAGAGAAAATTTAGATACGTATCCTTGTGAAGTGAAATTGAATCAATGGCAGCTTGAATGGTTGTGAAGTTTCCATGGCCCGACTGATCAATACTTATTGTATACGCGACTTTATATGGATCGGAATCATTTAATGTACAATCCAAGATTGTAGAGAGACGAGTACTGAAACAAAGCAATATGCTCAAGATGAAAAAGAATGAAAGTGGATAGAGACAGTAGTACCCCATTTTCTTTCCCTGCTTAAATCGATACTAATGTCAGAAAATCTGATGTTTAAGGTTTTGATTTTTTAGAACAACATATATGCTGAATATATAGAATATGCGATGATAATATTCAAGAAGCAGCATAACAAAAAAAAGAAATAAATAGGTTTCCAATTGTGCTGATACCAAGAGATTATTAACCCCACAGATATATATATGGCAGTGAAATGCATGCATCGATCCACAGGTCCTGTTTACGACCAAAGCTTTTTATCCATAGGTTCCGTTTCCAATTGTCCAGTTTGTTAGAACTTAAATATAATCTAAACATGCTAAACAACTTAAATAGCATATAGATTAAATGCAGAATTATAAAGACCGTAAACATACCTCCGGCCATTGAAGCTTTTCACTTACACAATCCACTATTCTCTCGATATTAATTCTTCTAGACTCTCAGAACTCTCTTCAATTTGATGGTGTATGAAAGAAAAATGAGTAGTACCGAGTCTAGGGACCAAACCTATATTTATACATGTTCTTTCATCAAGAACGTTAATCCGTATTCCATACGCTTGTTACCACAATCAATGGATGGCCAAAGGGTTAAACATGGACTATATATAGGTTGGTTACATATACCTTAAGCTCTCAATACAACCATTGAGAATATGAACCAACATACCTTAAGCATATACCTTGTGTTTTCTCTCTAACAGTCTAACCTTTCATATGCTCAATGGTTATCCTATTTATAGGAGAAATGCACTAAGAATAATTGAATTAATTTAGCCACAATTAATTCTTAGTGGAGTATAATTGCCTCCACTTAATTGCTACAATTAATGCTTGAATTTATTATATTTACCTCCATTTAATTGCCACAATTAATGCTTGAATTTATTACATCTACCTCCACTTAATTTCCACAATTAATGCTTGAATTTATTTGGCCACAATTAATTCTTTGTGGAGCTTAATGGCCTTCACTTAATGGCCACAATTGACTCCACCATATTGAAATGACCTCCACTTAATGGCCATCATGAATTTATCACATTCTCCCACTTGGTCCATATGTTTAACCTAACTTAAACCCATTGATGTATTTTTAAGAAGTAAATACATGAATCATGGCGATAAGTCCTCTAAGAGTGAGTATTACCTTCCATGTATTACGATGCATTTAATTCCTCAAGTATTATTCTTCATGTGGTAACATTTAATAGCGAGGGGTAAACTAAAGAGTCATCGGAGGGGAGGGGGGTGGTGCCTCCGAGGATTCTCCGATGCCTATGTTTGTACAAGGTTTTGAGAAAATGGAGAGAGTTATGATATCAGTTTTTTAGTGATGAGCTTAAATTTTTTAAGATGGGATTGGATTCACAAACCTTGGGGCTTTTATAGTGATTCAGAGGCAAGTTGAGCACGTGCTCGGGATGACACGATCCCTAAGATCCCACTCCTCCAGTGAAGGGTCTTGTTGTGTGTTCAGGGATGGCTTAATCTCTGAAATCACACTTACACTTCTGCACAGGGGGAGTCCGTGAGTGACGATGGTTTCGTCAACTGCTCATCCACGTGTCGCCCGGTCATTTGAAGTGAGTGTTATCCACGTGTCACCAGGCTATTGGAGGGTGAATTTATTGGCTGCATCAAATTTAATTGGTTGCAAAGTCAAATGATAAATGTCATATTCAAATCTTAGTGATACTATCACTAAACCTCTCTATATTTTAGTAATTGTTTCAATGTCTCTTCTAAATTTTAAAATCGATCAAATATAACTCTATTTTTAAGAATCTTTATTTCCAATTGTCCTTTCTAATTATATTTTTGACTAAATTTAAAACAATGTACACATCTTTGCACACGTGCGACATTCACGGTACACTCATATGACTCTCAAAGTTAACTAAGTGATTGTTGAAATGTGAAAAGACAAAAATACCCTTCTCTCTTTCTTTATTTTCCCTTCCCTTGAATCAATGTTATGCTTACACTCTGAAATCTCTAAAATCACGCTTACACTTTTGCATAGGAGGAGTCTGTGAGTGACGATGGCTTCGTCAACTGGTCATCCATGTGTCGTTCGGTCATTGGAAGAGAGTTGTCCATGTGTCATCAGCTATTGGAGGGTGAATTGTTGGTGTGGCCATATGTCACCCGGTCATTGGAAGTGAGTACTATCCACGTGTCACTAGTGGAGGGTGAATTTATTCACTGCATCAAATTTAATTGGTAGCAAAGTCAAATAATAAATGTCATATTCAAATCTTAGTGATACTATCACTAAACCTCTTTATATTTTAGTAATTGTTTCAATGTCTCTTCTAAATTTTAAAATCGATCAAATATAACTCTATATTTTTAAGAATCTTTATTTCCAATTTTCCTTTCTAATTATATTTTTCACTAAATTTAAAACAATGTCATATGTTGCACACGTGCGACTTTTACGGTACACTCATATGACTCTCAAAGTCAACAAAGTGATTGTTGAAATGTGAAAAGACAAAAATACATTTCTCTCTTTCTTTATTTTCTCTTCCCTTGAATCAATGTTATGCTTACACTATGAAATCTTTGAAATCACGCTTGCACTTCTGCACAGGGGGAGTCCGTGAGTGACGATGGCTTTGTCAACTACTCATCCACGTGTCGTTCGGTCATTGGAGGAGAGTTGTCCATGTGTCATCAGGATATTGGAGGGTGAATTATTGGTGTAGCCACGTGTCGCCCGGTCATTGGAAGTGAATGTTATTCACACGTCACCAGGCTACTGGAGGGTGAATTTATTCGGTACATCAAATTTAATTGGTAGCAAAGTCAAATAATAAATGTCATATTCAAATCTTAGTGATACTATCACTAAACCTCTCTATATTTTAGTAATTGTTTCAATGTCTCTTCTAAATTTTAAAATGGATCAAATATAACTCTATATTTTTAAGAATCTTTATTTCCAATTGTCCTTTCTAATTATATTTTTGACTAAATTTAAAACAAAATACATATGTTTGCACACATGTGACATTCACGGTACACTCATATGACTCTCAAAGTTAACTAAGTGATTGTTGAAATGTGAAAAGACAAAAATACCCTTCTCTCTTTCTTTATTTTCTCTTCCATTGAATCAATGTTATGCCGAAACGGGTGTACAAACACATGTGTACCATTTCAAATATGTTCAGAAATGTGACCAAAATAGTTTATTGAAAACACTCTTAAAACAGATGGTCCTGTTTGATCGATTTTAAAACTTATTAAAATAGTGGTCGAAATGCAAGGGAGTTTGATGATAATATTTTTAAATCTTGCTTTAAAAATTATTATTTATTAAAACAAAATTCTGTATGCTCAACATCTTAATCCAAATTAAAATTAATTAACTTACTCGTGGTTGCGGTATAACATAGCATCCCAACCAGCAGGCAGCACAATGTCTGAACATACCGATTGATAGAAAATCACTCTTGAATAAGGTCCCCAGGTTCTGCCAAGATAAGTTTTACCAGACCCAGAAAGTGAACAATTTTTAAACACGAACCCACTTGGATCATCTGATGATTCCCTTTTCTGTGCTGTTATATAACCATATGAGTATTCAGGAGCAAATGTTCCTATATTCAGGTTTATTGCACATTTCTACACATTATCAAGGGAAAAAAAATTTAATCAATTATTTTAGTAATTTATTTAAAAATTAATATAGAAATTGTTAATGATTACTAATTAATTCCTTTGCACAAAGACAAACCTCATAGATAGATTGGGCATCGCCAAATATGAAATCTACTTCACCTTCAATGAAACATTCATGAAAGAAATGCCGCCCTCTTACATCAAACAAGGTATCTTGCATCCCCAAAAATGCACAATGATAAAAAGTAGATTTATCTCCATATATTCTTGCCGCCACTGCTTGTATCATTTTCATCTTGTTAAGCTTCAGTACTGGTCGTTGATATTTATTCTGTCAAAATAAAAAAAAAGCACATAATTAAGCATATGAAATGTCGTTCATGCTAGTAAAAAAATTAAGTTTTTGTCAGTATGAAATTGAAATTAGAGTGAAACTAATCATGTTTTTTTTTTAACATGGAAAAAAGGTATATTTTCTTCAAATTCTAATTTCAACTGTCAATTTCATATCACCAAATACAATGTTAAGGTAAAATATAATTGTATCCCTCATATTTGATAATAACAACTGCCTAATCCCGATCAAGTCTTAAAATTAAGATGAATTCATCATACCGTTAAACTTTTTTTAACAAAATAAAAAACGGAAAAAGCTTTTTTTATAGAGAAAAACGAAAATACTCTTCAATTATTATCCATTACATATATATAACAAACAACTCACATACTCATGGTTAGTTATTTTAGATATAATTATTACCTCAATTAAAACTTAAGGACAAATATTTTTTTTCCCAAAATTTGACATTAAATTGTAATTATTTATTTTACTAAAAAAATATAGATGCAATAAAAATATATAAATATAAGTTCTAAAACGTAATGGGAGCAAATAAATTAGATAAAATATATGCATGCAATGTGCGACACGTATACATAGTATTACATAGTTACATACCGCAAAGGTGATGCCCTTAGCAACAATATTATCAGGGAATGAAGTGAAAGTTGCGCTTTGATCCGTCTTCTCATGGTCGCTCCATTCAATGCTTGTCGACTTACTACCAGCTCCTTCGAGATAAATGCATGACTTAGCTTTAGGAATTGTAACTTTCTCCCTGAAACCCATAAAAAATTCCTAAAATTACAATTATATATAATTGAATATATAGGTTTTGCAAGTTAAAAAAGGTAAATAATGATGAATATTACTGATATTTTCCAGAGAAAATTTAGATACGTATCCTTGTGAAGTGAAATTGAATCAATGGCAGCTTGAATGGTTGTGAAGTTTCCATGGCCCGACTGATCAATACTTATTGTATACGCGACTTTATATGGATCGGAATCATTTAATGTACAATCCAAGATTGTAGAGAGACGAGTACTGAAACAAAGCAATATGCTCAAGATGAAAAAGAATGAAAGTGGATAGAGACAGTAGTACCCCATTTTCTTTCCCTGCTTAAATCGATGCTAATGTCAGAAAATCTGATGTTTAAGGTTTTGATTTTTTAGAACAACATATATGCTGAATATATAGAATATGCGATGATAATATTCAAGAAGCAGCATAACAAAAAAAAGAAATAAATAGGTTTCCAATTGTGCTGATACCAAGAGATTATTAACCCCACAGATATATATATGGCAGTGAAATGCATGCATCGATCCACAGGTCCTGTTTACGACCAAAGCTTTTTATCCATAGGTTCCGTTTCCAATTGTCCAGTTTGTTAGAACTTAAATATAATCTAAACATGCTAAACAACTTAAATAGCATATAGATTAAATGCAGAATTATAAAGACCGTAAACATACCTCCGGCCATTGAAGCTTTTCACTTACACAATCCACTATTCTCTCGATATTAGTTCTTCTAGACTCTCAGAACTCTCTTCAATTTGATGGTGTATGAAAGAAAAATGAGTAGTACCGAGTCTAGGGACCAAACCTGTATTTATACATGTTCTTTCATCAAGAACGTTCATCCGTATTCCATACGCTTGTTACCACAATCAATGGATGGCCAAAGGGTTAAACATGGACTATATATAGGTTGGTTACATATACCTTAAGCTCTCAATACAACCATTGAGAATATGAACCAACATACCTTAAGCATACACCTTGTGTTTTCTCTCTAACAGTCTAACCTTTCATATGCTCTATGGTTATCCTATTTATAGGAGAAATGCACTAAGAATAATTGAATTAATTTAGCCACAATTAATTCTTAGTGGAGTATAATTGCCTCCACTTAATTGCCACAATTAATGCTTGAATTTATTATATTTACCTCCATTTAATTGCCACAATTAATGCTTGAATTTATTACATCTACCTCCACTTAATTTCCACAATTAATGCTTGAATTTATTTGGCCACAATTAATTCTTTGTGGAGCTTAATGACCTTCACTTAATAGCCACAATTGACTCCACCATATTGAAATGACCTCCACTTAATGGCCATCATGAATTTATTACATTCTCCCACTTGGTCCATATGTTTAACCTAACTTAAACCCATTGTTGTATTTTTAAGAAGTGAATACATGAATCATGGCGATAAGTCCTCTAAGAGTGAGTATTACCTTCCATGTATTACGATGCATTTAATTCCTCAAGTATTATTCTTCATGTGGTAACATTTCTTAATGAATAAAACCTATGTTTATTCTTGGTCCTTTACAGATGAATTTTCTCAAAGAAATTAAGTTGCACATGAATATGAGAAAACATCTAAATATGTAAGAGTTTCATTAATAAACTGTATGTATACACTTACAAAGTGGAACCAAGTCCCATTTTCTCTACATGATCCTTGAATTTCAGAGGTGGCATGTCTTTAGTCAGGATCAGCGATCATCAATTCAGTGCTAATGTGTTCAATGACCACTTTCTTTTCTTTTACATGTTCTCTTATGGCTAAATACTTAATGTCGATGTGTTTACTTCGACTTCCACTTTTATTGTTCTTAGCCATAAAGACAACAGCTGAATTATCGTAGAAAATTCTCAATGGCCTAGATATAGAATCCATGATTCTAAGCCCAGAAATGAAACTCCTAAGCCATACATCATGTGAAGTGGCCTCAAAACAGGAGACAAAATCAGCTTCCATAGTAGAAGTAGCAATCAATGTCTGCTTGACACTCCTCCAAGAAACAGCTCCACTGGCCATTAGAAAAATGTACCCTGATGTTGATTTACGTGAATCAACACAGCCAACAAAGTCTAAATCAGAGTAGCCAATCACATCCAGATTGTCTGTCTGTCTATATATAAGCTTGTAGTCTTTAGTTCCTTGAAA
The DNA here is from genome assembly GCA_023935145.1 of Bretschneidera sinensis. NCBI lineage: Eukaryota > Viridiplantae > Streptophyta > Magnoliopsida > Brassicales > Akaniaceae > Bretschneidera > Bretschneidera sinensis. The sequence goes on along the minus strand of CM043697.1, from coordinate 37,993,752 downwards.
ACACCTCTTTACTTTCTTTGTAGCTCTCCAGTGGTCTATACCTGGGTTACTCTGATATCGCCCTAGCATCCCTATAACAAATGCAATGTCAGGTCTAGTGCAGACCTGAGCATACATAAGGCTTCCGACTGCAGAAGCATATGGAATGTTCTTCATGGATTCCCTCTCAAAATCGTTCTTCGGGCATTGGTTCAAATTGAACCTATCACCCTTCACAATGGGACCTACACTTGATGAACAATCTATCATCCGAAATCTCTCTAAAACTTTGTTGATATAGGTTTCTTGTGACAGACCTAAAACACCTCGAGATCTATCTCTATGGATCTCAATACCAATGACATAAGATACCTCACCCATATCTTTCATATCAAATTTTTTGGAGAGAAATTGTTTCACCTCATGCAGCAAGCCCTTATCATTGGTTGCAAGTAAAATATCATCCACATATAAAACAAGAAAACAAATTTTACTCCTACTAACCTTCTGGTATATACATTGATCCATGGGGTTTTCAACAAAACCAAATGAAGAAATTACTTCATGGAATTTAAAATACCATTGATGGGAGGCTTGTTTTAAACTGTATATGGATTTCTTAAGCTTGCAAACCAAATGCTCACCATCATTAGAGGAGAAACCTTCAGGTTGTTTCATATAAACCTCCTCCTCCAAATCTCCATTAAGAAATGCAGTTTTCACATCCATTTGTTGTAGCTCAAGGTCAAAATGAGCAACTAATGCCAAAATAATACGAAGAGAATCTTTCTTAGATACAGGAGAGAAAGTCTCCGTGTAATCGATTCATTCTTTTTGAGTAAATCCCTTAGCAATGAGTCTCGCTTTGTATCTCTCAATGTTGCCTAATGTATCTTTCTTGGTCTTAAAGACTCTAGTAGATTTTCTTAATGTTGTACCAAAGTCTCCCAGGGGAGCTTGTGGTTCAACTAGTTGTTCAGAGACTTGTGATATTTCTTGAACTACTTGATTTATTAGAATGTTGTCAGCAGCTTGTGGAACCTCAATGATCGATTGGTCAACATGAGCTTGTACTTGAGACGTGCTATGAATTATAACCAATCTATCATTTGATGAAGGTTGAGATTCTGTATGATCATGTGCAGAAACTAAGTTCCTGAACCGATCCCTCCCACTGATCATGTCATTCTCTAGAAACTTAGCGTTTCTTGATTCCACAATCCTAGTAGTATGAGTTGGACAATAAAACCTGTAACCCTTAGACCTTTCGGCATATCCAACGAAATACCCACTAATGGTCCTTGGATCCAGTTTCTTCTCTTGTGGGTTATAAATCCTCACCTCAGACGGACATCCTCAAACACGCATATGTCGCAAACTCGGTTTCCAACCTTTCCATAATTCAAATGTGTTTTGGGAACAGCCTTGGTTGGAACTCGGTTTAATATATACGCAGCCGTCTTTAGTGCTTCAGTCCACAAGGATATAGGAAGGTTAGAGTTGCTAAGCATACTCCGCACCATGTCCATCAATGTTCGGTTTCTTCTTTCTGCAACACCATTCTAGTCCGGGGAACCAGGCATGGTGTATTGGGCAATAATCCCATGTTTTTGAAGAAACTTGGCAAAAAGACCAGGTGCTTGTCCACTTTCTGTGTATCTACCATAATATTCTCCACCTCTATCGGATCTCACAATTTGTATTTGCTTTCCGCATTGGTTATCAACTTCAACCTTAAAGACTTTGAAGGCATCCAATGCTTCATTTTTTTTTTATGTAGCAAATAGATATACATATATCGTGAGTAATCATCGATAAAAGTGACGAAATATTTCTGACCTTGTGCGTCCATGTCTGGACAACATATATCAGTATGAATGATTTCTAATATGTTTGAACTCTTATTAGCACCTTTCTTGGACTTGTTGGTCTGCTTTCCCTTAATGCAGTCCACACAAGTCTCAAAATTAGTATAATCTAGAGTACTAAGTACCCCTTCATTCACTAATCTTTTAATTCTTTCTATGGAGATATGTCTTAATCTCCGGTGCCATAACATAGAGGAGTCTTCGCTAATATTACACCTTTTAACACAAGTTTGAACACGCATTGAATGATAAGTGGCATCATTTAGTAAATAAAGACGATAAAGACCATCAGACAAAATACCATTCCCAACGCAATCAGTTTTATAAAATAAATTAAAAGATGTGTCTTGAAAATTAAAGAAATATCCAAATGGCACAAGTCTGGAAATAGAAATCAAGTTTCGTGAAAAACTTGGTACATAAAAGGTCCTTTCTAATTTTAAAATAAAGCCACTACCTAAAGTTAAAACGCAAGTTCCAATCACCTCCACATGTGAGCCCATCTTGTTGCCTGATAAGATGTTTTACTCACTTCCCACTGGCTTCCTTAGGTTTTGCATACCCTTTCTTCTCAAGACATTTTTGGAATTTGATGCATCCCTTCTTCATATGTCCCTTCTTTTTACAAAAGAAACACTTTTCTTCTTTCTTGATATCAGCTTGAGGTGGTATTTTACATTTTCCCTTCTGATTGGCTTTGTGATTGGCTTGAGATTTGATAGGTTTAGCTTTGTCTTTCTAACGGGTAGTAGCCAGCATTGCACTCTCACCCAGTTCCATCACAAGTCTCTCTTCTTCTTGAACACACATGGTCATTAATTCATTGATTGACCATTTGTCTTTATGTGTGTTGTACGATATTTTGAAAGGCCCGTACTGAGTTGGAAGGGTGTTCAGAATGTAGTGCACTAGGAAGGACTCTGACATATCAACCTCGAGTTTCTTAAGTTGAGCCGCAATGTCACGCATTTGCATTATGTGCTCGCGCACACCTTTTACGCTAGTGAGTCTGAGGGATGATAATCTCATTATCAAGGTGCTTGCTAATGCCTTTTCTGACGTGACGAATTAATTGTCAATGGCTTTTAGCAAATCACGGACTTTCTCATGCTGGTCAATAGAACCACGTATACCAGCAGTTATCTTAGTCTTGATAAATATCATGCTGAGCCAATTGGATCGCTCCCATCGCTCATATAGCGTGACGGCAGCTGGAGTGCTGCTATCGGCGATTGCTGGTGGTTCGTCCTTCCTAATAGCATAATCTATGTCCATCCACCCTAGATGGAGGAGAATCATCTCCTTCCATACCTTATAGTTATCTCCCCTATGTTTGGGTATGTCACAACGGATATCAGAGAAACTAGTGGGTTGAGAAACTGCATAAAGTTCAAAAGCTTATGTCAAGATTTGAGGTCTTATTTTCTAAATTGCATGTTTTACCAATGTAAAAACACGCTGAAATTGAATCTAATTTCATTAAAAATTACTTGTGGGCTAAATTTTTAATTCAATAAGATTCTTTATACTTTATGATAGATTTTATCAAACTATTTTTACTAAATTCATAATGTATATTATGATTACAGTTTGATGTTTTTCTATCTTTAAACTTTATGATAAAACTATTAAATTAATTCTTCTTAACTCTTGTGGGTAAATTAAGAAAAACTAATTTTAATATATTATCCTAATTAATTATATAAGTATAATAAAATCCCTGTGGGGTAAAATCATTATATTTATATAATTAATCACAATTAATGTCCATTATGTGATCCTAATCCACTTAATATATAATTTTTATATAATTAAAGATGTTGTGGCTACTCTTTAAATATTTAAAATTATATGGTTCACTAGACATTTATATTTACTATATTTTAGGCTCTACTTAATACCTAAAAACAATTACGCAGTAACATAATAAGCAATCACTAAGAGTGCTCCCAGGATAATTGGTCGGGACAAAGTCTTATTAAAAACAAGAATCCCTAGACAGAGCATTGTCCCAGATCATGCTGTCTTATGCCAACTACAAATTGTTTATGAATTATTCATAATTTTTAACTTAATTGTTCATACTAATATATTATGAACCTTAATGTGTTATGCACAAATTAAGTTTTATGAGAATAACCTAAGCTTACATAATCTAACAATATCTCAACTTAATAATATGTTATCATATGTAAATAAAATTCTCATAAACATAAATTGCATAATCAAAAATAATATTATGCACTTAATTTAATTCATTGCATAAAATAAACTCATTCTAAAAGCATGAATTGAAAATCATGCTAAATATGAACACTTAATCAAATTGCATATATATAGTACTAACATAAATAGTATATATGCATAATCTTAATTTGAGCAAAATAATCAAAAGTTTGATCTCATGGGGAATCGAACCCAAGACCATGTGCCTACCACATAATTCCAAATTCGCCCTTACCACTAGGCTACCCCAGGGGGTTCATTAATATTATTTTTACAAATAATAATAAATCATGTGCAAAACTGTGAAAATCCAAAAAATTAGGCCAAAATCTAAACTTCCAAATATATATATAGATTTTTTGGAAAATTACCGAATTTGGAAACTGCAAGATATTTTCCTAAACCAATGGTCTTCAACCTTTAGCCGGGTCGCTTTTAACCCGTTTTCAAAACCCAACTAAATCTTGGCTTCCAAGATACCAAGGCAAGATTTTAAAACTCAGAAATACTAGAAATCAAATTTCTTAATGATTTCTAACATTATTTTCTATCAAAAAATACTCGAAAAACAAACTTTGAAATCAAATTATTTTTCGGGTATAAATCGAAAATATTACAGATTGCTTAATACTTTAAGGCAGAGACAAACAATGCTCTGATACCAAATGTTAGAACTTAAATATAATCTAAAATGCTAAACAACTTAAATAGCATATAGATTAAATGCGGAATTATAAAGACCGTAAACATACCTCCGGCCATTGAAGTTTTTCACTTACACAATCCGTTATTCTCTCGATATTGGTTCTTCTAGACTCTCAGAACGCTATTCAATTTGATGGTGTATGAAAGAAAAATGAGTAGTATCGAGTCTAGGGTCCAAACCTGTATTTATATATGTTCTTCCATCAAGAACGTTCGTCCGTATTCCATACTGTTGTGAGTTTTAAATTACTCGCAAGCGCACGAGTCGTTTGCAATATAGTGTGTGCAAGTGCGAGGTCGAATCCACAGGGAATTGCGTTGTGAAAGTATATTTTCAATCTAAATTAACTCTATCTTAACCTAGTTTCGAATTTTGAATGATAATTTGCAAAATAAATTAAAACTAAATTTAATTGATTTAAAATCTAATAATAAAAAACACTAAGGTTTCCGAATCCACCCCACCGAAGTTAAGCATACATGTTCTAAAAATATAGCCTATCAAAACATTCAATGAATCCAACTATAAGACAAAAAACAAAGAATATCCCAACTAAACCAAAAGCACCCGATGTATCCGCTCTTAACAAATCACAAAGGGAATCCAATTTAATCGAAAAGCATTCAATGTATCCATCAGATGAAACACAAAGAAAATCCAACAGACAATTTAAACTCAATCAATTATAAGATTAACTCAAATAATTGACAGAACATTTATACTAAAAATTGTCAGATTTGTACAAGCAAATCTGAACTACTACGCCAAACAACGGCGGGGCTTCATCTTCAACCTTAGCTGAAGAGTCTAGCCACTCATAATTATAAAACTATAATAAAAAGTGCTAAACATTTAAACTAAAACAACTGAATATAAAGAAATAAATAAACAACTTTACATGGGAGAAATTCCACTCGCTGACGGGCGGCGCTTCCCCTCGTGGTAGCAATGCCTTCGGGATCCACCAGAATGCTAGCGGACGTCCACCGGTAAACACCAAAGTGGCTCAGGAATTGTACCTTGGATTATGAAGCCAAATGGTGTTTATATAGGGGGAGACCCGGAGTAAAACAGGTTGCAGAAACGATGTGGGATACAGGCCCGTGTGCGCTCGATCGCAGTGTGGTGCGATCGATCGCAGGTACGATCGATCGCATGTCTTGTGCGCACGATCTCATGTGCGCTCGATCGCATGTCTGCTGCGATCGATCGCAAATGCACTGAACTTCAATTATTTCGATGTGGGATGTTGACCTTGCGCTCGTTCAAAGGCAGGTGCGCTCGAGCGCTGGTGCGCTCGATCGCATATCTGTTGCGATCGAGCGCAATGTCTCCAGAAGCTTCAAATCAACCTGAAATGCTGCACTTTCTCCACAAACATGTAAAAACACACAAAACACAAGAAAAACATAAAATGAAGTAAAATACTACTAACTAAGAGCATAACAAATGTAAGTTAAGGGTCTAAAATATGCAATATTTAAGACTCATCAAATACCCCCAAACTTATATTTTGCTAGTTCCTTAGCAAAACAAAATAAAAGACTCAATGAAAAACAAAGAACATAAAAATAAAGTCATCACTCATGGTATCCAAAAATTTAAGGAGCACACATCATCATGATATTCATTCATTAGCAAGCTTAAAAAGGTAAACCCATCTTCGCAATGAATAGAAATGTTAAAATCTAATTACTTACAAAAGGCAGGATAAGGCATCACAAGCTTGAATCAGTGTAAGGTGAATTAGCATATAAAAATGAAGCTTCCAAGTAACTCTAATGTGTAAGGTCTCCATGTCTCAAGATTCACCGAATTTCGCATCAAAAATGAACGAAAAGGCATAGTTTTTTTTTTTATTCTCTCTCTTTTTTTTTTCTTTTTTTTTTTATTATTAAGGCACGGCTATGCTTAGTTCCCTTGAGCTTTCTAATTGACCCATGTAGCGAGTGTTAAGTCAATGACTCCCAAACCAGATGGTTTTAGGGCATTAGGTGTAAAGACACCCCTAAGGACTTACTAACTCAAGTCAAAAAGGCTACGAAATTAAACCGACCTTAATATTACCAAGCAAAATTTCACCTTTTGACGTGAACACTCACTGCTTACTGAGGCAAGAGGTCCAGTTACTCAGCGAAAAGTTTATTGATAATAATTTTTTTTTTTTTTTTATATATTTTCCTATGCCCAAGAGTTCATCCAACAAGTCATCCAGTTACAGTTAAGATAAGGAAAAATACACATTAAAATCACGTGTCATACCTCACATAATTTGTGCTAATGTGCTCGTGTTAGATTAGATCAAACATGTGAATTCTCAAAATGCCAAAAGTAAGTAACTAAATTTTAAAAATTTATCACCAGATCGTGTGTTCAAAATGTTAAGCTCACCAATGACATCACATCACAGAAAATGTTTAGATCAACCAAAATTTCACGATAACATAAGCATGCATTTATCTCTATGACGAAAAGACAACAAATTAGGACAAAGTGTGTGATGTGTCTCCCATACCCCCAAACTTAAATTACACATTGACCCCAATGTGTGACTAATATGGAAAGAGCTGACCTGAGATATGGTGAACTATCTGGATTGGTATGGCTCATAGCATACCCCCAAACTTGAACTGAAGTAAGCTTTGTCCCTGAAAAATAAAAACTGGAAAACAAAAAATACTAGAAACAAACATTAATCATAAAAAATGCGAAATAATAAATAAACAAAAGAAAAGAAAAGATAAGCTGTGGGGTGCCTCCCATGAGCGCTAAGTTTAACGTCTTCAGCCAGACCCAACATTAGTAAACAGGCCCAACTAAGCTCTCCACCATCTGATCAATAAATGGGAATGGAAAATGATCAGGCCTAGTGGCAGCATTCAATTTACGGTAGTCTAGACACTTTCTCCATCTTGACTGCACTCGAGTTGGAACCAACTCGTTGTCTTTATTTACTACCGTAAATTCAGCATGTTTGGGCACGATTGGAATCTGGCTCACCCACTTGCTATCAGAGATGGGATTAATGATCCCTGCCTCTAACAGCTTAATATCTTCTGCCCTCACAACCTCTTGCATAGCAGGGTTGAGCCTTCTTTGTGGCTCCCTCGATGGCTTGGCATTCTCCGCTAACTGTATCGTGTGTATTACCAATGAGGGGTTGATTCCCTTGACATCCTCAATAGTCCAGCCTATAGCTTCCTTATGCTCTCTTAAGACGTCTAATAATTTCTCCTCTGGAGCATCATCCAAATCTAAAGCTATGATTATAGGCAAAGAATCTGCTGGACCTGGGAACTTATACTTAAGATTATCTGGTAAAGGCTTAAGTTCCTTCTTGGGGGTGTCAGGTGCAGCGGTCTCCTCCGTCTTATTGCTTTCTCTAGGATCAGACTCCAAAATGACATTTACTTCATTAAGTAACTTATCTAAGCCCAAGTCCTCTCCAAAGTGAGCAAAGCATGCCTCCAAGGGATCCTCAATACGGGATTCATCCATAGTCTCCTCTGTCCTACTACTCTCTCGAGGAGCAGACTCCACGATAGTATTTGCTTGCTCAAGTAACTTATCTAAATCCAAATCCTCTTCAAACTGAGCAAAGCATGCCTCCATAATGTCCTCAGACTTCCCTTCTTTCTTGGGCACTTGTAGTCTCTCAGGGTAAGGCGCTTTAGGTAAAAACGACCTAGAGAGATCCTTAATAATACGAGTGGCTGTAGATGGCTCAGCATCTCTCTTCTCATTGTTGCCACTCTCTTGCCCTTGGTGCATAGCAGGGTTCTCTTCCACTTGATTGTCCACTTGTCTCCCAGACAAGTATGGGACAGTTGATTGCACTTGTTCCTGCCAATGCATTGGAGTTGAAGAATTTCCCACCGCAAACTGTTCCTTTGGGTTAGGCTCAGATTGACTGGGGAACTCTCCTTCCTCGCCTTCACCCACGTAACTTGCGATCTGATCAATTTGACTCTCTAGTGTGGCAATCGCTTGGGTGTTTTCTATTGTTGCACTCATCACTTCACTCATAGATTGGCTAGTCGCTTTCATGAAGTCATTGAGAGTGTCCTCCAATGACTGTGAAACCGAAACTGGCGCTTGAATGGGAGCTTGGTGAGCGGGTGATGGTGCTGGATAAGCTGAGTGACCATAATTTGGAATTGGTGGAGGAAATTCGGGAGTGTATTGATTGTGAGCATGGTAAGGGGCTCCTCCCTGATTCATTGGTTGGTTCTGCGCCCATGAAAAATTAGAGTGGTCCCACCACCTTGGATTGTATGTTTCGGAGCAAGATCCATTTGATTGCCAACAACAGTCATTGAAAGCATTCGTTTGTTCCATAGGATACTCGGCACAAGCCGGCATTGATGGGCAATTCTGTGCTAGATGCATGGGACTAGCACAGATGGAACAGCTTTCAACATTGAAAGTGTTGGCAGCATTGAGGGACGGGCCGGTCATTTTAATGAAATCCTTGAGGGCGTCCTCTAAAGACTGTGAAACCGGCGCTGGATTCATCCACATGATTTTTTTTTTTTTTTTTTTTTTTAATAAAAAAGATAACTAACTAGTAGAAAAATAAAATCATTTTAGACCAAAAATTTTCACAAACCAAACAACTCCCCGGCAACGGCGCCAAAAACTTGTTGTGAGTTTTAAATTACTCGCAAGCGCACGAGTCGTTTGCAATATAGTGTGTGCAAGTGCGAGGTCGAATCCACAGGGAATTGCGTTGTGAAAGTATATTTTCAATCTAAATTAACTCTATATTAACCTAGTTCCGAATTTTGAATGATAATTTGCAAAATAAATTAAAACTAAATTTAATTGATTTAAAATCTAATAATAAAAAACACTAAGGTTTCCGAATCCACCCCACCGAAGTTAAGCATACATGTTCTAAAAATATAGCCTATCAAAACATTCAATGAATCCAACTATAAGACAAAAAACAAAGAATATCCCAACTAAACCAAAAGCACCCGATGTATCCGCTCTTAACAAATCACAAAGGGAATCCAATTTAATCGAAAAACATTCAATGTATCCATCAGATGAAACACAAAGAAAATCCAACAGACAATTTAAACTCAATCAATTATAAGATTAACTCAAATAATTGACAGAATATTTATACTAAAAATTGTCAGATTTGTACAAGCAAATCTGAACTACTACGCCAAACAACGGCGGGGCTTCATCTTCAACCTTAGCTGAAGAGTCTAGCCACTCATAATTATAAAACTATAATAAAAAGTGCTAAACATTTAAACTAAAACAACTGAATATAAAGAAATAAATAAACAACTTTACATGGGAGAAATTCCACTCGCTGATGGGCGGCACTTCCCCTCGTGGTAGCAATGCCTTCGGGATCCACCAGAATGCTAGCGGACGTCCACCGGTAAACACCAAAGTGGCTCAGGAATTGTACCTTGGATTATGAAGCCAAATGGTGTTTATATAGGGGGAGACCCGGAGTAAAACAGGTTGCAGAAACGATGTGGGATACAGGCCCGTGTGCGCTCGATCGCAGTGTGGTGCGATCGATCGCAGGTACGATCGATCGCATGTCTTGTGCGCACGATCTCATGTGCGCTCGATCGCATGTCTGCTGCGATCGATCGCAAATGCACTGAACTTCAATTATTTCGATGTGGGATGTTGACCTTGCGCTCGTTCAAAGGCAGGTGCGCTCGAGCGCTGGTGCGCTCGATCGCATATCTGTTGCGATCGAGCGCAATGTCTCCAGAAGCTTCAAATCAACCTGAAATGCTGCACTTTCTCCACAAACATGTAAAAACACACAAAACACAAGAAAAACATAAAATGAAGTAAAATACTACTAACTAAGAGCATAACAAATGTAAGTTAAGGGTCTAAAATATGCAATATTTAAGACTCATCACATACGCTTGTTACCACAATCAATGGATGGCAAAAGGGTTAAACATGGACCATATATAGGTTGGTTACATATACCTTATATTCTCAATACAACCATTGAGAATATGAACCAACATACCTTAAGCATACACCTTGTGTTTTCTCTCTAACACTCTAACCTTTCATATGCTCTATGGTTATCCTATTTATAGGACAAATGCACTAAGAATAATTGAATTAATTTGGCCACAATTAATTCTTAGTGGAGCATAATTTTCTCCACTTAATTGCCACAATTAATGCTTGAATTTATTACATCTACCTCCATTTAATTGCCACAATTAATGCTTGAATTTATTACATCTACCTCCACTTAATTTTCACAATTAATGCTTGAATTTATTTGGTCACAATTAATTCTTTGTGGAGCTTAATGGCCTTCACTTAATGGCCACAATTGACTCCACCATATTGAAATGGCCTCTACTTAGTGGCCATCATGAATTTATTACACTGTTTGCATACTATTTTTCAATACATTACTCAATGTGAAATTACAATATCGGTGGTTGAAGGAGGTTCCTCCTCACCAGTGTGAAGCCTAGTATTATTCATAATTTTTTTTATCATTTGTTTATGATACATATTTTCTTTTGCTCGGAGTCTCTATTGGCCACCCAAATTTTTTTCAGCTTTTGGGTTTTATGTGTTGGGAATATTTATGTGAGTAAGAGGAGACATGTCCCACATCGGATTGAAATTAGAAACAAGTGTAACTTTACTTGGTTTGGACTCAAAATTCATGAGGTTAAGTTTTTGAATCATATTAGTGCCTATCCATATATATCAAGTTTTCAGGTTCAAGTGAACTTAACACTATGCACCTTTACAGGCTCAAAACTCAAAATGCTCATTTTCCTTGGATTTCTTTCTACTCCCAGGAAATCAAGTTTAGAAACATAATTAACGGGCGATTTTGCTGTAATCTGGAATGGATAAGGAATTACTTCCTTATTGGGCTCTAATTCTACTTTTTCTAGTAATCTATGTGTTGTTATTTGTCTAAGTTTCAAACATATCCAAACATGGTCTAAAGTTGGTTAAAGTCCAAATAAAAGGTGGAGTATGAAATTTTAGCAAGTTAAAAGGTTGCACACAAGTGTGTGCTTAAGTTTTGAGCATGGCAAGGTCAGGCACACTGCTGTGGAAGTTTCTGCCCACAGGCAGGAGGTGTGCGCACAGCATCAAGAGGCTGTAGCATCAGGTCACGCCGCAGCACACAGCACCACACCAAAACGCACAGCATCACTTGGAGAGTGATGAAGGGCTGAGATTAAAGGAAGAACATGATCAAAGGGTCAAGAATGATTCACAAGATTGTCCAAGAATTAAGAGGCTATAAAAAGGGTTTCTTAGCCTCATTTCAAGGGGTGAAAAAGGTGTGTGAGAGAACCACACAGGTTGTGACATTGTGAGATCATTGTAAACACAAGAGAGAATTTTGTGAGAGACATAAACACAAGAGGGACTCTTGTAGTGAGGCTGGTTGTAAAGAAGAGAGGTTAGTAGAGAATTGATAGAAAGCATTGTAATAGGTCTATCACTTTCTCGTTCTCTTCTTGGTTCTTCAAGAACTTGGATTCTTGAAGGGGATTACTGTAACTTTGTAAGAACCATTGAGATAGTGCAGAGAGTTCGGAGGAACTCACGGAGACGTAGGCACATTGCCGAACCTCGACAACAAATTACTTGTCTTCTTTCTTTCTTTGATTTTCTGTTCTTGAGTTCGATTGCTGAAATTCTTTCTACAAGTCATTCAAGACTTGGGTGTTTGGAAGATCACCACCTGGGCATCTTGTCAAGGTGATATCCAACTGTGGTATCAGAGCTTTGGACAGTGGTGTCAGAGCACAGCAGCTGGTTATCGGAACAAGAAGTAGAAGGTACGGAGCCAAGACTCCAAGAATCAAAGATTAACTTCTTGGGTGATTCAAGAACGGAGTTAAGATCTATATATGATCGTGTTCTTGAGGTAAATCAAGAATGGTGTTAAGATCAATATCTGATCGTGTTCTTGAGGGTGATTCAAGAACGGTGTAAAGATCAAGATCTGGTCGTGTTCTTGAAAGTGATTCAAGAACGGTTAAGATCCATCTTCGATCTGTGTTCTTGAGGTTGAAGAAAGCATTTGTGGGTACTGCATAACACAAGGGATCATCTCCGCAAGATGGGTTCAAATTTTGGTATTAAGAAGTTTGATGGAAAGGGAGATTTTTCCCTATGGAAGCGGAAGATCAATGAGGTTCTTGTGCAACAAAAAGTGGACTTGGCTATTGGAGAAGATGATGCTTTTCCAGCAAGTGTCATGGAGGACCAGTGGACCGAGATGAAGAAGATGGCTTACAACACCATTTTCTTGCACATGTCGGATAATGTCACAAGGGAGTGCGGAGACTCGGAAGATCCAGCTGCATTATGGAAGAAACTAAATGAGTTGTTTCTTGCCAAGACTCTCCCGGATAAGAGGTATCTTTGGAAACGAATCTTTGTTTTTAAATTTGATCCTAAGAAAGAGTTGCAAGATAATCTTGATGCCAAGAAAAGGAGTTCATCAAGTGGTAAAGGTCGGTTCTTTAAAAGAAGGCCAGCAACTCAGTATGGCAGCAGCCATGGCTACTACCGGGACAAAGGTAGAGGAGAGAGCCATGGGAGAGTGCATAGCAGCATGCATGGCTACTACCGGGACAGAGGTAGAGGAAAAACCCATGGGAGAATGCATTCCAAACTGAGATTTGGAAGGAAGAGCTGCTACTACTGCCATAAGGAGGGTCATGTCAAGAAAGATTGCAAGAAGATGACAAGGGATAAAGGAGGAAGCCATACCAAGAATGGAGAGGCTTCGGTTGCCAAAACAGAACAGCAAGATGATGATGTTCTTGTTGTGTGCTCAAGTGTGAGCAAGGGGCAAGAAGGCAGCGGGAAATGGATCTTGGACACCGGGTGCACTCATCACATGTGCCCTCACCGGATTTGGTTCAAGAATTTCAAGGAAACCAATGATGAAATGGTTTTCTTGGGGAATGAAATTTCTTACCAAGTGAGAGGCATAGGAGACATCCAAGTGAGGATGTTTGATGGAATGACAAGGCTGCTGGAAAATGTGAGGTATCTCCCAGATTTGAGGAGGAATTTGATCTCATTGGGGCAGCTGGATTCCATGGGCTATACATGCAAGATAGAGGGAGGAAAGATCAAGGTGGCCAAGGGATCTTTGGTAGTGATCAAGGCAGCAAGAAACGATGGACTCTATGAGATGATCGGAGACATGGAAATCAAGGATCAAGCAGCAAATTTGATGGCTGAGATGGATGAGGCAGCCCTTCGGCACACTCACTTGGGACATATGAACGAAGAAGGCCTGCAAATTCTCAGCAAGGATGGCCTACTTGGTGGAGACAAAGTAGAGGAACTTGATTTCTGCGAGTGTTGTGTTTTTGGGTAGCAACATCGGGTCAGCTTCAACACCGGAGTGCACAAGTCTAAGGGCATTCTTGACTACATTCATGCGGACCTTTGGGGACCAGCAAGGACACCAACACAGGGAGGTAACATTTACTTTCTATCTTTAATTGATGATTATTCAAGAAAAGTGTGGGTTTATTTGGTGAAAAATAAATCAGATGTATTGAATAAGTTAGTGGTGTGGAAAGGGCTGGTTGAGACTCAAATGGGTAGAGTAGTTAAGGGGATAAGAACCGATAATGGCTTAGAAATTTTTAACCAAGAACTTGATCAATTCTGTAGGTTAAATGGCATTCTAAGACATAGGACGGTTGTGAAAACTCCTCAGCAAAATGGAGTTGCTGAGTTAATGAATAAGACCCTTATGAAAAAAGTTAGGAGCATGCTAATAGGATCCGGGTTACCTAAATATTTTTGGGGAGAAGCTGTAGCTACAGCTGCATGTTTGATTAATAGATCACTCTCTAGGATTGTATACCATAAGACTCCCGAAGAGTTGTGGAGTGGAAAACCCCCTGAGTTGGACAACCATAGGACTTTTGGGTGTGCTGCGTATGCACTCCAAAAGGAGGATAAGCTTAGCCCAGGATCTAGAAAATATGTGTTTCTAGGATATGGGGAAGGGGCTAAGGGGTACAGGTTGTGGTCCTTAGAAAAAGAAGGATTTAAACTCATAATAAGTAGGGATGTTATTTTTAACAAATTGTTATTTCCCTACTTGGAGAATACTAACCCTGCAGGGGCTAGTGAGCAAACCAATTCAGAAATTGTTGAGCATAGCATCAAGGGAGATTCTGTTCAGGTAGAGCAAAGGAGGCAAGAGGGTTCGGACCAAGTAGAGCCCTCGGATGATTGCCAAGCTCAAGAAACTCAAGAAGAGGCTGAACAAGAAGAGGATGCTGCAGCAAGTCAGAAGGACTTTCAGCTCATAAGAGACTGGGAAAGAAGGCTGGTCGGACCACCTTCAAGATGTGGGTTTGCGGATGCTGTGGATGCAGCAGCTCCTTGGACAGAAGGAGAGATGAGTGAACAAGAAACTTACACGGATTCCATGGAGTGTAAGGATTCGTCAAAGTGGCAGCTAGTTATGGAGGAAGAAATGGATTCTTTGAGGAAGAACAACTTCTGGGAATTGGTGAAAATTCCAGGAAATCAGAAAGTTGTGGAATGTAAGTGCATTTACAAGATCAAAGAAGGGTGCCCTCCAAGAGATGAAGTCCGGAACAAGGCTAAGCTGGTGGCGAATGGGTTCACAAGAAGAGAAGATATAGGTTTCACAGAAACTTTCTCACCTGGACACAAGGTGGAGAAGATGGTGAGTATCCTCACCTATGTCATTGATGGGCTGTTAGTTTGGAACAGCAGGAAGAGGATGGAAAGGTTTACATCTCAACTCAGTGAGGAGTTCGAGAGGAAGGATCTCAGCCTTACACAAAAGATCCTTGGGATGAGGAGAATCATCCGGGAAAGGAAGAGAAACAGGTCAAGTGTTTCTTGGGCAATGGATGTTTTCAGAAAATGTGTGAGTAATCCCGAAAAAGAGCATTGGCTTGGGATGAAGCTGTTGCTGAGGTACATGGAGGTTCAGTGGCAGCCAGTGGTAGCACTCATAACAACCAAGGCAGAATGCATAGCGGCTACGGAAGCCATAAAGGAGGCTATGGGGTGCAAAGGGTTGTTGGACGAGTGGGAGGTCCTAAAAGAGCAGGTGGTGGTAACTTTGGATAACCAAAGTGCGGGGCACTTTTGGAGGAATCCGGTGTTCCATGAGGGGACAAAGCATATGGATGTTTGGTATCATTACATTCTGGAAAATGGTACAAAAGGATGCATTCATGTTGACAAGAAGACCACGAAGAAAAGTCCTGCAGATTTAGGCAACAAGGTTCTACCTCTAAGAAGGTCCAATCATTGCCTTGGACTTCTTAGGAATGGAGTTGGTTAATTGGTAACTCCAGATGAGTTTGGATCCCGAAGCTTTTTGCACAATAGTTCAGGTTTTTGAACTCTTAGACAAAGGTAGAGATTGTTGTTATTTGTCTAAGTTTCAAACATATCCAAACATGGTCTAAAGTTGGTTAAAGTCCAAATCAAAGGTGGAGTATGAAATTTCAGCAAGTTAAAAGGTTGCACACAAGTGTGTGCTTAAGTTTTGAGCGTGGCAAGGTCAGACACACTGCTGTGGAAGTTTCTGCCCACAGGCAGGAGGTGTGCGCACAGCATCAGGAGGCTGCAGCATCAGGTCACGCCGCAGCACACAGCACCACACCAAAACGCACAGCATCACTTGGAGAGTGATGAAGGGCTGAGATTAAAGGAAGAACATGATCAAAGGGTCAAGAATGATTCACAAGATTGTCCAAGAATTAAGAGGCTATAAAAAGGGTTTCTTAGCCTCATTTCAAGGGGTGAAAAAGGTGTGTGAGAGAACCACACAGGTTGTGACATTGTGAGATCATTGTAAACACAAGAGAGAATTTTGTGAGAGACATAAACACAAGAGGGACTCTTGTAGTGAGGCTGGTTGTAAAGAAGAGAGGTTAGTAGAAAATTGATAGAAAGCATTGTAATAGGTCTATCACTTTCTCGTTCTCTTCTTGGTTCTTCAAGAACTTGGATTCTTGAAGGGGATTGCTGTAACTTTGTAAGAACCATTGAGATAGTGCAGAGAGTTCGGAGGAACTCACGGGGACGTAGGCACATTGCCGAACCTCGACAACAAATTACTTGTCTTCTTTCTTTCTTTGATTTTCTGTTATTGAGTTCGATTGCTGAAATTCTTTCTACAAGTCATTCAAGACTTGGGTGTTTGGAAGATCACCACCTGAGCATCTTGTCAAGGTGATTTCCAACACTATGTTTTTCATTGAATTTCTAGTAATTCACTTGACCATCTAATTATATTCATGATTTTTTTTTAACATCAGCTATATTTGAGGTGAGAGATTCGAACCCTTGCCTATGTCTTTCTCGCAATTGCATTAAATAGAGCAGACTAATTAAATTCATGATTGTCCAACCATTTTTAAATTAATCTATATTAATCTACATTTGGCTGAATCGGATTTTTTTTTATCTAGTGATTACTTTTGAATTCTTTTATACTAAGATACTTGGTTTCAATCTCCTTTCCGACAATGTTTATAATATAAAAAAAAAGTGAAGCTACACCTGGCTGTCACAAATTCGCTACAAGCATGTAACCAACTTCTTCCTGCTAACATCATCAGCAGCAATGAGGACAAATAGCAGATCACAGAAAGTTTAGTTATGATAAATTTTAGCATAAGAATTTACAATGTTGACAAATGTCCTCAGCCAGTCGAAAGCAAATACAAATCCATAATTTATAATTTGTCTCTTTATAGTTTATACAGTTTACACTAAAGGAGCTCTTAACAAATAACAAGAACCAACTAACATTCAAAGATAGATGCTTTTGTGTTTAATGAA
This sequence comes from Bretschneidera sinensis, assembly GCA_023935145.1. NCBI lineage: Eukaryota > Viridiplantae > Streptophyta > Magnoliopsida > Brassicales > Akaniaceae > Bretschneidera > Bretschneidera sinensis. The sequence goes on along the minus strand of CM043697.1, from coordinate 37,976,115 downwards.
CTTGGAATTTGTAAATCAAACCAAATCGAAAGCATTAGCTAATGCAAAAGGCTCAACACTAGAGGTACTCCTCCGGTTGTGATAACATCAGATACCCAAGAAAGACAAATCTTGGCTAAATGGTGGGCTACTTGGTTACCATCTCTACTCCCAATGTTTGAACAAAAAATAGCACCATTAATCCTTGATCTGCTCCCGAGCCCGCCACCATATTTACTAGATGGGTGAAAACCTGCAACCATCTCCCAATATGTTAAGATTTTGACTTAATTCCTCACAATTGGTTTGAAAAAAATGGTTTATTATTTTATAGTTGTTTATTCTAATAGGAGTCCTATTGGATATTTTGATTGTTAAGTAGAAGTTATATTTTTTGTTGTTGTTCTTTTACTATTGGTATTAGAAAAATCTCCACTATATAAAAGGGGTTCCAGAGAAGATTTAAGACACACTCATAATTCTTATATACATTGTAAACTAGAGGGGTTTACTACTGGAGTTAGGATGAGAGCTTTGGGTGTATTGAGGTTTTGGGTTGTCAAGTAAAGAGGGCACTAACAACTAGCTAGAGACAGGTGAAGAGCTCTTATTGTATTGGGAATTTGGGGTGACAGTTTGACAACTTTACTCTTCCTAAAGTTGTAGTTGCAGATTAATAAAATAGTGGAATTGTTGATGGACGTAAATAAGTTGCCGAACCACATTGATTCTTGGTATTATTACTCTTTATTTATTTTGCCTACTTAATTGTTGTGGTTGTGTTTTTTGGTCTAAGATTGAGTACGTAGATTTTAGAGGAAAAATCCCAACAAGTGGTATCAGAGTTGTGGTTTAGATGACAAAAATACAAAAAATGGGTATAATTAATATTGAGCTATTTGAAGAGTTGAAGAGGGAAGAAAGTATGATGAATATTAGTCTTTTCAATTCCATTATCACTAATTTGTTGAATAGTATGTTGACAGAGACGAAATACTTGCCACCGGAAGAAGTCACGATGTTAATGGTGGGCAAGAAAGTTTGGATAGAGGGAGAGGTTCCCGCGTTACTTCTATAGAGAGATAAGTTGAAGAGGTCAAGTATGTTCGAGGTTGAAGAATTGTTCGTAATTATATCAAGAGAAGAGCCAGACAGAGTGAGTGAGTGGAGCACTTCAAGGAAGGTGGAGGAAAGATCAAGATCCAAATCTCTATATTTTTCAAATAAAGAGTGCATCTACAATGAGAAAGAGGAATACACACAATGCAAAACATGGCCACGATGAAGGACTTGGAGGAGTTGAGTAGAATGAAGCAGAGTGATAATGGAAAGGATAATGAGGATGATGAGATGCAAGCTCTTGATGCTTCAAAGGTAGTGATGACAGACACCGTGAATAAAGAAAGCTTGTACATGTTGAATGAGAAGATGATTGCTTCAAAGAGTAAGCAGATGAGATAGGAAGATTAAAAGGAAGGATCACACCAACAAAAGAAGAAAGTCAAATTTGATGATGAGGTGCAGAATTTGAGTCAACAACCCCACTATTTTACTAATCTTCAACTACAACTTTAAAAAGAGCAAATTTGTCAAACTTTCACTCCAAAGTTCCAATACAATATGCACTAACTCTCAACACCCCCATAGCAACCTTGCATCCCCATAAAAATTAACACATGCAACACATTCTCTATCCTTGAATTACCCAAAACCATCAGAAACCATAATTTGTTTCCTTCTCAATTGGGCTCTAGTAGGCAACCATCGGTCAGCCAAATCCACCTTGGCATTATCAAGCAACAATTTCGTGGGAGAAGAGACCTTGTAAGTAGTTGGAGTAGTGTTGTAGTATGTGGCTCATATTGAGTGGAACATATTTACAGAGAAATTAAGGCTGATGCCGGAGTGAAGCGGAGTGGAGTGAGGGGAGCGTAGCGTACCGTACGCCCCCGCGGTACGATACAGGGATATTTGAGGAATTTTCTAATACTTCTATACGGCTAGGGTTAGTATAAATACATATGATATAACCCTACTTTGATATAGTGAAATTTAGCCGCTGCTCGCTCCCGTGGACGTAGGCATACTGCCGAACCACGTTAAATCTGTGTGTTTAATTGCTTTCTCTATCTCTTTGTTTTTTGTATTATTCATCATAATTGTTGCACGTTTCACAACAAGTAGGCAACCATTGGTCACCCCAAATTCTAACTAATTTCCCATCTACAATTTGCCACTACAAACCATCTTCAAGAATATGTTAGCCCCCTAAATACTTCGCCATGTGAAAGACGGATAATTTCTTAACTCAGCTTCCATAAAAGAAAAAGACAGAAAATAACTAGCCTTCAATACCCGAGCAACAAATGAATGAGAATTATTTAGCAGACACCACCCTTGCTTTGTTAGCAACACTTCATTGAAACACACTATATCCCTAAATCCCAATCCCTCAGCCTTCTTTCACTCCATTAAACCTAATGAATCTTCATTTCTTCCCATTTACTACACCACAAAATGTTTAGAATCAGTTGATGAATCTCTTCACACAAGTGTCAAAGGGTCAAAAAACACTCTGAGCATATGTTGGAATCACCTGCGCAAATGCTTTAATAAGAATATCCTTCCCTGCCTTCAAGAGTAATTTTTCCTTCCATCCTTGAATTTTTTGCCAAACCCTCTCCTTAACGAATTGAAATAATTGCTTTTTTGATCGACCAACCATCGATGGAAGACCCAAATACTTACCATATACTTGGCCAAACCCTAAAAAGTGGCTCAAATCCTCTTTTGCATCATCTATTACATTACAACTGAAAATTAAAGCAGATTTATCAAGGGTAAACCTTTTTCCACGACTGTTTAATCTGCTTCCACAGTAAACTCTTTATTAAAAAAAATGTCTAGTACTAGATATTTCTTTTTATATTAATAAATATTATGGAAGTAGACTAAAGGCCGTGAAAAAATGAGTGCCCTTTATCAAAATTAATTTGTTGTCCAGACGCTTGCCTGTACATATCCAATAATCATAGCAATCTTATTCAAAGTGGCTTTAGCAAACAACAAACTATCATCGGAAAAAATAAATAGGAAATTTTTGGAGCACCTAACACACCGAAACATCTCCAATAGACCCTACAGATACCACTTTCGACAACAAACCTGAAAGTCTCTCCGCACAAAACGAAAAGAGATAAGGAGACAAGGGAATCCCTTGTTGAAGTCCTCGCTCTGGTACAATCTGTTCAATCCGAACTCCATTAATTAACACCACATATGTAACTGAGGAGATGCATGCCATAATTAATTCAATCCATCTAGGAGCAAATCCCATTCTTTCCATCACCTCCTTTTACAAAACCCCACTCTACTCAATCATATGCGTTACTCATATCCAATTTCAATGCCATAAAACCACCAGTTGTTTTCTTTTTCAAAAAATGTAGAACCTCATGAGCGACCAAAATATTATTTGTCATCAACCAACCTGGAACAAAGGCACTTTGACGTTATGAAATTAGACTCAATAGCACCCCTTTCAATCTATTTGCCAGGACATTCGTATAGAGTACATTAGAAAGGCTAATATGTCTAAATTTGTATTAGTGTTTATTTAAGTTCATTAACAAACCCAAGCTTAGCATAAAAAAGAGCTTTAACTCAGCTCATTAATTTATTTAATAAGTTGAGCTCGAGTCAAATTCAATTTCCTTAAGTTAAAAGAGTTAAGTTTGAATAAAATTGTTAAAAATTGAAGCTTGAACTTGACTAAATTTTAATGAACAAGTTTTAACAAAGTTTTTTAAAACTTGGTTGCTTGAGCTCGTTAAAATTTAATGAACAAACTTGAACAAAACACTACTTTGTTCGACTCGTTTACACCCCTACCCACATGCCAAAGCCTGGTGGCATAGAGTTGATTTAGGCCATTCGATGATGACCAGAGACCATGAAAGAACCAAAATAATTACAATTTGTGAACATAACTTCGTCCTGGTAAAGTAAGGTTCTCAGTTTCATCAATGTCTCAAGCTAAGTTGGTATAGTTAATTAACTGTAATGGTGTGTTTAATATGCAAGAAAAGTGATGATGAAAAATTAGAAAGATAAAAAATAAAAATACTGACTCTTTTTTTTCATGTGTTCAGTAGAGAAGGTGGAAAACTAGGAGGAGAAAATAGTTTTCTCTTAATGTTTTTATAGTAGAGTGGAAAATTGAGAGGAAAGAAAATAAAAATAAAAATATTTTTATCATTATACACTACAAGAAAAAGCAGCATCAACGACAGATTATCACTGACGGAAATTGTTCCGTAGGTTATAGCTACTTTCTCCGACGGATTATCACCGGACTTTATCTCTTGGTGATATTAAAAAAATGATCACCAACAGACTATTCCGTCGGTGATAATAATATTCCCTCGGGAATAAGTTTTTAAAAATTCATCATTTAATTTCTAATTATATTCCATCGGTGATAATAAATGCATTTTAAAAATATTTTAAAATATTTATTTTTTAAAACAAAAAAATACCATCACCGACGGCGTATTTCGTCGGTGATAATAAATGCATTTTAAAAACATATTACATTGTTTTTTTAATTTTTTAAAACCGAAAAAATGCTATCACCAACGAAAGTGATAATAAATGCATTTTAAAAACATTTTAAATTGTTTTTTTAGTTTTTAAAATCAAAAAATACTATTATTTAGTTATCACCGACGGAATTAATCCATCGTTGATAATGAACACATTTAAAAATCCATCTTAAATTATTTTCCTTATTTTTATAACAGAAAAATACACATTTAAATACTATTTTAATAATATTAATAAATAAATAAATAATATTGTAATAATAAATAATACGATTTAAAAATAAAAATATAGTAATATATGGCTAATAATAAAAATGGAATATAATTAAATATTAATATAATATAAAATATTTTTAAATAATATATTAGCTAATATAAGATATTTATATAATTTATATTGATATAAAAATCGTATATTAATAAAATAATAAAATAAATATGAATTCTATAATATAATTAACTAAATTAAGACATTAAGGTTCAAGGTTTAAGGTTGAAATTTAAGGTTTAGTATATATTATTTAAAAATATCTTTTATATTATTTAAGAATTAGTATATATTAATAAATAAATAAATAATATTGTTATAATAAATAATATGATTTAATAATAAAAACATATATAAAATATAGTAATATATGACTAATAATAAAAAATTATAATATAATTAAATATTAATATAATATTAAATATTAAAAAAATAATATAATTAACTAATATAAGTTTTTTATATAATTTATATTACTTCCATTACTGAAACAAAACGTGGCATTACAATATTTTTCAGATCGATAATTTTTGAAACTATATATAATAAGTGTTTATCTTTTTTTATAATAATTTTAATATGTTAAAATTGAAAATTTCTTGATTCTCATATATTTACACTAATTAATTAAGGTTTTAAGGTTTAGGGTAATTAGTGTTTCGGTTTCTATTTAGGTTAATTAGGATTTAGGGTTTGATAGTTTGACGAAATTAAGAGTTAAATAATATAATATTATGATAGTAAATAATATGATATATATAATAAAATGGTAATAAAATAAATATTAATATAATAATAGTAAATAATATGATATATATAATAAAATTGTAATAATAATTGTTATGATTAATTTTATTATGGTAATAACAATTATATATACACAATAACAGTTAATTAGGACTAGGTTACTTAGTGTTTAGGGTTTATGGTTGATATTTATTATTTGTTCCTAAATAATTATTTTATGAAAGAAAAATACGCATTAATTCTAAAAAAATATTTTATTTCTACATATTTTAAAAATACATAGATAGTGTATTAAATAACATTGAATATTTTTTTTCAACATAATGTCTTAAAAATAAATTAGTTATATTAAACTAAATAATTCGTTTAATTTTATAAATTAAAATCACAATCAATGACATAAAGTAATATTTATCATTAGTGAAAATATTTTATATAATTGAAAATGTCACCATTACTAGTAATAAAAAATCGTAATAAAATTTTCATTGTTGAAATCAAAACTATGTAGTTTTGATTTTAAGTGTCAATCCCTTACTAAAGCTAACTTTTTGGTAATTCCTAACTTAAAACTAAGCAGTTTTGATTCCTATGTGGCAATCTCTAGCCTAAAACTATGTAGTTTTGATTCCTAAGTAACTCTAAGTAAAATTTCTCTTGTTATCAATGAGAAATTTCTCTCATTGTCGAGGTAATTTAATTCCATAAATGATTTTTGTGTACATAATATATAAATAATATTTATAAATACATGAAAAATGAGTTTTAAGTATATAAAAATGAATTAAAAAATTCATGTAACTAAATAAAAAATCAACATAATTAGATAATGTAACAAAATATTAGTAAAAATAATATATACACTATAAGAAACTGTAGGAAGGCACACAGTCACGTATATATTCAAAAATACTTGACTAGACTAGGTTTAAACTCTTTGTTTTAGATCCATCCAAAACTTCATTTGTAACTTTAAAATTTTTTATTGATAATGTCAATATAGTGCTGAAATTCAAAAATAATTTTATCAATAAAATTCTTTCAAATTATCAATAAAATTTCAGATGGTTCTGTAACTAATCTAGCCAAGTATTCCTTCACATGTATTTTTGTTATCACGCGCGAAAATTGGCAGAAAAGCAACGCGATAAATGAAAGTAGATTTGGCGCACAAACCAAACCGTAAGTCCTCAAATCTCTTTTTCCATCTCTTTTTTCTTTCACTCCTCGCGTCGTCTTCCTCTCCTCAAAGAACTTTGCCGCTCTTGTCTCTCACTCCTCATGCTACTTACTCTCTCTAGACATTTCTTGATCTCTCTCTTTGTCTCTCCGTCTCCGCCGTATAACCCACCGTGACCCTCACCTGTGTCACCCACGATGTAACGATCTCTAATTGAACAAGTAACTCTTGATATCTTCTCAAGGTGAGTTTTTTCTTTTTTTTTTCTTTCTTGAGATGATGTTTGTGATTGTGATTTATTGGGGATTTGGTCGAAAACTAGATATTGTGAACTGAGTAGGTTTTTTTTTTCCATTGCTTTCTCCACTCTTTTAATTGCCTCGTGATTTTACAACCACCAAATAAATTACCCCAGCTTCAGGTCAGGTTCTTACTTGATGCAATTTCCTTAGCGTCACTATAGGTTTTATTTTATTTTTAACTCAAATGGACCTACAGGAAGTCATGTCGTGTTTGCTACCGTGAACAAGGAGACACAGGCAACGGTATGAGGATCAATTAAGGCTTGTTACTGAGTAATTTCTTCTACATTCGTTGTTTTCTCTTTATTACTACTACTACTTTTCTTGTTTTAAGTCTATTTCTGGGTACTTTTGCTGTTTTTTCATCTCTTCTTGCAATTATGTGTTTTCTTCATCTCTACTTGCAATTATTTCATTTTTTTGTCTGGTGCAAATTAGAATGTTTTCCTATAAAAGGGTTAATATATTGTGGGCAAGAATTATTAAGGTAGTGTGATGAAGTGATTGAAATGTTCTGATTTTAGTGATGAAAACTAAAGCGGATATGGACTTGAACATTGACTTTGCGTTACCCAAATTATTGTGTGAACCATTGATTTACCAGTCCCAATTTTTGTTTAAAAAACTTTTTTTTTTTTTTTAACATTTTCCATCTTTCCAACTATAGTAATGTTGGCCTAGTGGGTTGGTGGGGTATCAGGTACTTTTTGATGGTTCTTTATGATTGCTCACAATAATTCAAAAACAAAGAATAATTATGTTTAAGATTGGTCTCTAAGCATCGTGTTCACATACCGTGTCCAATGAAGTGATGAAGTTGACTTTGTAGCTTTTATGTTGATTTGGTTTTGCAACTGTAGGAATTTAGTGTATCTATGCTATCCTGTGAAAATGGTTTCATTGAAGTAGTTTATAGACACCAGCAATTGTGTTTACAATTGTTAAATATTATGGATTACTGCTTATTGCTTACATTGTGTATGTGTGGCCTTCTTCAATTTGGATATGTATCTCTCGAGATTAATAAAATTTGATAATAAATCTTCAATGAATAGAATACTAATAAACTTATATGTTCTTCTGAGTTAATGGTAACGAAGCACAATGTTGACTGTTTACATGTATGCTTCTATATAAACCTTAATTTTGAGCTTTATCCTTCCTCATATTGATAAACCTAAGTAAAACATCTTAAGCTAAAGAATTGCTAATTTGAATATACATGTTGGATCTAGAAACTTATGATGTCTACTCTTATTCTTCTCGTTTGGTTTCAGCTATGTTATCAATGGTTCATTCAGGTGACAAGAGTGGACTTTCTAGAGAATTTGAATGTATTTGTGGTGTCGTATTTTGCACATTTTTTGTGTTGAATTTACCTTCACACTAAAGTTCTGTTGCCAGTGTTTCTTCTTGGTATTAGCGACATCTTGTATATGTTTTTTGCATTATTAATCTGAGTTATGCTTCTCCCCCCTCTTGCAGCATCTAGTTTAGTTTCTTTTTTTTGCCTTTTTATGCTTATATTTTCCCTTGTGGTGCCAACAAATGGTGCATTCCTTAAAGGCTTGAAAAGAGTTCTGTTGATGGTCAAAACTGTAATTTGGAGAACATGGTTCTTGTCCTCGTTATATATACACCAATTCGTGATGGTCTTGTGCTTTCGAAGGTATCTATTTCCTGCTTTCCTATTCTGTAATCGCTGTCAAGCTATATTGATGACGTGATATGACATCATATTATTGATGTGAAACTTGAAGTGAACACTGGTGCCTTCATTTATTATCAGGTGGATGGGAAGATGATGAGATCATCAATGAAGCTGTATATTGTGAGGCACATCCGTCTCCACTGCGTCGACCTCCAATCAGACTGCTATCTTTGATCTCTATTGAAAGCTAATGGTAACAGTTGGCTTAGAAGTTAGAAATTTGAAATCAAAATGTGAATGTGGCTGATGGAAATTTTATTTTTGCTCACTAATTAAACAAGTGATCAACCATGCATTTTTCTTAATATTATTAAAGGTGGATTATGAATGGAACATCAACCAACAAGCGAACTTTGATTTTTGAGTTATAAGAATACAAATTAAGAACACTAAACATATCTTGTAGATTAAATTAGATGGTGTCAATAGATTGAATATCTTTCGACCTTCCTTATTAAGGAAAATGGAAAATGAGAAGAAAACCTAGAAGTTGATCTTTTCCCTTTTCCCATGCTATATATTGAGGCTAATAACAAATGCTGAAAACTCATTGGTTTCTATGTTAGTTAGGAAGCAGAGTAATCCCTCATTTTAAGATTGTGCTGTCACACTTTAAGCTTCGTTTCTCTGTCTGGAATTCATGGTTTGCTTATTGTTCAACAGGGTGGATATATGTACTGGAGATGGCTCTAAAAATCTATTCATTTGGATTTAAGAATTATTGGAGAGAAAGTCAAATTCGCTTTGATTTTCTGGTCATATGGATAATAGGACTTTGGGCAGTATATCCCTGGTGTTAATTCCCCCTCCCCCTGGATGCACTTTTAAAATGCACACTATTTATTTTTCTTGTATTACACATGAACTTCTTATGTGATTGAAATGCAGCTATATATTTTAATATAATGATTCTTTGGTGTTTACCCTCTTTTAAAATCTTTTAATGCAGAAAAATAACTTTTAAATCTTAAATTTTGATTTGAGAAAAGGGGGAGGGAAAGAGAGATTTTATTGACTGCATTAAGTGAATATTTCTGAATCCTCAGGACTACCTCATACAGTAGAGTTATGTGGTGAGTTGTTTAAGCTTGATGTTTATTGTAATATTTCTGATCAAATTGTAAATTACTTTCATGTTATTCTTTTTGTTTTTATTGAAAATGCAGCTGAGTTGGAATGAGATGGATTCCAACCTTCAGTTGAAGGGTTTCGTTGATTGAATAAATTGGATTTGATATTTTAGCCTCATCCTTGCTATAAATTTTCTCTTTTTTTAATACTCATTGTTTTACTTTTCTATACTGTCTGGTGGAGAACTTCGGCTATTGCTATTCTACTATTTTATATTATCAAGTCAAGCTGGTGCATCATGTGCATCTTCCAAATGTAATTGCTCTGATATTTTCATTTATGAACTTTTTGATCACATGATTAAAAAGCAAGTATATTCTTAGCTAACTTGGCTAAGCTGTACAATTTGCAGCTATAGTGATCTCTTAATGTATATGGTCCAATTTATTGCCTGTAAGTGATGAACGCGCGTGCTATTTTTCATTTGTGTTCAGATTCTCCAAGCTATGACTGTTGTCTTTTCTTTTTAACGAAGCTAAAATGATCAATTTCAGAACCTTCTTTGATTTATTATGTAAGGACAATAGAACATCTATTAGAATTTTTCCATCTATGAGCCATATTAGATTGTTCGACTTTACTAGCTTCTCTGGCTATGTGTTTCTTACTATACATCTTATTCCTTTTCACATTTTTTTCTTATTTTTTTATTAGTTTAACTGTTGCTCTTTGTTGGACGATTATCTACCTAAATAAATATGCAAATAATCGTACTTGTTTTACTTGCAAGTGCACATGGTCAATGGTAACATAGTGTGTAAGTGCGAGATCATTTTCATAGGGATTGGTGAATTTCGATTTAGAATTAGTTTCTTCGTAGTAAAAAGAGAAATAAATGTTGAGTGTGAGTTAATAATAATAAGAACATAGGGTTGTGATATCCACCACTAATTACACTTTCCCACTAAGTAAGGTACCAATGCTCTAACCTTATTATGAATACCTAATGGTTGTCAATTTAAAGGTTTGGTTCACACCTTAGGCTATTGATTTCCCTAAGCAATGAGTTAGGCATGGTGTATACTCTAACTCTTTTATCTCTTAAGGGATTCAACATGTTTGTATACTGAGTTGTTCCTTAAGAGAGTATAAGGGCTGTGGAGATCGGCAACCACATGGGACCTAGGGCTTGGTCCGCTTTCGGTTTTCCATGTTGATTAACCCAAGAATCTGGTGTGGATATCTTTTGTTACTATTATTGATCCCAGGACTCGGTCATCCAAATTGATTCAACTAACATATCTATACCACATGCATAAGTTGTTCAGACACACACATATGATGAATTTAAATATAAACAAGTATTAATCAAGTTAAGCATTCTAACAAAGTTATAGGCAAAGGTAATTAATGAATATATGTGTGGAAAAGCATAATTAGGGCTTCAATCGAGCCTTATAAGGGTTTAGTTACACATGCTAGTTGAAATAAACGTTATAACCATAATGAAACAAAAACAGAAAAATAAAACCCGAAGAAGACTTGGGAGATGAGTCATCAATTCCTCTCCTAAGCTTGCAACTTCATGTCTCAAAACAAAAGGTATGGTTTCTGTGTTTTACAAGGCTATATATAGGGCTTTAAGGGTGCCCCGAAACCCTAATTTCTTATTTGAGGTCCAGAGACTTCTTTCCATATCTGGTTTTACGACCTCTGGAGTGTGTGCACTCGAGTGGATGCGGGCTGCGCTCGAGCGCAGATGTGCACTCGAGCGCAGATGTGCACTCGAGCCTTCTAAGTGTGCGCTCATGTGCTGTGCGCTTGATCACAAGGGAGGTGCGCTCGAGCGCACCTTGCTTGATTGCAGAACTTTACTTTTCACTCATTAGAGCTCCAAAAAGTCATTTTTTTGTCAAAGTCCTGTGAAAAACGCATAAAACATGAAAATGAACTAGAATCTACTAAAATAGATAACCAAAGAGCCTAACAGGCGTAAATTAAGGGGCTTAAATATGACTATTTAAGTACTTATCACTCTTTAGCTGTTAACGCATGTTTTCTGTTGTATGGTGTATATATTACCAAGCACCCCATAGAATTTGTAGTGATTTAGTCACAGTTTTCCTCAACTGAATCATATTGTTTTAATTGGTTATCCTGAATCCTTAACTAGAATTTGTGAACTTGGTGTTACAGGGAGGCACTGCAATGTAGTACATTGGATTTTAGAAAATGCAGGGTCAAAGGAATACAATTTTTGGAGATATTGACACCAAACAGAAAATCTATTTCTTGTATACACTCCATTTTGATAGTTAATTTCCTCTAGACCATGAAATTTTAGGCTTTTTCTAATGCATCTAAAATTTCATATGATTATATTGATCGAAAATACTTTAGAAAGGAAACTTTTTCTTGAACATTTTCATTTCCAATCCCACATATTTTCTATATCCAATAGGAGCTATTGTACCCATAAAATTAAAATGAAGCGACTGCTTTTTGAAATGTGAACGTGGGCTACTCTTAGTATTGTTGTTTCGGTTGGTTGAAAAGCTAATTTTAAACGATGTGGGATACTTGTTAATAATATCAAATGTAAATATGATGTCTTGTAACTGTTTCATTGCAGAGAATCTGGGTTGCAATCTTTGGTGACCTAAAATGATACTGATGTCTGCTCTGTTTACCTGGAGAGAGCATGTAGTGTTACTGATCTTTCGCTGTTTTTAAGAAGTTTGAGATTTTCGTGTTATTGTCTCTCTATTATAATTCTTATAGCTATTGATTTTAGCACCTTGCTTGATTACAGAACTTTACTTTTCACTCCTTATAGCTCCAAAATGTCATCTTTTTGTCAAAGCCCAGTGAAAAACATATAAAACATGAAAATGAACTAGAATCTACTAAAATAGATAACCAAATAGCCTAATAAGCGTAAATTAAGGGGCTTAAATATGACTATTTAAACACTTAGCACACCCCTAAACTTATATATTGCTAGTCCCTTAGCAATACAAAACGAAAGACTATGTTAAAACAAAATTAAAGATAAATTCATTCTTCATGGTATTCAAAAATTTGGGTTTCGCATAAAATCTTGATAACCGTTCATGAGTAAGCTTATAATAAAAACACATTTTTGTATTGAAAAAGGATTTTAAAAGCTCATGTTACTTACCTAAGATTAGCTTAAGGCATCCCAAGTTTGATTTGTGTGTGATGAATTAGCACATATAAGATGGGGCTTCTAAATAATTTTGATGTATAGTGTTTAGGTGCCTAAACCTTTATCGAATTCCTTTATCAAACAGAACAAAATTGGCATAGTGCTTACTTCTTTTCTTTTTCTTTCATCATGAGATTTTTGCCATATTGAGTTCCATCGAGATTTCTAATTAACCATTGTAACGAGTGTTTAGCCAATGACTCCCAAACCAGATGGTTTTAGGGTATTAGGTGTAAAGACACCCCTATGGACTTATTAACTCGAGTTAAAAAGGCTATGGAACTAACAGGTCTTAATGCTTCTAAGTGAAATTCCCACCTTTTGACATGAACACTCACTGCTTACTGAAGCAAGAGGCCCAGTTACTCAGTGAAAATTTTTATTATGATCATTAAATGCTTAATTCCCACCTTTTGACGTGAACACTCACTGTTTACTGAGGCAAGAGGTCTAGTTACTCAGTGAATTTTTTTTAATGATCATTAAAAGCCTTTTGTTCTCTTTTTGCGTGATGGACATTTTTTCTTTGTTTTTCTTATGCCAAAGTGTTCTTCCAACAAGTTATCAGATTACAGTTAGGTCATGGAAACATATACATAAGAATTATATGTTATACCCCACACAACTGCTTGCTAATGTGCTCGTGTCAGATCTGGATCAAACTCGTGAATTCTTAAGTGCCTTGAGGTAGGTAACTAAACTTTTAAAAATTCCTATTACAAGACTATGCGTTCTAAATTTTAAGCTTACTAATATAGTTTTATCATATTTTTAAATCAACCAAAATTTTTAACTCAAAATGAACATGCATTTATCTTTTCTAAAAAAAACTGGGACCTAGTGTGTGCATGTGTCAGTGTTTGTCTCCCACTACCCCCAAACTTAATATACACATTGTTCCCAATGTGTGTGTGGCATGGAAAGATCTGATCTGGGAGATGGAGAACTAGATTGCTTACATTGCTTGTAACACGCCCCCAAACTTGAACTGTATGCACACACTAAGTTCCTGGCAAAGAAAAATAAACGTTGTGCCGAAAAACAAGAAATATGGATAATAAACATGTAAATATAAACATAAATAAAAGAAAAATACTATAATGAAAAGGATATGCTTTGAGGTGCCTCCTATGAGCGCTAAGTTTTACGTCTTCAACCAGACGGGGTATCCTCTCACTGCTGGTCATCAAGTGGTGCAGTCGAAGAGGTACTGGGTGCAGGAGGTAGGCAACCTCTGGTGTAAATGCGCTTGAGTGCAAGGAGTATGTGCGCTTGATTGCAAGGCATCAATTGGTGACGTTATATGGGACAGAAACTGGGAATTCAAGTGGGTCAGGTGTCTGTGGGTCAGCTATATATTGTATAGTTTGAAGTGTCAAGTCCTCATCCCGAGGGGGTATAGTAAGATCGAGGTATGGTTTTACTCAGTGTCCATTGATTGTAAATTTCTGATTGCTATTTGAGCTATGAATCTCCAAAGCTCCATGAAGAAAGACCTTGGTGACCACATACGAACCAACCCAATGGGATTTTAGTTTGCTTGGGAACAGTCTTAATCTTGAATTGTAGAGTAGTACCCTTTGTCCTACGTGAAACTCTTTTTGCACTAGTTGTTTGTCATGATAGGCTTTTGCCTTTTCCTTGTAAAGCTTGACATTCTCATATGCGTCATATCGTAATTCTTCTAGCTCATTTAAGTGTAACCTCCTTTTCTCACTCGCTTGTTTCATATCAAAGTTGAATTGTTTAATGGCCCAATATGCTCGATGTTCTAGCTCTACGAGTAGATGGCATGCTTTTCCAAAGACTAAGCGGTATGGGGACATCCCTATTGGTGTCTTGTAAGATGTCCGGTATGCCCACAGAGCATCATTGAGTCGTAAAGACCAATCCTTTCAACTAGGATTCATGGTTCTCTCCAAGATGCTTTTGATTTCTCAATTATTTATCTCCACTTGGCCACTAGTTTGAGGGTGATATGGGGTGCCAACCTTATGAGTGATTCCATATTTTCTGATGAGTGCAACAAAAGAATGATGATGGAAATGGCTGCCTCCATCACTTGATGATCGCTCTTGGTGTTCCGAACCGGGTAAAAATGTTATCCTGTAGAAACTTTAACACCACTTTATGATCATTAGTCTTTGAGGGGACAGCCTCGACCCATTTAGACACATAATCCACATCCACAAGAATATATAAATTACCAAAGGAATTGGGGAATGGACCTATGAAATCAATGCCTCATACATCAAAAAATTCTACTATGTGGATATTTTGTAGAGGTATTTGATTTCGGGACGAGATGTTACCTGTCCATTGGTATCTATCACATGAGTTGCAGAATGTGAAGGCATCTTTAAATAGATTAGGCCAATAAAAACTTGATTGTAGTAACTTAAGTGTTGTTTTCTTGGCCCCAAAATGTCCTCCACAAGCAAACTGATGGTAATGTTGTAATAAGCTCAAATGTTCCTCTTCCGAGACACACCGTCGGATGATCTGATCGGGACAAAATTTGAAAAGGTAGGGATCATCCCAATGGTAGTGTCGAGACATAGATATTAACCGCTTCTTTCCTTGCGTTGTCATACTTAGAGGAAAAACTTTAGTAGTTAGATAATTGACAATATTAGCATACTATGAAAGTTTTACCTTTCGTGCGAACAATTATTCATCAAGGAAGTTCTCATTCAAGGGAAACTCATTTTTGTCGTTCTCATAGGGTAGCCTTGATAAATAATCTGCAACCACATTCTCACTGCCTTTCTTGTCGTTGATTTCTATATCAAATTCTTGCAGTAGGAGTACCCATCTGATTAACCTAGGCTTTGCATCTTTCTTAGAAAACAGATATCTCAAAGCAGCATGATCAGTGAATACAATAACCTTAGAGCCAATAAGATATGATCTAAACTTCTCTAAAGCAAAAATAACAGCTAACAATTCCTTTTCAGTAGTAGAATAGTTAAGCTGAGCATCATTTAAAGTTCTAGAAGCATAGTAAATAGCATGAGGTACCTTATTGACTCTTTGACCTAAGACAGCTCCCAAGGAGAAATCACTGGCATCACACATCAATTCGAATGGAAGATTCCAATTTGGTGCCATTATTATTGGGGCAGAGGTTAGAACATCCTTCAATGTGTTGAAAGCTATCATACAGTTATTAGTCCACTTAAATTTGGTATCTTTAGCCAACAATGCACAAAGAGGTCTTGAGCTCTTGGAGAAATCCTTGATGAATCGTCTATAAAAACCGGCATGTCCGAGAAAACTTCTAACACCCTTGACTGTGAGAGGAGGAGGTAGCTTTGAAATTGTGTCTATTTTAGCCTTGTCTACCTCAATACCTTTGTTGGAGATGGAATAACCCAATACAATGCCTTGTTGGACCATAAAGTTACATTTCTCCCAATTCAACACTAAGTTGCTCTCTTCACATCTCTTGAGGACACTCTCTAGGTGACTTAGGCATCCATCAAAATTGGAACCAAAGACACTGAAATCATCCATGAATACCTTAATATATTTCTCCACCATATTGGAAAATATGCTCATCATACATCTTTGAAAAGTGGCTGGTGCGTTGCATAAACTGAATGGCATCTTTCGATAAGCAAATATGCCGAAAGGACATGTGAAGGTAGTCTTTTCTTGATCCTCGGGTGCTATGGCAATTTGGTTGTACCCATTGTACCCATCCAAGAAGCAATAATAGTTGTGGCCAACTAATCTCTCTAACATTTGATCAATGAATGGCAAAGGGAAATGATCCTTTTTGGTCACTTTGTTCAATCTTCGGTAGTCAATACATACTCTCCAACCGGTTGTCTTTCTTGTAGGTATGAGCTCCAAGTCCTCATTCTTCACCGCTGTAATCCCACTCTTTTTCGGAACAACTTGGACCGGATTTACCCATTTACTGTCTGAGATGGGTTAGATAATTCCAACATCTAGAAATTTCAATACCTCATCCTTTACTACCTCTTTCATGTGTGGGTTAAGTCTTCTTTGAGCATCTCGAGTGGGCCTTCCTTCATCCTTAAAGTAGATGCTATGCATGCACTTGGCTGGGCTTATCCCCTTAATGTCAGCAATGGTCCATCCAATGGCAGATCTATGCTCCTTAAGAACTCGTAATAATTTTTCTTCTTCTCCAATACTCAAATTAGCAGCCACAATCACAGGTAATGTCTTCTGCTCTCCTAAGTAGGCATAAGTTAAATGCTCTGGCAGCTGCTTTAATTCCAAAGTTGATGCCTGGAAAATAGAAGGAAGAAGAGTAGTATTAGTAGGTATGAGAGTTTCAAATGAATGAGCATACTTACTTGAATGTTTTGGGGAAGTCTCAAGGTAGTGCACAACTTTCATGATGTCATTAGTAATATCTTCTGGTTCTTACTCAATATCTCCATTGCTGTAAAGCTATGAGTAATAGTAGTCTCCAATGGATCGATGTGCTGGGCTTGAAAAGCTTGCTCAACAAAATTGTGTATCATACATACATTGAAGCATTCCATATCATCTTGAGGTAATTTTAATACATCAAATATTTTAAATTCTATTTTTTCACCATTCACCTTCATACTTACTATACATTTTTTCACACAAATCTTTATATCAGCAGTTCTCATGAAGGGTCTTCCTAAAATGATGGGAAAGGGTAATGGCATAGGACATTCCTCCATATCTAACACAATGAAATCAGCAGGTAGAATGAACTCACCTACCTTCACGAGGACATCCTCAAGAATACCCCTAGGTTTTTTTATACTTCTATCTGCCAATTGCAAGGTAATGGAAGTTGTTTGTAGCTCTCCCAATCCTAGGGTTTCAAATACTGTGTATGGTAGCAAATTTACACCCGCTCCCAAATTTAGTAATGCTCGCTCAAACAACTGATCACCTATCCTATAGGGAATAGTAAAACTACCTGGATCTTTCAGTTTTGGTGGGAGTTTTCTTAATAGCATAACACTTACTTCTTCAATTAAGGCTACAGTCTTATACTCTTGAAACTTTCTCTTATGAGTACAACAATCTTTTAGGAATTTAGCATAGGGAGGTATTTGTTGAATTCTATTTAACAAAGGAATGTTTATTTCAATTTTCCGCAAGGTTTCAAAAATATCAAGCAGTTTATTTTCTTTCCTTTGTTTTACTAACCTTTGCGGGAAGTGTGGTGCATTCACCTTCTCCGTCTCACTCACCTTTGATGCTAATGGTTTCTCTAAAGATGCTTTTTCAGATTCATTGGTCCCTATCGCCTTACCATTTCTGAGGGTCGTGACAGCTTTCAGTTGTTGATGCCCCCCAGGGTGTGGAGCTGGAATCTCACTTTGCTTTTTTCCACTTAGCTCTTTAGCCAATTGTCCCATTTATACCTCCAGCCTTTGGATGGCTTGTTCATGTTTTGCTGTGGTTTGCCTTAGTTCAGTCCGGAATTTCCTTTCTTCTGCCATGAACCGATCTTGTGAAGTCATTAGTTGTTGCTGCTGAGTTGCCAATTGCCTCACAAGACTTTCGAGGTCATTCTTCTTTGGTTCGGGAATAGATTGGGCTGCTGGTTTGAAGTTTTTTTGCTGCCCTTGACTGTTCTGATTGTTGCTCCACGAAAAATTTGGGTGATTCCGCCATCCAGGGTTGTAGGTGTTTGCATAAGGATTGTGCTTCAACGGATAATTGTTTGGTCCCACAAAGTTTGCTTACTCATGATCTGCAGATGAATATAAGGGACATGTATTAGTATTATGATCAAATTGGGAACAAATAGCACATACCTGGAGTGGTGTAGCTGGTGGGTTAGGTGAGGTGTTCTGAGCAGCCATGGCTTTAACCAACAGGTCTAGTTTCCTCTCCACAGCAGCTATCTGAGTAGACAATCCTCCATTTAAATTTACCTCATACATACCCTTTCTTTTGGTTACATGTCTTCCTCGTGAGGAGAACTGCTGAGTGTGTTCACTTAGGGTTTCAAAGAGCTCCATAGCTTCTTCACTGCTTTTCTCCATCAGCACTCCTCCATAACCTGAATCCATAATATTTTTGTTAGTATCACTCAAACCTTCATAGAAAGCTTGTGCCAGTTCGTCTTGAGGTAGGTTGTGGTGTGGGCATTTGAGTAGCAGCTCGTTGAAGTGTCCCCAGGCCTCAAAAAATAGATCTCCATCCTTTTGTTGGAAGGACTGAATTTCCTTTATCATTTGCCTCGTCTTTTGGGCTGGGAAAAACTTCCTTAGGAATTTGCTAGCCAACTCCTCCCATGTGTGGATAGAAACTGCAGGCAAAGAATTGTACCTCAGTTTAGCATTATCTTTTAAGGAAAAAAGGGAAAATAATTAACCTTATTCCTTCTTGGTCTAAGCCTCGGATGTGCTGGAACTTGCAAAGATCGAAGAACTCTTGGAGGTGCAAGTGCGGGACCTCATTAGGTGTACCCCTAAAGTGCGTCAGTGCACTGAGTATCTGTGGAGATATGTAGTAGTTTCCTTCTGCCTCATGTTGATACGCAATACATGATGGTTGATCGAGGTTTCGTGGGATGAAGGACTGCTTCATCGGCCTCTGCTCAGGGGGTTGCCGATTGTCGATCTGATCAACCATTGGTACTTCTTCCTCAATTTCTTCTTCTACCTCTTCCAGTTGTCTCTAAGCCTTTGTCGGATCGTTCGCTCAAGTTCGATATCGAGGGGAAAGAATGTTGGATGCTTGGATCGAAGCCCGTGCATGAATCGGTGACAATCACTTAAGTGCAACAGTCAAACACTGCTGCTCGGGTAACTCTCTGCCTCAATTGTGCTCGATCACACAGGAGGGTGTGCTCGATCGCAAGTGGCACAAAAAGCTCTCCTGGAGTGCTTGAAACAGAAAACAAAAAGAATTTGATTAGGGTTTTAATAAAATAAAAATAGGTTAAAAACTAAAACTTAAAATTTTTGAGATTTTTGATAAAAAAAAATAGAAATAGAATGAAAAAGAAATAACAATGATTAAACTAAACGAAAAATTAATTCTAAAAAGAAATTTAAGTGCAATCCCCGGCAGCGGCGCCAAAAACTTGTTGGACGAGTATCTACCTAAATAAATATGCAAATAATCGTACTTGTTTTACTTGCAAGTGCACAACGTCAATGGTAGCATAGTGTGCAAGTGCGAGATCATTTCCACAGGGATTGGTGAATTTTGATTTAGAATTAGTTTCTTCACAGTAAAAAGAGAAATAAATGTTGAGTGTGAGTTAATAATAATAAGAACATAGGGTTGTGATATCCACCACTAATTACACTTTCCCACTAAGTAAGGTACCAATGCTCTAACCTTATTATGAATACCTAATGGTTGCCAACCTAAGGGCTTGGTCCACACCTTAGGCTATTGATCTCCCTGAGCAACGAGTTAGGCATGGTGTATACTCTAACTCTTTTCTCTTTTAAGGGATTCAGTATAGGTGTATACTGAGTTGTTCCTTAAGAGAGCATAAGGGCTGTGGAGATCAGCAACCACACAGGACCTAGGGCTTGGTCCACTTCTAGTTTCCCATGTTGATTAACCCAAGAATTCGGTGTGGATATCTTTTGTTACTATTGTTGAACCTAGGACTCAGTCATCCAAATTGATTCAACTAACACATCCATACCACATGCATAAGTTGATCAGACACACACATATGAGGAATTTAAATATAAACAGGTATTAATCAAGTTAAGCATTCTAACAAAGTTATAGGCAAAGGTAATTAATGAATATATGTGTGGAAAAGCATAATTAGGGCTTCAATCGAGCCTTATAAGGGTTTAGTTACACATGCTAGTTGAACTAAACGTTATAACCATAATGAAACAAAAACAAAAAAATAAAAAACCGAAGAAGACTTGGGAGACGAGTCGTTAATTCCTATCCTAAGCTTGCAACTTCAAGTCTCAAAACAAAATGTATGGTTTCTGTGTTTTACAAGGCTATATATAGGGCTCTAAGGGTGCCCCGAAACCCCAATTTCCTATTTGGGGTTCTAAGACTTCTTTCTATATCTGGCTCTGCCACCTCTAGAGTGTGTGCACTCGAGTGTATGCGGGCTGCGCTCGAGCGCAGATGTGTGGTCAAGCCTTCTAAGTGTGTGCTCATGTGCTGTGAGCTCGATCACAAGGGAGGTGCGCTCGAGCGCACCTTGCTTGATTGCAGAACTTTACTTTTCACTCCTTAGAGCTCCAAAATGTCATCTTTTTGTCAAAGCCCTATGAAAAACACATAAAACATGAAAATGAACTAGAATATACTAAAATAGATAACCAAAGAGTCTAACAAGCGTAAATTAAGGGGCTTAAATATGACTATTTAAGCACTTATCACTCTTCAGCTGTTAACACGTGTTTTCTGTTGTAAGGTGTATATATTACCAAGAACGCCATAGAATTCGTAGTGATTTAGTCACAGTTTTCCTCAACTAGATCATATTGTTTTAATTGGTTATCCTGAATCCTTAACTAGAATTTGTGAACTTGGTGTTACAGGGAGGCACTGCAATGTAGTACTTTGGATTTTAGAAAATGCAGGGTCAAGGAATACAATTTTTGGAGGTATTGACACCAAACAGAAAATCTATTTCTTGTATATACTCCATTTTGATAGTTAATTTCCTCTAGACCATGAAATTTTAGGCTTTTTCTAATGCATCTAAAATTTCATATGATTATATTGATCGAAAAAACTTTAGAAAGGAAACTTTTTCTTGAACATTTTCATTTCCAATCCCACATATTTTCTATGTCAAATAGGAGTTATTGTACCCATAAAATTAAAATGAAGCCACTGCTTTTTGAAATGTGAAACGTGGGCTACTCTTAGTACTGTTCTTTCTGTTGGTTGAAAAGCCAATTTTAAATTATGTGGGATAGTTGTTAATAATATCAAATGTAGATATGATGTCTTGTAACTGTTCCATTGAAGAGAATCTGGTTGCAATCTTTGGTGACCTAAAATGATACTGATGTCTACTCTGTTTACCTGGAGAGAGCATGTAGTGTTGTTGCTGATCTTTAACTGTTTTTAAGAAGTTTGAGATTTTCGTGTTATTGTCACTCTATTATAATTCTTATAGCTATTGATTTTAGCATCCCCATGACCAGATACTGTTTCTAGCATTTGCTAACTTTATTACGTTTTGTTTGGATATTAATTTTTTTTTTGAAATTCGTTATCACCAACGAATTATTCCATCGGTGATAAATAATTTGTTTTTGAAATTCAGTATCACCGACGGAATATTCTGTCGGTGATAAATATATTTTTTTTTATTAAAAACTATCAAAATCAAATTTTTTAAAAAACATCACCGATATAATATTTTGTCAGTGATAAGTTATTTTTTTATTATTAAAAAGGACCAAAATTAAATTTTTTTTGAGGAAGCATCACCCAAATACTATCCGTCGGTGATACTTGTTTCTCCGAAAGATTTTTGAGCCGTCGGAAAAAAGTGGTATCACCGACGGGTCATCAGTCAGTGATGACTATCACCGATAGATTTTGTCCGTCGGTGATACCTATTTTTCTTGTACTGTATATCCTTCATAATATTAATGTATTTTAATGTTAGAGATTATATAGAGATTAATTGATAATTTGATAATCTCATAATTTCTTTTCCAATTTTCACTCTTTAATTCTTTCAATTTTGGAGGATTATAATTTGTACATGTAAGAGGAATACACCAATACTCTTACTTTTCTTTCCTCTCCTCTCAACACACTCTAAAGTTGTGATTGGTATAAAGGAAAAGTGAGAGAAACAAAGAAGGAGAGGAGACAGGAGCACTTTTCTATTATTTGGTAGAGAAGGAAAATGAGAGGAAAGAATAGTGGGATGATTAGTGTTTTTTTCTCATGAATTGTTGGGATTTTAACTCTAAAAATTCACCTACTTAAATTTTAGGCGAGAAACACAAACATAATAATTAAATAGGCAAAACAAATAAATATTAAGAACACAACAATTTAACGTGGTTCAGCAACCTATTTGTCTACGTCCACCAACAAATCCACTACTTCATTATTTTCTAATTGCAACGTTAGGAAGAGCAACCAAAACTCTTAACCTAGCTCTAGTTATGAGTGTTGTATCTACTTGACAACCCCAAACTCTCATCTTAGCTCTAGTAGTAAACTCCTCTAATTTACAATGTATATTGGAATTATGAGTGTACCTCTAACCTTCTCTAGAGACCCTTTTATATAGAGAATATTTTCTTAATACAATTAGGAAAAGAACAATAATATCATAGTAGACTACAACTATTTGTACGAGCAATAATCTAATAGGAAACTACTACTACTCCTACTAGAACAAGCAATTACAAAATATGAAATTACTTTTTTCAAACCAATTAGAAGTCTTCCTTGTGGGATTGGAGCTAAAATCCTAACATGAACAAATCAAATTCCTTCCAATTGGGATGATTGGTGAGTGGAAGTTAAAGGTGTTGTTTGGGCATTTGCGTACAATGCAACTTAAATTACTAAAATTTAAAGTTTTTAGAGTTAAAAGCTACAAAAACTCTAACTTTTGGTAATTTAGGTTACATTTAAGCAACTCCCAAACAAGTCCAAAATAAGCTATTTTTCGTCATTTTTTCTCTCTTTCTTCTCACTTTTCCATCACCTTTATCAAACGCATGATGAAAGACATCAATCTTCTTATTTTTCATCATCTCCCTCTTCTTTCCTCTCATTCTTTTTTAATCTCAATTTTTTTCTCTACCAATCAGAGCCTAAAAGTCCAATTAAAATTCTATAGATTAACAAGCCAGTCTAAACGTTCAAAAGAAGGAATTTAGTATAGATTACTTTTAGATTGAATTCTAGGATCTTATCATTTTGATAATTTTACAATCTCAACTCTGAGTGAAATACCTTAGTAATTGCATTTAGGATATGCTTATGAACGAGAAATACTTCGCTGGTTCGCGTTTGAAAGTTGAAAACTTCACTTGTAGTTTTAACAAACTTTACTGGTAATTTTATTTTTTGAGTCCCACACTTATATTGACATTACCAATGAAACTCCTCAAAATTACTAGTAAAGTTTTGAGCAGGCCTAAATTGGTTTTAGACCCGAGTCAGCCAAAATTTTTTCCTCTAACTCACATCACCTCCCATTGATGACTACGATGGAGTACCATGCCATCACCTATCTTAGCCTCAAAAGCATTACAAAATTTATACCTGATGTCTCCTTATACCATTTGCAGTCTTAAACAGCTAAATTGAGGTAAACAACTTGAATATGATGCCTTTGATTTGAAAAAGAAACTGTACATCTGTTTTAAATTCCAAAGTACATCATCACAAAATACATCTGTTGACCAAAGTTTAGGAATGAAATTATCGTCTTACCCTTTTCCACTTGTAACCATCTTATTGGTTGTACTTTTTGGCATGTGGGCTTACCCTTTTCTTTTAAGATGCTACGTTCTATTATTTCATTTGTTGAGAAAAAATATACCCTACATCATATTTTATGGTAATGCAGTATCAATTTGTGGTAATTCATTATCATTTTGTGGAAAAAGTTATGATCCTTACAAATAATAAAGAAGACCCTAAAATTTTCCCAAGTAAAGATGATAAAATAAAAAATTAGGTATATATATATGTAAGCCTTTTTGATATTTCGACAAGTTTTTCTCTTTTTTGTAGATATAAAACTTGTTCCGATTATAGGTTTATCATTTGAAAAGAACTGCAATGTGTCGCTTAAACATGGTGAAAGTCGGTTTGCGACTGATCGAGTGAAGGTGCTTAGCATTCCTCTTGTAAGCAAAGTTAGTTGAGATCTATAAGAGGTACTATAAGGGTTCGTTTGGTTTATGGACATGATTATATTGGGATAAGATTATGACTATAGTGAGATATGATTAAAGGAGATTAAAGTGAACTATCTTAATTCTATGCTTGGTTCACAAGATTTTCAAATTGAGATTAAAGGGATAACAAATATAAAAATCAAAATACCCTTATATTTGGGTGAGATAAATTTTTTCTGAACATTTTTTTTTCTCTACTTTTTCCCCCCTAAGTCCTTCATATATAAAAACAACAAATCCCCAAAATCTCCATAATCTTCCCCTTTCCTTTTATTCTTCTTCTTCTTTCTTTTTCTTCTTCTTTCTTTTATGTTTCCTCTTCTTCTTCTTCTTCTCTAGAATCTTCTCCTTTCCTTTTCTTCTTATTTCTTCTTCTTCTTCATAACTTTTTCTGTCTTTCTAATTCTGGACAACCTAAAAATGAAGAAAAAAAATTAAAAACCCATCCCTTATTCTTCTTCTTCTTCTTACAAATCTAGGCAAGCAAAAAATTGTCTATATAAAGAAATCTATTATTTTATCTTACTTTAATAAAAGAAATGTTATAAAAGTTTGACGATAATTTTAAGGATGGGTACAAATTATCAAAGCGATACTCCCTCCATCCAAATCTTCACAATTTGGGAAACTTAAAAAGTTGAGGATTTGAAAAGAATTGAAAGTAATCAAACAATGGTACAAGTATAAATGTTTACTGAAACATAGATATATCTTATTATATGATTAATGACAACTAAACAAATGGAAAAAAGGAGAAAAAGAGAGAGCCAGCTATAAGAATTTTATTTTATTTTTTTGAATTCCAGAGAGCCTGTGTAGGATCTTGTTAATTAAGTTTCCTTGTACACTGCAAATCCATATAATTAATTGAAATAAAAAATTAAGCAATTAAACTAATTAATCTACTGAATTAAGAGGTCCGAGGTAGTTTGGCAATCCATCCTTCTTGGTCGATATAAGAAATATCCACAAATTGATTGAGCTCACTATCACTTAATTTCTTCATCCATGGCACGCGCTGAGAAGTTTCAGCTGCTTGTCCACTACAATCTGCCTCCACATACGTAAAATTACCTTTGCGCGAATCAATTTGGTAACAAAGTCAAATAATAAATCTCAAATTTAAATCTTGTTGATGCTATCACTAAACCTCTCTGTATTTTAGTAATTGTTTTAATGTACTACAAGATAAAAGGTCAACGTCGGTGCTTTAAAATGTCGCAATATGCATTACCGGCGCTTCCGCTATATTGCAAACATATTGCAGCACTTTTAAGCGCCGCTAAAAGTGCTTTTAATTGTATTTTTACATTATTTTGAATTAAATACTTTTAAGCATGGCTAAAAGTGCTTTTAATTGTATTTTTTTACATTATTTTGGATTAAATTTCAACATTAAAACCCTTCAATAAATAAAATGTACCATCAAATCCATAAAATTTCAAATATTTTTCAATATATAAAATGGACCATCAAATATCCATAAAAATTCCTTTACTCAATTCATTTACACAAAAAAACATAGTTAACATATAAAATTCATACAAAACAAAGTAATAGAATGTAGTCTGAAAAATTATTTTACTATCACACTTGAAATCAATTATGAGGTCCTCTATTAACCAACTGTTGTAGTAAAGACTTCAGCTTATCAACTTGGGATTGCATGTTGTTTATTTGATCATCATGCATCGCTGTTATTTCTTGAATCTGATGCGCATGTTGTTGATTGTATTCTTCTATTTGTGCTCTCAAAGTATTTATCTCTTCAGCATAAGCGCCATTGTATCCCAGATCATTCCTAATTTGAGCTGAAAGTCCATACACGGCAGAGGGTGTAACCCAAACCCTTGACCTCGGACACGACCACAACTCTCTTCACCCATAAGCTCGGTAAAGACTTCATTTTGTATTGCTAAATTATTGCTAGCATCAGAGGATCCTGAAGCTGTAACAAGTTCGGTAACTCGAGTTTCAGCTGTCACTTACAATCACTAAACAACAAAAATTAAACTCCTCTAAAGATTGAGTAGCTAATTGCAGCTAAATTTACATTTAAAAAAAGTTGCTTATCAGATTTTCTAGAAAAACGGGTAAAATTTCTCCTATTTTCCCATAAAACCTTCTGCAAAAGAAAAACAAAAATACAATCAAAGTAGCCAATTCACAACTTAACAAGGAAACAACAAAAAAGAAACAGAGGATAAAATAAATTCATCTAAGAGAAAAAACTATCTCTAACTTTCACAAAGATCTCTGTGAGCATGGTCAAAATAATTCTTTTTAAAAGAAATTGACAAAATAAACCCTGTTTTAAAGACATTTTGCAAATCTAAATAAACTTGTATAATATAAAATCAACTCAATAATATCCAATTCAAAGAAAACTGATCCAAAAAGGAAAAGAAACTGGGAAACTTTCAAATCAACCAATGATAAGAACTTAGCCTCTGAATTGCTATATATAAGAAACTTCACAGTTAAAAACAAGTAATTTGGTACATATTCCAAAAAATATTAATTGATCTCAAGATTTTTACCACATATTTTACATGTTACTCAACCAGCTTGATCATGGAAAGAGGTATTAAACTATTAACTATAGCCACAGTTATAGCATTATTAACCAGCAAGAAGAACAAATTCCAAGGGACCACAATTATAGCATTACAAACCCCTGCTGCAACAAAACAGCCCCCATTTCAACCATACACAGCATAAGATCCAGCTTATGTACTCATATAACTGCTAAGATTAATGACAATCTTCACCTCAATGAAGTTTCTTACAAACTCTGAAAGAACTTCCCTTACATATGCTGAGCTTATAATTCTTAGTGTAAAATGAAATGCTAGATAAAAAATTGTATTATCTTGTTATTGACAAGCAAAAAATATATATAATGTGTTCCTTCATGTTTATCTACAATTTTGTTGCAGTTCACTGGACTTTGAATGTAAATAGTGTTAATTGACACTAGTTTCTGGGGTTGGATTTGTTGGCGCTTAAAGCAGACTGATCAGATTTGTCTGGTGGGACATGACAAAGGTGATGGTGAAACTTTTGAAATCTGATGCATGAAATCTAACTATTGCTGCTAATGGACCTCACAATCTGCTGGTGAAATACTTCCATTCTCTCTCGAAAAACTACAAGACTCTCGCAATCTTGTGCTGAAAGAGTTAAATGTTCTGGAAAATTACATGCCTTGTGGGCTTGGAGTAAGTTATGTATATACAACTTGCATTTGCTTTTGAGGAGAATATGTTCATTACTGTTATTGAAGTCATCTCATGGAGCCTATTTGAAGTAAAGCGAACTTGTTTTTAACGTTTATCAATGATGGTAGGTTCTATGCCAGAATTACATTTACTTGGGTTAAAGAGATGAAATTGTCGCACTACTTGGAGAAAGGAGCTTGTTTTCTGGTAGGCAATGACAGATCTTTTAACTATGTAACATGAAACATCCTTTTCAATTGCCAAATTATTAGGAACCTCTGATCAAATGGTAACTCAAACAATCCCCTAAAAAGCTAGGAGCTAATCTTAAGTAATTAAATTGACTTTAATTCACTCCATTATACTAGCTGCATTTTGCTTCATATCATGAGATAATTAACATAAGTTAGAAACTAACTGCCAATCAAGTAGCATTCATAAATCCATAGCATAAAATACCTTATTAGAGTCTGTTATTGTCACTAAGGAGCTGAATTCCATAGAAAAATGTAAAGCCTCAACCGTCAGGTGTAGAATTTTTAGAACCAGATCTATGCTTATTCATAATGGTTAATTGCTAGAAACGACATTGAGTGATGAAACTTCAGGCACACCTCTTGAAATCAACATCAAGGCTAAAATTATTGGACAAGACACGTACAAGGAGACCAAAACAGACAATGATGTATGGGATATGCTCAATAACATCTACAATAAGATCCCAATAGTCCATGTATCACTATGAAGGCTACATAACTCGTTGCTGCAATGTTCAGGCTAGATGTTGCAGGTAATATTTTTCAATCTAACTCTTCAGTTAGAGGTAACAATGCTACTGCTTCTTATGATTCTGAAAATGGGAATGGGAGAGGTAAGAGAGTTATGACAGGTGAGTGATGGATGATATGATGATGAAGAGGATGATGAGGACACTGATGGACAATATGACAATATTTTAAAGTGCTGCTTTGCTGCATGCGAAGAGATAGAAAGGCTTTGCTTCTTATAGAATGGCATTGCCAGTTGCTGATTCAGCTCAATCAAAGAGGATTCTACAAAGCATCTCTGGATCATAGTAATAATTTTCTACACTCCTTGCATACACTACTCTATATATATATATATAAAGCAGGTGTATGGATAAAAACTAATGCAGGGGATCCACAGTTTGCTTATATACTTCAATACTGGAAATAATTATTTCCATCATCAGAATTCAATCTTAAGAACTTATCTAGTTATCTACTTAATGTAATATCCCATGTTTACCTAAAATCTAGTGGGTGGCATTATGGTTGGGAATTTTAACATATTTCTATACATAGCAGAACGAGACTCGATCCCACTCTTCCTTTCCTCTTGACATATATTTCACTTTCATGTTTTCTGTCATGCTTAAATGTGCACTAATGTTTTCTACTATCATCTATAGCTGCACGCTAGCACCAAGGAACTTGCCAAGGTAGTTGGTGCATGAATACATCTTTCTTTTAATTTAAAATTACAGCAAAGTCAGTTAAGCAAAAGCATCTAATTGGATTAACAATTAAAGACTTGATCAATTTCTAACACTTAGGAATATAATAAGACATGAGGAGACCATTATTTAAAAACAGCCATCACTAAGCAAAAAAAAATTGGAAACACTAGGCAGTCTCTACTCATATCAGCACACAGACAAAAAGAAACATTAGCAAAAGTGATAATAATATTAGTATTTACCAGGAAAAAAAAGAACATGTCATGAATATAGTATATTAATACTTTATTGTATTTCTATGCCTTTATTACCAACAACAGAATTTAATTCTCAACAACTACTTTCAAGTTCTTCCTTAAAAGCACAAGATTCACAAACAGTGGTAGAGTAATGTAAAATATGTAAGTTGGGCATCAGTGAGCTTTTAAAAACGTATGCAAACTCATGCAAATTCCAGTTTCACAAATTAAACAACTCAGTGTCAGGTTCATTTCTTTTAGCTTAAAAAACACATGTTGAGTTTATAATTCTGCTTTCCCTACCCTAAGTGCAAACAAATGATAGTATGCAACCCATTATCTACAAATTGAATACATAGCAAACCAACATCCACAACTAAAATGCACAGTAACCAAGCATCCAAAAATCAATCACAATCAGACGTAGATTGCCCAACACAAGCTCCAATTTTACCCTTGATTGAAGATCAAGAGAATGGAACCACATAAATCCAACTATAAACCAACAAAAAAATAATCATTAGAAGATAGAAAGATAAAGTTAACACTTGGAATCTACATAAAAGCACGAAACATAGTACCAACCACGATAAGAGTAAGTTAAGTACTATTCTTAACTATCATACATAAAACCATCATATACATAAGTGAACTTACCACAAATTGTCGTGATGCTTTATCAATAAAAGTCTCATCCTTGCGTTTATGAGTTTCAGCAAAAAACTCTACGCGCTCGGGCTCATTTCCATGTTTCATCTCTTACCATTTATGAAAAGAGTTGCAAAACTCTTTGAACCGGTTGTATGAGGACATTGTTGTCTTTCACGTGCCGTTGTCCCTATAGTAGAATATTTCTACACCAATAATAAACCAATTGAATAATAAGTCATTATTAGAAAAATAAAAACAACGAGAATCCAAATGAACATAATTATGAAAAAACAATCTCACTCTGCTCAGAGAACCAGTAGTTCACTAGTTGCTTCCACTGGTCTTGATCTACTCCTTTTGGAACATTATTACTTAAAACTAGTTGTTTTGTTTTGTTCCTCACGTGGTCCCTTTTAAGCACATATCGATAGTCCTTCCATTTTTTCCCTATCATCCTTAATAAAATTTTGTCTATCGCCTCAATCATAGGCTAATGGAACTTCCTCTACCACAAAGAAAGGAAATCAATGTCAAATAAGCATTATTGGTGTTAGGGATTATGCATGTACAACACCACAAAAACAAATAAACAAAAAAAATTTGGAGGAAAACCCGAAATTAAGTTGTTACTTACACGAATCAATAAAACAAGGTCCTTTTTGTAGTTAGAAGGGACATTCTTCCAATCCTTGTAATTAAGTGGACAAAGGTTTCCTCTCTTTGCAACCTTGCCCAACCAACTACTTAATATTTGGCCACCTTTTTTAATAGGTTGATTACATGCATTGAAGTGGACCACAATTTTTTCCCCACGTTCAAGGGACCACACTTGTGAAGTTCTCAGGACACATGTTTGCTTCTTCACCCTCCTTTCAGAATCTATACATTGAAAACATAAATTTTATAATTAGTATAATAATGTGATATCAAACTAGTTATAAAGAGAATGTATTATAATACAAAAATTACCAATTATCTCGTATTGTTCACTATCATTGTTTTCACTTTCCGTTGTTATTGGCTCGGTCTCAGAATCATTTTGCGAGTCATGATCATCATCAAGGTGATACTTATGCTCATGGTTAATATCTTCGCGATGGTGTAAAGACTCGGCTGGAGCCTGGTTTGACAAAGCAGAACAGATGGCCCTGGATTGCCTAGAACGGTTGGATCGCTCCAAATCTAAGGGTACGGTTTACATCGTTTTACGTGTCAACTCAGATCGGGCCCCGAAGACCCTAGTCTGATTGGAAACGGGCTTCCGGGCAAAACTCATTATTTTAAATGAGTATAGCAGGATTTTAGCCAAAAAACGACGTTTAGGCCTTCAATTTAATAGTTTTTAGTTTTTGAGAAATTTCCTATTTTGTACTTGCCTAATTTCGATTTTTTTTTTTTACTTTAACCTTATAAATAAGGAGGCCATGTAATATTAGGGATTATTATTTTTCTGAATAAAATTAGGATTTCTTTTCTCTTCGTGAGAACTATTGTATTGAGGGTTGAAGGCACAGTTCTTCTTTCTAGTTCTTTCTTCCGCTTGCGTTCTACGTCAGACTCGGCTAGAGCCTGGTTTGACATGTTATCTCTGACTGAGGGAGGAATATATTTTGACCTATACATCTTGCAATCTGTATACATAAAAATAAAAAAATGATTATATCTCACACTATCAAGAATGCATTAAGAGTTAACAAGAATTAGAAGAACCACACCTAAAAGATAGGAATGGTCAAGGGCTCGCAGTAAATACAGCAATCAATAACTTTTGAGTACTTATGAATAAATGAACAAATAAGTGCTTCAAATAGGATTTAAAGAACAAGTAATAATCAATCATACAACTAAAACAGAAATTTACGACATTCTGAAGTAACATTCCACAAATTGTACGCAAAAAAGTTAAGGACTCTTGAACTGTGTGATACAAAGCAACAGTAACCCGAAAGAATACAATAAAACATTACAAATCTACTTGACACATATGTGCATCACATAAATACACATCCAAATACAATTACATGGAAATGCACATAAAACTAGTTGGTATCTTCATTAATGTCCATCCTAGCCCAAGTTGAGATACAATCTAATTGATCGTCTACCACTACATTAGAAGGCATGCACTGATTGTAAGTGTCATAATCCTCTTCTTGCATTTTTTCCCTATTTCACATAGGTCCTTTGGCTTTATGATCACAACATGATACCATTTCTTTCTTGTTGGGTCTTGCACATAAACACTTGTTTCGCTTGAGATAAAATAACGAACGGGTCATCCTTTAATAACTGACCAGTGTGTATGAACCTATTCAAGTTCACGAGAATGTGCCTACTTGCATCTTTCTTTAAACCCTTGGGTGAATTAATATCCTCCCAATCACAACAAAACAACACAATCTTAAACGTCCCATAGTAATCCAACTCGATGATATTTTTGAGCACACCATAATACATTTTATCATCCGCTTCAACCATAACTCCCAAATTTTGAGATCGTCTAAACCTCTCATATTCCTTTGTGTGGAATTTAAAGCCGTTGATGTTGAATCCATTAAATCTCCTAACAACATTATTCAGACCTCAAGCAAAGGCAATTATTTCATCTGAATATTTGTTCTCCACCATCCATGGCACCTAAACATTTTCCAACAATTAATACGAGACAACAATAATCAATGTTTTATTGAAAACACTTATAACATTCGAAGACAATTGTTATTATGCCTAACCTGTCTCATAAGCCATGAGGGAAATTTCTCAACCAACTACTTTTGTTCGAGACTTTGTAGTGGTCGATTGGAACGGTTGGTTAGCCTTTGAGCAGCCAAAAATTTGCTGCAATAATTGATGTTTTTAACTAACTGTTATCCATCACAGTGATAATAACAGATAATAACAACTCAATTTAAACACATAATTACTAAGTTCCTTTATTGATACTAACCTACGAAGGTCAGAAAGTTTATCATTATGGAGCAACACATAATGATGTGCTTGAGCTAATGACATGTTATCGAGCGCAACACTTACAATCTTTCTCATTATCTGTCCACCGGTGGAAAATATATATTCATCCGAATAATTTATAGTATCATTGTTCCTTTGGGGGTGGTTGAATTTTGTCTCTATACCTTTGAAGTATTGGGAGCAATATGTTAGACACTCTTCCCCATTGTACCCTTCAGCAATTGACCCTTCGGGTCGACTTCTATTACGTACATAAGATTTTAAGCACACTAAATACCTTACAAATCCAAAAAATTAAAGATAAATTAAGTAGCCAATAATATAACAAAAAAAAAGTGCACAAATTAGCTTTGAACATCTAACCTCTCAACAGGATACATCCACTTGTAGTGTACGGGACCCCCAAGTCTAGCAGTGGAGGCTAAGTGAATGATAAGATGAACCATAATGGTAAAGAAACTCGGGGGCAATATTTTCTCTAAATGGCAGAGTGTCAAAGCAACACCCGACTCCAATATGTCAAGCTCGTGGGGATCAAGGGCTCTAGAGCATAAAGCTTTGAAAAATGATGATAACTCAGAAACAACTACTACAACATATCTAGGCAAAGATGCTTTTAAGGCAATCAGAAGGATTTCTTGCATCAATATGTGACCGTCATGACTCTTTAAGTTTGACAGCTTAAGATCCTTTAGGTTGACACATCTCGAGATGTTTGATGCATACCCATCAGGAACTTTAAGATTTGCCAAAACTGTCAAGAAATTGTCTTCTCCTTCGTGGACATAATGTAGCATGCTGGAGGTGAGTGATCTTTTCCATTAGGAAGAACAACTAAATGGAGGTATTTCCTAATACCAATTTCCTCAAGATCGCGGCATGCCTTTTTATTATCTTTAGTCTTACCATCTATATTCAATATTGTTCCAATCAAATTATCACATACATTCTTCTCTATATGTATCACATCTAAATTATGACGCAATATCTAAATTATAACGCAATAGATTGTCTTTCCAATATGGTAACCCAAAAAAAAATGGTTCTTTTTTTTCCACAACGTATCTACAACTCCTTTATCCATGGGAAGATCCTCATTATCAACATTTTCAAGAAAATCGTTCACACCCTCAAAAAGGTTATCAACTTCATCCACTAGCACTTGCCCCGTAGAGGTACCAACATCCTCTCTTGCCCTCTTCTTAGAAAGCTTCAAGATTTTACCATAGATGTAGTTTCCACCCTCTAGTTATCTTAAAACATTATGTCCAGACGGTGGAACAGGGGCAGATCCCAACTCTATGATGCCATCAAACTGATCATTTTGAAAACGAAACTCATGGTTCTCTGCTAACCATCAACAATGACCCATATAGCAAAACTTTCCCCCGTGCTTTAACCATATAGAATGCGTAGAGTCCCCACAGCATGGACAAGCAACCTGCCCCTTGGTGCTCCATCCAGATAAGTTTGCATATGCTGAAAAATGATTAATGGTCTAAAGAAGAGAAGCGCACAACTTAGAGCTTTGATTGGTGAACGCATCAAACGCATCAACACCATCCCATAATTGTTTCAACTCTTCCATTAGAGGCTGCAAAAAGATATCAATATCATTACCGGGGCTTCTCTCACCAGGAATCACCATTGAAAGGATGAAGGATGTTTGCTTCATTCAAAACCACGGTGGTAAGTTGTATGGGACCAAAAGAACGGGCCATATGCTATAAGTTGAACTCATTGTTCGAAATGGATTGAACCCGTCACTACCTAGGCCAAGCCTAACACTCCGAGAATCAGCTACAAAATCTGGATACAAAGTATCAAATTCATTCCAGGCTAACCCATCCGCCGGGTGTCTTAAAATCTCATCCTTTGTTCGATCTTTATCATGCCATCTCATCAACGAAGCCGTTTTAGATGACATATATATCCTCTTCAATCTCGGTATTAGTGGAAAATAACACAATACTTTTGCTGGCTTTTTCTTTTTAGATTGACCATCAATCTCATTCAACGGATCCTCATCATCAGCATTGTTTTTAACCCACCGTGGCACACCACATACATGACAAAATTCATCATTCACTTGCTCACCCCAATACAGTTTGCAGTTATTAGGACAAATATGAATCTTCTCATAGCCAAGACCCAATCCTTTGATAATCTTCATGGCTTCATAATACTTTGATGGCAATGGAGCACACATCGAAAATGCCATGTTGATAAACTCAAGCAACATAGTAAGAGATTTACCAGATCTCCCATTCAAACATTTGAGATGTAGTAGATATAACATAAAACTTAACTTTGTGAAATTCTGACAACCCGGATAAAGTTCATTATCGTAATCTTTCATCAAATTGCGATACTAAGTCGTCTCATCAATAGCAGAATGAACTGGGTGTTTGACGTGTGAATGATCACCATAATTATTGAACTCAAACCCATCATGAGCCTGTTGCTCTTCAACATTCTCATTTGAAGATCCCACTTCGATTCTTAAACTTAACGGTTCATTGTTTGGCTTTTCATAAGTTACCTCGAAGGCACCTCGGAGCAAACTCAACACGTCATCTCGTCCCATGAAGCTAACTGGAACATTAGTGGGTTGTAAAATAGTGTGAGTGTGGTCTATACGAGAGACTTTCTCCCCATGAAAAACCCACTTGGTGTAACCTGGACTAAACCCATTATACAATAGATGCTCCTGAACAATTTCTGGTTCGAATGAATATCAATTACCACATCTCCTACATGGACAAACAATACTACCACAACCACAAGCTTTCTGACACGCAAATATAATGAAGTTTGCAACACCATCCATATAGGCTTTACTCGACCTCGGTTTATCTATCCAACTTTTATCCATTTCTAGATGACACCAATAAACTTTCCTAAAACAATATTAATAAAGTCAGAAATTGAAATATTTTTGGCAAAAGAAGCCATAATCACAAACTTAGATTTGATTGGTAAGTGGATGAACTGAAATTGATAACAACAAATTGAGTTAAAACTATATTTAATATTATATACAAAGTATCCCAATAAATAAAAAACTATTCATGTAACTACATTACGTGAAAACATTATTAGTTCTCTTTTGAAAAAAAGAAAACCTTTCGTTTTATATTTAACTTTATATACAAACTAAATCCAAAAGAATAAGGAGTATTGATGCTCCATATTGCTTGAATGATAAATAAAGTAATAACATTTTACAGCAAACAAAAGATGGAAGATTAGTTGCCGACATTAAGACATGCATCAGATAATAATTAAAGTATGTTGTTGCATCATATGAATGACTTGTGCAGTATATATATATATATATATATATATATATATATATATATATATATATATGTACATATTGTACTAAGTTGATCAGAGAATTAATATGCGATCAAGAAAAATCGGGTAATAATAAAGCACCATGAATATATATAATGGTCTAATTAATTCATGGTTTGGCCTTGTGCTATTGTAACCAAAATAATAAAGATTTGAGGAGATCATATAACAAAACCCTAATCTAAGGATCTACAATCATTTAGCCTTGTGCTATTTGGGAATTGCCTGGTTCATTGGCAATGATAAGTTAAACCAAGCAAAAAAACTGCAATTTATTTCAAGCAATAGTACTAAAAAATAAGAAGAAAACATGTCTGATATAAATGAAACAATAGAGAACCATACTTAACCACAATGCTTTTAAATGCTTTTAGTGCATCATCCTAAATGGACTGCATATATACTTATAATCATACTCATCATTACCAGGATAACAAAGTTTTTTTATAAATTAAAAATACACCAAGATATACCTTAGATTTGAGCAAATCATATAACAAAACTCCCCCTGTACAGCACTAGATAAAGTGCATAATCACCACTTCCAAACAATACAAGGAAAATTTTGGAATGGCATCAACATTAATATGAAGAACTATTTTCTAATTAACAATCAGTTTTTTTTTTTTTTAATACAATAGCCTTCAGTGTTCAAACCAATGAAAGATCAATATATAAATAGACTGCAAACAACCCAAAAATCAACCAAACAAACAATGCTTTTAGTGCATCATCCTAAATGGACTGCATATATACTTATAATCATACTCATCATTACTAGGATAACAATGTTTTTTTATAAATTAAAAGTACACCAAGATATACCTTAGATTTGAGCAGATCATATAACAAAACTCCCCCTGTACAACACTAGATAAAGTGCATAATCACCACTTCCAAACAATACAAGGAAAATTATGGAATGGCCTCAACATTAATATGAAGAACTATTTTCTAATTAACAATCGGTTTTTTTTTTTTAATACAATAGCCTTCAGTGTTCAAACCAATGAAAGATCAGTATATAAATGGGCTACAAACAACCCAAAAATCAACCAAACAAACAATGCTTTTAGTGCATCATCCTAAATGGACTGCATATATACTTATAATCATACTCATCATTACCAGGATAATAAAGTTTTTTTTATAAATTAAAAATACACCAAGATATACCTTAGATTTGAGCATATCATATAACGAAACCCCCCTGTATAGCACTAGATAAAGTGCATAATCACCACTTCCAAACAATACAAAGAAAATTATGGAATGGCCTCAACATTAATATGAAGAACTATTTTCTAATTAACAATCAGTTTTTTTTTTTTTTTAATACAATAGGCTTCAGTGTTCAAACCAATGAAAGATTAGTATATAAATGGACTGCAAACAACCCAAAAATCAACCAAACAAACAATGCTTTTAGATGCTTTTAGTGCATCATCCTAAATGGACTGCATATATACTTATAATCATACTCATCATTACCAAGATAACAAAGTTTTTTATAAATTAAAATACACCAAGATATAACTTAGATATTGGATTAACCAACAAAACTATTCAAAATTATGTTTAATGATTAGATATATATATTTGGGGGCCTTTAGAAGAATGCTCATAAGAAGCACAAGAAACAAAATTATTGATTTTGATGCATATCATCTTCAGAATTCAGTGGTGTCATACAAGCCTAGGTGCAAATACTAAAATTTTAACACCAGTTATTACCAATGAATTACTAATCCATATTTTCTTGGACTAATAGACTTTTGGCTCCAATAGCTGCCATATTCTCCAAAGTTTTGGCTCACCGAAAAAAGGAACCATCTTGAGAAAAACACTACTTTGCGGTATAATTCTCTACCCGCAACAGCTCTATATGGAAATCATTGAATCAAGGGGCACCTAGTCAATTACTAGTTAATGTAACTAAAAAATAGGAAAATGGACTCAACAAAGCATAAAGCTTTATGTTTTTCACTTCTAAAATTTAGATTGAGTTCTCTGTTTTTTTTTCTTTCTTAATTTAAACAGCATGCATCAATGTAAACAAAGAGAATACAATTATTCATATGAAGCTTTAATATGGCTGCAAGGGATATTATAATGTCATAAAGCAATAATGGCATATAGATAGAGAGTATCTGATACAAAAAGCACACAAATGCAACACTGGAAACTGTCAGATTTAACCAAGGGAATGTAAATGCATAACTACTTCCCACTATGGGAATGTAAATGAGAAAATAAAATAAATAAATTCCATGAGCTAAAAATTTTATAATTTTATGGAAGTAGAGCATGCATGCACAACCTCACGCACGGTAGAGAATGCCAAAATTCCAAGTTACGAAGTCATTCTTGCAAACCATGACCATTTTATATGTACAACAATTGAAAACAGCAACAATATAGATTGACCAATATCAAACATAGCACCAGCAACAATATAAAGACCTTTCAAATACTTCAAAAAATAAAAGACAGGTGGCAGATTTGTGCATCAACAAGTAGCATAAACAAAAAAAAATTCCTCCATTTTCCTTCCTTTTCTCGGCAACCAAACGCACCATACAAGTACAAAATAGCCACAAAAAAAAACAAAATTACAACCAGTCCATTGTACTTAAGAGAAGGGAAGAAAAAAAACGTTGTAAAAAGTAAAGGAACAATTACAGGTGTTTATCAGAAAATATTGTGGCAAGGGAGCTAAGAGCGACAGCCAAAATGAAGCAGTAAGAAGAATTAGTGTGGGGGAAACGACACAGTGGAGTGCTCCAAGATAAAGGATCAAGTACCTTTTGTAATTTGGGTAATAAAGTACCTGGGTAATTTGTGGAGGAGAGACGGACCTCAAGGAAAGCTGGAAATGAACCTTGATTTGCAATGGAGGAAACCAGAGAGAGTGAAAATTTTAGGGAAAAACAACCAAAAAGAGAGAGAGTGAAAATTTTAGAGAAAAGCACGTAAGGCGCGGCAAGGAAAGCTAGAAATGAAGCTTGCTTTGCAATGGAGCAAACCAGAGAGAGAGTGAAAATTTTAGGGAAAAGCAACCAGAAAGAGATAGCAAAAATTTCAGAGAAAAGCACGTACGACATGGCAAGGAAAGCTGGAAATGAAGCTTGCTTTGCAATGGAGGAAACCAGAGAGAGCGTGAAAATTTCAGGGAAAAGTAACCAGAGAGAAAGAGCAAAAATTTCAGAGAAATAAAGCACGTATGGCGCGGCAAGGAACATGAATATGTGAAATTTTTTATCATATTCCGGCGCTTTGAAGCGCCGAAATATGAAATAAGCATATACCAGCGCTTCTTTATCATATTCCGACGCTTCAAAGTGCCGGAATATGCTCCTTTGCATATACCGGCGAATGAGCATATACCAGCGCTTCTTTATCATATTCCAGCCCTTCAAAGTGCCGGAATATTCTCATTTGCATATACCAGCGCTTCAAAGCGCCAAAATATGCAAAGGAGCATATTCCGGCGCTTTCAAGAGCCGGTATATACCGGTGCTTTTAAGCGCCGAAATATGAAATGGGTTTCGAGAATATTCCGGCACTTAAAAGCGCTTGTATATGCTCGAAACCCATTTCATATTCCGGTGCTTTGAAGCGCCGATATATGCTCTATTTCATATTTCGGTGCTTTCAAGTGCCGGCATATACCGGTGCTTTTAAGCGCCGGAATATTAAATTGATTTCGAGCATATTCCGACGCTTTCAAGCGCTGATATATACCGGTGCTTATGTAATCAGCTGCGCATGTAATGGTGTTTTGAAGCGCCGTTATATGTTCTTTGAATATTGCGGCGCTTCAAGGAAGCGCCACTAAAAAAGCACCGGCGGTTAATTTATTGCGGTGTTTTTGGGAAGCACCGGCAAATGTCAATTATCTTGTAGTGGTCTCTCATAAATTTTAAAATCGATCAAATATAACTCTATGTTTTTAAGAATGTTTAGTTCCAATTGTCCTTTTGAATTAATTTTTTTACTAAACTTAAAACAATGTACACATGTTTGTACACGTGCGACATTAATGGTACACTCATGTGACCTCAAGGTCAGCTAAGTGATTGTTGAAATGTGGAAAGGCAAAGTGACCCTCCTCTTCTTCTCTTTTTTTTTTTTTTTTTTTTTTTCACCCTAAATCAGTGTTCTACTGGTTAAAGGAGAAATAATAAAAGAAAAGAGAGAAGAACATTTTTGTTTTTTCATATTTTAATGGTCTTATGTGTTGATTATGAGTGTTTCACGTATACAAACACGTGTGTATCATTTCAGAATTCAAATATGCTCAGAAATGTGCTGAAAATGGATTATTGAAAGCACTCTTAACAAATGGTCCTATTGATTTTAAAACCTAAGAAAACATTAAAATAGTGGTCAAATTACAAGGAGTTTGATGATGATATTTTAAAATCTTGTTTTGAAAATTACTATTTATTAAAATAAAATTGCATATGTTCAACATCTTAATCCAAATTAAAATTAATTAACTTACTCTTGTTTGGGGAATCTCCAAGCATTCCAACCAGCAGGGACTACAACGTCTGAAAATACCGACCCATAAAAAATGACTCTTGAATAAGGTCCCCAGGCTCTACCAAGATAAGCTTTACCAGACCCAGAAACTGAACAGTATTTAAACACGAACCCACTTTGATCATCTGATGATTCCCTTTTCTGAGCTGTTATAGAACCATGTGAGTGTTCAGGAATACATGTTCCTATAGTCAGGTTTATCGCACATTTCTACATGGGAAAAAAATTAGATTAATCAATTTTTTAGAAATTTATTTAATAATTAATATAGAATATGTTTTTAATCACTAATTAATTCCTTTGCACATGGACAAACCTCATAGATAGACTGGGTATCACCAAATATGAAATCTATTGCACCTTCAATGTAACATTCATGAAAGTAATGCCGCCCTTTTTTATCAAATAAGGTATCTCCATATATTCTTGCCGCTAAGCTCTAGTTCTGGTCGCTGATATGTAATCTGTCAAAATAAAAAAGTACATAATTAATAATATGAAATATTTATTACGTGAGATAAATGAGTAATGTACAGAGGCCCAATGTACACGTAAGGAGTGAGTCATAAAAATTAAGTTCTGGTTATGTTGATTGAATGAAATTGGAGTTGGAGTGAAATTAATTATGTTTTTTTTTAACATTGAAAATGTATGTTTAACTCACATTTCAATTTCAAGTCTTAATTCCGTATCACCAAATACAATGTTAAGGAAAAATAAAATTTTATCCCTCAAATTCGATAATTACTACAGCTTAATCTTGATAGTATTAAAAAACGATGAATTCATCCTATTGTTAATTAATATCTATTACATAAGTATAACAAACAACACATATATCTCATAATTAATTATTTTAGATGTAATTGTTATGCCAATTAAAATATAAAAAAATATTATTTTTTAAAAATTTCAGATTAAATTGTAATAATTATTGACTTGAAAGAAGTAATCGTATTTTACACATTATCTTACTTAAAAAATAAATAGACACAATAAAAGAACATAAATATAAGTGCCAAAACGTAATGGGAGCATATAAATTAGATAAAATTTATGCATGCAAGGTGCAACAAGTATACATTGTATTACATATTTACATACCGCAAAGGTGATGCCTTTAGCAACAATATTATCAGGGAATGAAGTGAAAGTTACGCTTTGATC
The DNA here is from genome assembly GCA_023935145.1 of Bretschneidera sinensis. Taxonomy (NCBI): domain Eukaryota; kingdom Viridiplantae; phylum Streptophyta; class Magnoliopsida; order Brassicales; family Akaniaceae; genus Bretschneidera; species Bretschneidera sinensis. Next base: position 37,933,527 of record CM043697.1, on the reverse strand, counting down.
CGTCTTCTCATGGTCGCTCCATTAAATACTTGTCGACTTACCACCAGCTCCTTCGAGATAAATGCATGACTTATCTTTAGGAATCGTAACTTTCTCCCCGAAACCCATAAAAAATTCCTAAAATTACGATTATATATAATTGTATATATAGGTTTTGCAAATTAAAAAGGGTAAATATTGATGAATATTACTGATATTTTCCAGAGAAAACTTGGATACGTATCTGTTGATGCCGAAAAATGGTTGGTGCTGACGTGGCCTGGGAGCTGACGTGGCTGGGGTGCTGATATGGCCTGGGCTCTGCACAAGTAACAGAGATGAACTAAAGGCCCTCGGAATGAGGGGAGGGGGAGACTTCCGAGGGCACTCCGAAGCTTAAGTTAGCACGAGAGCTTTAGGGAGAAGCCAAGGGTTTTAAGAGAGAAACAGAGGGCTTAAGTAATTGGAGTGTAAGCAAAAAAGTCTGAATGCCTGTGAATTTCATACCTGGGCTTATTTATAGCCATCCACCCCTAGGAAGGCATTGATTACAAGCTCAGGAGAGGGCGTGCTGTAGGGTGGTTGCAGGGTGGCGTACCGTAGGGTGGCTATAGGGTCACGGATGTAGGCGGCTGTAGGGTGGCGTAGAGGGGCTGTAGGGCTGTGTGTATAGAGGGGCCCCAGGTGTTGGTTTACCAGGCTGCTCTTCATTGGGCCGAAGAGTTTGCTAGGCCGGAGGGTTTATTGGGCCGCTCATCGGGCCGGAGTGTTTACAGGGCCGAAGTGCTCATTGGGCCGGAGTATTTTGGGCCACATCACAGGCCCCCCACTTCCTTGAGTATATTTATGTGCTTAAAGAAGTACTGTGTGGCACGGGTTTTTAATGGAGCTGAAGATGTACGCGTGAGTCAAACTTGTGTTTGGGACGGCTGTCATTGGGAGCCGATTCGTCATTCTCGGGAAACAAAGAGTCGTTTGGAGAAGTGTAAGTAGCCTTGAAACCGTAAAGTCTCATCGTTTTCCATTTTTTGCATTAAATCCTCTCGTTGAGCGTGTTTTCCTTTCTTATAAAAGGGGTCTCTGACACCTTTTCCTTTAAACTGAAACAAATCTAGTTTCTCGAGAAGAGACGGGTTCGGCCTTACCTTCTGACTGAGGAGTCACGTTTCGAAGAAGAAAATTCAGATGGTGAGCGTCCTAGTGAGGGAGGGGGGTCAGCAGTTCCTTGAGTAATTTATGGAAGCCAAAAGGGTGGATGGGCCCACTCTGGAGAGGGAACGTCGTTCAACGAGTAAGGATCTTTTCCTGATTCCAAGCAGGAGTCAATACCTCTTTTAGATTCCGAGTGGGGACAAGGACCTCTTCCAGATTCCGAGCGGGAGCTGTTGAGGAGGTCCTCTAGGTCTGGAGCTGCTCATGGCAAGTGAGGGCTTTCAGGCTCAGAGGGAAACCGAAGAGGGCTGAAGAGGGTGAGGCAGCTTGTGTACTGGACTTCCTAAAAGCTTGGTGTTTCGGTTTTCCCTTTGTACTTTGAGGCTGTTAAGGCCATATTTTCCTTGTACTTCGAGTTCGTTAGTTGTAATTCTTTTGAATTAATAAAATGTCTTTCTTTCAATCTTTGTCTTGCATGATATCCTTGCCTTTCATACTTATTCAGTAAAATGAACTTGATTTTGGGCACAATGTGGGAGAAGCTTTAAATGATTGAACTAGGAGAAGTCTTGGCCGAGCGTCTGACAACTGTCTCGCGATGCTTGGACCTGGAGAACTTGTCCAAGCGTTTGCGAAGCAGTTCAAACGCTCAGACCTTGAGAACTTGTCCGATCGTTTGACAAGCAGCTCAAACGCTTGGACCTGGAGAACTTGTACAAGTGTTTGCGAAGTAGTTCAAACACTCGGACCTGGGGAACTTGTCCGAGCGTTTGACAAGCAGCTCAAAAGCTCGGACCTGGAGAAATTGTTGGAGCATTTGCGAAGCAGCTCAAACGCTCGGACCTGGAGAACTTGTCCGAGCGTTTGACAAGCAATTCAAATGCTTGGACCTGGAGAACTTATCTGAGCGTTTGACAAGCAGCTCAAACGCTCAGACGTGGAGAACTTGTCCGAGCATTTGCGAAGCAGTTCAAATGCTCGGACTAGGGGAACTTGTCCGAGCATTTGACAAGTAGCTCAAACGCTCGGACCTAGAGAAATTATCCGAGCGTTTGTGAAGTAGTTCAAACGCTCAGACCTGGGGAATTTGTCCGAGCGTTTGGCAAGCAGCTCAAACGCTCGGACCTGGAGAACTTATCCGAGTGTTTGACAAGCAGCTCAAATGCTCGGACTTAGATACCTTGTCTGAGTGTTTGACAAGCAGTTCAAACGCTCGGACCTGGAGAACGTGTCCGAGCATTTGACAAGTAGCTACAACACTTGGACTTCGAGAACTTGTCCGAGCGATTGATAACTAATTCAAACCCTCGGATCTGGAGAACATATCCGAGCATTTGACAAGCAGTTCAAACGCTCAGACCTGGAGAACTTGCCCGAGCATTTGACAAGAACCTCAAACGCTCGGACCTAGAGAACTTATCCGAGCGTTTGAAAAGCAGCTAAAACACTTGGACCTGGAGAACTTGTCCAAGCGTTTGACAAGCAGTTCAAACGCTTGGACCTGGAGAACTTGTCCGAGTGTTTGACAAGCAACTCAAACACTCGGACCTGGAGAACTTGCTCGAGCGTTTGACAAGCAGCACAAACGTTCGGACCTGGAGAACTTATCCATACGTTTGACAAGCAACTCAAACGCTCGGACCTAGAGAACTTGTCCGAGCATTTGACAAGTAGCTCAAACACTCAGACCTGGAGAACTTGTCCAAGCGTTTGACAAGCAACTCAAACGGTCAAACTTGGAGAACTTGTCTGAATGTTTGACAAGCAGATCAAACATTCGGACCTAGAGAACTTGTCCGAGCGGTCGACAAGCAGTTCAAACGCTCGGACCAGGAGAACTTGTCCGAGAGTTCGACAAGCTGCACAAACGCTCGGACCTGGAGAACTTGTCCGAGCGTTTGACAAGGAGCTCAAACGCTCGGACCTGGAGAACTTGTCCGAGCATTTGACAAGCAGCTCAAACGCTCGGACCTAGAGCACTTATCCGAGCGTTTGACAAGCAGCTCAATTTCTCAGACCTAGAGTACTTGCCCGAGTATTTGACAAGCAGTTCAAACGCTCGAACCAAGAGAACTTGACAGAGCGTTTGACAAGCAACTCGAACACTCGGACTTGGAGAACTTACCCGAGCATTTGACAAGCAGCTCAAACGCTCGAACTTGGAGAACTTGTCCAAGCGTTTGACAAGCAGTTCAAATGCTCAGACCTGGAGAACTTGTGACCTAGAGAACTTGTCCGAGCGTTTGACAAGCAGCTCAAATGCTCGGACCTGGAGAACTTGTCCGAGTGTTCGACAAGCAGCTCAAATGCTCGGACCTGGAGAACTTGTCCGAGCGTTTGACAAGCAGCTCAAACGCTCGGACCTAGAGAACTTATCCGAGCGTTTGACAAGCAGCTCAAATGCTCAGACCTAGAGAACTTGCCCGAGTATTTGACAAGCAGTTCAAACGCTCGAACCTGGAGAACTTGACAGAGCGTTTGACAAGCAACTCAAACGCTCGGACCTGGAGAACTTACCCGAGCATTTGACAAGCAGCTCAAACGCTCGAACTTGGAGAACTTGTCTGAGCGTTTGACAAGCAGTTCAAATGCTCAGACCTGGAGAACTTGTGACCTAGAGAACTTGTCCGAGCGTTTGACAAGCAGCTCAAACGCTCGGACCTGGAGAACTTGTCCGAGCGTTCGACAAGCAGCACAAACACTCGTACCTAGAGAACTTATCCGAGCGTTTGACAAGCAGCTCAAATGCTCAGAGCTAGAGAAATTGCCCGAGTATTTGACAAGCAGTTCAAACACTCGAACCTAGAGAACTTGACAGAGCGTTCGACAAGCAACTCAATCGCTCGGACCTGAAGAACTTGCCCGAGCATTTGACAAGCAGCTCAAATGCTCGGACTTGGAGAACTTGTCCGAGCGTTTGACAAGCAGTTCAAATGCTCAGATCTGGAGAACTTGTGACCTAGAGAACTTGTCCGAGCGTTTGACAAGCAGCTCAAATGCTCGGACTTGGAGAACTTGTCCGAGTGTTTGACAAGCAACTCAAACACTCGGACCTGGAGAACTTGCCCGAGCGTTTGACAAGCAGCACAAACGTTCGGACCTGGAGAACTTATCTATACGTTTGACAAGCAACTCAAACACTCAGACCTAGAGAACTTGTCCGAGCATTTGACAAGCAGCTCAAACGCTCAGACCTGGAGAACTTGTCCGAGCGTTTGACAAGCAACTCAAACGCTCGGACTTGGAGAACTTGTCTGAATGTTTGACAAGCAGCTCAAACGCTCGGACTTGGAGAACTTGTCCGAGCGTTTGACAAGCAGTTCAATGCTCAGATCTGGAGAACTGGGGACCTAGAGAACTTGTCCTAGCGTTTGACAAGCAGCTCAAATGCTTGAACCTGGAGAACTTGTCCGAGTGTTTGACAAGCAACTCAAACACTCGGACCTAGAGAACTTGCCAGAGCATTTGACAAGCAGCACAAACGTTCGGACCTGGAGAACTTATCCATATGTTTGACAAGCAACTCAAACACTCGGACCTAGAGAACTTGTCCAAGCATTTGACAGGTAGCTCAAACGCTTAGACCAGGAGAACTTGTTCGAGCGTTTGACAAGCAACTCAAATGCTCAGAGTTGGAGAACTTGTCTGAATGTTTGACAAGCAGCTCAAACACTCGGACCTAGAGAACTTGTCCGAGCGTTCGACAAGCAGTTCAAACACTTGGACCTGGAGAACTTGTCCGAGAGTTCGATAAGCAGCTCAAACGCTCGGACATGGAGAACTTGTCCGAGCGTTCGACAAGCAGCTCAAATGCTCGGACCTGGAGAAATTGTCCGAGCGTTTGACAAGCAGCTCAAATGCTCGGACCTAGAGAACTTATCCGAGCATTTGACAAGCAGCTCAAATGCTCAGACATAGAGAACTTGCCCGAGTATTTAACAAGCAGTTCAAACGCTCGAACCTGTAGAACTCGACAGAGCGTTTGACAAGCAACTCAAACGCTCGGACCTGGAGACCTTACCCGAGCATTTGACAAGCAGCTCAAACACTCGAACGTGGAGAACTTGTCCGAGCGTTTGACAAGCAGTTCAAATGCTCAGACCTGGAGAACCTGTGACCTAGAGAACTTGTCCGAGCGTTTGATAAGCAGCTCAAATGCTCGGACCTGGAGAACTTGTTCGAGTGTTTGACAAGCAGCTCAAATGCTCAGACCTGGAAAACTTGTCCGAGAATTTGACAAGCAGCTCAAATGCTCGGACCTAAAGAACTTATCCGAGCGTTTGACAAGCAACTCAAATGCTCAGACCTAGAGAACTTGCCCAAGTATTTGACAAGCAGTTCAAACGCTCGGACCTGGAGAACTTGACAGAGCGTTTGACAAACAACTCAAACGCACGGACCTGGAGAACTTGCCCGAGCATTTGACAAGCAACTCAAACGCTCGGACCTGGAGAACTTGTCCGAGCGTTTGACAAGCAGTTCAAATGCTCAGATCTTGAGAACTTGTGACCTAGATAACTTGTCCGAGCGTTTGACAAGCAGCTCAAACGCTCGGACTTGGAGAACATGTCCGAGTGTTTGACAAGCAACACAAACACAAGGACCTGGAGAACTTGCCCGAGAGTTTGACGAGCAGCACAAACGTTCAAACCTGGAGAACTTATCCATACGTTTGAGAAGCAACTCAAACACTCGGACCTAGAGAACTTGTCCACGCATTTGACAAGTAACTCAAACGCTCAGACCTGGAGAACTTGTCCGAGCGTTTGACAAGCAACTCAAACACTCGGACTTGAAGAACTTATCTGAATGTTTGACAAGCAGATCAAACACTCGGACCTAAAGAACTTGTCCGAGAGTTCGACAAGCAGATGAAACGCTCGGACCTGGAGAACTTGTCCGAGCGTTCGACATGCAGCTCAAATGCTCGGACCTGGAGAACTTGTCCGAGCGTTTGACAAGTAGCTCAAACGCTCGGACCTAGAGAACTTATCCGATCGTTTGACAAGCAGCTCAAATGCTCAGACCTAGAGAACTTGCCCGAGTATTTGACAAGCAGTTCAAACGCTCGGACCTGGAGAACTTGACAGAGCGTTTGACAAGCAACTCAAACGCTCGAACCTGGAGAACTTGACAGAGCGTTTGACAAGCAACTCAAACGCTCGGACCTGGAGAACTTACCTGAGCATTTAACAAGCAGCTCAAACGCTCGGACTTGGAGAACTTGTCCGAGTGTTTGACAAGCAGTTCAGATGCTCGGACCTGGAGAACCTCTGACCTAGAGAACTTGTCCGAGCGTTTGACGAGCAGCTCAAATGCTCGGACCTGGAGAACTTGTCCGAGTGTTTGACAAGCAGCTCAAATGCTCGGACCTGGAGAACTTGTCCGAGCGTTTGACAAGCAGCTCAAATGCTCGGACCTAAAGAACTTATCCGAGCGTTTGACAAACATCTCAAACGCTCGGACTTGGAGAACTTGTCTGAATGTTTGACAAGCAGCTCAAACACTCGGACCTAGAGAACTTGTCCGAGCGTTCGACAAGCAGTTAAAACGCTCGGACCTGGAGAACTTGACCGAGAGTTCGACAAGCAACTCAAACGCTCGGACTTGGAGAACTTTTCCGAGCGTTCAACAAACAACTCAAATGCTCAGACCTGGAGAACTTGTCCTAGCATTTGACAAGCAGCTCAAACGCTCGGACCTAGAGAACTTATCCGAGCGTTTGACAAGCAGCTCAAATGCTCAGACCTAGAGAACTTGCCCGAGTATTTGACAAGCAGTTTAAACGCTCGGACCTAGAGAACTTGACAGAGTGTTTGACAAGCAATCCAAACACTCAGACCTGGAGAACTTGTGACCTAGAGAACTTGTCCGAGTGTTTGACAAGCAGCTCAAATGCTCGGACCAGGAGAACTTGTCCGAGCGTTTGACAAACAGCTCAAATGCTCAGACCTAAAGAACTTATCCGAGCGTTTGATAAGCAACTCAAACTCTCGGACTTGGAGAACTTGTCTGAATTTTTGACAAGCAGCTCAAACACTCGGACCTAGAGAACTTGTCCGAGCGTTCGACAAGCAGTTAAAACGCTCGGACCTGGAGAACTTGTCCGGGAGTTCGACAAGCAGCTCAAACGCTCGGACTTGGAGAACTTTTCCGAGCGTTCAACAAGCAGCTCAAATGCTCGGACCTGGAGAACTTGTCCGAGCATTTGACAAGCAGTTCAAACGCTCGAACCTGGAGAACTTGACAGAGGGTTTGACAAGCAACTCAAACGCTCGGACCTGGAGAACTTACCCGAGCATTTGACAAGCAGCTCAAACGCTCGGACCTGGAGAACTTGTACGAGCGTTTGACAAGCAGTTCAATTGCTCATATCTGGAGAACTTATGACCTAGAGAACTTGTCTGAGCGTTTGACAAGCAGCTCAAACGCTCGGACTTGGAGAACTTGTCCGAGTGTTTGACAAGCAACTTAAACACTCGGACCTGGAGAACTTGCCCGAGAGTTTGACGAGCAGCACAAACGTTCAGACCTGGAGAACTTATCCATACGTTTGACAAGCAACTCAAACACTCGGACCTAGAGAACTTGTCCGCGCATTTGACAAGTAACTCAAACGCTCAGACCTGGAGAACTTGTCCGAGCGTTTGACGAGCAACTCAAACGCTCGGACTTGGAGAACTTGTCTGAATGTTTGACAAGCAGCTCAAACACTCAGACATAAAGAACTTGTCTGAGAGTTCGACAAGCAGTTCAAACACTCGGACCTGGAGAACTTGTCCGAGCGTTCGACAAGCAGCTCAAATGCTCGGACCTGGAGAACTTGTCCGAGCGTTTGACAAGTTGCTCAAACGCTCGGACCTATAGAACTTATCTGAGCGTTTGACAAGCAGCTCAAATGCTAACACCTAGAGAACTTGCCCGAGTATTTGACAAGCAGTTCAAACGCTCGGACCTGGAGAACTTGACAGAGCGTTTGACAAGCAACTCAAACGCTCGGACCTGGAGAACTTACCCGAGCATTTGACAAGCAGCTCAAACGCTCGGACTTGGAGAACTTATCCGAGCGTTTGACAAGCAGTTCAAATGCTCGGACCTGGAGAACCTCTGACCTAGAGAACTTGTCCGAGCGTTTGACAAGCAGCTCAAATGCTCGGACCTGGAGAACTTGTCCGAGTGTTTGATAAGCAGCTAAAATGCTCGGACCTGGAGAAATTGTCCGGGTGTTTGACAAGCAGCTCAAATGCTCGGACCTAAAGAACTTATCCGAGCGTTTGACAAGCAACTCAAACACTCGGACTTGGAGAACTTGTCTGAATGTTTCACAAGCAGCTCAAACACTCGAACCTAGAGAACTTGTCCGAGAGTACGACGAGCAGCTCAATCGCTCGGACTTGGAGAACTTTTTCGAGCGTTCAATAAGCAGCTCAAATGCTCGGACTTGGAGAACTTGTCCGAGCGTTTGACAAGCAGCTCAAATGCTCGGACCTGGAGAACTTGTCCGAGCGTTTAACAAGCAGCTCAAATGCTCGGACCTAAAGAACTTATCCGAGCGTTTGACAAGCAACTCAAACACTCGGACCTGGAGAACTTACCCGAGCATTTGACAAGCAGCTCAAACGCTCAGACTTGGAGAACTTGTCCTAGCGTTTGACAAGCAGTTCAAATGCTTGGACCTGAAGAACTTGTCCGAGTGTTTGACAAGCAGCTCAAATGCTCGGACCTGGAGAACTTGTCCGAGCGTTTGACAAGCAGCTCAAATGCTCGGACCTAAAGAACTTATCTGAGCGTTTGACAAGCAACTCAAACGCTCGAACTTCAAGAACTTGTCTGAATGTTTGACAAGCAGCTCAAACACTCGGACCTAGAGAACTTGTCCGAGCGTTCGACAAGCAGTTAAAACGCTCGGACCTGGAGAACTTGTCCGAGAGTTCGACAAGCAGCTCAAACGCTCGGACTTGGAGAACTTTTTCGAGCGTTCAACAAGCAGCTCAAATGCTCAGACCTAGAGAACTTGTCCGAGCGTTTGACAAGCAGTTCAAACGCTCGGACTTGGAGAACTTGAAAGAGTGTTTGACAAGCAACTCAAACGCTCGGACCTGGAGAACTTACCCGAGCATTTGACAAGCAGGTCAAACGCTCGGACTTGGAGAACTTGTCCGAGCGTTTGACAAGCAGTTCAAATGCTCGGACCTGGAGAACTTGTGACCTAGAGAACTTGTCCGAGCGTTTGACAAGCAGCTCAAATGCTCGGACCTGGAGAACTTGTCCGAGCGTTTGACAAGCAGGTCAAATGCTCGGACCTAAAGAACTTATCCGAGCGTTTGACAAGCAACTCAAATGCTCAGACCTAGAGAACTTGCCCGAGTATTTAACAAGCAGTTCAAACGCTCGGACTTGGAGAACTTGACAGAGTGTTTGACAAGCAACTCAAACGCTCGGGCCTGGAGAACTTGCCCAAGCATTTGACAGGCAACTCAAACGCTCGGACTTGGAGAGCTTGTCCGAGCGTTTGACAAGCAGTTCAAATGCTCAGATCTGGAGAACTTAGGACCTAGAGAACTTGTCCTAGCGTTTGACAAGCAGCTCAAACGCTCGGACCTGGAGAACTTGTCCAAGTGTTTGACAAGCAACTCAAACACTCGGACCTGGAGAACTTGCCCGAGCGTTTGAAAAGCAGCACAAACGTTCGGACCTGGAGAACTTATCCATACGTTTGACAAGCAACTCAAACGCTCGGACCTAGAGAACTTGTCGGAGCATTTGACAGGTAGCTCAAACGTTCAGACCTGGAGAACTTGTTCGAGCGTTTGACAAGCAACTCAAACGCTCGGAATTGGAGAACTTGTCTGAATGTTTGACAAGCAACTCAAACACTCGGACCAAGAGAACTTGTCCGAGCGTTCGACAAGCAGTTCAAACACTTGGACCTGGGGAACTTGTCCGAGAGTTCGACAAGCAGCTCAAACGCTCGGACCTGGGGAACTTGTCCGAGCGTTCGACAAGCAGCTCAAATGCTCGGATCTGGAGAAATTATCCTAGCGTTTGACAAGCAGCTCAAATGCTCGGACCTAGAGAACTTATCCGAGCGTTTGACAAGCAGCTCAAATGCTCAGACCTAGAGAACTTGGCCGAGTATTTGACAAGCAGTTCAAACGCTCGAACCTGGAGAAATTGACAGAGCTTTTGACAAGCAGCTTAAACGCTCGGACCTGGAGAACTTACCCGAGCATTTGACAAGCAGCTCAAACACTCGAACTTGGAGAACTTGTCCGAGCGTTTGACAAGCAGTTCAAATGCTCAGACCTGGAGAACTTGTGACCTAGAGAACTTGTCCAAGCGTTTGACAAGTAGCTCAAATGCTCGGACCTGGAGAACTTGTTCGAGTGTTTGACAAGCAGCTCAAATGCTTGGACCTGGAGAACTTGTCCGAGCATTTGACAAGCAGCTCAAATGCTCGGACCTAAAGAACTTATCCGAGCGATTGACAAGCAACTCAAATGCTCAGACCTAGAGAACTTGCACAAGTATTTGACAAGCAGTTAAAACGCTCGGACCTGGAGAACTTGTCCGAGAGTTCGACAAGCAGCTCAAACACTCGGACTTGGAGAAATTTTTCGAGCGTTCAACAAGTAGCTCAAATGCTCAGACCTAGAGAACTTGTCCGAGCGTTTGACAAGCAGTTCAAACGCTCGGACTTGGAGAACTTGAAAGAGTGTTTGACAAGCAACTCAAACGCTCGGACCTGGAGAACTTACACGAGCATTTGACAAGCAGCTCAAACGCTCGGACTTGGAGAACTTGTCCGAGCGTTTGAGAAGCAGTTCAAATGCTCGGACCTGGAGAACTTGTGACCTAGAGAACTTGTCCGAGCGTTTGACAAGCAGCTCAAATGATCGGACCTGGAGAACTTGTCCGAGCGTTTGACAAGCAGGTCAAATGCTCGGACCTAATGAACTTATCCGAGCGTTTGACAAGCAACTCAAATGCTCAGACCTAGAGAACTTGCCCGAGAATTTAACAAGCAGTTCAAACGCTCGGACTTGGAGAACTTGACAGAGTGTTTGACAAGCAACTCAAACGCTCGGACCTGGAGAACTTGCCCAAGCATTTGACAAGCAACTCAAACGCTCGGAATTGGAGACTTGTCCGAGCGTTTGACAAGCAATTCAAATGCTCAGATTTGGAGAACTTAGGACCTAGAGAACTTGTCCTAGCGTTTGACAAGCAGCTCAAACGCTCGGACCTGGAGAACTTGTCCAAGTGTTTGACAAGCAACTCAAACACTCGGACCTGGAGAACTTGCCCGAGCGTTTGAAAAGCAGCACAAACGTTCGGACCTGGAGAACTTATCCATACGTTTGACAAGCAACTCAAACGCTCGGACCTAGAGAACTTGTCGGAGCATTTGACAGGTAGCTCAAACGTTCAGACCTGGAGAACTTGTTCGAGTGTTTGACAAGCAACTCAAACGCTCGGAATTGGAGAACTTGTCTGAATGTTTGACAAGCAACTCAAACACTCGGACCAAGAGAACTTGTCCGAGCGTTCGACAAGCAGTTCAAACACTTGGACCTGGGGAACTTGTCCGAGAGTTCGACAAGCAACTCAAACGCTCGGACCTGGGGAACTTGTCCGAGCGTTCGACAAGCAGCTCAAATGCTCTGATCTGGAGAAATTATCCTAGCGTTTGACAAGCAGCTCAAATGCTCGGACCTAGAGAACTTATCCGAGCGTTTGACAAGCAGCTCAAATGCTCAGACCTAGAGAACTTGGCCGAGTATTTGACAAGCAGTTCAAACGCTCGAACCTGGAGAACTTGACAGAGCGTTTGACAAGCAGCTTAAACGCTCGGACCTGGAGAACTTACCCGAGCATTTGACAAGCAGCTCAAATACTCGAACTTGGAGAACTTGTCCGAGCGTTTGACAAGCAGTTCAAATGCTCAGACCTGGAGAACTTGTGACCTAGAGAACTTGTCCAAGCGTTTGACAAGCAGCTCAAATGCTCGGACCTGGAGAACTTGTTCGAGTGTTTGACAAGCAGCTCAAATGCTCGGACCTGGAGAACTTGTCCGAGCATTTGACAAGCAGCTCAAATGCTCGGACCTATAGAACTTATCCGAGCGATTGACAAGCAACTCAAATGCTCAGACCTAGAGAACTTGCACGAGTATTTGACAAGCAGTTCAAACGCTCGGACCTGGAGAACTTGACAGAGCGTTTGACAAACAACTCAAACGCACGGACCTGGAGAACTTGCCCGAGCATTTGACGAGCAGCTCAAACGCTTGGACCTGGAGAACTTGTCCGAGCGTTTGACAAGCAGTTCAAATGCTCAGATCTGGAGAACTTGTGACCTAGAGAACTTGTCCGAGCGTTTGACAAGCAGCTCAAACGCTTGGACTTGGAGAACTTGTCCGACTGTTTGACAAGCAACTCAAACACCCGGACCTGGAGAACTTGCCCGAGAGTTTGACGAGCCGCACAAACGTTCGGACCTGGAGAACTTATCCATACGTTTGACAAGCAACTCAAACACTCGGACCTAGAGAACTTGTCCGCGCATTTGACAAGTAACTCAAACGCTCAGACCTGGAGAACTTGCCCGAGCGTTTAACAAGCAACTCAAACGCTCGGACTTGGAGAACTTGTCTGAATGTTTGACAAGCAGCTCAAACACTCGGACCTAAAGAACTTGTCCGAGAGTTCGACAAGCAGTTCAAACGCTCGGACCTGGAGAACTTGTCCCAGAATTCGACAAGCAGCTTGAATGCTCGGACCTGGAGAACTTGTCTGAGCGTTTGATAAGCAGCTCAACCGCTCAGACCTAGAGAACTTATCCGAGCGTTTGACAAGCAGCTCAAATGCTCAGACCTAGAGAACTTGCCCGAGTATTTGACAAGCAGTTCAAACGCTTAGACCTGGAGAACTTGACAGAGCATTTGACAAGCAACTCAAACGCTCGGACTTGGAGAACTTACCCGAGCATTTGACAAGCAGCTCAAACGCTCGGACTTGGAGAACTTGTCCGAGCGTTTGACAAGTAGCTCAAATGCTCGGACCTGGAGAACCTCTGACCTAGAGAACTTGTCCGAGTTTTTGACAAGCAGCTCAAATGCTTGGACCTGGAGAACTTGTCCGAGCGTTTGACAAGCAGCTCAAATGCTCGGACCTAAAGAACTTATCCGAGCGTTTGACAAGCAACTCAAATGCTCAGACCTAGAGAACTTGCCCGAGTATTTGACAAGCAGTTCAAACGCTCGGACCTGGAGAACTTGACAGAGCGTTTGACAAGCAGCTCAAATGCTCGGACCTGGAGAACTTGTCCGAGCATTTGACAAGCAGTTCAAACACTCGAACCTGGAGAACTTGATAGAGCGTTTGACAAGTAACTCAAACGCTCGGACCTGGAGAACTTACCCGAGCATTTTATAAGTAGCTCAAACACTCGAACTTGGAGAACTTGTCCGAGCGTTTGACAAGCAATTCAAATGCTCAGACCTGGAGAACTTGTGACCTAGAGAACTTGTCCGAACGGTTGACAAGCAGCTCAAATGCTCGGACCTGGAGAACTTGTTCGAGTGTTTGACAAGCAGGTCAAATGCTCGGACCTTGAGAACTTGTCCGAGCATTTCACAAGCAGCTCAAATGCTCGGTCCTAAAGAACTTATCCGAGCGTTTGACAAGCAACTCAAATGCAAATAACCTAGAGAACTTGTTCGAGTATTTGACAAGTAGTTTAAACGCTCGGACCTGGAGAACTTGACCGAGCGTTTGACAAACAACTCAAACGCACGGACCTGGAGAACTTGCCCGAGCATTTGACAAGCAGCTCAAACGCTCGAACCTGGAGAACTTGACAGAGCGTTTGACAAGCAACTCAAACGCTCGGACCTGGAGAACTTACCCGAGCATTTGACAAGTAGCTCAAACGCTCGGACTTGGAGAACTTGTCAGAGCGTTTGACAAGCAGTTCAAATGCTCGGACCTGGAGAACCTCGGACCTAGAGAACTTGTCCGAGTGTTTGACACGCAACTCAAATGCTCGGACCTGGAGAACTTGTCCGAGTGTTTGACAAGCAGCTCAAATGCTCGGACCTGGAGAACTTGTTCGAGCGTTTGACAAGCAGCTCAAATGCTCGGACTTAAAGAACTAATCCGAGCGTTTGACAAGCAACTCAAATGCTCAGACCTAGAGAACTTGCCCGAGTATTTGACAAGCAGTTCAAACGCTCGGACCTGGAGAACTTGACAGAGCGTTTGACAAGCAGCTCAAATGCTCGGACCTGGAGAACTTGTCCGAGCATTTGACAAGCAGTTCAAACGCTCGAACCTGGAGAACTTGACAGAGCGTTTGACAAGCAACTCAAACGCTCGGACCTGGAGAACTTACCCGAGCATTTGACAAGCAGCTCAAACACTCGAACTTGGAGAACTTGTCCGAGCGTTTGACAAGCAATTCAAATGCTCAGACCTGGAGAACTTGTGACCTAGAGAACTTGTCCGAGCGGTTGACAAGCAGCTTAAATGCTCGGACCTGGAGAACTTGTTCGAGTGTTTGACAAGCAGCTAAAATTCTCGGACCTGGAGAACTTGTCCGGGCATTTGACAAGCAGCTCAAATGCTCGGACCTAAAGAACTTATCCGAGCGTTTGACAAGCAACTCAAATGCAAATAACCTAGAGAACTTGCCCGAGTATTTGACAAGCAGTTCAAATGCTCGGACCTAGAGAACTTGACAGAGCATTTGACAAACAACTCAAACGCACGGACCAGGAGAACTTGCCCGAGCATTTGACAAGCAGCTCAAACACTCGGACCTGGAGAACTTGTCCGAGCGTTTGACAAGCAGTTCAAATGCTCAGATCTGGAGAACTTGTGACCTAGAGAACTTGTCCGAGCGTTTGACAAGCAGCTCAAACGCTCGGACTTGGAGAACTTGTCCGAGTGTTTGACAAGCAACTCAAACACTCAGACCTGGAGAACTTGCCCGAGAGTTTGACGAGCAGCACAAACGTTCGGACCTGGAGAACTTATTAATACTTTTGACTAGCAACTCAAACACTCGGACCTAGAGAACTTGTCCGCACATTTGACAAGTAACTCAAACGCGAATAAGATTAACTCAAATAATTGACAGAACATTTATACTAAAAATTGTCAGATTTGTACAAGCAAATCTGAACTACTACGCCAAACAACGGCGGGGCTTCATCTTCAACCTTAGCTGAAGAGTCTAGCCACTCATAACTATAAAACTATAATAACAAGTGCTAAACATTTAAACTAAAACAACTGAATATAAATAAAAAACTTTACATGGGAGAAATTCCACTCGCTGACGGGCGGCGCTTCCCCTCGTGGTAGCAATGCCTTCGGGATCCACCAGAATGCTAGTGGACATCCACCGGTAAACACCAAAGTGGCTCAGGAATTGTACACTGAATGATGAGGTCAGATGGTGTTTATATAGGGGGAGTCCCGGAGCACAATGGGTTTCAAAATCGATGTGGGAAACTGCCCGAGTGCGATCGATCGCACTCTGGTGCGCTCGAGCGCACATTGGCTCACTACAGAGCATTTTTAACCGATGTGGGATGTGCAAGAGCGCATTTGCGATCGATCGCAAGTCTGGTGCGATCGAGCGCACTAGACTTCTTCAGCTTGAACCTTGTTTACTAAAATGGCCATAACTTTCTCTAGAAAAATCGTTTTTGCAAGCCGTAAAATCCCTCAGAAAATAGACTTCCGGATCTTTCCAACCATATATGGCTCATCTCCTGGTTCTTCCGGAATCAATACAGTAAAATCCACAAAAATGACTGATCTGTAAGGCGATTTTGGCAATTTTAGTGAAACTCTTTTCCCAGTGCTTGTAAACCTGAAAAACAATGAAAACAACTCAAAGTAACAAATTACTAAGCTAACAAATGTAAATCAAAGGGCCAAAATATGCAATATTTGGCACTCATCAAATACCCCCAAACTTACAATTTGCTAGTCCCTTAGCAAAACAAAATAAAAGACTCAATGAAAAACAAAGAACATAAAGATAAAGTCATCAATCATGGTATCCAAAAATTTAAGGAGCACACATCACCATGATATTCATTCATAAGCAAGCTTAAAAAGGTAAACCCATCTTCACAATGAATAGAAATGTTAAAATCTAATTACTTACAAAAGGCAGGATAAGGCATCACAAGCTTGAATCAGTGTAAGGTGAATTAGCATATAAAAATGAAGCTTCCAAGTAACTCTAATGTGTAAGGTCTCTATGTCTCAAGATTCACCGAATTTCGCATCAAAAATGAACGAAAAGGCATAGTTTTTATTTTATTCACTCTTTTTTTTTATATTTTTTTTTATTATTAAGGCACCGCTATGCTTAGTTCCTTTGAGCTTTCTAATTGACCCATGTAGCGAGTGTTAAGTCAATGACTCCCAAACCAGATGGTTTTAGGGCATTAGGTGTAAAGACACCCCTAAGGACTTACTAACTCGAGTCAAAAAGGCTACGAAATTAAACCGACCTTAATATTACCAAGCAAAATTTCACCTTTTGACGTGAACACTCACTGCTTACTAAGGCAAGAGGTCCAGTTACTCAGCGAAAAGTTTATTGATAATAATTTTTTTTTTTTTTATATATTTTCCTATGCCCAAGAGTTCATCCAACAAGTCATCCAGTTACAGTTAAGATAAGGAAAAATACACATTAAAATCACGTGTCATACCTCACATAATTTGTGCTAATGTGCTCGTGTTAGATTAGATCAAACATGTGAATTCTCAAAATGCCTAAAGTAAGTAACTAAATTTTAAAAATTTATCACCAGATCATGTGTTCAAAATGTTAAGCTCACCAATGACATCACATCACAGAAAATGTTTAGATCAACCAAAATTTCACGATAACATAAGCATGCATTTATCTCTATGACGAAAAGACAACAAATTAGGACAAAGTGTGTGATGTGTCTCCCATACCCCCAAACTTAAATTACACATTGACCCCAATGTGTGACTAATATGGAAAGAGCTGACATGAGATATGGAGAACTATCTGGACTGGTATGGCTCATAGTATACCCCCAAACTTGAACTGAAGTACGCTTTGTCCCTGAAAAACAAAAACTGGAAAACAAAAAATACTGGAAACAAACATTAAACATAAAAATGCGAAATAATAAATAAACAAAAGAAAAGATAAGCTGTGGGGTGCCTCCCATGAGCGCTAAGTTTAACGTCTTCAGCCAGACCCAACATTAGTAAACAGGCCCAACTAAGCTCTCCACCATCTGATCAATAAATGGGAATGGAAAATGATCAGGCCTAGTGGCAGCATTCAATTTACGGTAGTCTAGACACTTTCTCCATCTTGACTGCACTCGAGTTGGAACCAACTCGTTGTCTTTATTTACTACCGTAAATTCAGCACGTTTGGGCACGATTGGAATCTGGCTCACCCACTTGCTATCAGAGATGGGATAAATGATCCCTGCCTCTAACAGCTTAATATCTTCTGCCCTCACAACCTCTTGCATAGCAGGGTTGAGCCTTCTTTGTGGCTCCCTCGATGGCTTGGCATTCTCCGCTAACTGTATCGTGTGTATTACCAATGAGGGGTTGATTCCCTTGACATCCTCAATAGTCCAGCCTATAGCTTCCTTATGCTCTCTTAAGACGTCCAATAATTTCTCCTCTGGAGCATCATCCAAATCTAAAGCTATGATTATAGGCAAAGAATCTGCTGGACCTGGGAACTTATACTTAAGATTATCTGGTAAAGGCTTAAGTTCCTTCTTGGGGGTGTCAGGTGCGACGGTCTCCTCCGTCTTATTGCTTTCTCTAGGATCAGACTCCAAAATGACATTTACTTCATTAAGTAACTTATCTAAGCCCAAGTCCTCTCCAAAGTGAGCAAAGCATGCCTCCAAGGGATCCTCAATACGGGATTCATCCATAGTCTCCTCTGTCCTACTACTCTCTCGAGGAGCAGACTCCACGATAGTATTTGCTTGCTCAAGTAACTTATCTAAATCCAAATCCTCTTCAAACTGAGCAAAGCATGCCTCCATAATGTTCTCAGACTTCCCTTCTTTCTTGGGCACTTGTAGTCTCTCAGGGTAAGGCGCTTTAGGTAAAAACGACCTAGAGAGATCCTTAATAATACGAGTGGCTGTAGATGGCTCAGCATCTCTCTTCTCATTGTTGCCATTCTCTTGCCCTTGGTGTATAGCAGGGTTCTCTTCCACTTGATTGTCCACTTGTCTCCCAGACAAGTATGGGACAGTTGATTGCACTTGTTCCTGCCAATGCATTTGAGTTGAAGAATTTCCCACCTCAAACTGTTCCTTTGGGTTAGGCTCAGATTGACTGGGGAACTCTCCTTCCTCTCCTTCACCCACGTAACTTGCGATTTGATCAATTTGACTCTCTAGTGTGGCAATTGCTTGGGTGTTTTCTATTGTTGCACTCATCATTTCACTCATAGATTGGCTAGTCGTTTTCATGAAATCATTGAGAGCGTCCTCCAATGACTGTGAAACCGATGCTGGCGCTTAAATGGGAGCTTGGTAAGCGGGTGATGGTGCTGGATAAGCTGAGTGACCATAATTTGGAATTGGTGGAGGAAATTCGGGAGTGTATTGATTGTGAGCATGGTAAGGGGCTCCTCCCTGATTCATTGGTTGGTTCTGCTCCCATGAAAAATTAGAGTGGTCCCACCACCCTAGATTGTATGTTTCGGAGCAAGATCCATTTGATTGCCAACAACAGTCATTGAAAGCATTCATTTGTTCCATAGGATACTCGGCACAAGCCGGCATTGATGGGCAATTCTGTGCTAGATGCATGGGACTAGCACAGATGGAACAGCTTTCAACATTGAAAGTGTTGGCAGCATTGAGGGATGGGCTGGTCATTTTAATGAAATCCTTGAGGGCATCCTCTAAAGACTGTGAAACCGGCGCTGGATTCATCCACATGATTTTTTTTTAAATTAAATTAAATTTTTTTTATTTTTTTTTCTTTTTCTTTTTATTTTTTTTAAATTGATAACTAACTAGTAGAAAAATAAAATCAATTCAGACCAAAAATTTTCACAAACAAAACAATTCCCCGGCAACGGCGCCAAAAACTTGTTGTGAGTTTTAAATTACTCGCAAGCGCACGAGTCGTTTGCAATATAGCGTTGTGCAAGTGCGAGGTCGAATCCACAGGGAATTGCGTTGTGAAAATATAATTTTTAATCTAAACTAACTCTATCTTAACCTAGTTCCGAATTTTGAATGATAATTTGTAAAATAAATTAAAACTAAATTAAATTGATTTTAAAACTAATAATAAAAAGCACTAAGGTTTCCGAATCCACCCCACCGAAGTTAAGCATACATGTTCTAAAAATATAGCCTATCAAAACATTCAATGAATCCAACTATAAGACAAAAAACAAAGAATATCCCAACTAAACCAAAAGCACCCGATGTATCCGCTCTTAACAAATCACAAAGGGAATCCAATTTAATCGAAAAGCATTCAATGTATCCATCAGATGAAACACAAAGAAAATCCAACAGACAATTTAAACTCAATCAATTATAAGATTAACTCAAATAATTGACAGAACATTTATACTAAAAATTGTCAGATTTGTACAAGCAAATCTGAACTACTATGCCAAACAACGGCGGGGCTTCATCTTCAACCTTAGCTGAAGAGTCTAGCCACTCATAACTATAAAACTATAATAACAAGTGCTAAACATTTAAACTAAAACAACTGAATATAAATAAAAAAACTTTACATGGGAGAAATTCCACTCGCTGACGGGCGGCGCTTCCCCTCGTGGTAGCAATGCCTTCGGGATCCACCAGAATGCTAGTGGACATCCACCGGTAAACACCAAAGTGGCTCAGGAATTATACACTGAATGATGAGGTCAGATGGTGTTTATATAGGGGGAGTCCCGGAGCACAATGGGTTTCAAAATCGATGTGGGAAACTGCCCGAGTGCGATCGATCGCACTCTGGTGCGCTCGAGCGCACATTGGCTCACTACAGAGCATTTTTAACCGATGTGGGATGTGCAAGAGCGCATTTGCGATCGATCGCAAGTCTGGTGCGATCGAGCGCACTAGACTTCTTCAGCTTGAACCTTGTTTACTAAAATGGCCATAACTTTCTCTAGAAAAATCGTTTTTGCAAGCCGTAAAATCCCTCAGAAAATAGACTTCCGGATCTTTCCAACCATATATGGCTCATCTCCTGGTTCTTCCGGAATCAATACAGTAAAATCCACAAAAATGACTGATCTGTAAGGCGATTTTGGCAATTTTAGTGAAACTCTTTTCCCAGTGCTTGTAAACCTGAAAAACAATGAAAACAACTCAAAGTAACAAATTACTAAGCTAACAAATGTAAATTAAAGGGCCAAAATATGCAATATTTGGCACTCATCACTCGGACCTAAAGAACTTATCCGAGCGTTTGACATGCAACTCAAACACTCGGACTTGGAGAACTTGTCTGAATGTTTGACAAGCAGCTCAAACACTCGGACCTAGAGAACTTGTCCGAGCGTTCGACAAGCAGTTAAACCGCTCGGACCTGGAGAACTTGTCCGAGAGTTTGACAAGTAGCTCAAACGCTCGGACTTGGAGAACTTGTCCGAGCGTTTGACAAGCAGCTCAAATGCTCGGACCTGGAGAACCTCTGACCTAGAGAACTTGTCCGAGCGTTTGACAAGCAGCTCAAATGCTCGGACCTAAAGAACTTATCCGAGCGTTTGACAAGCAACTCAAACACTCGGACTTGGAGAACTTGTCTGAATGTTTGACAAGCAGCTCAAACACTCGGACCTAGAGAACTTGTCCGAGCGTTCGACAAGTAGTTAAAACACTCGGACCTGGAGAACTTGTCCGAGAGTTCGACAAGTAGCTCAAACGCTCGGACTTTGAGAACTTTTCCGAGCGTTCAACAAGCAGCTCAAATGCTCGGACTTGGAGAACTTGTCCGAGCGTTTGACAAGCAGCTCAAATGCTCGGACCTAGAGAACTTGTCCGAGCGTTTGACAAGCAGCTCAAATGCTCGGACCTGGAGAACTTGTCCGAGCGTTTAACGAGCAGCTCAAATACTCGGACCTAAAGAACTTATCCGAGCGTTTGACAAGCAACTCAAACGCTCGGACCTGGAGAACTTACCCGAGCATTTGACAAGCAGCTCAAACGCTCGGACTTGGAGAACTTGTCCGAGCGTTTGACAAGCAGTTCAAATGCTCGGACCTGGAGAACCTCTGACCTAGAGAACTTGTCCGAGCGTTTGACGACCAGCTCAAATGCTCGGACCTGGAGAACTTGTCCGAGTGTTTGACAAGCAGCTCAAATGCTCGGAACTGGAGAGCTTGTCCGAGCGTTTGACAAGCAGCTCAAATGCTCGGACCTAAAGAACTTATCCGAGCGTTTGATAAGCAACTCAAACGCTCGGACTTCGAGAACTTGTCTGAATGTTTGACAAGCAGCTCAAACACTCGGACCTAGAGAACTTGTCCGAGCGTTCGACAAGCAGTTAAAACGGTCGGACCTGGAGAACTTGTCCGAGAGTTCGACAAGCAGCTCAAACGCTCGGACTTGGAGAACTTTTCCGAGCGTTCAACAAGCAGCTCAAATGCTCAGACCTGGAGAACTTGTCCGAGCATTTGACAAGCAGCTCAAACGCTCGGACCTAGAGAACTTATCCGAGCGTTTGACAAGCAGCTCAAATGCTCAGACCTAGAGAACTTGCCCGAGTATTTGACAAGTAGTTCAAACACTCGGATCTGGAGAACTTGAAAGAGTGTTTGACAAGCAACTCAAACGCTCGGACTTGGAGAACTTACCCGAGCATTTGACAAGCAGCTCAAACGCTTGGACTTGGAGAACTTGTCCAAGCGTTTGACAAGCAGTTCAAATGCTCGGACCTGGAGAACTTGTGACCTAGAGAACTTGTCCGAGCGTTTGACAAGCAGCTCAAATGCTCGGACCTGGAGAACTTGTCCGAGCGTTTGACAAGCAGGTCAAATGCTCGGACCTAAAGAACTTATCCGAGCGTTTGAAAAGCAACTCAAATGCTCAGACCTAGAGAACTTGCCTGAGTATTTGACAAGCAGTTCAAACGCTCGGACCTGGGGAACTTGACAGAGCGTTTGACAAGCAACTCAAACGCTTGGACCTGGAGAACTTGCCCAAGCATTTGACAAGCAGCTCAAACGCTCGGACTTGGAGAACTTGTCCGAGTGTTTGACAAGCAGTTCAAATGCTCAGATCTGGAGAACTTGAGACCTAGAGAACTTGTCCTAGCGTTTGTCAAGCAGCTCAAACGCTTGGACATGGAAAACTTGTCCGAGTGTTTGACAAGCAACTCAAACACTCGAACCTGGAGAACTTGCCCGAGCGTTTGACAAGCAGCACAAACGTTCGGACCTGGAGAACTTATCCATACGTTTGACAAGCAACTCAAACGCTCGGACCTAGAGAACTTGTCGGAGCATTTGACAGGTAGCTCAAACGCTCAGACCTGGAGAACTTGTTCGAGCGTTTGACAAGCAACTCAAACACTCGGAATTGGAGAACTTGTCTGAATGTTTGACAAGCAGCTCAAACACTCGGACCTAGAGAACTTGTCTGAGCGTTCGACAAGCAGTTCAAACGCTTGGACCTGGAGAACTTGTCCGAGAGTTCGACAAGCAGCTCAAACGCTCGGACCTGGAGAACTTGTCCGAGCGTTCGACAAGCATCTCAAATGCTCAGACCTAGAGAAATTGTCCGAGCGTTTGACAAGCAGCTCAAATGCTCGGACCTAGAGAACTTATCCGAGCGTTTGACAAGCAGCTCAAATGCTCAGACCTAGAGAACTTGCCTGAGTATTTGACAAGCAGTTCAAACGCTCGAACCTGGAGAACTTGACAGAGTGTTTGACAAGCAACTCAAACGCTCGGACTTGGAGAACTTACCGGAGCATTTGACAATCCGCTCAAACACTCGAACTTGGAGAACTTGTCCAAGCGTTTGACAAGCAGTTCAAATGCTCAGACCTGGAGAACTTGTGACCTAGAGAACTTGTCCGAGCGTTTGACAAGCAGCTCAAATGCTCGGACCTGGAGAACTTGTTCGAGTGTTTGACAAGCAGCTCAAATGCTCGGACCTGGAGAACTTGTCCGAGCATTTGACAAGCAACTCAAATGCTCGGACCTAAAGAACTTATCCGAGCGTTTGACAAGCAACTCAAATGCTCAGACCTAGAGAAATTGCCCGAGTATTTGACAAGCAGTTCAAACGCTCGGACCTGAAGAACTTGACAGAGCGTTTGACAAACAACTCAAACGCACAGACCTGGAGAACTTGCCCGAGCATTTGACAAGCAGCTCAAACGCTCGGACCTAGAGAACTTGTCCGAGCGTTTGACAAGCAGTTCAAATGCTCAGATCTGGAGAACTTGTGACCTAGAGAACTTGTCCGAGCGTTTGACAAGCAGCTCAAACGCTCGGACTTGGAGAACTTGTCCGAGTGTTTGACAAGCAACTCAAACACTCGGACCTGGAGAACTTGCCCGAGAGTTTGACGAGCAGCACAAACGTTCGGACCAGGAGAACCTATCCATACGTTTGACAAGCAACTCAAACACTCGGACCTAGAGAACTTTTCCGCGCATTTGACAAGTGACTCAAACACTCATATCTGGAGAACTTGTCCGAGCGTTTGACAAGCAACTCAAACGCTCGGACTTGGAGAACTTGTCTGAATGTTTGACAAGCAGCTCAAATGCTCGGACCTAAAGAACTTGTCCGAGAGTTTGACAAGCAGTTCAAACGCTCAGACCTGGAGAACTTGTTCGAGCGTTAGACATGCAGCTCAGATGCTCGGACCTAGAGAACTTACTCGAGCATTTGACAAGCAGCTCAAACGCTCGGACTTGGAGAACTTGTCCGAGCGTTTGACAAGCAGATCAAATGCTCTGACCTGGAGAACTTGTCCGAGCGTTTGACAAGCAGCTCAAATGCTCGGACCTAAAGAACTTATCCGAGCGTTTGACAAGCAACTCAAATGCTCAGACCAAGAGAACTTGCTCGAGTATTTGACAAGCAGTTCAAACGCTCGGACCTGGAGAACTTGACAGAGCGTTTGACAAGCAACTCAAACGCTCGGACCTGGAGAACTTGCCCGAGTATTTGACAAGCAGCTCAAACGCTCAGAATTGGAGAACTTATCCGAGCGTTTGACAAGCAGTTCAAATGCTCAGATTTGGAGAACTTGTGACCTAGAGAACTTGTCCTAGCGTTTGACAAGCAGCTGAAACGCTCGAACCTGGAGAACTTGTCCGAATGTTTGACAAGCAACTCAAACACTCGGACTTGGAGAACTTGCCCGAGCATTTGACAAGCAACACAAACGTTCGGACCTGGAGAACTTATCCATACGTTTGACAAGCAACTCAAATGCTTAGACCTAGAGAACTTGTCCGAGCATTTGACAAGTAGCTCAAACGCTCAGACCTGGAGAACTTGTTCGAGCGTTTGACAAGCAACTCAAACGCTCGGACTTGGAGAACTTGTCTGAATGTTTGACAAGCAGCTCAAACACTCAGACCTAGAGAACTTGTCCGAGCGTTCGATAAGCAGTTCAAATGCTTGGACCTAGAGAACTTGTCCAAGTGTTCGACAAGCAGCTCAAACGCTCGGACCTAGAGAACTTGTCCGAGCGTTCGACAAGCAGCTCAAATGCTCGGACCTGGAGAACTTGTCCGAGCGTTTGACAAGCAGCTCAAACGCTCGGACATAAAGAACTTATCCGAGCGTTTGACAAGCACCTCAAATGCTCAGACCTAGAGAACTTGCCCGAGTATTTGACAAGCAGTTCAAACGCTCGGACCTGGAGAACTTGATAGAGTGTTTGACAAGCAACTCAAACGCTCGGACCTGGAGAACTTACCCGAGCATTTGACAAGCAGCTCAAACACTCGAACTTGGAGAACTTGTCCGAGCGTTTGACAAGTAGTTCAAATGCTCAGATCTGGAGAACTTGGGACCTAGAGAACTTGTCCGAGCGTTTGACAAGCAGCTCAAATGCTCAGACCTGGAGAACTTGTTCGAGTGTTTGACAAGCAGCTCAAATGCTCGGACCTGGAGAACTTGTCCGAGCATTTGACAAGCAGCTCAAATGCTCGGACCTAAAGAACTTATCCGAGCGTTTGACAAGCAACTCAAATGCTCAGAACTAGAGAACTTGCCCGAGTATTTGACAAGCAGTTCAAACGCTCGGACCTGGAGAACTTGACAGAGCGTTTTACAAACAACTCAAACGCACGGACCTGGAGAACTTGCCCGAGCATTTGACAAGCAGCTCAAACGATCGGACTTGGAGAACTTGTCCGAGCGTTTGACAAGCAGTTCAAATGCTCAGATCTGGAGAACTTGTGACCTAGAGAACTTGTCCGAGCGTTTGACAAGCAGCTCAAACGCTTGGACTTGGAGAACTTGTCCGAGTGTTTGACAAGTAACTCAAACACTCGGACCTGGAGAACTTGCCCGAGAGTTTGACGAGCAGCACAAACGTTCAGACCTGGAGAACTTATCCATACGTTTGACAAGCAACTCAAACACTCGGACCTAGAGAACTTGTCCGCGCATTTGACAGTAGCTCAAACGCTCCGACCTGGAGAACTTGTCCGAGCGTTTGACAAGCAACTCAAACGCTCGGACTTGGAGAACTTGTCTGAATGTTTGACAAGCAGCTCAAACACTCGGACCTAAAGAACTTATCCGAGAGTTCGACAAGCAGTTCAAACGCTCGACCTGGAGAACTTGTCTGAGCGTTCGACAAGCAGCTCAAATGCTCGGACCTGGAGAACTTGTCCGAGCGTTTGACAAGCAGCTCAAACCCTCGGAAATAAAGAACTTATCCGAGCGTTTGACAAGCATCTTAAATGCTCAGACCTAGAGAACTTGCCCGAGTATTTGACAAGCAGTTCAAACGCTCGGACCTGGAGAACTTGATAGAGCGTTTGACAAGCAACTTAAACGCTCGGACCTGGAGAACTTACCCGAGCATTTGACAAGCAGCTCAAACACTCGAACTTGGAGAACTTGTCCGAGCGTTTGACAAGTAGTTTAATTGCTCAGACCTGGAGAACTTGTGACCTAGAGAACTTGTCCGAGCGTTTGACAAGCAGCTCAAATGCTCGGACTTGGAGAACTTGTCCGAGTGTTTGACAAGCAACTCAAACACTCAGACCTGGAGAACTTGCCCGAGCGTTTGACAAGCAGCACAAATGTTCGGACCTGGAGAACTTATCTATACGTTTGACAAGCAACTCAAACACTCAGACCTAGAGAACTTGTCCGAGCATTTGACAAGCAGCTCAAACGCTCAGACTTGGAGAACTTGACAGAGCGTTTTACAAACAACTCAAACGCACGGACCTGCAGAACTTGCCCGAGCATTTGACAAGCAGCTCAAACGCTCGGACCTGGAGAACTTGTCCGAGCGTTTGACAAGCAGTTCAAATGCTCAGATCTGGAGAACTTGTGACCAAGAGAACTTGTCCGAGCGTTTGACAAGCAGCTCAAACGCTCGGACTTGGAGAACTTGTCCGAGTGTTTGACAAGTAACTCAAACACTCGGACCTGGAGAACTTTCCCGAGAGTTTGACGAGCAGCACAAACGTTCGGACCTGGAGAACTTATCCATATGTTTGACAAGCAACTCAAACACTCGGACCTAGAGAACTTGTCCGCGCATTTGACAAGTAGCTCAAACGCTCCGACCTGGAGAACTTGTCCGAGTGTTTGACAAGCAACTCAAACGCTCGACCTGGAGAACTTGTCCAAGCGTTCGACAAGCAGCTCAAATGCTCGTTCCTGGAGCACTTGTCCGAGTGTTTGACAAGCAGCTCAAATGCTCGGACCTGGAGAACTTGTCCGAGCGTTTGACAAGCAGCTCAAATGCTTCGGAACTAAAGAACTTATCCGAGCGTTTGACAAGCAACTCAAATGCTCAGACCTAGAGAACTTGCCCGAGTATTTGACAAGCAGTTCAAACGCTCGGACCTGGAGAACTTGACTGAGCGTTTGACAAGTAACTCAAACGCTCGGACCTGGAGAACTTGCCCGAGCATTTGACAAGCAGTTCAAATGCTCAGATCTAGAGAACTTATGACCTAGAGAACTTGTCCTAGCGTTTGACAAGCAGCTCAAATGCTCGGACCTGGAGAACTTGTCCGAATGTTTGACAAGCAACTCAAACACTCGAACTTGGAGAACTTGCCCGAGCGTTTAACAAGCAGCTCAAACGCTCAGACCTGGAGAATTTTTTCGAGCGTTTGACAAGCAACTCAAACGCTCGGACTTGGAGAACTTGTCTGAATGTTTGACAAGCAGCTCAAACACTCGGACCTAGAGAACTTGTCCGAGCGTTCGACAAGCAGTTCAAATGCTTGGACCTGGAGAACTTGTCCAAGAGTTCGACAAGCAGTACAAACGCTCGGACCTGGAGAACTTGTCCGAGTATTTGACAAGCAACTTAAACACTCGGACCTGGAGAACTTGCCCTAGCGTTTGACAAGCAGCACAAACGTTCGGACCTGGAGAACTTATCCGAGTGTTTGACAAGCAACTCAAACGCTTGGACCTAGAGAACTTGCCCGAGTATTTGACAAGCAGTTCAAACGCTCGGACCTGGAGAACGTGACAGAGCGTTTGACAAGCAACTCAAACGCTCGAACCTGGAGAACTTGCCCGAGCATTTGACAAGCAGTACAAACGCTCGGACTTGGAGAACTTGTCCGAGCGTTTGACAAGCAGTTCAAATGCTCAGATCTGGAGAACTTGTGACCTAAAGAACTTGTCCTAGCTTTTGACAAGCAGCTCAAACGCTCGGACCTAGAGAACTTGTCCGAGTGATTGAAAAGCAACTCAAACACTCGGACCTGGAGAACTTGCCCGAGCGTTTGACAAGCAGCATAAACGTTCGGACCTGGAGAACTTATCCATATGTTTGACAAGCAACTCAAATGCTTGGACCTAGAGAACTTGTCCGAGCATTTGACAAGTAGCTTAAACGCTCAGACCTGGAGAACTTGTTCCAGCATTTGACAAGCAACTCAAATGCTCGGACTTGGAGAACTTGTCTGAATGTTTGACAAGTTGCTCAAACACTCGGACCTAGAAAACTTGTCCGCGCGTTCGACAAGCAGTTCAAATGCTCTGATCTGGAGAACTTGTCCGAGAGTTCGACAAGTAGCTCAAATGCTCGGACCTGGAGAACTTGTTCGAGCATTCGACAAGCAGCTCAAATGCTCGGACCTGGAGAACTTGTCCGAGCGTTTGACAAGCAGCTCAAACGCTCGGACCTAAAAAACTTATCCGAGCGTTTGACAAGCAACTCAAATGCTCAGACCTAGAGAACTTACCAGAGTATTTGACAAGCAGTTCAAATGCTCGAACCTGGAGAACTTGACAGAGCGTCTGACAAGTAACTCAAATGCTCGGACCTGGAGAACTTATCCGAGCATTTGACAAGCAGCTCAAATGCTCGGACTTGGAGAACTTGTCCGAGCGTTTAACAAGCAGTTCAAATGCTCGAACCTGGAGAACTTGGGACCTAGAGAACTTAGCCGAGCGTTTGATAAGCAGCTCAAATGCTCGGACCTGGAGAACTTGTCTGAGTGCTTGACAAGCAGCTCAAATGCTCGGACCTGGAGAACTTGTCTGAGCGTTTGACAAGCAACTCAAATGTCGGACCTAAAGAACTTATCCGAGCGTTTGACAAGCAATTCAAAAGCTCAGACCTAGAGAACTTGCCCGAGTATTTGATAAGCAGTTCAAACGCTCGGACCTGGAGAACTTGACAGAGCATTTAACAAGCAACTCTAACGTTCGGACCTGGAGAACTTGCCCGAGCATTTGACAAGTAGCTCAAGCGCTCGGACTTAGAGAACTTGTCCGAGCGTTTGACAAGCAGTTCAAATGCTCAGATCTGGAGAACTTGTGGCCTAGAGAACTTGTCCGAGCGTTTGACAAGCAGCTCAAACGCTCGGACCTGGAGAACTTGTCCGAGTGTTTGATAAGCAACTCAAACACTCGGACCTGGAGAACTTGCCCGAGCGTTTGACAAGCAGCACAAACGTTCGGACCTGGAGAACTTATCCATACGTTTGACAAGCAACTCAAATGCTCGGACCTAGAGAACTTGTTCGATCGTTTGACAAGTAGCTCAAACGCTCAGACCTGGAGAACTTGTCTAAGCGTTTGACAAGAAACTCAAACGCTCGGACTTTGAGAACTTGTCTGAATATTTGACAAGCAGCTCAAACAGTCAAACCTAGAGAACTTGTCCAAGAGTTCGACAAGCAGCTCAAACGCTCGGACCTGGAGAACTTGTCTGAGAGTTCGACAAGCAGCTCAAACGCTCGGACCTGAAGAACTTGTCAGAGTGTTTGACAAGCAACTCAAACACTCGGACCTAGAGAACTTGCCCTAGCGTTTGACAAGCAGCACAAACGTTCGGACCTAGAGAACTTATCCATATGTTTGACAAGCAACTCAAACGCTCGGATCTAGAGAGCTTGTCCGAGCATTTGATAAGTAGCTCAAATGCTCAGACCAGGAGAACTTGTCCGAGTGTTTAACAAGCAACTCAAACGCTCGGACCTGGAGAACTTGTCTGAATGTTTGACAAGTAGCTCAAACACTCGGACCTAGAGAACTTGTCCGAGCGTTCGACAAGTAGTTCAAACGCTCCGACATGGAGAACTTGACAGAGCGTTTGACAAGCAACTCAAACGCTCGGACCTGGAGAACTTGCCCGAGCATTTGACAAGCAGCTCAAACACTTGGACTTGGAGAACTTGTCCGAGCGTTTGACAAGCAGTTCAAATGCTCAGATCTGGAGAACTTGTGACCTAGAGAACTTGTCCGAGCGTTTGACAAGCAGCTCAAACGCTCGGACCTGGAGAACTTGTTCGAGTGTTTGATAAACAGCTCAAATGCTCGGACCTGGAGAATTTGTCCGAGTGTTTGACAAGTAGTTCAAACGGTCAGACCTGGAGAACTTGATCAAATGCTCGGAACTAGAGAACTTGTCCTAGCACTTGATAAGCAACTCAAACGCTCAGACATGGAGAACTTGTCGGTGCGTTTGACAAGTAACTCAAACACTCAGACCTGGAGAATTTCTCCGAGCATTTGCGATGCAGTTCAAACGTTCGGACCAGGGGAATATGTCCAAGCATTTGACAAGTAGCTCAAACGCTCGGACCTGGATAAATTATCCCAGCGTTTGTGAAATAGTTCAAATGCTCAGACCAGGGGAACTTGTCCAAGAGTTTAGCAAGCAGCTCAAGCGCTCCAACCGGGAGAACTTGTCCAAGTGTTTGATAAGCAGATCAAACGCTCGGACCTGGAGAACTTGTCCGAGCATTTGACAAGTAGTTCAAACGCTCGAACTTGGAGAAATTATCTGAGCGTTTGACAAGTAGCTCAAATGCTCGGACCTGAAGAACCTATCCGAGCGTTTGACAAGCAGCTCAAAGGCTCAGAACTAGAGAATTTTTCCGAGTGATTGACAAGTAGTTCAAACGCTCGGACCTGGAGAACTTATCCAAGCGTTTGACAAGCAGTTCAAATGCTCGGACCTGGAGAACTTGTCCGAGAGTTGGACAAGCAGCTCAAACGCTCGGACCTGGAGAACTTGTTCGAGCATTCGACAAGAAGCTCAAATGCTCGGACCTGGAGAACTTGTCCGAGAGTTTGACAAGCAGCTCAAACGCTCGGACCTAGAGAACTTATTCGAGCATTTGACAAGTAGCTCAAATGCTCAAACCTAGAGAACTTTCCCGAGTATTTGACAAGTAGCTCAAACGCTCGGACCTGGAGAACTTGTCCGAGTGTTTGACAAGCAGCTCAAATGCTCGGACCTGGAGAACTTGTCCGAGTGTTTGACAAGTAGTTCAAACGCTCAGACCTGGAGAACTTGTTCAAATGCTCGGAACTAGAGAACTTGTCCGAGCGCTTGATAAGCAACTTAAACGCTTAGATGTGGAGAACTTGTCGAAGCGTTTGATAAGTAACTCAAACGCTCAGACCTGAAGAATTTCTCGGAGCATTTGCGATGCAGTTCAAAAACTCGGACCAGGGGAATATGTCCGAGCATTTGACAAGTAGCTCAAACGCTCGGACCTGGATAAATTATCACAGTGTTTGTAAAATAGTTCAAATGCTCGGACCTGGGGAACTTGTCTAAGAGTTTAGCAAACAGCTCAAGCGCTCCAACCGGGAGAACATGTCCAAGTGTTTGACAAGTAGTTCAAACGCTCGGACCTGGAGAACTTGTTCGAGCATTTGACAAGTAGTTGAAACGCTCGAACCTGGAGAACTTATCTGAGCGTTTGATAAGCAGCTCAAATGCTCGGACCTGAAGAACCTGTCCGAGCGTTTGACAAGCAGCTCAAAGGCTCGAAACTGGAGAACTTGTCCGAGCATTTGATAAGTAGCTCAAACGCTCGGACTTAGAGAACCTGTCCAAGCGATTGACAAGTAGTTCAAACGCTCGGACCTGGAGAACTTATCCGAGCGTTTGACAAGCAGTTCAAACGCTTGGACCTGGAGAACTTGTCATAGCATTTGATAAGAAGCTCAAACGCTCGGACCTAGAGAACGTATCAGAGTGTTTGATAAGTAGCTCAAACGCTCAGACCTAGAGAACTTATCCGAGTGTTTGACAAGCAGTTCAAACGCTCGAAACCGGAGAACTTGTCAGAGTGTTTGACAAGCAACTCAAACGCTCGGACCTGGAGAACTTGCCCGAGCATTTAACAAGTAGCTCAAACGTTCAGATCTCGAGAACTTATCCGTGTGTTTGACAAGAAACTTAAACACTTGGACCTAGAGAACTTGTTCGAGCGTTTGACAAGTAGCTCAAACGCTCAGACCTGGAGAACTTGTCTGAGCATTTGACAAGCAGCTCAAATACTCAGACCTGGGGAACTTGTCAGAGTGTTTGACAAGCAGCTCAAATGCTCGGACCTGGAGAACTTGTGCGTACATTTGACAAGCAGCTCAAACACTCAGACCTAGAGAACTTGTCCGAGCATTCGACAAGCAGTTCAAACGCTCGGATCTAGAGAACTTATCCGAGTATTTGACAAGCAACTCAAACATTCGGACCTAGAGAACTTGTCCCAGCGTTTGATAAGCAACTCAGACGCTCGGACCTGAAGAACTTGTCCTAGTGTTTGACAAGCAGTTCAAACGCTCGGCCAGGGAGAACATGTCCGAGCATTTGACAAGCAACTCAAATGCTCGGACCTAGAGAACTTGTCGGAGCGTTTGACAAGCAGCTCAAACATTAGAGCCTAGAGAACTTATCTGTGTATTTTACAAGCAGCTCGAACGCTCGGACCTGGAGAACTTGTCCGAGTGTTTGATAAGTAGCTCAAACGCTCGGACTTGGAGAACTTGTCCGAGCGTTTGACAAATAGTTCAAATGGTCGGACCTGCAGAACTTATCCCAGCGTTTGACAAGTAGTTCAAATGCTCGGACTTGGAGAATTTTCCCGAGCATTTGACAAGAAGCTCAAACGCTCAGACCTGGAGAACCTGTCCGAGCGTTTGACAAGCAGCTCAAATGCTCGGACCTAGAGAACTTGTCCGAGCATTTGACAAATAGTTCAAATGCTCGAACCTGGAGAACTTGTCTGAGCGTTTGACAAGCAGCTCAAATGCTCGGACCTAAAGAACCTATTCGAACGTTTGACACGCAGCTCAAAGGCTCCGAACTGGAGAACTTGTCCGAGCGTTTGACAAGTAGCTCAAATGCTCGGACTTGGAGAACTTATCCGAGCTTTTGACATGCAGTTCAAATGCTCAGACCTGGAGAACTTTTCCGACCATTTGATAAGAAGCTCAAACGTTCGGACTTGGAGAACTTATCCGAGTGTTTGACAAGCAGCTCAAATGCTCGGACTTAGATAACTTGTCTGAGTGTTTGACAAGCATTTCAAACGCTCGGACCTGGAGAACTTGTCAGAGCGTTTGACAAGCAACTCAAATGTTCGGACCTGGAGAACTTGTCCGAGCGTTTGACAAGCAGCTCAAATGCTCAGACCTGGAGAACTTGTCGGAGTGTTTGACAAGCAACTCAAACGCTTGGACCTGGAGAACTTGTCCAAGCATTTGACAAGCAGCTCAAATGCTCAGACCTGGAGAACTTGTCCGAGTGTTTGACAAGCAACTCAAACGCTTGGACCTGGAGAACTTGTCTGTGCATTTGACAAGCAGCTCAAACACTTATACATGGAGAACTTGTCCAAGCGTTTGACAAGCAGCTCAAACATTCGGACCTGGAGAACTTATCTGTGCGTTTTACAAGTAGCTCAAATGCTCGTACCTGGAGAACTTGTCTGAGTGTTTTGCAAGTAGCTCAAACACTCGAAATTGGAGAACTTGTCCGAGTGTTTGATAAGCAGTTCAAACGCTCGAACCTGGAGAACTTGCCCGAGCGTTAGACAAACAACTCAAATGCTCGGATCTAAAGAACCTGTCCGAGTGTTTGACAAGCAGCTCAAACGCTCGGATCTGAAGAACTTGTTCGAGCATTTGATAAGTAGTTCAAACGCTCAGACTTGGAGAATTATTCTGAGCAATTGACAAGTAGTTCAAACGCTCGGACCTAGAGAACTTATCCGAGCGTTTGACAAGCAGTTCAAACACTCGGACCTGGCGAACTTGTCCTAGCGTTTGATAAGAAGCTTAAACTCTCGGACTTGGAGAACTTATTAGAGCGTTTGACAAGCAAATCAAATGCTCGGACCTACAGAACTTGTCTGAGTGTTTGACCAGGAGTTCAAACGCTCGGACCTGGAGAACTTGTCAAAGCATTTGACAAGCAACTTAAATGCTCGGACCTGGAGAACTTGCCTGAGCTTTTAACAAGCAGCTCAAACATTCGGACCTGGAGAACTTATCCGTGTGTTTGACAAGCAATTCAAATGCTCGGACCTAGAGAATTTGTCCGAGTGTTTGACATGTAACTCAAATGCTCAGACCTGGAGAACTTGTCCGAGCGTTTGACAAGCAGCTCAAACGCTCAGACCTAAAGAACTTGTCTGTGCATTTGACAAGCAGCTTAAACACTCATGCCTGGAGAACTTGTCCGAACGTTTGACAAGCAGCTCAAACGTTCGGACCTACAGAACTTATCCGTGCGTTTTAGAAGCAGCTCAAATGCTCAGACCTAAAGAACTTGTCCGAGCATTTGACAAGTAGCCCAAACGCTCGGACTTAGAGAACCTGTCCAAGTGATTGACAAGTAGTTCAAACGCTAGGACCTGGAGAACTTATCCGAGCGTTTGACAAGCAGTTCAAACGCTCAGACCTAGAGAACTTGTCCTAGCATTTGACAAGAAGCTCAAACGCTCGGACCTAGAGAACTTATCAGAGTGTTTGATAAGCAGCTCAAACGTTCGGACCTAGAGAATTTATCTGAGTGTTTGACAAGCAGTTCAAACGCTCGGAACTGGAGAACTTGTCAGAGCGTTTGACAAGCAACTCAAACGCTCGGACCTGGAGAACTTGCCCGAGCGTTTAACAAGCAGCTCAAACACTCGGACCTAGAGAACTTGACCGTGTGTTTGACAAGTAGATCAAATGCTCAGACTTGGAGAACTTGTCCGAGCGTTTGACAAGCAGCTCAAAAGCTCAGACCTGGGGAACTTGCCCGAGTGTTTGACAAGCAGCTCAAACGCTCGGACCTGGAGAACTTGTCTGTACATTTGACCAGCAGCTCAAACACTCAGACCTAGAGAACTTGTCTGAGCATTCGACAAGCAGTTCAAACGCTCGGACCTAAAGAACTTGTCAGAGCATTTGACAAGCAACTCAAACACTCGGACCTAGAGAACTTGTCCCAGCGTTTGATAAGCAGCTCAAACGCTCGGACTTGAAGAACTTGTCCGAGTATTTGACAAGTGGTTCAAACGCTCGGCCATAGAGAACATGTCCAAGCATTTGACAAGTAACTCAAGTGCTCGGACCTAGAAAAATTGTCAGAGCGTTTGACAAGCAGCTCAAACGCTCAGACGTGGAGAACTTGTCCGAGCGTTTAATAAGTAGCTTAAACGCTCAGACCTGGAAAACTTGTCCGAGCATTTGACAAGTAGTTCAAATGCTCGGACCTGGAGAACTTATCCCAGCATTTGACAAGTAGTTCAAATGCTCGGACCTGGAGAACTTGTCCGAGCATTTGACAAGTAGCTCAAACGCTCAGACCTGGAGAACTTGTCCGAGCGTTTGACAAGTAGCTCAAACGCTCGGACTTGGAAAACCGAGCGTTTGACAAGCAGCTGAAACGCTCGGACCTAGAGAACTTATCCGAGTGTTTGACAAGCAGTTCAAATGCTCAGACTTGGAGAACTTGTCCGAGCGTTTGACAAGCAGCTCAAACGCTCGGACTTGAAGAACCTATCCGGGCGTTTGACAAGCAGCTCAAACGCTCGGACCTAAAAAACTTATCCAAGCGTTTGATAAGCAATTCAAACGCTCGGACTTGGAGAACTTGTCCGAGCATTCGATGAGCAACTCAAATGCTCGGACCTGGAGAACTTGTCCGAGCGTTTGACAAGCAGCTCAAATGCTCGGATCTAGAGAACTTGTCCATGTGTTTGACAAGCAGCTCAAACTCTTGGACTTGGAAAACTTGTCCGAGTGTTTGACAAGTAGCTCAAACGCTTGGACCTAGAGAACTTGTCCGTGCGTTTGATAAGTAGCTAAAACGCTCGGACCTGAAGAACTTGTCCGAGCGTTTGACAAGCAGCTCAAATGCTCGGACCTGGAGAACTTGTCCGAGCTTTTGACATGCAACTCAAACGCTCAGACCTGGAGAACTTTTCTGAGCGTTTGACAAGTAGCTCAAACACTTGGACCTAGAGAACTTGTCTGAGCGTTTGATAAGTAACTCAAATGCTCCAACCTAGAGAACTTGTCCGAGCATTTAATAAACAGTTCAAACGCTTGGTCCTGGAGAACTCTTCTGAGCGTTTGACAAGCAGCTCAAACGCTTAGACCCGGAGAGTCTTGTCCGTGTGTCCAAGACTTGGATAAATTATACTCATGTTGTTTCTTTCATCTTGAGTACATATACTTTATCTTGTGGGCCAACTGGGTTTCCCTTTTTATAAGAGCAACAAACAATGACAGCCGACGTTAAATGGTGGCACATTAGTGACAGTAGAAGGCGTGTTTAGATTGATAGTTGTCACGTCGGGGTACAAAAATGACACCTCGGTGACAGTAAACGGTGTGTTGCTTCGTTTAGAGAGTTTGAGTTAATGTCTCTCGATTCTGCTACCTCGACTTCTATAAAAGAGGATCTGTGCTTCTTTCGTTTCTCACTTGCATTTTTTAGAGTTCATAGCTAGAGAAGAATTTTGAGAGCACTCGGTTTTCTAGGAGGCAATCCTTAAAAGAATTTGGTGAGTAAGATGTCCGAGAGTGATATAAGCGAGGATCTTTTCAGGTAGCTGGAAGAGACAATGAGAGTTTTCTCCAGCAAAGAGGTCTCTTCCTTGGAAGCCATCCCTCGCGATGGGGCTCTGGCTCTTGTGCTCTATGCTCCATTGAGAGGGGATGATGAGGAGAGTGAGGATGGGAAGTCATCCGCGAAGGAGGATGTCTGGGCATCAATGCTCATTAGGGACTACGCCTTGGATACTGAGAGGGAGGAGTGGACATTCGAAGCGAACTCCATTCCAAGTTCTATAGTAGAGTCTGAGCTCGTGGGGATCAGGATTAGGTTTAGGATCCCCATGGATTACCATATGAGGGCTCCAGATGGCAGGGAGGGGGCCTGCAACGTCTTCCCTAGGCGAGTGCCTTATGGTCTGTGTGTTTACGAGCAGCAGTTGAAGGCCGGGTTTAGGTTCCCTCTTCATCTGTTTTTCTGCTTGGTGCTTCGATATTTTGGCATTACACTAAGTCAATTGGTGCCTAATTCTGTCCGACTGATCTTGGCATTCATTGCTATGTGCTAGGAGGTGGGAGGAATAATGAACTTGAACGTGTTCAAAGCGCACTTCCAATTAGCCCGCCTTAGTCATACGGGGTAGGTCATTGTGATTTCGAGGAGGTGAAAGAGGGTTTTAAAGTATAAGCCTTTTTCTGTGAAGAGGTGAAAATAAGCTTTCTTTTTCATAAGAAGTGCTGAAAGCTTCGACGTTCCCCTCGCTTGGAGTTTGGAGCATGTTGGCAAGTGCAAAAAGCCGCACCTCCTACATCGAGAACATGAGACAGTGAAGGCTATGCTGGCCGTGCCCTTGGAAGTTGGGGTGCTTGGAGATAACGAAGAGCTCCACATGCGTGGCCTTTACCTTCTAGCCTTTCATCAAACATCAAACATGGTAGCCTTTAGCCTTTTATTCTTGTAGTAACTTTGATTTTATATTCCAAGTTATTAATGCTAGTTCTTTGTGCAGAGATGGATGTGGCTGCCAAGGCTATGGAAAGGGCGAGGCGCATGTCCCGAGAGAGAAAGAGGGCTATGAAGGCTGACAGCTCGGGGCAGGAGCAGAAAAAGGCCCAGGCCTCAACCCCGGTGCCGGTAGCTGAAGGGAGCCCTCCGAGGGTTCCACTTTTCTAGGGTTGGAAGTATCCCAATGCACCTATTCCCCATGAGCTGTTTTCCTCTAGGGAAGGATCAGGAGTTGCTGCTACCTTTGTGCCGCGGTGGGCGCTGAGGGGTGATAACTAGGTGTTTGATTACCCAAAGGTTGCGCGTGAGCACCTCATCTTGGGGATCCCTCCCCGCGATATGTTGGAGCTCTCGGCGAAGTCTCTGGAGGCGCTTTGCTCGACCGCGAAGACTGCCTTCTCCCAGGTACCACCTTCTTGCCTTATCTTGGTTTTTAGTTTAGTTTACTTTCTTTTAATAACATTCGTGTTTCAGGCTGTAGTTCTTGGCGGTGTCCTCGCTCGTCAGTGTGCTGATCTGGTTGGTGAAGGCCGAGTATAAGCTGGAGGAGACCCATGAGCTGGTTCGAGCTTTGTCTTTTTCTCTAAAGTTGACCAAATGGGCTGAAGACGATGCTGTCTTTGAGAGGGACCAGAATCGCAAGGCCAAGGATGCCCTTAGGAAGGAAATGGATCTGGCCTGGTCCCATGTGGAGGAGGTGGTCACGAAGGCTGCTGAAAGAGAGGAGGAACTGTTAGATCAGGCCGAGGACCAGATGATGATGGCCTTTAATGAGGCCAAAAGGCAGGTTAAGCTCTTTTACCGGGGGCTCGATTTTTTAGGCCTCGATTTTGGTGCTCATCCAAGAGAAATGGGCGTGGTTGCTGCGGTGGATCTTGTCGCTATGGAGGTCACGGAGGATGAGGCCCAGGGGACTACTGGGAGTGATGCTCAGGAGGTAGGAGGCGAGGACGAGGCCCAGGAGGCTCCCACTTCCTTAGACTAGGTTTTCTTGTGCTTTACTGTACCCAAGGCCATTAGCGCCTAATTTTGTACTTCAGCTTTTACTTAATAAAATTTTCAGAATTTCAAACTTCAAACTTTATTAAACCTGTGCTTTTACACTTCACTGATAAAATTTATGGAGATTCTTTGCATTCCAAGTGCGTGGGATGGGTTTACCATCCAATTCCTTTAGCTCATAGTTGCCAATCCGACAAACTCTTCGGATTCGGTATGGGCCTTCCCAATTTGAAACGAGCTTTCCCATGTGGCGAGGACGGGACAATTCACTTTTGCGCATGACAAGGTCATGGAGTTTGAAGCTTCGATTTTGGACTTGGGAGTTGTAATACCGGGCTACCCTTTGCTGGTTCGTGGCTAAACGGACCTGGGCTCTGTCCCGTGCTTCATCAACCAAGTCTACGTTCATCTTTAAGGCTTCCTCATTATTACTTGGTTCGAAAAGCTATACGTGCATTGATGGAATTCCAATTTTGACGGGGATAACAGCTTCCGAACCGTATATCATGAAGAACAGGGTTTTTCTCGTTGGCGTACGTATGGTCGTCCAGTAGGCCTAAAGAATATTGGGGAGTTGGTCAGCCCGGTGTTTGTCTTTTTCATCTAGTCTTCTCTTGATTCCTTAGAGGAGGGTCCTGTTGGTGACTTCGGCCTGGCCATTGGCCTGCGGGTATCCGACAGATGAGAATCGATGTTCGATTTGGAGATCTTCACAGAATATTTTGAACTGGGAGTTATCAAATTGCTTTCCATTATCGGTGACCAATATTCAAGAAATACCCTGCATAGTGGTCCGTGATGTTGGTGGTCCACTTCGACTCGACATACGATCGAATTCTAGATGAAGTTCTGGGTTTGGTGGTCCGTGATGTTGGCCAGTGGTTCCACTTCGACCCACTTAGTGAAGTAATCAATGGCCATGATGAGGTGCTTCTTCTGTCCAGCAGACATAGGGAAAGGGCCAAAGATATTCATCTCCCACATAGCGAAAGGGAGGGGACTGGTAATAGAGACAAGAGGGTTACCGGGTCGGTGTGATATTGGAGAGCATCGTTGACAGTTTTCACATTTCTTGACTAAATTAACTGCATCTTTTTTCATTTTGGGCCAGAAATACCCTTGATGGAGAACCTTGAAGGCTAAGGCCCGGGCTCCCAAGTGGTTCCCACATATTCTTTCATGGACTTCTCGGAGAGCATAGTTGGTCTCCCGCGCCCTGAAACATCGTAGGTAAGGCAGGGTCAAAGTTCTTTTGTACAATTGTCCTTCTATGAGGGTGTACCAGGAGCCTTGGGAGATTAGCTTCCTAGCTTGATCTTTCTGCTTGGGTACTATGCCATCCTTCAAATACCGGAGGATTGGGTCCATCCATATTGCTTTCTTTTCCACCTGTAGGACTAGAGTTTTGTCTATACTTGGGATGGAGAGGGTTTCCTAGTAGATAGCTTGGGTCGGCACCAGGTGCTGGGATGAGGCCAGGTTGGCTAAGGCATCTACCTTGGAGTTTTCGGTTCGGGGTATCTGAGTTATCCGGAATGTCTTGAAGTTCTCGATGAACTTTTTCACTTTTTGGAGATATTGGGTGAGCTTCTCTCCCCGAGCCTCAAACTCTCCCTTTATCTAACTTACTACCAATTGAGAGTCACTAAATGCATCCAGAACCTCGACGACCAATGTTTTGGCCAATCTTAGACTAGCTAGGAGGGCTTCGTACTCCGTCTCATTATTGGAGGTCTTGAACTCAAACTTTAAGGTGTACTCGATCGTAAAGCCTTCTGGATTACAAAGAATGAGCCTTGCCCCATTCCCCAGTGAATTAGAGGATCTATTTACCTAGAGGGTCCACCCTAGAGGGGATCCACTGGTCCCTGATGTTGTTGACTCGTCCGGATCTATGGACAGGGTTGAAGAAAGGCAGACACCTTTCCGTAGATTTAGACATGAATCAGTTCAGGGCTGCGACTCTGCTGATGAGCCGCTGGACTTCCTTCATGGACTTAGGAGGGGTCATATCGAGGATGGTTTTTATCTTCTCTATATTGACTTCTATCCCTCTCTAGGTAACCATGAACCCCATGAATTTACCCTCTGTTATCCCGAATGCACACTTAGAGGGCTTCAACCTCATGTTATGCTTGCGTAGTACTCTGAATGCCTCTTCTAAGTCAGAACAATGGTTCTGTGCCTCTGTGCTTTTAACCAACATGTTGTCCACATAAACTTCTATATTCCGCCCTATCTGTTCCTTGAAGATTTTGTTCACCAACCTTTGATAGGTTGCCCCAGCGGTCTTGAGCTCGAAGGGCATGGCTTTGTAGCAGTATAACCCTTGATGAATGACAAAGGTTATCTTGTCCTGGTCTGATTTATGTATAAAGATTTGGTTGTAGTAGGAGTATGCGTCCATGAAAGAAATGAGTTCATGCCCTGAGGTGGCATCCACCATCTGGTTAACTCGATGGAGAAGGAAGATGTTTTTTGGGCAGATCTTGTTTAAATTGGTGAAGTCAATACAAATACACCACTTGCCACTGGCTTTCCAGACCATTACCACATTAGACACCCACTCAAGGTACCTTGCCTCTCTGATGAAACTAACTTCCAACAATTTATTTACTTTAGTGTTGATAGCCATCTGGCGCTCGAGGGCAAAGGTCCTATTCTTTTGAATGACTGGCTTGCACTTAGGGTCCATATTCAGGCGATGCTCGATAGTTCCAAGGTTGATCCCTAGTATGTCCGATGCTGACCAGACGAACAGGTCATTGTTTTTCTGGATGAGGGAGAGGAGTTTTATTTGTGTTCTTCAGAGAGGCTTGCACTTATTTGGATGGTTCAGGTAGGGTCCTCCCCGAGAGGTACTGTGATTAGCTCCTCCACAGGTCATCCTCTTGGGGTCTTCATTTCATCTCTGAGATCTTCTACTTCGAGAGATAGGGCTTCAGTCTTCTTCCCTTCTTTGATAGTGTTCAGGTACCAGGCTCAGAAGACTTTCTGATCTCCTCTGATCACTTCTACACCTTCACTGGTAGGAAATTTGACTTTCAGGTGATAGGTGGAGACGACAACCTTTAGTTTGTTGAGGGTGGGTCGGCCAATGATCATATTTTAGGAGGAGGGCTGCTTAACTACTAAGAAGGTGGTCTGTATTGTGGAGGTCCTTGGCGTTGTTCTTGCAGTTACTGGGAGGACTATGCTTCTTTTGGTGAACATTGGAGATTCGTCGAAACCATAGAGGGGGGCCGAGGCTGGCTCTAGATGCCCATCCTTCAGCTCCATGCATTAGAAAGCATCATGAAACAATATGTCTGTGGAGCTTCTATTGTTAATCAGGACTTGTCATATTTCGTGGTTGGCCACCAAGAGAGGGACCACCACTGTATTGTCGTGAGAAGTCTGCACATCTTTTAAATCATCTTCTGTAAAGGAGATTACTGGCTCCGTTCTCTTTCTCTTGAGGGGACCACTAACGGTGGCTACGGCCCTAGCGTATGCTTTACTATTATGTCCTGAACTGCCTCCCACTGCAGAGCCAACGTAAATTGTTTTGATGATTCAGGTGGTGGTTGCTACTTTCTATTTTTTCTGACTGGGCCCTTTTTGCTCAGTCCTAGGATTCCTTTGAGGGTCCCATCGCTCCTGCTATTGGCGGTAGAGATGCCCAGTATATCTTCTTGACGGTGCGGGCTCATTTTTTCTTCGAGGCTCAGTAAACTCTATTAGGTATCCCCGGCTGATAAGAGCTTCAATCTACTCCTTCAGGTCATGGCATTCCTCAGTGTCATGACCATAGTTTTTGTGGAACCAGCATCACCATCTCTAGTCCCCCACCTCCCCCCCCCCCCCGAGATGCGACTTTTTGGGTGGCCATTGAAGAACAGACTTGTCTTGGAGTTGCATGAGGACATTGGTCCTGGTCACATTGAGGAGGGTAAAGCCGTCTACTCGGGGGTGGGGTGGATATCTGTTCTCTTGATGGGGCCTCTTGACCACTCTTCTCTGAGGGTCGGTGTCTTTCCTCTTCTTCTCTGTTTCTCCCTCTCTTTCTCTTCTGAAGGCTTGGTCATCCTCTACCAATGTGTACTTCTCAGCTCAGGCCAAAATCTCATTCATGTCTCTGGACGGACACCGAGTGAGTTTGGAGCTGAAGATACCAGACCTTAATCTATTCTTAAATGCCATTACCTGAATATTTGGGTCGAGGTCAGAAATTTCCCATGCCACTGTATTGAATCGAGATATGTAGGCTCGGAGCCTCTCCCTTCGATGTTGAATAATGTTGAAGAGACTTTCTAAAGTTTTCTTAGGCCCTTTACTACTAAGGAAGTGCGAGGCCAAGGCATAGCTGAGCTATTTAAAATTACTGATGCTCCTTGGTTTCAGACGCGAGTACCAAGTGCCTGCTGCCTTCTAGAGAGTTAGGGGGAAGGCATGGAACATGATTGGGCTGGAATGCCGATATAGCATCATAGTTGTTTTGTAGTGCTGTAGGTGGTCCATGGGGTTTGCGGAGCCGTTATACATTCTGATGTGTGGTATCCTGAAGTTGGGTGAAAGCGGGGCCTCGAGAACATCTTCCATGAATGGAGGGTCTTGGATGCTGAGCTCATCCATGATACTGAGATTCCTGTGTCTCAGAGCCAAGTTTATCTTTTCTTCCAATTTTTCAAACTGTCTGTCTAAGTTAAGGTTGCTTTTTGAGGAAGAGCTCTACTTGGATCGGCTGCAATACAGCGAGGGCTCGGTAGGGGACTGGTTGTAGGTCGGGTAATCTCTGTCGGATGACTCTGCTTGCTCCAAAGCTTGGTGAGGGAGGGAAGGTTGCTGACCTCCTCCCCGAACCTAGGCCGCTAGGTTGGCTATCATCCTGGAAAGCTCCTGGAACTGAGCTTGAGTTGTTGTGGCTTGTAGGTGTGCAGCTGCTTCCTCGTCATTAGGAGAGTTGGTTTCAGAGAGATGAGGGCACTACTCTCTGGCAGGGGGTCTCTTGCTCGATCCACGAGTGG
Source organism: Bretschneidera sinensis (assembly GCA_023935145.1). Lineage (NCBI taxonomy): Eukaryota > Viridiplantae > Streptophyta > Magnoliopsida > Brassicales > Akaniaceae > Bretschneidera > Bretschneidera sinensis. Next base: position 37,889,889 of record CM043697.1, on the reverse strand, counting down.
CATGCTTGGGGATTATAGGGAACCTAGGTCCATATTGGTGACTGCAAGCGCTGCCTACGATAGGAGCTGAGCATGCTGTTGGAGCTTCTTTGTCGGTATTTTTGGTACTGCTTCTTGGCGGCATTGTGATAGATGAGTTCTGTTTGTATTTCTTCGCTCTCACTGTAGCGAGAGATTGTGGTTTCCGATAGACGGCACCAATCTGTTGATGTCGAAAAATGGTTGGTGCTGATGTGGCCTGTGAGCTGATTAGGCCTGGGAGCTGACGTAGCTTGGGAGCTGACGTGGCCTGGGAACTGACGTGGTTGGGGTGCTGATATGGCCTGGGCCCTGCACAAGTAACAGAAATGAATTAAAGGCCCTCGGAAGGATGGGAGGAGGAGACCTCCGAGGGCACTCCGAAGCTTAAGTTAGCACAAGGGCTTTAGGGAGAAGCCGATGGCTTAAGTAATTGGAGTGTAAGCAAAAAAGTCTGAATGCCTGTGAATTTCATACCTGGGCTTATTTATGGCCATCCGCCCCTGGGAAGGCATTGATTACAAGCTCAAGAGAGGGCGTGCTGTATGGTGGCTGCAGGGCAGCGCGACATAGGGTAGCTGCAGGGTGGCGTATCGTGGGGTGGCTATAGGGTTGCGGATGTAGGTGGCTGTAGGGCTATGTAGAGGGGCTGCAGGGCTGTGTGCATAGAGGGGTCCCAGATGTGGGTTTACCGAGCTGCTTTTCATTAGGCCGGAGAGTTTACTGGGACGGAGGGTTTACTGGGCCGCTCATTGGGCCGGAGTGTTTACTGGGCCGCTCATCGAGCCGGAGTGTTTACTGGGCCGAAGTGCTCATTGGGCCAGAGTGTTTACTGGGCTGGAGTGCTCATTGGACCGGAGTATTTTGGGCCACATCAGTATCCACTGAGAGTTTCAAAGTGGAATGGAATCAATGGCAACTTGAATAGTTGTGAAGTTTTCGTGGCCCGACTGATAAACAGTTATCGTATATACAACTTTATATGAATCAGAATCATTTAATGTACAATTCGAGGATGTAGAGAGATGAGTACTGAAATAAAGAAATATGTTCAAGATGAAAAAGAATGAAAGTGGATAGAGACAGTAATACCCCATTTTCTTTCACTGGTTAAATTGATGTTAATGTCAGAAAATCTCACTACAACATTATTGACGTGCGTCGTGCTTTCTTTTCAGTGCTTCTATGAAGCGCCACAATATGAAAATATCGACACTTTTGAGCACCAGAATAAGCAAAAACCCATTTCATATTAGAAGCACCAAAATATGAGGATTATACTGGCATTTGAAAGTGCCGGAAATATAGAGGCGTTTAAAAGCGCCGCTATGTTGTCCGGTCATGTATCGGCGCTTCAAAGCGCCACTAGATGGCTACATCATATATTGGCGCTTCAAACATCGAAATAGGACAAAGAAACCCGACTAAATTATTACCTTACGCACTTAAGTATTTAGAGGACAGAAACCCAAATATAACACAGTCTTCTTCGTCAAGCAGCTCTTTTCTTCGTTAAGCCTTAAACGGGTCATTCGAATGTTGTATGTATACTCTCCTCATCTCTGATTCTCTAATAGTTTTTTAGTTAATTTGTAGGCTTTTAGTCTATATTTTCAATATTCCTTGAGTTGTTTGGTTTTGGGGAAAATTGGAGTCGTTAATCTCTTGGTTTTTTGGTGCTTGATTGTTTCATACAACCATCTTAATTGACTTCGCATGGGAGACTCCTGACAAACACTGCATTTGATTAAGAATTAATACATAACTAAAAAATTTGTGTTGAAAAACCAGGAAATACCCAAGCCATTATACACAACATCACTCATTGGAACCACACCTCCATGGCTAGCGAAAGACCTATATACCCCAGCTTTAGCTAGAGAATGATCAGTTAAAGAACTTGCTTCCCTAAGAAATTTCACAAAAAAAGACAACCCTAGAAATCTCCACCAAAGCCATGGAAAATCATCTTTCAATGATCAATTAATCGGTCTTGCCTAAATTTTTTTTTTCTGAACTAGTAAAAGCTCCACTGGTAATTATTGAAAACTTTTAATGGTCTTATCAAATACCATACTGAGCTTAGTTACTTGCAAAAATAGATTTTTAAGGCTTCCTAAGGTCGTGTACATGTCAAGATAAATGTTTCTTCATTAATCAAAATCACACCCTTAATTAAATGGATTATGTGAGTTGATTTCAGGTTACATGGCTGTTGGAAATCACCTTGACAAGATGCCCAGGTGGTGATCTTCTAAACACCCAAGTCTAGAATGACTTGTAAAGATTTGGAATCGAAAACAGGAACAAAAATCAAAGAAAGAAAGAAGACAAGTGATTTGTTATCGAGGTTCGGCAATAGCCTACATCCCCGTGAGTTCCTCTGAACTCTCTGCACTAAATCAATGGTTCTTTACAATCCAACAACCCTCTTCAAGAAACCTCAAGTTCTTGAAGAAACCAAGAAGAGAAGAAAGAAGATGATAAGAACTATTACAATGATCTCTATCTAATCTATACTTCTCTCTCTTTACAACTAGCCTCACTATAATGAGTCCCTCTTGTGTTTTGTGTATTTGCACTCTAATACAATTCTCTCTTGTATATCTGTCATTCTTTTATAATTGATCTCAAATTATGTCACAATGTTGATGAAAATGAAGCTAGGTAACCCTTTATATAGTGCACCAACTTCTTGCCCAATCATGAGAGTCAATCTCCACCCTTAGATCTTGATGACCACTCAACCATGGCCTTTGATCATTCTTTAGCCAAGCTGTGCATTTTGATCTTGCATCCACACACTCAACATAAGGCTAAAAAACTAGCCTTGGTGTGCCTTCAGGGTGCGGCTTGAAACAGGGCACACTTGCTGCCACTCTGTGCGCCGCGGCCTGGCCTTCCTCCCGCATTCCTCCATGCTATGCGCTGCGGCCTGGAAAAATCTAGGCCACGGCCTAACCTGATGCACATACTTTCCAACTTGTGTGCTTAGGCGCACACACTAGTGTGCCTACCTTTGCCTTGCTCCAAGGTGCCGTGCACACTTGTTTGCACTTCTTTAACATGCTAAAATTTATTCTTCCAACATTGGTTTAAACTTTAACCATGTTTAAACCTTAGACAAATATCAACAGGTCAATTCAAATATGATTGATTATTTTTGTTATTTTTGGGTTGATTCAAATTTGACTTGTATCCATTATTATTTAAAGTCAACCCAAAACCTTTATTTTTGTGTCAAGTTCACGTATTGTGTTAATGGTTACCACCTCTACTAATAAGAAAACCTCTCTTTTTCACCAATGTCATTTCTCTATGGCCACTCAGATCAACCCTTATTTTTAGATAAGAGCTAGTGCAATACTTTAGATAACCCATAAAGAATTAGTCTTGGTACATACTTTGCTTGGCATGACAATATATGATTTGTGTGTGAGGGGTTATTACCATAAAAGTCCATGTTTGAATATTCATTTGTTACACAAGACTTGGAAGTTTATGCAAATGATCTTAATCATAAACAAAAACGGGAGTCGTTAATCTGTTGGTTTTTTGGTGCCTAATTGGTTTAAATGGAGTAGATATTAGTGTATTTCATCTGCTCCCAATGGGAGAAATGCGTATTTTTACTTTGGATCATCTACATTGTATCTAACGAAGTTTGCTTCGCGAGAGTTGTTTATGCCTTTGAATCAAACCATTTTTGTTTAATATTTCATTATTTTTTTTTTATTGATTGTGGGGTGCGTCTAGAAAGAGATCATAAGGCAGGAGTCGTCCTTCTAGATTCTCCCTGCAATGTTTAGGAGGTGGATCCAAGATGATACAACTTCAAAGCTAATCAGCCAAGTAGAGATAGAATTGGGTAAGAAAAACATCTAACATTTAACAGCCTATCCATGTCTTGGTGTATATTTGGGTTCAAATTTTATTTGAAGATCTCCCGTTTTAGTCTTGTTGATTACTATACTAAGTAGTTTTTGTCAAATGTAAATGTTGTCCCCCTCTATAGAAGTACTCTCTCAAGTATTGATTGAAACCTATAAAGAGAATAGCAAAAAATAGTTTAAAAAATGTACGCTTTTATACGTTTTTAGTCTTTTTATACATTTTCATTGAGTTCTTTGGTTTCTTTCTAAAGATTTTTACTAGTACCTAAACAATCATTGGCCTGATTTTTAATTGGACCTGAGAGGAGAAAAAATATTTGAGGGAAACTAAATGAGTGTCAATCAATGATAACAGAGTAATAGGAGCTGTATGTACCTTTAGACCCTGGCTTCCTACTTTGACTTTAGGGATATGGTTTTCAAGTTCAGACATGTCTTAATTTGCAAGTGCTGAGAGTTAGATGGGGATCGCTTGTTAGAAAACTCAATGTAGCAAAGCAGACAAGTAAAAAAAGGAGTAGCTGTTTTAGGGCAACCAACTAGTTTTAATTTTTATTTTTAAACAAGTTCACAAAGACTTTTAGGGCAATGTGTCCACTGGTTTATTTTATTTCCCATTCTTGAACTTGATGTTCTTTCATCCCAGAAAAATGATAAAAAGTATAATGGTGCCTAAAATATTTTGTTTGCAGTCAATTTGCCCTCTGGTCATTGTTTTATATACTTGTGATTTATCCAGTGCAGGTAATGTCAAAACAACATTCAACTCATTCTTGGTAGCTGTAGCTTCCTCTCACTACTTCCCTTTATCCACAATACTTTCTTAAAAGTTACAAAGAATCAAAAACAAAAAGAAAAACTAAAGAGGATACGTACTAATAGTAATTTAACAAAAATGAGTAAATGAAGGGGTGGTTAGAGCTGTGCCCGTGCAGGGGCTGCTACACGCAGCACCGGGGAATGCTGGACAACAACACCCATTTTGATAAATTAAATGTATGTTTGTGTTAGATTGGGCTGGTAACTTGTGCATCGAAGGTCAAAATGCTAATTGTGCATATATTGGATATCAGTGCTTGCTATTTTAAGGTGCCATATTTTCTAATAATTCAGTTGATTTATTATGTTCTTAGTTTTTGGCAAATGCCTTATTTTCTACTCACAATCTCACATATATTTGGAATTCACTAGCCTTTTTTTTTTTTCTTTTTTTTCCTCTACAAGTATATATGTGACCAAGGAGCACCATGGTAACTTTTGTGTTGGTGTATGAATTTGTGGTATCTTTTCTACTGCTACTTGTTAAATTAGATGGACATAGTTTGTATATCTTGTATTGTCATAGCACTAAACCTCTTCGATTGAAGAATGACTTTGCTTAATGGTAAGTTTAAGTTGTGATATGATGGGATCCATGAGAGAATGCTTTAGTAAAGAATAGTACCTTAATTAATGTGGAAAAACAGCATAAGAGGAGAGAAGGGGTGCACAGCAGCACCTGTGTCACAATTAATGCTTGAATTTATTTGGCCACAATTAATTCTTTGTGGAGCTTAATGACCTTCACTTAATGGCCACAATTGACTCCACCATATTTAAATGGCTTTCACTTAATGGCCATCATGAATTTATTACAAACCTTACATATATTCTTCTCATCACCGCACTAGGTAAGGCACTAATTAAATTCACGATTGTTCAATAATTTTTAAATTATTCTATATTAATCTACATTTAACTGAATAGAATTTTTTTTTCCAATGATTACTCTTGAATTCTTTATACAAAATACAGTTCAATCTCCTTTCCGACGATGTTTATAATATAAAAAAAAGAAGCTACACCTGGCTGTCACAAATTTGCTGCAAGCCTGTAACCAGCTTCTTCCTGCTAACATCATCACCAGCAATGAGGACAAATAACAGATCACAGAAAAATTAGTTATGATAAATTTTTTTAGTATAAGAATATATAATGTTGACAAATGTCCTCAGCCAGTCGAAAGCAAATACAAATCCATAATTTATAATTTGTCTCTTTATAGTTAACACTAAAAGTGTTCTTAACAAATAACAAGAACTAACTAACGTCCAAAGATTGATGTTTTTTTTTTTTTAAATGAACATGGAATTTATTAATCATACCAAATCGAAAGCATCAGCTAATGCAAAAGGTTCAACACCTCCTCCAGTTGTCATAACATCAGATACACAAGAAAGACCAATCTTGGCTAAATGGTGGGCTACTTGGGCTATGTTTTGATTGGGTTTCCAAAAACTCTTTTCAATTTTCAAAACCCAAAAACACTTTTCAAACACCAAGTAACATGTTTGTCCAGCAGTTTTGAAAAACAATTTTTTTAAATTCAGTTTTCAAACACTGATTTTAGAAAACTCCAAAACGAAATTTTCAGTTTTCATTTTCACTTTTTCAGCTTAAAATCACGACACTCTGCTTTCTGCTCTCCCTCATCGATGACGGCATCAATAACAACAACAACAACACCAGCAGTAATAAGCCCGTCTCCATGACCCAGCAGAACTATAAGCGGGAGAGCCTCAGCCTGATCGCCAGGAAACGATACCGTCGTGGTTCACGGTCTGTATCGGGTTGTAGCAGTGAACGTAGCTGCACCTTGAGGTGCCACTCCATGGGGGAATCCGCGACATACGGCATGTGCTTGGATTTCCCCATCGCCGTGGTGATGGACTCGAGTGGGGAGCTGTTTGGCAATGGTGGAGACACCAATTAGTTGTCCGATGTGAGCGAGGCGCGAATTTCGCAGAGGGAGAGGAACGATGGGCCCAGTGGGGGGAAGGAGAATGTTGGTGGTGGTGGTGCTGGGTTTGGGGTTTTTGGTGGGATGCGCAGGGCAATGAGTCAGGCTACGGGAGCGAACCCGGCTACCGTGGGGATGCGGAATTTGGGTATGGAGATGAGTTTGATGAGGAGGAGGAAGATGACAGGTTGTTGTTTTGGGGCAACCAATTAGGAGGAAGATGCGCTCTCTTCTCTCTTCTCTCGATCGAGTAGCTTCTCTCTGCCCCTCTCCCCCTAGTGTAACCTCCATCGTCAACGAATGGTGATACTTTGGTCTATCCTAATCGGTTTTCTGAAAGAGGGGCAGAATGGGGGGATTCGTCACAGATATATCCTAATTATGTGAGTCCCACATATACCTCAATTCCACCTTTGGATTTTGCAATGGATGTGTCAAGAATGAGAAATGTTGCTTGCTATATGAGCCATAGTTCTACTCCTAATATGCTGGTGCAGTTTGTGTTGTATGATCACAACAACTTGATGTTTCCTCACTTTATGCTTTTCGTAATGGTGAACATTCCTCCGCTCATGGAGCTCAGCCTTGATTATGCGGTGGCTGATGAATGGACTGGGAAGCTTGATATTTGTAACTAAATAGTTTTGAAGAGGTGTTGTATTTTTATGTATTGCAGCAAAGTTTTGAAGACATGATGCATTGAGGTAAACTCAACTTTCTATTCAACAGTTGCTTCTAGTTTATTCATATTACTACCATTTCCCAACTTATATGTCAATTCATTATCTGATTGATGTGGTTCTTATGCTATGTTTTAGTTATGTAGTTCATTGTCATCTATGTTACCAATCTTTATGTGCTAGAAATGTTATTTGTTTGTGCAACTTAACAATATAGTCATAAAATATTTGAGCATATTACAGAGGATGGAACGTTTAGCATTTTTGTTAGACAAAGGAGTTCATGTGGCTTATTACAGACAATTGCTTCTCTTTTAAATTTGAGAATGGATTCATTGTATAGTTGTTTATGGATCGATTTATTGCTTCGATTTGTATAGCTGTTTTATGTTGAATAAGAAATTAGTTAGATTTTTTTCTCTGTACGATAGGTTTGTTTAGTTAGTGAGAAACTGTTGGGATTTCTCGGGGATTGTAATACATAATGGGCTCTTTTGAGGTTGAGGGAAACATCACTTTGTTTCCTTTTTATAATAAATGTTTTAATTCAAGTATTTTGCATGACTATCAAAGTAGAGGTTGTGTTCAGTGTTGCAGATTGGTCAGCTATGCAAGAGATGTTGTGGTGTCAGTGTTTTACACTCCTTGAAAATTTGAATAACTCTTTGTTGCATGATAAAGTTGATGAGTGAGAATATTTGGCCATTTTTGTTTGATTATTTTTAATAATGTATATCATATTGTGTTTTTTATTACTACTAAATTTTAACCAAACTTTTCTATATGATCTAATTTAACTGTACTTTTAGGGCAATACAGTTGAGGAAAGCATAATTATCATACATGTTGTGTTTTTATAATTTTGTATAATGTAATTTTCTTTTGCTTTTGCTATTTCAATGATAAGTGGGATTTTCGAGTTGAGATAAGTTAACTCATTGCGTTATGGTGGAACTGTATGAATTTGTGTGCTTACATATAGTACTTCCTGTACGCGTCTTAAAGATAAGAGTAAGTGGAACTAAAACAGATTTCACCCAAGAAACAGCCTTAGAGGAGGTTTCTGTAGTAATGCCTGGTGCTATTGCCCGTTTTGATGGCTCTGATATTCATGCATGTTATTATATTTCCTAGTATATATTTATTTATATTCTTCTGTTAAATTATGAGAGCTATATTTTAAGTGTGACAAAAATTTCGATTTTTAAAAAAAAAAAAAAAATTTTTGCATCTGCTTTGATTGTAAAGAAGATCCTAAATGAATCCATTCTCAACTTTGATGGAGTTCATGTGGTCAGAGGTCTTTTGTAGGCATGCTATGACATGCCTTGTGTATTATAAGAGGAATTTAGAGGATTATGTCAGTCATTATTATAGTAAGGAAACATTCGTGAAGGCTTATGAGGATATTATACATTATGCCTGATTTAGCATTACTACCAGACAGTTTCCACATTCATCTTAACCCTCCTGGCTTAAAAAAGCTATCTGGTTGACCCAGGAAGAATAAGAGAAGGGAAGAGGATGAGGACCAAGTGGAAATGGTCCTGTTAGGATATCAAGCGTTGTGAGGTATCAAAACTGTCTGTCTATTGGGAATAATAGCATAACTTGCAAGAGAGCTTCTGTTGCAAAAAAAGGAAAAGAAAAAAGACTCCTCAGATATAAACACAACCCAGTTGGCATTGTTAATCTGCTTTATTTAAGTACATATATATATATATATATATATATATTTGGTCATGAATGTTTGTTTGGTTTTGTTAACAGTCTCAGAGTAATGCATCAAATGCTGCAACTAATGAAGCTAGTCCATCCAGAAGCAGAACCACAAAGAGGATTAAAACAGTCTTTTGTGACTAATTTTCAAAATTTATGTGTGTTTATTGATTTTAGTTTTGAATTTATTTTGGTATTTTTATACATTAAATGCATGGTTCTTGTAATGTAAACTTTTCTTATCTTGTATACAGATGAGAAGGAAGACATTCAATACTACTGATGATTTAGGGAATGCAACACAAACTCAAACTGTTGATGGAAATTCAAGTGGAAATGTTAGAAATGGTGTAAGGAGGAATGCAAACAAGATTTCAAGAGGGGCTGCAAGGAGGAGAACAGCTACTGGTACTAGAAATGTAAATGTTGGTGGCTTTGGTGTCATAACTGATGTTCATGAAACTCATAGGAATGCACCATCCTCTCAAGGCAATGGAATTGAAGGAAATGGTAATGTCAGGGGAAATGGGAATGGGAACAATGTAAATGTTAGGAATATTAGTGTGGACCTATTTGGTCATTATGAGACCTTGAGGAAGATGGTGGTAGTGAATTTGCTTGCTGGTAAACCCAGAAGCAAGTTGTACTTAGTTTTTTTTCTTTTGTTTGGTAGTTAGTTAATTTTGTGTGGCCAAGTACAGGATGGAAACATATGTTTTCGTTTGTTGATAACTATAATGGATTATACACAGATTGGTGAATATCAACAGGTATAGAATGATCTATCTTGTATTTTTCAAGGCAGCACAAATAGGAAATACCATTCTTTTTTGGGGTATTGTAAGGCCTTTGTTCAGATTGAACTCATTATTTGGTTAATATATGATGATGCATCTAAGTTACACATTGGAGTTTGTCTTTATTTAGTTCAAACCCAATGTTAGGATTTGTGTACAAAAATACATACATACACACATGTTAAAGCATCATAAATGGTTTATCTACAAAATAGTGTATGGATATGTTCTACTCATGAATAGGTGTGTGCATGTTTTAGATATTGAACCATTTTCCAAGAAGAATGATGGGTTGATTATTCAAATTTGATCAAATTGTGTTGTATTTCTTATTTTACTTGTTTTAGAATTAATTTAACAAATAAATATATGTGATATGGTGAAGGAGAGGAGTTTTCAATGTTTGATCCATGGTATATAAAAAAAAATTTAAAAATAAAATATTAATAATTATTTTCAAGTATTTGGTGTGTGCTAAAAATTGTATTTAGTAAATATGAGAAATAAAATCAATATAGATTTCAAATTTAAACTAAAAACTAAAAACAATTACAAGAAGGTGTATCCAAACAGCTTTATATTTTCAAAACAGTTTTCAAAATCAGATTATCCAAACTACATTTCACTGTTTTCTGTTTTGAAAACAATTTTTAAGTTACAGTTATCCAAACATTTTTCTTCAGAAAACTGTTTTCATTTTCGAAAATAGTTTTAAAACAATGAAAACTGGAAATTGTTATCCAAACATGCCCTTGGTTACTATTGATCTCTACTCCCCATGTTTGAACAAAAAATTGCACCATTAATCCTTGATCTGCTCCTGAGCCCACTACCACATTTACTAGACGGGTGGAAACCTTCAGCCTTCTCTCAACATGCATTAGCTCTCCAGACCCCCTTAATTAGCAACCTTGCATCCCCATAATAATTAACACATGAAACACATTCTCTATCCCTGAATTGCACATCCCACAACCATCAGAAACCATAATTTGTCTCCTTCTCAATTGAGCTTTAGTAGGCAACCATCGCTTACTCCAAATCCACCTTGGCATTATCAAGCATCGATTTCATGGGTGAAGAGACCTTATAAGTAGTTGGAGTAGGCAACCATCGGTCACCCCAAACTCTAACTGATTTCCCATCTCCAATATATTCGCCACCGCAAACCATCTTCAAGAACATGTTTAGCCCCACAAACACTTTGCCACGTGAAAGACAGATAATTTCTTAACTCATCTTCCATAAAAGAACAAGATAGAAAATATCTAGCCTTCAATACCCGCACAGAAAAGAGAATTATTTAGGAGACACCACCCTTGCTTTGCTAGCAACGCTTCATTGAAACACACCATATCTCTAAACCCCAATCCCTCAGCCTTCTTTGGCTTACATATTTCACTCGATCAAACCCAATGAATCTTCATTTCTTCCCTTTTACTACCCCACAAATTTTTTTAAATCAGTTGATGAATCTCCTCACACAAAGTGACAGAGTCTAAAAACACTCCTACCATATGTTGGAACCGCCTGGGCAATAGCTTTAATAAGAATCTCCTTCTCCGCCTTCAAGAGTAATTTTTCCCTCCATCGTTGAACGTTTTGCCAAACCCTCTCCTTAATGGATTGAAATAATTACTTCTTTGATCTACCAATCATCGATGGAAGACCCAATACTCACCATATACCTGATCTGGCCGAACCCTAAAAGGCGGCTCAAATCCTGTTTTGCCTCATCTGTTACACTGCAACTAAAAATTAAAGCGAAATTATCAAAATCACTTTGTTGTCCAGATGCTAGCTTGCCTGTACATATCCAACTCATAATCATAGCAGCCTCATCCAACATGGCTTTAGCAAACAACAAACTATCATTGGCAAAAAAATAAGTAAAAACTTTTTGGAGCATCCAGCACACTGAAATGTCTCCAATAGACTCTACAGGTACAGCTTTCGACAATAAAGCTGAAAGTCTCTCTGTGCACAACAAAAAGAGATAAGGAGACAAGGGTCCCCCTATCGAAGTCTTGTACAATATGTTCTGTCTGAACTCCATTAATTAACACCAACTATGTACTGAGGAGATGCATGCCAAAATCAATTCAATCCATCTAGGAGCAAATTAATCCCATTCTTTCCATCACCTTTTTTTTATAAAACCTTACTCTACTAGATCATAGGTCTTACTCATATCCAATTTCAATTCCATAAAACCACCAATTGTTTTCCTTTTCAAAAAATGCAAAACCCCATGATAAGTGACCAAAATATTATTCGTTACAAACCAACTCGCAACAAAGGCACTTTGATGTTCTGAAATTAAACTCAATAGGACCCTCTTCAACCTATTTGCCAGGACTTTTGTAATAAACTTATAGAGTACATTAGAAAGGCTAATGTACATTAACAAGCCCAAGCTTAGCTTAAAAACGAGCTTGAACTAAGTTAATTAATTTATATAATAAGTTGTTGGGATTTTGGCTCAATTCTCACAAAAAAAGACTTTTAATTGGTTTGAAAAAATCGGTTTCGTATTTTATAATTGTTTGTTCTAATATAAGTGATAGTAGTTTCCTATTGGATATTGCTTATCCTAGTAGTAGTAGAAGTTGTTTTTTTTTCTAATAATATTAAGAAAATATTATTATATAAAGGGGGTTCAGTAAAAGTTTGAAGCATACTCATAATTCACATATATATTGTAAACTAGAGGTGTTTACTACTAGAGTTAGGATGAGAACTTTGGATGTATTGAGATTTTGGGTTGTCAAGTAGAGAGGACACTTACAACTAGAGTTAGGTTAAAAGCTTTGTTGTATTGAGACTTTGGTATGAGAGTTTGACAACTTTGTTCTTTCTAAAATTGTAATTGAAGATTAATAAAACAGTTAGTTTCTTGTTGTTGTGGTTGTGTTTTTGCCTAAAAATTGAGTATGTAGATTTTAGAAGTAAAATCTCAACATAAGTTGAGCTCGAGTCGAATTCAATTTCTTTAAGTTAAAAGAGTTAAACTTGAATAAAATTTTTGAAACTTGATTAAAGCTCGAACTTGACTAAATTTTAATGAACAAGTTTTAAAAAAGTTTTTGAAACTTGGTTGCTCGAGCTCGTTAAAATTTAATGAGCAAACTTGAACAAAACACTACTTGGCTCGTTTACACCTCTATCCACATATCAAGTCTGGTGGCACAGAGTTGATTTAGGCCATTCGATGATGACCAAAGACCATGAAAGAACCAAAATAATTACAACTTGTGAACATAACTTCGTCCTGGTAAAGCAAGGTCCTCAGTTTCATTAATGTCTCGTGCTAATTAGGTATAGTTAATTAATTGCAATAGTATGTATAATATGGAAGGAAAGTGAGATGATGAAAAATTAGAAAGATAAAATATATATATATTGATTTTTTTTCATGTGTTTAGTAGAGAAGGTGGAAAATTAAAAAGAAAAAAATAGTTTTTTTCTTACCATTTTTTCAATAGAGTGGAAAATTGAAGGAAAGAAAATAAAAATAATAATATTTTTTACTATTATATCCTCCATAATGTTAATGTATATTAATGTTAGAGATTAGATAGAGATTATTTGGTAATTTGATAATCTCATAGTTTTCACTCTCCAATTCTTTCAATTTTGGAGGATTATGATTTGTGAGGAAAAATCAATCATATTACTTTTCTTTCCTTTACATTTCTCTATTAATAAACATGCCCTAAAGTTATGATTGTTCGAAAGAAAAGTAAGAGGAACAAAGAAGGAGAGAAGAGGAGAGCGATTTTCTATCGTATGGTATGGAAGAAGATTGAGATGAAAAAATAGTGGGATGATTCGTATTTTCTTCTCACATGAACAAATCAAAATCCTTATAAATTGTGATGATTGGTGAGTGGAAGTTAAAAAAATAAGCTAATTCTTCTTGTTTTTTCTTTATTCTCACTTTTTCATCATCTTTGTTAAAGGTGTGATGAAAAACATTAATTTTCTTATTTTTTCACCATCTCTGTTTTTTTCTTAATCTCATTTTTCTTCTATATTGATCAGACCCTTAAAAATCCAATTAGAATTCGATGGATTAACAAGCCAGTCTAAACATTCAGCGAATTTGTTTTTAGTATAGATTACTTTTAGATCGAATTCTAAGATCCTTTAATATTTAAAATTTTATAATCTCAACTCAAATTGAAATACCTTACTAATTACGGATATGCTTGTGTACTGTTCTTGTGTTAGTTTAATAAATAAATAAATACGAGTATGAGTGAGATACTTTAATTTACGTTGAATTGTAACCCTGTCAGTCTATTTTAACATGATACTAAAATCTGTTTTTCTAGGATGCGCTAAAAGCTCTTAAACTGGTCACATCACCTCCCATGGATGACTGCGATGGAGTTACTTTGCCATCACCAATCTCAGCCTCAAAACTATTACAAAATTCATACCTGATGCCTCCTTATACCATTTGCAGTCTTAAACAACAATTTGAGGTAAACAACTTGAAGATGAAGTCTTTGATTTGAAAAAGAAACTGTGCATTTGTTTCAAATTCCAAAATACATCACCACAAAATCACTCAGTTCAAGATGAAGATGCTTGTTCTTCCTTTCCAATGCTTCAAAGCAGAAAATGGAACTTTGAGTACAAAATTGATCTTTAGTTAAACCAAAAAAGGCACAAGTCATTTACTCTATATCACGGGTGAAACCCAAAGGTTTCATTGAAAAATCGGAAAAAAGAAAATTTAAAAGAGTATGAAACTTTCAATGAAATTTAATAGTGGATTCACTGAGAATTTTGAAATTCTACACCGGAGAAAAAAAATGATATGTAACATCACCCAAAAACGAGTTAGATAACCCTGGGCGAAACTGTACTTTTTACTTTCTAGTTTCTCTCTATAAAATGTTGAAGAAAAATGGTCCAACTATGATCCCTTGAACAGTAGAAATGTGGTAACTAGTGTAATTAGATAGTAAAAGATATTTGCATACCCTTGTAGTATTTCTGTTATATTTTGTCTGATGCTGAAAATGTGACATCCCACAACGATGAATCTGCACACACTAAAACACAAAGAAAGCTTAGAAGTAGTCGGAGAGGTGTGCCTCCAAGAGACTCTTCGATATCTAAGTTAATAATTTTTAAAAGAAAAATTAACAAAGTTAGAGAGATCTGAGATACTTGTGAAGTGATGAGATGGTGAAGTGTCTTTATATAATATTTTGAAATAGGGTTCGTTTAGGAAAGTAAGTGTTCCTATATAACAATGATTTCTGCTGACTACAGTTTAGAGTGAAATTATCGTTTTATCTTTTTGCCACATGTAACCATTTTATTGATTGCACTTTTTGGCCTGTGGGCTTACCTTTTGCCCTCTAAGATGCTATGTGTCACTATTTGATTTGTTGAGGAAAAATACCATACATTATGGTAATGCAGTATCAATTCGTAGTAATTCATTATCATTTTGCGGTAAAAGTTATGATCCTTACAAATAATTAGAAAAAAAAAACCTAAAATTTGGCGAAGAAAAGATGATAAAATAAAAATTTAAGGTGTATATATATGTAAGCCTTTTTGATATTTTGACAAGTTTTTCTCTCTTTGGTATATATAAATTTTGTTCCAATTATAGGTTTATCATTTGAAAATAGCTGCAACAGTTCGTTCAAACATGGTGAAAGTTGGTCTGCAACTGACCGGGCGAAGGTGCTTAGCATTCCTCTTGTAAGCAAAGTTAGTTGAGATTTATAAGAGGCACTATAAGGGCTCGTTTGGTTTATAGATATGATTATAGTGTGATAGTATTAGGATTATAGTGGGATATAATTACAGGGATTAAAGTTATAATATCTTAATTCTATATTTGGTTCACAAGATTTTCAAATTTGGATTAAAATGGAGTAACAAATATAAATATCAAAATACTCTAATATTTGGACGAGACTAATTTTTTCTGAATATTTTTTCCTCTCTACCTCCCCCCCAAATCCTTCAAATATAAATATCTCACATTTCTACATTAGAAAAAAATTTAATTAATCAATTTATTAGAAATTTATGTAATAATTAATATAGAATTTTTTTTAATTACTAATTAATTCCTTTGCACAAAGACAAACCTCATTGATAGATTGGGCATCGCCAAATATGAAATCTACTGCACTTTCAATGTAACATTCATGAAAGTAATGCCGCCCTCTTCTATCAAACAAGGTATCTTGCAACCCCAAAAATGCACAATGATAAAAAGCAGATTTATCTCCATATATTCTTGCCGCAACAGCTTGTATCATATTGATCTTGTTAAGCTACAGTCCTGGTCGCTGAAATGTATTCTGTCAAAAAAAAAAAAAAGTACATAATCAATCATATGAAATATCATTCATGCTAGAAATATATTCGATAATGTATGCCGTACGTGAGAGAAATGAATAATGTACATAGGCCAAATGTATATGTAAGGAGTGAGTCATAAAAATTAAGTTCTTCTTATGTTGATAGTATGAAGTTAGAATTGGAGTGAAATTAATAATGCTTTTTTAACATTGAAAAGGTATGTTTACCTCTTGTTTTAATTTCAAGCCTCAATATGGTATCACTAAATACAATGTTAAGGAAAAATACAATTGTATCTCTCAAATTCGATAATTACTACATCCTAATCTTGATCAAATCTTTAAAAAATGATGAATTCATACTATTGTTAATTAATATCTATTACATAAGTATAACAACCTACCCGCATATTTCATAATTAACTATTTTAGATGTAACTGTTATGTCGATTAAAACATCGAAAAAATATTATTTTTTAAAATCTCATATCAAATTGTACTTATTATCGACCGGAAAGATGTAATTATATTTTACACATTATCTTACTTAAAAAATAAATAGATACAAGAAAAATATATAAATACAAGTGCCAAAACGTAATGGGAGCATATAAATTAGATAAAGTATATGCATGCAAGGTGCAACAAGTATACATAGTATTACATAGTTACATACCGCAAAGGTTATGCCTTTAGCAACAATATTATCAGGGGATGAAGTGAAAGTTGCGCTTTGATCCGTCTTCTCATGGTCGCTCCATTCAGTGCTTGTCGACTTACTACCAACTCCTTCGAGATAAATGCATGACTTAGCTTTAGGAATTGTAACTTTCCCCTTGAAACCCATAAAAAAATTCCTAAAATTACAATTATATAGAATTGTATATATAGGTTTTGCAAATTAAAAAAGTTAAATAATGATGAATACTACTGATATTTTCCAGAGAAAATTTGGATGCGTATCCACTGAGAGTTATGAAGTGGAATGGAATCAATGGCAGCTTGAATGGTTGTTGTTAAAGTTTAAGAGAGGAAGTGAGACAATACAAGGAAGAGAATTGTATTGAATGGTGTGATTTACTTACAAGTGAGCTATCCTATTTATAGGAGCCAATAAGAGAGCCAAAGATATACACAACCAATGTGGGATTAAACTAACTAAGCAATAACTATGCCATACATAATCTAACAGCCCCCCTCAAACTCAAGGTGGAATATGAGAAACCAACTTGAGTTTGAAAACAAGATCGCGAAAACGCCCTGGAGGATCTGACTTGGTAAAGATGTCTGCGAGCTGATCCTTGGATGTGACAGAATGAAGCTGTAGGGAGCCTTGAAGAAGATGATGACGGACAAAATGACAATCAATCTCAATATGTTTGGTCCGTTCATGAAACACATCATTATGAGCAATCTGAATAGCACTTCTATTGTCACAGTATATAGGAGTGGCAGCAGAAAGTGATACACCCATATCTTGTAACAACCATCGTAACCAAAGAAGCTCAGAGGTAGTGTCAGCTAAAGCACGATATTCTGCCTCTGTACTAGATCGAGCAACAACAGTTTATTTCTTACTACGCCAAGAGATAAGAGAGGTGCCAAGTAGGAAACAATAACCAGTGGTAGAACGACGATCTGTAGGATCACCTGCCCAATCTGCATCGGTATAAGCACACAACTGAAGAGGAGACTTAGAGGAGAAAAAGAGCCCACGAAACAATGTCCCCTTTAGGTAACGAAGGATGCGAAGAACAGCAGCAAAATGAGTAGAGCGAGGAGCAACCATAAACTGACTCACCTGATGGACAGCATACGAGATATCAGGTCGAGTAACAGTAAGGTAGCAAGACTGCCAACCAAATGTTGATATAAAGTAAAATCACGAAGAAGTTCGCCATCATGGGGTGTAAGACGAGCATTAAGCTCAGTTGGTGTGTCAACAACCTTACCGTCTGTGAGATTTGCCCGAGAAAGCATATCAGAGATATATTTGGCTTGTGTCAAATAATAACCATCAGAAGAAGATGAAATCTCAAGACCAAGAAAATAGCTGAGAGGACCAAGATCTTTCATCTCAAAATGTTGATTGAGAAACTGTTTAAGTTCCTGAATACCAATGGGATCATCCCCGGTGATAATCATGTCATCAACATATAACAGAAGAAGTATGATGCCTCGGTCTGTGCGGCGAACAAACAAAGCTGAATCATAAGAGCTGATGGAATATCCAAGGCTAGACAAAGTGTTGCTAAACTTAGCAAACCATGCTCAAGGAGCCTGCTTAAGTCCATATAGAGCTCGACGAAGACGACATACCTTGTTTGTTGGATTAGATAGTCCAGGAGGTGGTTGCATATAGACTTCTTCATTAAGATCACCATTAAGGAATGCATTTTTAACATCCATTTGAAAAAGTGACCAATGGCGAGAGGCTGCAACAGCTAGCAAAGCACGCACAGAAGATAGACGAGCAACTGGAGCAAAGGTCTCCTCATAGTCCACACCATACTCCTGAGTAAAACCCCTGGCAACAAGTCGAGCCTTGTACCTGTCAACAGTACCATCTGAACAAGTCTTAATTTTGTAAACCCATTTACTGCCAACCATAGACTTTCCAGGAGGCAAGTCAACCAAATCCCATGTATTATTCTTGTGTAAAGCATCAAGTTCCTCTTTCATCGCAGTCTGCCAAAAAGAGTTAGTGGAAGCCTCACGATAGGAGTGGGGCTCATGTAAAGTAGCTAAAGCATGAAAGCAATGAAAATTCTGGAGATGGGATGGAAGAGATCTTACTCTGGTGGATCGGCGAAGGTCTGGAGAGGAAGTGTGAACATGATCCTCATACGTAACAGACCCTAGGGGCTTAGGCGAAGCGACGTTGAGAGTATCAGGTGGAGTGGAATCGAGAGTATTAGGTGAGGGAGACTCGGGCAAGACATTACTAGTGTGAGGTGAGGGAGACTCGGGCAAGACATCACTAGTGTGAGTAAGAGAAATAGGAGGCTCCATAAGTGTGGTAAAAGGAGGAAAAGATGGCATGCTGAATTTGCCAATTTCATGAAATAGTCTATGCTCCCAGAAAACTACATGACGGGAAATGCGAAGACGACGAGACACAGGATCATAACACTGATAGCCTTTTTGTTCAATTCCATATCCAAGAAAGCAACACATCCGAGAACGAGGCTCAAGTTTGGTGCGCTCATGAGGTTGGAGTAAAACAAAACAAGCAGAACCAAACACACGAAGATGGTGGTATGAGGGAACATAGCCAAACAACCGCTCGTAAGGAGTGCAATTATCAAGGATAGGAGTAGGCAGCCTATTGATCGTGTAGATAGCCGTTAGAGTGGCTTCACCCCAAAATGGGGTAGGAACATATGTGGAAATGAGGAGGGCTAGAACAGTGTCTAAAATGTGCCTAAGTTTACGTTTAGCTCGACCATTTTGTTGTGAAGTGCCAGGACATGACAAGTGAGGAACAGTGCCATAACTTTTTAGGATGTCTTTAAAAGCATGTTGAGTATATTCTAAAACATTATCAGAACGAAAAGCTTTGATAGGTTTTGAAAATTGGGTTTCAATCATTTTAGCAAAAGTACGATAAATATCCAATAATTCAGAACGAGATTTCATTAAAAATACCCAAGTGTAACGAGAGAAATCATCAACAAAAATTACAAAATAGCGTGAACCACTCATACTAGCAACGGGAGAAGGTCCCCAAACATTATAATGAATTAAATCAAACGAAGCAGTAGCATGAGACTCACTATTATTAAAAGGCAAAGCCGGCTGTTTTCCAAGTTGACATGAAATACAATCAAAAGAACTTTTAGACACTGACCCTAACAACCCCTTTGAAGCTAAAAGTTGTACCCGAGATGCAGATGCATGACTAAGACGTGAATGCCAAAGTGCAAGGGATGGTGGTGACAATGAGGCAGCAGCAGAGACGTTAGAGGCGGGAAGGTTGGGCAGGTGTAAGGATGAGAGTTCGAACATACGCCCAATTCTACGCCCGGTCCCAAGGGTCTGACCAGTACGAGGATCCTGCACATTCACACCAGAAAAGTCAAAGATAATTCTATATCCAAGTTCACATATTTGCCCAACGGAAAGAAGATTATAAGATAATTCTGGCACATGAAAAACTTCAGGAATAGAAAGAGAACGACTATTGATGGTGCCTATAATTTTAACAGTCATAGTGGAGCCATCAGCTGTGCGAATGAATGAGGAATGAGGTGAAGGT
Organism: Bretschneidera sinensis; assembly: GCA_023935145.1. NCBI lineage: Eukaryota > Viridiplantae > Streptophyta > Magnoliopsida > Brassicales > Akaniaceae > Bretschneidera > Bretschneidera sinensis. Next base: position 37,869,404 of record CM043697.1, on the reverse strand, counting down.
GCAGATGTAGTAAATGAAGCTGGGAAAGGTGTCATATGGTTGCAACAAGCGGAATTAGAAAGCCAAGAGGCAGAATTACCTGGCAGGACTGAGAGGGCAGAGGAAGATGCATTACCAGAACGAGACTGGATGACCTGATTAACTATTGCCTCGAAGTCAGTTGCAGATAAGGTGACAGTAGAACCTGATGACCCGTTAGATAGTGCAACTGAAGATGAAGCTGTAGTCGCAGATGGATATGGAACAATTGTAGAGAGAGTGCTCTCAGGATGAGCAACTGCTGCAGTGGGAGCATTGGATCTTCCCCTTTGCCAACATTTATCAATAGTGTGCCCTCGACGTTTACAAAAACGACAGAAATTGCTGTCACGAGGCTTAGGAGAAGGTGGAGGAGCACCAAACCTGTCAGAATGCTTTGGCTGAAATGATGAAGAACTAGATAATGGAGCAGCCAACACTGAAGGACTATGTTGAGAGTGCATAGTCTGTGATCTGCTTTCTGCACGAACAAGTTCAAAGATAGCATTGTCCAAAGTAGGGAGAGGAGAGCGATGTAAAAGTTGCACACGAATAGGCTCAAAATCATCACGTAATGCCATAAGAAAATGGTGAAGACGATGTTGATCCCTTCGTTCAACATACATTTTGGCATCTGTAGGATCCTTCCAAATAGGATCAGAGAGATCAATTTGATTCCATAAGAATTGCATGCGAGCAAGAAAATCATTAATACTCTGCCTCGGTTCTTGCTTCAGGCAGAAAAGCTCAAACAGGAGCTGATATTCTCGAGCACCATCAACAGTAGAATAACGAGAAGCAAGCATATCCCAAGCACCCTTAGCTTCATCAAAGCTACCAAATAGGGCAGAAATAGATGGAATAGTAGTATTACGAAACCATGTGAGAATTTGATGATGATTACTTTCCCAATCAATGAGACGAGTGAGAAGAGCATCATTAGTTTCAGTAGCCCCTTTAACTGGCTTCTCGACAATACCAACCACGTAAGACCAAAGCTTACGACTTTTGAGGAAACTTCGCATAGATTGAGACCAAACAATATAATTTGTACCATCCAATACAGACTGAACATGACGAAAAATATCTTTTTCTGCCATCTGGTCAAATCTGGTTGTCGGTCAACGGTCAACGGTTGAATAGTGACGTCGATGGAGCAGCGGCTGAGATGACGTCAATGGAGAATGAGACTCCGACTATAGTGATGACCCGACAGACATGAAAAGGATATTCAAGAAGTTTTTCTGATGTGAAGGATCCACTAATAGTGGCAATCACAGAGCATACTCAACTCTTAATATACCGACAACCTTAAAGAAGTTTTTCTGATGTGAAATATCCACTAATAGTGGCAATCACAGAGCATACTCAACTCTTAATATACCGAGAACCACGAAGGCTCTGATACCATGTTAAGGTTTAAGAGAGGAAGTGAGACAATACAAGGAAGAGAATTGTATTGAATGGTGTGATTTACTTACAAGTGAGCTATCCTATTTATAGGAGCCAATAAGAGAGCCAAAGATATACACAACCAATGTGGGATTAAACTAACTAAGCAATAACTATGCTATACATAATCTAACAGTTGTGAAGTTTCCATGGCCCGACTGATCAGCAATTATCGTATACGCGACTTTATAAGGATCAGAATCATTTCATGTATACGCGACTTTATATGCTGTAGAGAGACAAGTACTGAAACAAAGCAATATAATCAAGATGAAAAAGAATGAAGGTGCATGGAGACAGTAGTACCCCATTTTCTTTCCCTGGTTAAATCGATGCTAATGTCAAAAAATCTGATGTTTAAGGTTTTGAGTTTTTAGAACAACATATATACTGAATATATAGAATATGTGATGATAATATTGGAGAAGTAGCATATCAAGAAAAGAATTAGGTTTCGAATTGTGCTGATACCAAGAGATTAATTAGTAGGTTTTTAGACATCGATCCATGGATGGTCATGGCAGTGGAATGCATGCATCGATCCACAGGTCCACAACCAAAGATTTTATAGGCTGTTGTAAATAAACTCTCTAATAAAATAAACTAACTAATAGCTTCTATTAAAAAATATAAAAACTAAAGAGATCCCATTATAGATATAGTATCAAATCCGACTTAGTTATTTGAAAGACAAAAAAGTTATTATTATTGATATTTATACTGATGAAAATACAAAGGAGGCTCAAACTCAAAAGCTAAACCCACAAAGCCAGCGCACCAACACTAACAAATGAGACAACAAAACAAAACTACACCACGGCTGATAAAGCAAGCCCTGACAAAAAACATGGATAAAACACCAATAACAAGTAACAATCATGACATATTACTCATCATCCTTTCAAATTCTTCTTCATCTCTCCTTTCCATTTTGTAGAGTTCTTCTATCATCTCCTTTTCACTTACTGACTATAAACCCAACATCTTTTCCACATCCCAAGTCTTCTTAGCTTCACGCCAATTGTCCTCTTCAAATCCGATTTAGTTTGTAATTCTAACAAAATGTGTCTTTTTTGGTTACTAATAGAAATGTGTCTTAAAAAGAAAGGGTGTATCTCATGCTTGGTACATATACATCATTAAGAAAGATGGGATGATTTACTTATGAATATATTGTTTGGCTTAGCTGTAGTTTTTGTTTACCGATATCAAAATTGTTTTTGAAACATTTTCTGATAAGATAGTTGTGGTACAAAAAGTATTTTTTGTTTAGTAAATTGGTTGAAAAAAATAGTTGTTCAGACTCAAATTTAGTTTTAAAAACTTATTTTCAGTTTTTAATTTTTTTTCAAAAACACTTTTCTTAATAATGTTTGACCTAATTCCTGTTAATATTGAATAAAAACAATTTCATAAACTCTCCTTAAATACCTTAATTCAATATGGTTGAGGTGTTAAAAAAATCGAAAACCGAATCAAATAAGTTCAAACCGAGTAATCAATCCGAATCGAACCAAAAAATCAATTATATATAAGTTATATTTTAAATATATATATATATATATATATATATATATATATATATATATATATATCATATGGTTTGGTTAACCATTGGTTTTAGATTAAAAATATTAATTAACGGAACTTTGGTTTATTGTTTGATTACAAATAATTTGAATTTGGTAATTTATCGAACCAAAACTTCAGTTCAATTTGCTTTTAGTATATGATCAGTTAATACATATAATTCTATAATATATGTATTTAGTAAACACATAAACTTTTATGAGGTATTTAGATATTTTCCATTTGAAAATTGAAATTCAGGTCAATAATTTACGGTGAGATTGAATTTCACCATGACAAACTTGAATTGGATATTCTTCATATAATAATATATCATTCAATCTCAACATGAATTTGATTCTATTTTAATTTTCAAATGGAGAAGATTCAATTTTTTTTTATCAGTCGCTATAATTGTGAGTAAAGGGTTTAAGGTTAGAACTTCACATTGAAAAAGAAAATATGACTTAATAAGTGGGATATGCCCCGACTACATTTTGTCAATATTATCCATTCGAAGGTAATATCATTACTCTAGTAATGTAAGATATTAACAATAATTTCAATTAGTTGAACGAATTAAATGTGGTAATATTTCAGACTGTCGAAAGAAAAATACTGAGTTAGACTTTTTTTTAACACATGAATTATATACTAAATCAATCATATTTTATCATTTTGAAATCCCCTAACATCTTTAATTGCTCAAAAAAAAATCCCTTAACATACTTGAATCACATCTATTTTTATTTTCTAAATCAAATATATATATATATATACATACATATATATATATACATACATATATATATACATACATATATATATATATACACACACACATATATATATATATATATATATATATATATATATATATATTCATTTTGTAGACCATTCCATTCACTTGGACCTAAGTAAAAGGTCTGGACATTGGACAATTGAATCCTCAAGGCCCTGCTCCCACAAAAATACTTCTTTTTTTTTTTTATCATGTCTCTAATACCTATTTTCTTTCCACCCCCAGGAAATCAAGTTTAGAAACATAATTAACCGTGGATTTTGCTGTAATCTAGAATGGATCAGGAATTACTGCCTTATTGGGCTTTAATTCTACTTTTCCAAATTATATTTATGTTTTTTTATCATTAACTATATTTAGATGGGGATTCAAAACATTACATATATACTTCTCATTAGTGCATTAGGTAGGGGACTAATTAAATTCATGATTGTCCAGATATTTTTAAATTAATCTACATTTAATTGAATCGGGTTTTTTGTCTAGTGATTACTTTCGGATTCTCTATCCAAAATACTTTGGTTTGATCTGTCCCTGATAATATATATATATAAAAGAAGCTACACCTGGCTGTCACAAAGTAACTGCAAGCATTGTAACCAACTTCTTCCCGCTAACATCATCACCAGCAATGAGGACAAATAGCATATCACAGAAAGTTTAGTCATGATAAATTTTATTATTAGAATATATAATGTTGACAAATGTCCTCAGCCAGAAGTCGAAAGCAAATACAGATCCATAATTTATATGTCTCTTTATAGCTTATATAGCTTACACTAAAGGTGTTCTTAACAAATAACAAGAACTAACTAACATTCAAAGCAAAACCAAGCAAATTGACGCGTAACAACCTACACAAACCCTAACCCTAGCCTCCTGCACTTACCAGGACATAAAGCTTAAAACCATACGCGAGAGGGACTTTAATCCACCGAAAGTTTGGCAATTTTAACAACTGATCTATCTTTGCGTGCTTTCGTTGCCGTAGTTAAATATGCTTGATATAGGTAAGCCAATCAGCCATATCTTAGAGACTACTGTTTGGAACTAAAACTGATCATTATTGTGCCAAGATTCTCTAGCAAGAATTATCAATTTTCTGGTAACATTTATTCCAGAGAGAACACTTATTGAATCTGATTCAGTATTATCTGTGTTAGAATATTTATGTTTAATTCTCTGTTCAAAGATTTTGATGTAGCAAAACTATGTTTATTTAAATGTGCAGGATATTTGTTATAAGATTGCAGAATCAGGTACTTATTGTTAGATCATAGACTTAGACATTTATTGTCAGATTGTATAGATTGCAGAATCAGAGAGAACATTGTGAAATTCGAGCAGACTGTAGAATCCGAGAAGATTGCAGAATCAACGAGAAGATTACGAAATCCGAGAAGCATATGGAATATGGGAATATTAGATAATCAAAGAGAAGATTGCGAAAATCGAGGAACGAAACTGCAAAGGCCTAGGCGCCTGACATGGAGCTAGGTGTCTGGGTAGGTGTCTGACGGGAAAATGGCCAGAAGACAAGTTCCTATTGAAGAAAGGTTCGAAGGAGAATGCAAGCCAAGGCTAGGCGCCTTCCTAGGCATCTAACTTGGTAAATGTCCTTACAATCAGAAGATCGAAGACCGAAGCCTCAAAGAGCCCCATTCTAAATAGAGGCTGAAGATGCTTGGTTTGACATCTAGGTAGACATTTGAAGAACTATTTTGGAAGTCAGATAGATCCATATTTAAATAGAATCACCATCATAAGTTCAGAGGAGCAAATTTTGAAGTTGTCTTACTTAAAGACATGGGTGAAAGCTATAAATAGTGGAAGCTGGCATGAATGAAGTCAACTATCAATCTCATGCATCAATCTACAAGCTTAAGAATCAGTTTTGTTTACTACTTAGTGTTAAGTCTATGGGATTATGAGCTATGAGAGTATGACTCTCTATAAGGTTTGCTTTGTACCCGTTAAACTCAAGTAATGTGTAAGGTTTGTTTGGTACCCATTAAATGCAAGCACTTGCAAGATTGATCAACTAGTGAAATTAAGTAGACCAGAGAGACTTATTGAAGAAGTGGAGTACGCATAATCATATTGTCGAACCATTGAAAAATTATGTATCTAATTATCTTTTTCCCTAACTCTTTGCTTTAGCTAGTTTCTCAATTCCAGTTTTAATAGTGTGTTTAATTTTAATTTGATTTTATTATGCTAATAACCTTGAATTATTTTGTAGAACCAATTCACCCCTCTTGGTTTTCCTAACGATCTGCTTGCTTCACTTCTATCACTACTACTTCAATCTCAAGATCATTTTCAATTTCACCAATAAAATTTGCTACCATTCCGCCATCTTCTTCCATCTCTTGTTCTTGCTCCATCTCTTGAAGATGTGTCAATTCGTTGATCTTCTTCTTCTTCGTCTTTTCTTTTTTCTTTTTTTTTTCCTTCTCCTCATCAACATCCTCAATGTTGCGTGCCTCCTTTTTCCCAATAACCTTTTCTTGGTGCCTTCTTGTCAAGCCCATATGCAATAGAAATAGTTTTTTTTTTTCTTTCTTGCAATTGCTTTGGTTCTTGTAGTTGCTTCTCTATTGCAATTTCAACTTATTCCATCACTTTATCTTGGGCTTCGACCTCATGAGGACTTACAATATCCAATGATGTGTCACCTCTCTTTGCATGATGATGATCAGCTTGCCAACCCAGATTTGAATTATGTTAAGATTTGGATGATGATGAAGAAAGAGTAAAGATAAAATCTTGAATTTCTTCAATACTAGAAACACACGAGCTAAGACGCACCATTTATTTTTATTTTAGTAGTAGTGTGGGATCATGGATCACTACAAGATAAAATGTTATCGTCGGTGTTTTTTTTTTTTTTTTTGTGCATATTTCGGTGCTTTAAAGTGCTGGAATATGCATTTCCAGTGCTTTTCGTAAGCGCCGGATAAAGCACCGGTATATGTAGTGTTGAAGTGCAAATACCGGCGCTTAAAGAAAGCACCGCAATGTGCCTATTTTGTCGGCGCTTGTAAGCACCGGTATATTTTGGCACTTACAAGCGCCGGTATATTTCGGCGCTTGTAAGAGCCGAAATATACCGGCTATACAGTGGCGCTTTTAAGTGCCAGTATATTTCTGCTCTTTTCCAAAATATACCGGCACTTAGAAGCACCGATATATAAATGCTTTAATTTTTTTTCACATTATTTTGGTTTAATATTGTACCATAAAATGAACCATTCAATAAATAGAATGTACCATAAAATTCAAAATGTTCTTCAATATATAAAATGTACCATAAAATTTTAAAATGTTCTTCAATATATAAAATATACCATCATCCATAAAAAAAATTTTACTCAGTACAAAAGTCATCTCAGGTACGAAAAAAATAATCATAGTTACCATCACACTTGACATCAATTTTGAGGTCCTCTATTAATCAATTGTTGTAGTAAAGACTTCAGCTCATCCATTTGGGATTGCATACTATTCATTTGATCATCGTGGTTAGCTGTAATTTCTTGAATCTGATGTGCCTACTATTCAATCTGATGCACATACTGTTCAATCTGATGCGCATCCTATTGATTGGTTTCTTCCATTTGTGCTCTCAGACTGTTTATCTCTTCAGCATAAGCCTTATGGTATCCCATATCATTCCTCATTTGAGTTGAAAGTCCAAACACAGCAGAGGGTGTAACTCCAAAACCTTGACCTCGGACACGACCAAAACTCTCTTCACCAATAAGCTCGGTGAAGACATCATTTTGTATTGCTAAATTATTGCTAGCATCAGAGGATCTTGAAGCTACAACAAGTTCAGCAACACGAGCTTCAGTTGTCACCTACAATTAGGAAACAATAAAGATTAAACTCCTCCGAATATTGAGTAGCTAATTGCAGCGAAATTTACATAAAACAAAAGGTGCTTATCATATTTTATAGAAAAACGGGCAGAATTTCCCATATTTTTCCATAAAACCTCTTGCAAGAAAAACAAATATACAATCCAAATAATGTAGCCAATTCACAACCAATTTCTTGAAGCTATGTTTGCCAGAAGAAAATCAAAACTATATTAGTGATATAATGTTTCTAACAAAATATAACTCTTAACAAGATGAAACAAGGTGAAGGTGAACTTTAAGAAATGACAGTGGTAATCTAAAGAAGAAGAAAAAAACAGCTCTGCAAATGAGCTTCTGAGAGGGGACGTCATAATTTAGAATTAACGGGCTCACAATAATGAAATATATATAGTACTTTCATATCTCAAAACCTTAGTAATACCTGTACCCCAATGTTATCTTTAAAGCCAAGCACACTTATCTGATCACAAGGCAAATGATGCAACACTTATTCTGAAATAATTGCTACTATGTTGATAGGGAGTGATTCAACAGAAAATAAGAATGAAATTGAAAACACAAATACTACTATGTTTTCTATATATATATATGATAACTAACCGTAGGGTTAGTAGGCTATCCACTAACGTCAACATGTTATCAAATCGACTGATCCTATTTTGAGTTATTTAAGTGCTGTTATTCACTCACATCAACAGTTGCAGCACATGGCTTGTATTACCTTGTATGGTATGTATTGATAAGAATTAATTTAGTGATGCTATTCCTTCTGCTAGCTCAGAATCTGCTCTTGATTAAGAATGTTGTGCCCAATCATACAATCAAGTAAATAGCATACAGACTGCACACAGGAAAAAGATAATCTACCTTAAGGAAAAATGGCAACCCTATAGCAATTATTATCCTCGCAATTTTGACCATGCTAATCAAGACATTGGTCTACTGCAAAAAGTTAAAATTAAACAAGTAGAATTTTTCTATCACACTGGTTTGCAACAGAAACATTGTCTCAAACAACATTCTAGACATTTACCTAATGCTTCTGGATTGAATCGAAATCGAAAATTGACCTAGGTAAGAAGGAAGGAAGTAATTCTCTAGAAAGAATAGACAAAAGTGCATATAAACCACATACAGTTCAAATATCAGAGTTTTCATCTATAAGAACAAGTGATTACACCATATAAATTATTTGGGTATTGTTTCGCAAGTAAACACAGTGCAAGTATGAATGGTTGAATGATAGTTTGTAGCATTTATGATACCTTCCTGTCAAATCAACTGAGACATTTCTTCAAATGAAAAGAATAAGAAAAAAGATATCCCACTCAATAACACAGAGAAGGCAGCACTTTGTGTTTCAATTATCTTGAAAGAATCCACCTTGAGAAGTATATAGTTTGTGCTAATGTATTAGTTGATGTTCCAAATGTATCCTAGGATAGTAGGAGTGTCCTAAATACATCCTTTTTTCAAACAAACCAAATAATATAATAACGAAGTGTTAGCCACAAACAACTGAACCACAAACATATATCTGTCAATTTATATACAAGCTTTTATTTACATAGAACCGCATATTCTAACAAATAACAGTGAATCAGCAGAGGCTCATGTTATGCAATGATGTAAATCCTAAACATATCTTCTTCAGTCCACACTAATTTAAAAAATTTTAAAAAGTAAATTCACTATTACACCAAATGTCACGAGTTCAGGACTATGTATGCATGCCTGTCACAAGTTTTGAGTTTTAACATTTTGGCATAACTGTAAGAGCAGCCTAGTGGTTAAGCCAACCTACATGAGAATGATATGTGCATAAAATCACAAAAATAAGTAAACGAGAGGGAGAGATAAAAGAAAAATAATTGATTTACATTTAGTACATACTTGGAACTCAGTTGAAGAAGAACTAAGCAAAGTTACTTGGAACGCGGTACGCTATGGTACGTGATATGTGGTACGGGACTTTACTTGGTACGCGGTATGAAGAGGTAGGCTTAATTGAATCTCTCTCTCTCTCTCTCTCTCTCTCTCTATATATATATATATATATATATATATATATATATATATATATATATATATAGTACTAAACTAAATTACAAAATCATAACCCAAACTTAAATTAGCCTAGTTTTTTTCACTCCTATTAACATTTCCCAAAACCAAAGCCCTCTTCCCCCAAATGCACATAAAAATGGGCCAAAGCCCATTTAGTTCATTAGAAATAAAGAACCTAATCCAAAATAGTAAATCCTCAGAAAAAGGAAACTGTATGTGAGATCAAGAACTAGATTATCATTTTTGTGTATGAAAGACGTTAAATTTTAGTTTACCTGGTTTAATTAGAATCATGAACCAGACTTTACTTATGAAAAAAATCATGAACCAAACTTGAAGCTATTAGTAATCGAGTGCACTATCTGTAAATGATTTGTTAAGAAAGAAGTCTTCTGAAACAACTTGAAAAATACCATAAGACGGTCATATTCATCTAGGAAAACAAACAATACAACATATTCAGAGAGATGAAGAGCCAAATGAATCAGCTGAAATAGTAAAAGATTAAAAATGAAAGCATAAAAATGTTGTCCAAATTATCATTATGAGTGATACAAAGCAACAGGTTTTCTAGTATAAAAGACAGACATTGAAGAGCTGAAACAACCCAGCTATAATCAAAACGAATCAAGGCAGAAATGCAACATTAAATTCTCCAAAAACTGATCAAAAAGTAATTCCAAAAAATCCAATAGAAAAAAGTGATTTATCGTCTCTTTCCAACCAAACATTATAAAAATGTTATCTGCACACTTTTCTTCCCTCTCCCTCTTCCTCTCATTTTACCTCCCTTCCAATCATAGACTCAAGGCAACATGTCTTATCCCCAGTACATGGGCACCAACTGCCATAGAGCTAGTGATTGCTAGTCCATATGTCAATTAAAGACCAAAAGAAACTAAGAAAACTATTTAATATCAGAATTTGCAGGACACAGTGCTTGGATACATTCTCAAAATTTTGAGATGGGTCACAAAGAGGATACAGAAGTAAGCAACCTTACAATGACCAACACTCCACAAATCATTTATGATATCCCTTAAGCTATTATTAACATTGACGTTCTTGTCTTCTTACCAATTGTAAAAGAATACAAAATACAAAATGTTTGAATGAATTCTATTTTCTGATATTCCAGGCTTGTGGTTTACAGCAGTATATATAAAAACAATTGTGACCGATTTCCTAAATATTTGCAACATGTGAACATAGTTTAAATGTCTATAAAATTATCTCTAAATTTCAGCAAGAATCTCATGGAATAATTGCCGCATTATCTTCGGTTACATGTAGGTATAGCAGACATGATTTCCTAGTCTTCGGCAGGATCTTTATTGGAATGATTCTCCTGATTTGCAGCAGTGATTTCAGATGAAATCACTTGATCTTCTATACACCCCCTCAATCTGAAGGGGAGATCACAGACATTCAGATTGTTCTTGGCATCTGTGAATTTCTTTGGTGATAGGGGCTTTGTGAGTGCATCTGCAAGTTGGTCACAGCTTGAAATGAATTGGACTTTCAATTGTTTTTGATTAACTTGATCTCGAACAAAGTGGAAGTCAATCTCTATGTGTTTTGTTCTAGCATGGAATACTGGATTTGATGTAAGATATGTAGCACCAATATTGTCGCACCAAAGAGTAGGTGGTTGCCGAAGTGGAATTCCTAGCTCATGTAAAATTGATTTTATCCACATTAGCTCAGCTGCCATGTTTGATAAAGCTTTGTATTCAGCCTCAGTGCTGCTATGTGCCACTGTTGGTTGTTTCTTACAGCTCCATGAGATCAAGTTTGGTCATTGAAAAATGCAATGAGCTCCTACTGATATTCTGTCATCGCGGTCTGCTGCCCAGTCCGAATCAGAGAAAGCATGAAGATCAAGATTTGTAGCTTTTGCAATTAACAAGCCTGTTGAAACAGTATATTTGAGATAGCGAAGTATTCGCTTGACGGCTTGCCAGTGTGTGTCAAGAGGATTATGCATAAACTTGCTAACTTTGTGGACTGCAAAGGCTAAGTCAGGCCTTGTAAAAGCAAGATATTGCATACTGCCAACCATGCTTCTGTAAAGATTTGCATCGGCACATGGTTTGCCATCTGAGGCAGTGAGAGTGCAAGTTGAAGCCATCGGACTAAAGCATGGTTTTGCTTGATCCATGTTGCTTTTTTTGAGCAAATCAACTATGTATTTCCTTTGTGTGAGACAAATACCTTCTTGGCATCTGAGAGCTTCGACACCAAGAAAGTAATTAAGCGGCCCCAATTCTTTGACAGCAAAGTCTGTCTTCAAGCTTTGAATGACTCGGTTGATGACAGCTGAACTCGATCCGGTTATTAATATATCATCGACATAAATTAAAACATAAACAATGGCAGTTTTTGTTTTAAAAATGAACAAGGATGTATCAGCTTTGCTTTCATGAAAATGTAGTGATTTGAGCTTGTCTGAGAGTTTAGAAAACCAAGCTCTTGGAGCTTGCCGCAATCCATACAATGATTTATGCAACTTACAGACATGATTTGGAAATTGAGGATGAATAAAACCTTGTGGTTGTGTCATGAAGACTTCCTTATGTAGATCACCATGCAAAAATGCATTTTGCACATCAATTTGTTGTATAGGCCAATCTTGAGTGACCGCAATTGAAAGAACCAATCTAATTGTAGCATGCTTGATAACCGGACTAAAGGTTTCTGAAAAATCAATACCTTCTTGTTGGTGAAAACCTTTGGCGACTAGTCGAGCTTTGTGGCGCTCTATAGTTCCATCAGCTTTCCTTTTGACTCGATAAACCCACCGACAACCAACAATATTTGCATTTGGTGATTTTGGAACCAAGGACCAAGTTCAATTTTGAAGAAATGCATTGAATTTTTTGTTCATGGCTTCTCTCCAACAATTTGATTTGGATGCTTCTGTAAAGCAGGTTGGTTCTTTGGCAGTAGAGCTTTTGGCCAGCAATGCTCGAGGTAGAGGATGTCAAATATAGTCATCAGAGTGCTTGCGAGGTTTGTAAATATTGTTCTTAGATCTTGTTGTCATCGGATGGTGATTGGAGATAGTAAGCACATCGGATGGTGATGATATTCTGTTTTGTGGCAGATCCGAGAGCAAGTTTGTATGTTGTAGTGCAACAGTGGCATCCTGATTGGTGATTGCTTCAGCTGGACCTATAGGAAGAGACAAACAAGGTGTAGAGACAGTTCTAATAGGATAATGGTTAGATTGCAAATCACTAGAACTAAGAGAAGGGGAGATATTGATGTTATGAGGCATTGGAACAGAATGGTGTTGAGAGGGTGGAGAAACATTTTCTTTGGTATAAGGGAAGAGATTCTCATCAAAAATTACATGCCTTGAGACATAGATTTTACCAGTAGATAAATCAAGGCATTTGTAACCTTGATGACCAAGACTATAGCCAATGAAGAGACATGTTTTGGAGCGAAAGTTCAGCTTGTTTGAATTATAAGAGCGTAGATTAGGCCAACATGTGCAACCAAAAACACGCATATAGGAAAAATCTGGCATGCGATTATAAAGAATTTCAAATGGAGATTTCTGCTTTAAAACAGGTGTTGGTAGCCGGTTTATGATGAAGGTTGCAGTTTGGAAGGCTTCTTCCCAGTAAAGCATGGGTATATTTGAGTGGGCTAACATGCTTAGGCCAACCTCGACAATATGACGGTGTTTGCGCTCTATAGAACCATTTTGCTGATGAGTGTAAGGGCATGCTAGTCTATGATTTATTTCGGTTTGTTGGAAATAATTGTGCAAACGTCGAAACTCACCTCCCTAATCAGATTGGACAAATTTAATTTTGCGTTCGAAGTGTTTTTCAACATACACTTGAAATTGAAGAAATATGGATTCAACGTCGGATTTGAGTTTCATTGGAAATAACCAAACAAACTTGGAATAATCATCAAGAAAACTAACATAATATTTAGCACCGTTAGTAGAAACAACGGATGCTGGTCCCCATACATCGGTAAAAATTAAATCAAGAGTATAAGAAGAAACATTGGAAGAGGACTTAAATGGCAAGTCATGACTTTTTGCCATTTGACATTCGGGGCATACTGAGTGCTTTTTATTGGACTCGACTAGAACATTGATGAATGAGAGGACTTTATTGACAACTGGTGTTGATGCATGTCCAAGACGATGATGCCAATCACGATGAGAAACACGAACGGTAGAGAAAGCTTGTGGACGGCGAGACTGAGATGTGAATTGGTAGAGTCCATTAATGAGATGGCCTTGATGATGGACCTGCCCCGAGTAATCCTTCACAAGAAAGAATTTGTCATGAAATTCAAAATAGACATGATTATCAATACAAAACTTTTGGACAGATAATAAGTTCTTATGAATTTCAGGAACTAGAAGCACTTGATTAAGAACAAAGGTAGAATTAGATGTAGAAATTTTAGAGGAACCAGTTTTCGAGATTTGCAAACCTTGGCCATTGCCTACTTGAACCTGATTTGTACCTTGATAGTCATCATTCTTAAGGTTCATATTGTTGAGGTCATTAGTGACGTGATGCGTGGCACCAGTGTCAGCATGCCATTCGGTATCCCAAGTGCTGGTAGGAGCAGCGACCATAGCTTGTTTATTTTCTGGTTTTGGATCCTGGTAAGACAAATCAAACCGAAAATAGCATTTCCAAGCTGAGTGTCCTGGTTTATTACAAACCTGACAGATTACTGAATTGTGATCAGTATGAAGTGTGGTATTGTTGTAACTAGCATGATTAAAACGACCCCGTCCCCTAGAGCCGCCTCTGCCACGATTTTGAGAGGGATTGTATTGCTGTTGGGCAACATTGACAGAGGTAGGTTGAGCGGGAGATGACATCTGGTGGCGAGAAAGTCTGGCTTCTGTGGTGAGCAAAAGCGAGTAAATTTCCTCGAGTGTTACCTTGTCAGTGCGAGCCGAGATGGCTGCCACAAAGCTGTCATATTCGTGGCCTAATCCTGCAAGAACATAGGTGATGACATCTTCACAACTCATAGGTTGTCCTGCAACAGCTAATCCATCAGTGAGTTTCTTATTAAAGAGAAAATATTCTGTGGCAGACTTGCTGCCTTTTGTTGCTGTTGCTAGTTGTGTTCGGATCTGCACAGTTCGTGCACGAGATCGGGATGAAAAATTTTCATCCAGAGCATGCCACACAGCAGACGAAGTAGTATGATTTACTACTTGAGCAAGCACCCTTCAGTGAGAGAAGACATGAGGGTACTAAGGATAAGATTATCCTGGCGTATCCAATAAGAGTAGGCAGGATTGGGTGTTTCAAAGATGACATGAGTTTCTGGATGGGAAACAGAGACAGATTTAGGAGGTTTGGGAATGGTACCATCAAGATATCCAAAGAGGTCTTGGCCAAGAAAATATGGCACCATTTGTGCCTTCCAAAGAATGTAATTATCGGGGCTAAGTTTGACAGTTACTATGTTAGACATAGTAAGAACAGAGGGAGATTGAGAGGGTTGAATATTAACGGTGGTAAAGGAATCAGAAGAAGAGGAAGACATGCTTGTAGACGTTGGTCTTTTGATGGCTAATCTGATACCATGTAAAAGAAAACAAAATACAAAATGTTTGAATGAATTCTTTTTTCTGATATTTCAGGCTTGCGGTTTATAGCAGTATATATAAAAACAATTGTGACCGATTTCTTAAATATTTGCAACATGTGAACATAGTTTAAATGTCTATACAGCTATACAATTATCTCTAAATTTCAGCAAGAATCTCGTGGAATAATTGCTGCATTATCTTCGGTTACATGTAGGTATAGCAGACATGATTTCCTAGTCTTCGGTAGGATCTTTATTGGAATGATTCTCCTGATTTGCAGCAGTGATTTCAGATGAAATCACTTGATCTTCTACACCAATCAAAGAAAACATAGACATACACGAATCTATCAACCTTTTGTCATTCTCATCCTTGATCTAGTCTATCTAGCAATCAAACAAAACAAAAAAGTCCACATCCTAATTTACTAACCTTACCATCCACCGAAAGAATTTTTTCTCAAGTCCAAGGACTCACGCCTAAAAATAACATGACAAGGATATATTCACCTAAGTTGGAACTCATTTGGATAGTAAAAGATAAACTCAGCTTAATATTTGGCGACCATGACAAATAAATACAATTTTTGTCTTTGATCAACCAACAAATGTATAGTGAACTTACTATAAATTGTCATGATTTATCATCAATAAAAGTCTTATTCTTGCGTTTATGAGTTTCAGCAAAAAACTCTATGTGCCTGGGCTCATTCCCATGTGTCATCTCCTACCATGTATGAAAAGAGTTCAAATTGTGACTCATTACACTACATCTCAAATGAAAGATTGGATGAATGAAGCAAATTAACTCACATATTCATCTCGTTTTCTAGCAAAACTCTTTGAACCGGACGTGTGGGGACATTGTTGTGTTTCACGTGCCGATGTCCCTTTGGTAGAATATTTCTACACCAATAATAAACCAATTGAATAATCAGTCATTATTAGGAAAATAGAAACAATGAGAATCCAAATGAACATAATTATCTTAAAACAACCTCACTTTGCTCAAAGAACCAGTAGTTCACCAGTTGCTTCCACTGGTCTTGATCAAACTCCTTTTGGAACATCATTGCTCAAAACTTGTTGTTTTGTTTTGTTCCTCACGTGGTCCCTTTTAAGCATGTATCGGTAGTCCCTCCATTTTTTCCCTACCATCCTCAACAAAATGTTGTTTATCGCCTCAATCATAGGGTAATGGAACTTCCTCTACCACAAAGAAAAGAAATTGATGTCAAATAAGCATTATTGGTGTTAGGAATTATGCATGTACAACACCACAAAAAAAAATGGAGGCAATCAATGGTTAGTAAGTTGTTACTTACCCGAATCAATATAACAAGGTCCTTCTTGTAGCTAGAAGGGACCTTCTTCCAATCCGTGTAATTAAGGGGACAAAGGTTCCCTCTCTTCATAACCTTGCCCAACCAGCTACTTAACATTTGGCCACATTTCTTAATAGGTTGATGATGTGCATTGAAGTAGACCACAATTTTTTCCCCACGTTCAAGGGATGACACTTGTGAGGTTCTCAAGACACGTGTTTGCTTCCTCACCCTCCCTTCAGAATCTATACATTGAAAACATAAATTTTATAATTAGTATAACAATGTGGTATCAAACTAATTATAGAGAGAATATATTATAATACAAAAATTATCAATTATCTCGTATTGTTCACTATCATTGTGATCACTTCCTGTTGTTATTAGATTGGTCTCAGAATCATTTTGTGAGTCCTGATCATCATTAAGGTGATACTTATGCTCATGGTCAATATCTTCTTGATGGTGTAAAGACTCAGCTGCATACTGGTTTGACATGTTATCTCTAACTGAGGGAGGGATATTTTTTTACCTATACATCTTGCAATCTGTATACATAAAAACATTAAAATGGTTATATCTCACACTATCAAGAATGCATTAAAAGTTAACAAGAATTAGAAGAACCACACCTGAAAGATAGGAATGGTTAAGTGGTCGCAGCAAATACAGCAATCAATAACTTCAGAGTACCTACTAGTGTGATTATTTGACCAGGGTTTTCCTTTCAATTATAGTGTATCTATATATATCAGGTATGTAGGAATCAATTAGTTAAAATTTACTTCCTAATTTGCAACAACACTAAACAAAAATAGCATATAGCATGTTTTAACATTATTTCACTTGATTTCTCAAGGTCCCATGACAGAAATGTATTGACACTCAAATCTGATGCAGAAAGGATGGGGCGAAAAACCTTAAAAAAAGAGTTCTTTCTTTATGTCTTACTTACTTTAAATCAAGCAAGCCTTTTTTGAAATAATTTGTTCATTGCTGCTAATCAAAGGCAAATATGTGGTCCTCAACTCTGTACATTTGCTCCACTTATATTATTTGTTAGAATGAGCAGACAGTTCAATGGAGTGTTTATTATAAATCTATGCTTTGAATCCTCATGAGAGATTAGCAAATCTCATGTTTTCCTCTACTCGGGTTGCCGCCTACTAGCAATGTACTAGGCATACCCATCTTAGTACTAAACTAAAAGGAATGCATGACCACATTCATATAGTTTCTTAATTCTTACTAGAAAACCCACCAGATGGATCGAATAGCCCCATACCAGAATCAAACAGAACTTAGCAATTTAGTTTCTTTTGTCTCTTGATTTTGGAGCTAACCAGTAAGAACCTTTTTGTTACAAGTCAAATATCAGTAATACAAAATATACTAATCCTAAGTTACAAGTTAGGTACAAATTTAACAAAGAATCCACAACAAAAGAAATCAATTTACATCGTCAAATACCTAACCTTAAATCCAAAGTCAAGGCTGAAGAGTGAGAAGTGCAGGAACCATTTTCAACTGGGGCAGGCAAATTCAGGTCCAACCAACTACTCTGATTTGATTTTCAAAACTCAAAAGGCAAGATAACTGTTTCGAGAAAAAGATCAAAACTCTAATGAAACAACATAAAATGATTCTCAATTTTGTGCTTTTAGCTCCTACAGTAATAGTAACGCGGCAATGGAGGAAACCAGAGAGAGAAAAAATATTAGGAAAACCATGGCGCGGCAATGGACAGAGAAAGGGAGAGAAAATTTTATGCAAAGCACGGCGTGACAATGGACAGAGAGAGGGAGAGAAAATTTTAGGCAAAGCACGGCGTGACAAGGAACGATAGGAATATGTGAAGTTTTATATCATATTCCGGCGATTTGAAGCGTCGAAATATGAAAGTCAAATATACCAGCACTTGTAAGCGTCGATATATGTTACTTTCATATTTCGGCGCTTCAAAGCGCTGGAATATGAAATAGGTTTCTAGCATATAGCAGTGCTCTTAAGTGCTGGAATATGCTCGAAACCCATTTCATATTCCAGCCCTTTGAAGCGCTGAAATATGAAAGAAACATATACCGGCACTTGTAAGCGTCGGTATATGTTACTTTCATATTTTGGCGCTTAAAAGCACCGGAATATGAAATGGATTTCCAGCATATAGCGGCGCTCTTAAGCACTGAAATATGAAAGAAACATATACCAGCACTTGTAAGCGCCAGTATATGTTACTTTCATATTTCGGTGCTTAAAAGCACCGGAATATGAAATGGGTTTCCAGCATATAGCGGCGCTTTTAAGCGCCGGAATATGCTCGAAACCCATTTCATATTCCGGCGCTTTGAAACACCGAAATATGAAAGTAACATATACTGGCGCTTTTAAGTGCCTGAATATGTTATCAGATTTGCATATAACGGTACTTTTAAGCACCGTTATATGTTCTTTGAATATTGCGGCGCTTCAACGAAGCGTCACCAAGAAAGTGCCGACAGTTAATATATTGGGGTGCTTAAAGCGCCGACAATTGTCACTTGTCTTGTAGTGGATGTTAAAAACAAAAATATTCAAATCAATACTTTAGCTCCTTTTCATCTTCTTAACAAGTTCTTCTTCAATTTGTGGGATCATTGGATAATGTAGATTTTTTTGTTCCATTGTCTATAGGCAAAAAAACCAATTTGTTGTGTTTGTAGAATAGCCGCTCCATGAAATAGAATTGAGAAAGCTTAACGAATGGAAGGAGTTAAGGGAGCTCAATGAAAAACCATTTGATACGAACTTAGATTTTGATGAATGGTGATTTTTGGTGGTAATGAAGATGAAGATGGGTTTGATGGTGAACTGTATGGAAGATGATGATAATTGGCACTAATTGATGGGTAGTGACCAAACCCCTAAGAAAGATAAAGAGAAGAATGAAATTATAAAACTAAAATGTTTCTTTATTTTTCATTAATTCTACTAATGAATTGTACAATGTCTTTTATAGGTTATGAAAATTAATACAAGGATTAACTAACTACTAATCCTAACTGGCTAACAATTTAACCAACTATATCAACTCATAACTAGCTAATCCCTTATTCAATTAAATTACTCTACTAATTCCCACTATATTCATATCATTCAATTCTATAAACGTTAATTTCGAATCTTCAATCTCAACTAAAACACTGAAACAATTTTTTTTTATTCTCTAAATTTCACATGTTTTCGTTTCATTTTCTAAAAATAGTTAATATGTATATTTATAATATTATTTGTATATGCTGTTTAGCCAAAAAGTCCAAATAATAGAACCAATTTGCATCCAATTAAAAACCTCTGCTGGGATTCATTTGGTCTGTGCGTAATTTCTGCTTATAACGGTCAAAATGGTTGTAGATCGAAAAACCCTTTTATGTTTGATAAAACAATTAAGAAATAGTTTTTCTAACAAATTTCAGTTTATTAAAATCTCTTTTAAAACTTTTGAATTTTTTAAAAACTTTTTAAGAAGGTGTTTGACAAACTTTTAATTATAGGAAACAAAAATCATTTCAGTTTACCTAAACAGTGAGAAGCAGTCTTGGACTCTGATTCTCTAAAATCAAGAACTTTTGAAGTTTATCCAATCATACTATAACTATCTAATTATAGATTGTTGTGTTCGTAAATCACTTTTCAATAACTGAAAGCATGAGAATTTGAACTTGAAAAATCTTGAAATAGAGATGCAACCGTCCATCGAGTATTGAGCTTTAGCTAGAAACATGACAAATATGATTCCAAAGGAACAAAATTTGAGAGTTTATGTTCTTCAAGAAACCTTAAAAAAAAAATATGAATAAACCGAAACAAAAAAAATGGAACCATTTGAATGGACCATCTTCGCGTTCATTGGTGATAAATTTAAAGGATTATTGCAGTATAGATCCTTGAACTATGAACATGTAGTATTTAGCTCACTTGAACTATCAATTTGGCATATGGAATCTTTGAACTATGAATTAGTAGTAGTGAACTCCTTAAATTCATTTTCAGGCGAAAAACTTAACGGAAATACAACAAGTGAGGATTCTTCCATTTTATTGTTACTATATGGTGAATGTTTGCTCCAAAAATTAGACCTAGGCAAATCATTGAACCAGTGAAATTCTTATTTAAATTCCTTACTTGGTTAAGTTTATTACTAGAAAATAGATTTAAGGAGTTGATTGCTACTAATTTCTAGTTTAATGACATCTTGCACCAAATTAATCGTTCGATGAGTTAAATAATACGGGTCTATAATTCAAAGATCTGCCATGCAATAAATCCTAAATTGAATTAACAGACAAAAATATAACGGAACAAATTGATTTGGATTCTTTTCTTTTACTCATTTGGTTCACTAAAAAGCCATTACTTTATATATTCTTGAAGTGCATTGCTTCATAGATTCAACAAACAAACAAAAAAAGTTCACCACTTTGCTCGTATCTTTAGTGCATGAAATATTCATTTGAGTTTCTTATTCTCTTTTATCTGTTTTCTTATCAAGAGTAGAAAATATTTTTTGGATTATTTGATCCAAGCATGAAGCCTATCTAAAGAGAGAGTACCCAACATTGAGATTATGTTCAATCTATGGAGTTTAATTCTTTTGCTTAAGAAGAAAATTTGTTTGTGTTGCTTAAAATATTGGAAGAAGGGCTTGTTTATAAGTTGTAGTAAACTGCTGAGATGTCTTGCATTTCAGATCGACCCGATATCATTCCGGTTTGAAATATTCTGTAGTGATTTTTCTAGGGTAAAATTAAGATTTAGTTCTCAAAGTGGAGGGTTGAGCCAATAGTGGCCCGTTTTGCTATGATTTGATATATAGACTATTAAGACGACTTTAGCACTCTTCATTTTTTATAGTGAATTTCTCTACTCTCGTCCGGGACATAGGTCTAACAAGCCGAAACACGTAAATTTTATGTCTTTTATTTTGTTTGATTACTATTTCGCTATTTTTATTTGGTTATCTTTATCAATCTCATTACAACATAAACATTTTTTTTATTTTTTATCTTCATTTTTCATTAACACTTTGTTCAACAATTTGCATTTCCGCAACATACTTTGGAAAATAAGATTTTTTATTTTTATCTTTTCAACGTAATAGTAGCCCATGAAGTAAAACTGATATGTTTCTCAAATTATGTTGAAAACATGAAAACAAATATGTGTTGTTTTCCAAAATATATTGGGGATGTGTAAATTATTAAAAAAAAATGTTAAGGAAAATGAGAAATAAACTGAAAAACGATTTTCATAGTTAAAAAGGTCCTTAAAATGTGCACCTCAAATCTATCGTGAAACTTCTTCCATTATATATATAAATGAATAAAATTCTTCAAGGTTTTTTTTTTATATATAATTTAGCGTAAAACAGGATAACCAAGAAAGTTGAATACTGTTTTAAAATTGTGATTAGTGGAATCCTATTGGTGATCTCTTCCTCACGTCAGCGTTTTAAATGTTTAGTTATCGGATAAATTTTTCCATGTTGAAGCTGGAAGAGAGATTCTTACCTGCTAAAGGTATAAAATTCATTTTTATATCGGGTGTAAAAATCTTTGAGAATTTTTATATAAACATATTGATGTCGAAAATCTGCCAAATATACGAATAGCCAAAATATTAAAACATGAGCAAACATAGATGAAAGAAAAACCCAAAAGTCATAAGTCACCAGGAGATCGAAAAGGTTGTGCTTCAAGGGACTCTCTAATGTCTAAAATAATAGGGCTTTTGGTAATAAGAGAAAAAAATAATTTAGAGAGAATTGTGAGTGAGCACTTTGATAGTGATAGACCCTTATATAGTGCCTTAGAGCAGAGTCCAGTTAGGAAAGTGATTGAGTATTGTGATCGGCCCAGAATTCCTAAAGGTTGGAGTATTTTGATATGACTAGGTTATCCATAAGTTGGAGTACCATAGTAGGATTAGGGTTCCAGTGCGAAATTACAGTTATACTCTTTGCCATATATAGCTATTCGATTGGTTGTTCTACTATTTTATAAAAATTATCATTTCGTCGTTGCAGAGTGCCATGTGTCATTGTGTCATTGGAAGAAGGATTTTCCCTACATCAAGATATTACCAATGAAGTTCTCAAAAATTCCAATTAAATTTTTACCCCGATGCAAAAATGAGTTTTGTACCCGATGTAAACAAGGGTTTCTTCTTAGGTAGGCGTGGAGAAATTCTTACGGGTGGCATATGTGAAGAACTTACCATGTGTGTCCAATGCAAGCTTAGTGTCACGGTCCTAGCACTTTCCCTTGAAGGCATAGGTTCGTGCGGCACTTATCTTGGTCTCCCTCCAAGCAAGTCAACCTAGCTTAATCAAGTAGCTTTATGGCTTGCACACTTTGCAAGCAAAAAAGAACACATTAGTCACAAAATGATGTCACATAATAATCTAAAGATCACACAACAATGAATACAAGAAACGTATAATATAAAAGATAATAAGCACTGCTTTGAATGTACAATGTTATTCATTTGTAAAAACTGGTTTATATGCAAAAACAGTGTAAGTAAGTATTGAAAGTATACAATGTAAAACCGTAACTAACGTAACTATGTATGGAAAGTATGTGGAGAAAATAAATATAAAATTGATCCTTGATTCTAGCTTGCAGCAATCTTGGCATATCAGCTGTCATCAGTTTAAATCTTCAGTTATATGAGTTGGCATATAATGACAGTTCATTCTTCCTTGATACACCCCCGCAAGAACGGGCTACCATCGGTAAGGTCGATCTTGTTCCTTAGAAAATCTGTTCGTTGTCTGGAAAGAGGTTTGGTGAGTAAATCTGCAAGCTGGTCATTTGTATGGACATGTCAAACAGTGAGAGCATTTTTTTTAACCAGGTCCCAAACAAAGTGCAAGTCAATTTGTATGTGCTTCATTCTTGAATGCTGGACGAGATTAAAACTAAGAGGGGTTGCACCAAGATTATCACACAAAAGTATTGGTGGCTTTGGAAGAGAGAACTTCATTTTAGTAAAGAGTGATAGTATCCACAGAGATTCTGATGCAGCTATTGCAAGCGCTCGGTATTCAGCTTTCGTGGATGGTCTTGCAATGGCACATTGCTTTTTTGAACTCCATGAGATGGGATTTAAACCGAGCATAATTAGATAAGCTGATGTGGAGCTTCGGTTATCCAGATTTCCTGCCCAATCCGTATCTGAATAGCATATAAGAGATGGGCCAATATTTTTCTAGATTGAGATGCCATGAAAAATTGTGTTCTTGAGGTAACACAGCAACCATTTTATGGCAGTCTAGTGATTTATAGAAGGGCAGTGTATGAACTGGGATAGCTTGTTGACTAAGAAGCTGATGTCAAGCAGAGTGAGTGAAAGATATTGCAATGCACCAATTACCTGGCAATACTCTGTAGAGTTGACAGCTACTGATCCATCATCTAACTTCAAAGAGGCCGAAGTTGACAGTGGAGTGGTGACATCCTTAGCTCCATCCATGCATGCTCTGGCCAAAAGGTCTCTGATGTATTTATGTTGAGTGAGAAACAGCCCATTGTTTATAGGAATCACCTCAATTCCAAGAAAGAAATGTAAGGGTCCCAAGACTTTGAGAGAGAATTTTGCCCCAAGTTTTTGTATGATGCTTGCAATAAAATGAGAGTCATTGCCAGTGATAATTAAGTCATCAATATGCACCAGAAAATAGGCAATAGTTGACTCAACAGCATACATAAATAATGAAGAATCTGACTTGGTATTAACAAAATCAAATTCCAGTTGGGCTTGTTTGAGAGCAAAGTACCAAGCATGTGGTGCTTGTTTAAGACCATAAATTGCTTTTCTAAGGCAGCAAAAATAATCAGGTTTTGATTGATCTCGAAAACCTGGAGGTTGTGTCATGTATACTTCTTCTGTAAGATGACCATGAAGAAAAGCATTATTAACGTCTAATTGTCTGAGTGGCCAACCATGCATCACAGCAACAGATAAGACTATTCGAATTGTCACTGGTTTGACTATAGGGCTGAAAGTTTGAGTGTAGTCTAATCTAGGTCGTTGATTAAAGCCCTTTGTCACTAATTTGGCTTTAAATCTGTAAATTGATCCATTAGTGAGTCGTTTTACCAGAAACACCCACTTACACCCAATAATATTGTAGCCCTTAGGAGGTGATACCAAGCACCACATATCTTGTTGAATAAGAGCTATAAGCTCATATGACATTGCATCGTGCCACTTGGGGTTAGTTAGGGCTTGAGTCACTGAAGTGGGTTCCAAAGATGGAGGTATAAGGTGTTTGGTGACCATGAACAACATTTTAGGCTTATAAATATTGTTCATAGATCTAGTGACCATATGGTGTGTGCGAGATTCAGTATTGGTGGGTACCTTAGATGTATGACTCACATTCAAATTTTGAGAGGAATTTTTGGGTGGATCTAAAGGAAGTGGAGAAGAGCATACCTGTGAAGAAACCGTCATGGACAGAAAATCCACCAAAGGCAACGAAGGAGCAGCGGTTCCCATTGGGGAGATATTTGACACCGGCGTTGGTGCATGAGGTAGCATCGACAGAAAGATGGCCATGATTTGGGTGTTGCCCAGAGCACTAGTGTCAATTTGGGGATTTTCGGAAGGATGAGAGTTAGATGGAGCCATGGAAAAGATTCTCTCATAAAAAATTACGTGTCTGGAGTGATAGATTTTTTGGCTAATAGGCTTAAGACACAGAAAAGCATTTTGGGTCAAAGAATAACTCACAAAGACATAAGACACGACTTTAGGCTGAAGCTTGTGTGTATTGTAGGGCCTAGTCAAAGGATAGCAAAGACAC
Organism: Bretschneidera sinensis; assembly: GCA_023935145.1. Taxonomy (NCBI): domain Eukaryota; kingdom Viridiplantae; phylum Streptophyta; class Magnoliopsida; order Brassicales; family Akaniaceae; genus Bretschneidera; species Bretschneidera sinensis. The sequence continues at coordinate 37,843,844 of CM043697.1, read as the reverse complement.
CTGAACTATTTGAGCTTCATGTAGTTGGGGGTCTGATTGAATAGCATCTCAAAAGGTGTTTTATTGTTCAGGGTTGAAGTTGGCATTCGATTGATCAAGCATGATGCGGCTTAAAACACATATAGCCAATAGGAAAGAGGCATATGTGCATCAATGAGAAGAGTAAGACCTATTTCAACAAGATGGCGATGTCGTCTTTCAGACATGCCATTTTATTGTGGCGTATGGGGAGCAGTAGTGTAGTGACCAATGCCATGAACATATAAGTAATTTTTTAGAGTAATGTATTTGCCTCCATTGTCAGAATATAGGCTCTTGATTTTAGTGTTGAATCTATTTTCCACAAGATTTCGAAATTGAGGAAATATAGTTTGAACTCTTAATTTATGAGACATAGGATAGAGCCATATATATTTGGTATAGTGGTCAACAAAAATAATGTAATAATTTGAACCATCAATACCAGTGTCATGAGAAAGGCCCCAAACATCTGTATTAATTAATTCTAGGGGGCGTGCTATTTAAGCAATGAGATTGGAACATTTGCCGACAGGCTTTATTTTGAGAACATGAGACACAAAGGGATGAACTTTCTTTTTTATTAATAGGCAAAGAAAAGGTGCGGATAAGATGTTGAACAATTTTGGGAGAAGGATGGCCAAAACGTTTATGCCGTCGTACGTTCATGAACATAAGCAATTGCAGGTTTTGAAGCCATAACCATTGTCTCCGGTAAATAGTACACACCATCCTCACATTCACCTTTGAGTAGTGTCGCCCCCGTGATCAGATCCTTCACAAAAAAATGAGACGGATGAAATTCAAAATAGACATTATTGTGTTTGGTAAAATGATGAACACAAATCAAAATTTTTTTATTGGTGGGAACACATAGGGTATCTCTCAAACGAAAAATGCAATTGGGAGAGGTAAAGGATAATGACCCAATATGAGATACTTGCAAACCTGATCAGTCACCAATCACCATTTCATCCATATCGTCATATTCGGAATGAATAGAAAGATTCAAAAGATCAGTTGTCATGTTATGTGAAGCTGCCGAGTCCACTAACCATTTATGATCCTTGCTTTTAGAGGATGCAACACAGTTCGCAAAGAAATCATTTTGAGTATGCTTAGGACACGTTTTAGCCATGTGGCCCAACTGATCGCACAACTGGCACTTGGGTTTATATTTGTGAAAGCCCGAACCATTGCTGTTGCGTTTGTTGGTGTCGCGACCTTTGAAAGAAGAACACTGGCCATTCGTTCCAGAGGGGGTTTGCTTGCACTGAGTGAAGTTTGTTGTTTCAACCAACGATTGCGCAGTTTGTTATTCCAGGTGGCAAAGATAAATTTCGTGGCTGATTAACAGATCGTGGAGCTCCTCAAACCTTAGAGGATTTTCTCAAGCTCGTATGGGTGCAGCAATTTCCCTAAACTCTGGACCTAAACTATTGAGAATGTAAAGGGTCAGATTGTCATCGGAGATAGGATGATCAATCCTGGCAAGTTTATCAGCTATAAGTTTAATGGCCTGGAGGAATTCAGTGACAGTCCGATTGCCACGATTATTAAGGGTGAGATCCTCCTTCAACTGCACCGCACGAGTGCTTGATTTCCCAGCATAAGGACGGGTTAATTTATTCTAAGCTTCATGAGAGGTTTTACATGAAGCAAGCAACGGTGTGATGGTGGTGGACGTGGAGGCTAGCAGGGCATGGAGGATCAATTTGTTTTGGCGAATCTAGTGGGAATTCATGGATTTGGAAGTGGCAGAATTTTTGGCATAAATGGCAGGGCATTGAAGGTCACCAGTAACAAAATTCATGAGAACATAGCCAATAAAAAAGGCTTCAAACTGTGCTCTCCATTGTACAAGGCCCTATATAAGCACAAACTATGATATTCTCCCATACTTAATCTGTTGACATCCTCGTTGACCTACTTATTAAGAACTCTTAAATCTTCTACTTGAATGGTTGTAGGTCGGTTGCATTCTCCCAACTGGTTTCTCCTTTGCCTTGGTTCTTCCATTTCACTAGATATTCTTACTGTCTTCCACTGTGAGTCTTCACAACTCGATCAGCTAGGATCCCCTCTAACTCTCGAACTGGCGGCCTGGTGTTGATGACTGGTTTTAATGGCTAGCTTCGCGTTGGATTTTCTGAGTCTGTATGGTAAGGCTTCAAGCAAATAATATGGAACACTGGGTGTATTTTTATCTAAACTGGTGGCTGGATTCTGTAAGAACACTTCCCCACTTTAGCTAGAATGGGGACTGGTCCTTTATATTTGCGTACTAATATTTTGTCTTGCTTCTTGAGGAATTTGAGTTGTTCTACCACTATCTTCACAAGCACTAAGTCTCCAACTTCAAACTGTCTCGGGGTTCTCCCCATGTCTGCCTACTTCTTCATTATCTTTAAGGCCTTCTCAAGGTATGCACGAGCTATCTCCATGTTCTTCTTTTACTCCTTGGTAAAATTGTTTAGGCCCGATGGTTGGGCCCCTTATAAGGTTCATCTACAGTGTGGGGCATCAAAGGTTGGGAGCCTGTGATCACTTCAAATGGGCTTTTTTTTGGAGCTGGAACTCTTAAAGGAATTAAAACAGAATTGAGTCGTGTTATTTAGTTGCACTTTGTTTCTCTGATTGGCATTGACAAAATGAAGAAGATATTCTTTTAGCATGTTGTTAAAGTGTTCCATCTGTCCATCAGTCTGTGACTGATAACTTGATGAAATATTAAGTACTAAGCCAAGGAGTCCGAACTAGTTCAGATCAAAAGGTTCTCGTGAATCTCGAGTCTCGATCACTCACAATGCTTTGGGGCACAACCCAATATTGAACCGTATGTTTGAAAAATAGTCAAGTTGTTTCTTCCGCAGTATAATACCTCGGGGCAGGGATGAAGGTGCCATACTTTGATAATCGATCAACCATAACCAAGATGAACCATGATCCCCAACATTGGGTAGACAAGTGATGAAATCTAATGAGACACTTTCCCAAGGTCTAGAAGGTATTTTCAGGGGTTCTAATAACCCGGCTAATTTCTGCCTCCACTTTATCTTGTTGGAAAGTAAGACAAGTTTTAGTGTAACACATCACATCTTCCTTCATTTGGGACAGTAGTAGCCATGTTTCAACAACGCATAATTCCTTTGCCAATCAGGGTTGTCTGCCCAAAGAGTATCATGGCATTCGTGCAATAGCAATTTCTGCAAGTCTCCGATCTTGGGGACGAACAACCGTCGACCCTTAGTCTATAATATCCCATTTTCAACCCAAAATTGTCGAGTCTTCCCTTCTGAAGATAGTTTCATGATGGCTTGGGCTTTGTCATCTTTGCTAAGATTTTCTCTTATGTGTTCTCGTAGCGGTGTAACAACTTTACTTGCTGATAAAGGGGTAAACACCTTCAAGGATGCAAGTTCTGCCTTCTGACTCAACGCATAGGCCACTTGGTTGGTATGACCCAATTTATACTCAAAGTGGAAATCAAACTCAACCAAGTATTCCTGCCAAACATACTTATTTTGTTGTGAGCTTTGGTTAAGTGAGAAAATGACTAACGATTGTGTTGTCCGTTTTCACCCCAAAAGTTGGCCCCAAGAAGTAGTGTCTCCACACTCGAAGACAATGGATAATCGTTAACAACTTTTTTTCTTGGGGCGTGTACCATCTTTCAGCTTCGCTTAACTTGCGACTCTCGTATGCAATATGGGGGCCCTCTTGAAGCAAAACTCCTCCAAGGCATAATCTGACGCATCCGTTTGGACTTCAAAGAGCTTTGTGATGTCGATAAGGGTCATGACATTTTTCATCACAGATTGCTGATAAATGCTTAAATATTCATATTTAAGCCCCTTAATTTACAGTTGTTAGGCTATTTGTTTATGTATTTTAGTATATTCTACTTCATTTTTGTGTTTTCTGTGTTTTTTATAGGTTTTTGAAGAAAAGATAGCATTTTGGAGCTCTAAGGAAGAAAACTAAAAATCTGGAACCAGATAAATGCGATCGAGCGCACAAGCACTCGTGCGCACACCTAGAAGGTTGCGCTCGAGTGCAAAATCATGAGATCGAGCGCACATGCACAGAGAGGCGGCAAAGCCAGTTTTGGAAAGACTTCTTCAGATCTTATTTTGGAAATTAAGGCTTCGAGGCATTCTTAGAACCCTATATATAGGCTTGTAAAACATAGGAACTTCAAACTTTTGATTTTGCTTTAAGTTGTAAGCTTTGGAGAGGAATTGAAGACTTTTCTCCACAGTATTTTTTCGGGTTTATTATTTTATACTTAGTTTATATTATAATGATGTTTAGGATAATCAGCATGTGTAATTAACTTCTTAATAGAGCTCGATTGAAGCCCTAATTATGCTTTTCTATATATGAGTATTTTTGCCTTTGCAAATAGCCATGTTATGATGCTTTAATTGATTAATGTCTGTCTTATTGAATTCATTATATGTGTTTGTCTGATCAACGTATGCATGTGGTATGGATTAGTTAGTTAGATCAATTTGGATGACCGAATCCTGGGTCTAACAACAGTAACAAAAGAAATCCATACCGGATTCTTGGGTTAATCAACATGGGAAACCGGGTGAATACAAGATGCCTTAGGTCTCTTGTGGTTGTCAATTTCCACAAACCTTATGCTCTCTCAATGAACAACTCAGTATACACCATGCTGAATCCCTTAAAGAGAGAAAAAAGTTAAAGTATACACCATGCCTAACTCGTTGCTTAGGGAGATCAATAGCTTAACGAGCTGACCAAGCCCTTAGGTTGACAACCATTAGGTATTCATGGTAGGGCTAGAGCATTGGCACATTACTTATTGGGAAAGTATGATTAGTGGTGGATATCAAAGTCTTATGTTCTTATCATTATCAATCTAGACTCAATATTTATTTCTATCATTTTTACATTGTGAAACTGATTCTAAAACGAAATTTACCAATCACTATGGAGATGATCTCGCATTTGCACACTATACAACTATGCTGATCTTATGCACTTGCAAGTGAAAATTTTCAATTATTTGCTTATTTATTTAGGTAGATTTTTTCACAATAAGTTTTTGGCGCCGTTGCCCGGGATTGCACTAATTTTTTTTAGAATTATTTATTTTTAGTTTAGTTTATTTTTCTGTTTCATCGAAAACCTAATCAATTATTTTATTTTCGTTTTTCTATTATTTTTCAAGTACTACAGTAAAAGTTCTCTGAGGTACTATGATCGAGTGCACTGGCTTTTGCAATCGAGTGCATTTGAGGCAGAGGCTACTCGAGCAGTAGTGCTGAATTGCTGCATTGAAGTGGTTTTTGCTGATTCATGCAAGGGCTTCAATCCAGGCATCCCACTTTCTTTCCCCTCAATACAGAGCTTGAGCAGACCATTCGACGGAGGCTTAGAGACAACTCTGAAGAGGTAGAAGAAGAATTCGAGGAAGAAGCCTCAATGGCGAAACAGCAAGAAAACCAACAACCACCTGAGCGAAGACCTATGAAGCAATCCTTCATCCTAAGGAACCTCGACCAGCCATCTTGCATTGCTTATCAACCAGAGACGGAAGGCAATTATTATATATCTCCGCAGATACTCAGTGCATTGACTCACTTTAGGGGTACACCTAATGAGGATCCACAGTTGCACTTTCAGGAATTCTTTGATCTCTGTAAGTTCCAGCATATCTGAGGCCTAGACCAAAAGGGAATTAGGTTAATTCTTTTCCCATTTTTATTAAAAGATAATGCTAAACTGTGGTACAATTCATTGCCTGCAGTTTCTATTCACACTTGGGAATAGTTGGCCAGCAAGTTCCTAAGAAAGTTTTTCCTAACCCAAAAGACGAGACAAATGAGAAAGGAGATTCAGTCTTTCCAACAGAAGGATGGAGATCTGTTCTTTGAGGCATTGGGACATTTCAACGAGCTGCTACTCAAATGCCCACATCGTAATCTACCTCAGGATGAACTGGTACAAGTTTTTTATGAAGGTTTAAGTGATACTAATAAAAGTATTGTGGATTTAGGTTGTGGAGGTGTGCTGATGGAGAAAAGCAGCGAAGAAGCCATGGAGCTATTCGAAACATTAAGTGAGCACACCCAGCAATTCTCCTCTAGAGGTAGACATGGAACCAAGAGCAAAGGTATGTATGAGGTGACTCTAAATGGAGGATCTACCCAAATAGCTGTTGTGGAGAGGAAACTAGATCTGCTTGTCAAACCCATAACTGCTCAGAATGCCTCGCCTAATCCACTAGCTACACCATTCCAAGTATGTGCTATATGTTCTCAATTTGATCATAATACTGAAACATGTCCTTTGTATTCATCTGTAGATCCAGAGCAAGCAAATTATGTGGGACTAAATAACTATCCACCAAATGGCAATCCATATGCAAACACCTACAATCCTGGATGGCGAAACCACCCCAACTTCTCTTGGAGCAACAATCATAATGCGTTGAACCTTCAAGGGCAGCAAAGGAACTCTTAACCAGCAGCCCACTCAGTTCCTGAATCCAAGAAAAGTGACCCAGAAAGTCTTGTGAGGTAATTGGCCACTCAGCAACAATAGTTGATGACCTCATAAGATCAATTCATGGTAGATGAAAGGCAATTTCGGACTGAGATGAGATAAGCCACTGCAAAACATGAACAAGGCATTCAGAGACTAGAGGTATAAATGGGACAATTGGCTAAGGAACTGAGTGACAGAAAGCAAGGTGAACTTCCAACCTAACCATTACCTAATCCAAGAGGATATCAACAACTGAATGCTGTGACAACTCTCAGAAATGGTAAGATCATAGGAGCTGATGAGCCTGCACAAGTATCTCCAAATAAAGCATCCACATCAAAGGTAAGTGAGATAGAGAAAGTGAATGCACCACCCTTCTCTCAAAGGTTAGTAAAGCCAACGAAAGAAAATAAAGTGCTTAATATCTTTGAAACTCTGAAAAAAGTATAAATTAACATTCCTTTATTAGATGCAATTAAACAAATTCCTGCATATACTAAATTTTTGAAAGATTGTTGCACTAACAAAAGAAAGTTTCAAGAACATGAGATAGTGGCTTTGGCTAAAGAGTTAAGTGTTGTGTTGTTAAGAAAACTACCACCAAAACTAAAAGATCCGGGTAGTTTTACCATTCCTTGCAGGATAGGTGATCAGCTATTTGAGCATGCACTATTGGATCTAGGAGCGAGTGTAAATTTTCTATCATACACTGTGTTCAAGACACTAGGTTTATGGGAGCTTCAACCAACTTCCATCACCTTGCAACTGGCAAACAGAAGCATCAAACGACCAAGAGGTATTCTCGAGGATGTCTTAGTGAAAGTAGGTAAATTTATTTTGCATGCTGATTTTATTGTATTAGATATGGAAGAATGTTCTATGCCATTACCTCTTCCCATAATCTTAGGAAGACCCTTTATGACAACTACTGATACAAATATTTGCGTGAAAAAGGGTATTGTCACGATGAAGGTAAATGGTGAGGAGATAGAATTCCAAATATTTAATACCTTAAATTCACCTGAAGATGATATAGAATGTTCTAATGTCTGCTTGATGCAAGGTGTTGTTAAAAAAGCTTTTCAGATCCATCACATTGATCCATTGGAGACCACCCTCACCCCTAATGTAACAAGTTTAGATATTGAGCCAGAATATGAAGATGCTACTGATGACATCAATAAAGCTATGCAGCTCCCTGAGGCTTCTCCAATGCATTCTAGATCGGGTAACAAAAGGCAGTTGCATGTGCATGAGTTGATTGAATTGAGGCATGATAACTATGTAGCAGCACCAAGAGTACTTGAGCCACCTGAAGGGGATTGTAAGTACTTTTTGTTAAAAGAGTAGCACTAAGCTACTATAGAGAGCACTTGAGCAATCAAACTTTGATAAACGTGTAGCTCAAGCGCCTTTATTGAGATCAGTGGTACTGAGACCACTAAGTATGGTATGGTTTTATTTTTGTTAATTTTTCTCATTATTTTTTATCCTCTTAGTCTTTTTAGAGTTATTTTCTGTACTTCTGCCCTTACGATCGAGCGCACTCTTGCCCTGCGCTCCATAGCGCGCAAGCGCACCACACCCACACACAAACTTGTGCAGATGTGCGATCGAGTGCATTTCACAGTGCGATCGAGCGCACTCGAGGCAGAAAGTCACGTGTTCATTTTAAACACACTTCCACATTTCCCTTACCATACGCTCAATCGCACTCTCTCTTTCTGTCTCTCGCACTCACAGTCGCCTTCAGCAAAAATTGCCCTAAACTCTCACTCTCATCGCCAACACTCACCACCAACTACAACCCCACACCCATCCCACATTATAATCAGTCATCACCATCCTCCTCTCCCCCTTTCACCAACACTCTGCACAAATCCGTACTCCAGGTATACCATTATTTATTCTTGAATTCACAAACATAAGCACACATAGTTTTCATTTATCTTGTTCACTAATCGCTTGTACATGTTTTATTTTGCTTGTATGGTTGTCTTTTCAGTTTTACAGGGGGTCGAAAGCTTTGTGGGGTGCTGCTCATAGCTTTGTACATTTTTCGCCCACAAACTGTTTGACAGATTGCTTGACCCAGCGCGCTCGAGCACAGATACATAGTTACGATTAAACGCACAGAATTGTGATCGAGCGCAATTGCTACAGAAACTTAACCAAGATGCCTAAACAGACAGTCTCCACTTTCTGAGCCTCTAATAGCTATACCCAGTCATCCCGACCCAGTTTCGAACAAAGAGAGATCTTGTTCGAGACTACTTTTAACATCGATGTTGATTTCAAGAGCTTGGAAGCCACTCGATGGGCGGTTCAAGAATTCAAGAACCGAGGACTGAAGAGGTTGTTCAAGCCTATTTGCTCGACTGCATACACCCGGTTTATGGTCCAGTTCTACGAGAACTTATCCTTCGACTGCAACAGGTAGGGGATCTTATCTTCATTAGTCCCGGGCAAGTTCATAAAGGTGACCATTGCTGACATCGCTGCTGCTCTTCACTGTTGTGATGAATCTTCTCCCGAGGACACTCAGATGGAAGAGCAGCTAGAACTTTTTCCCTTGCCCCACATCATTGAGGATATGTGTGTGGGTCAGTACGCTGATCGGTACAACAACACTGGAAGCCAGTCTAAGTTGCCTTCACGACTCTGGCTCGTGGATTCTATCCTCTAGTGAAATGTGTGCCCATTGGGGCACAAGACCCAGAGGAGGGACCAGTTCCTATAGGCCTTGTACGCATTCCACCGTGGACATTGGTAGTCCATTCCAGCTGTCATATGGAGCTAGCTCCATAAGTTTTGGGGCTATATCCATGGCGGCCAGACCACCACGGTGAATGCATGGAGGCTCCCCTTCCCGTTCCTCGTCAGTTATATATTCAAGAAGAAGGGGATCAAGGGTTCCTCCATTGATGGACCAGTGAGTGACCACCCATTCTTTGGGAAGAGCCAGTGGAGCTTGAGCCAGTCCCACATACCCAGAGGACCCCGAGGGCATGTACCTACTGATAAGCCTGTGAAGGATGATCCCATGGACACTGAGCACCCCACAGAGAGCCCTACTTGGGAAGAGGACCAACCAAACATGGGGTCCACCGAGTACCAGCACTTTTTAGAAGAGCTGTCCTCTTTTAGATGTGAGCTCTCTGACATCCATCGGGAGGATAGGGAGGCGACCTTATTAGTACATCAGCGCATAGATGGCTTGGAGGTACGCTTTGCGAGACAAGAGGCAATGCTACAGGCCATCCTCAATCGATTACCTCTCGCACCCGGTACCTCATCGACTGCACCACCTAGAGACCAGCAGTGAGAGCGTTACCCTGTCTAGCTGAAGACGTAAAACTTAGTGCTCATGGGAGACACCCCACAACATATCCTTTTATTTCTAGTATTGTCTTTTATTTATTGTTAGTATTTACTTTTATATAACTATTTCTTATTAGTATTTCTTGTTTTTCGGTATTATGTTTGTTTTTCTTTTTCAAGGACATAGTGAGTGCATCTAGTTCAAGTTTGGGGGTGTGCTACGAGCCTTGCCAACTATCTAGTTCTCCATCTCCCAGGTCAGATATTTCTATGTCACTCACACATTGGGGACAATGTGTACATTAAGTTTGGGGGTATGGGAGACACATTCACACACTCTGTCCCAATTTTTTTTTCGTATTCTTGAAAAGATAAATGCATGTTCATAGTATTTTAAGAATTTAGGTTGATTTAAAACAAATATTATGATAAAACCTCATCAGTAAGCTTAAAAATCTAGAACATATAGTCTAATAATAAAGTTTTAAAAGTTTAATTACCTACCTTAAGACATTTAAGAATTCACAAGTTTGATCTAAATCTGACACGAGCACATTAGCACATAATTGTATGAGGTATGACATAATTTTTATGTATATGTTTCCATGAGCTAACTGTAATCGGATAACTTGTTAGAAGAACACTTTGGCATAGAAAAATAGAAAAAAAAATGTTTATTGAAGAGAGAAAATAAAATGCTCCTAATGATCATTAAATAAACTTTCCACTAAGTAACTGGACCTCTTGCCTTAGTAAGCAGTGAGTGTTCACGTCAAAATATGGGAATTTCGCTTGGCAGCATTAAGACCAGTTAGTTTCATAGCCTTTTTTACTCGAGTTAGTAAGTCATTAGAGGTATCTTTATACCTAATGCCCTAAAACCCTCGGGTTTGGGAGTCATTGGCTAAACACTCGCTACATGGGTCAATTAGAAAGCTTAATGGAACTCAACGTGGCAAAAATCTCGTGATAAAAGAAAAAGAAAAGAAATAAAACTATGCCATTATTATTCATTCTGATAGGGAATTCGATAAATGTTAAGACACCGAAACACTATACATTGGAATTATTTGGAAGCTTCATCTTTTATGTGCTAATTCTCCACACACTAAGTTAAACTTGTGATGTCTTAAACTAGTCTTGTGTAAGTAATTAGAATTTAAAACTTTTATTCATTGCAAAGATGTGTTTATATTTTTAAACCTACTCATGAACAAACATCATGGTTTTATGTGCAACCCAAATTTTTAGATATCATGAATGATGAATTTATCTTTGATTTTGCTTTTCAATTAGTTTTTCGTTTTGTATTGCTAAGAAACTAGCAATATGTAAGTTTGGGGGTGTGATAAGTGCTTAAATATTCATATTTAAGCCCCTTAATTTACAATTGTTAGGCTCTTTGTTTATGTATTTTAGTATCTTCTACTTCATTTTTGTGTTTTCTATGTTTTTTATAGGTTTTTGAAGAAAAGATAGCATTTTGGAGCTTTAAGGAAGAAAACTGAAGATCTGGAACCAGATAAGTGCGATCGAGCACAAAGTTTCTGTGATTGAGCGCTCAAGCACTCATGCGTACACCTAGAAGGCTCGAGCGCAACCATGCACTCTAGCTCAAAAACATTAGATCGAGCGCATGCGCACAGAGAGGCGGCAGCGCTAGTTTTGGAAAGATTTCTTCGGATCTTATTTTGAAAATTATGGTTTCGAGGCATCCATAGAACCCTATGTATAGGCTTGTAAAACACAGAAACTTCAAACTTTTGATTTTGCTTTAAGTTGTAAGCTTTGGAGAGGAATTGGCGACTATTCTCTACAATATTTTTTATGGTTTATTCTTTTCTACTTGGTTTATATTATAATGATGTTTAGGATAATCAAAATGTGTAACTAACTTCTTAACAGGGCTCGATTGAAGCCCTAATTATTGATAGACGCTTAAATATACATATTTAAGCCCCCTTATTTACACTTGTTAGATCCTTTATTATGTTAATTTGGTATCTTTTACTCCATTTGTGTGTTTTACATGTTTTTATAGGGTCTTGGAGAAAAAGAAGCAGTTTTGGCACTTTAAGGAAGAAATCTAGAAGCCCTGGAGCACTTTCTGGACAAAGTGCGATCGAGCGCACATGCAATGCGATCGAGCGCACATACAATCGTGCGCACACTTGTAGGATCGAGCGCACACTGCGATCGAGCGCAAGGACACATGCGATCGAGCGCAAATGTACAGGCGTGAATAGTAAACTGCAGAACCCTATTTTAGAAATAACCCTATTTTGGAAATAACTCTATTTTGGAAATAAAGGAGTTTTGTGTTTTAGGAAAGTTTAGAAACTCATGAGTCTATTAGGACTTCTCAAAGACCTATAAATACACTTGTAACTCACACACAAAAAGATAACCTTAGATAGAAAACACTTTTCTCTTTTGCTTTAGCTTGGATAAGGAGACCGTGGAGCAGAATTGACGCCTCTTCTCTCGGGTTTCTTCTTTCCTTTTTATTTTATTATGTGTAATTAAATTCTTAGTAGGGCTTGGTTGAAGCCCTAATTATGTTTACTCAATAAATTTAGTATTGGCGCCTTGCGATATTTATGTTGTGTTGCTTAAACTTGATTAATACCTGCTTTTATTTAAATTCCTCATATGTATATGTCTGATCAATATATGCATGTGGTATGGACTTGTTAGTTAGATCAATTTGGATGACCGAGTCCTGGGTCTAACATTAGTAACAAGGGATATCTTATCCGGATACCCGGGTTAATCAACATGGGAAACCGGGAGTAGATACCATGCCCTAGGTCTCATGTGGTTGTCGATTTCTATAGTACTTATGTTTTCTTAAGGAACAACTCAAGTAGATACCATGCTGAATCCCTTAAGGAAGAAAAGAGTTAGAGTAGATACCATGCCTAACTCGTTGCTTAGGGAAATCAATAGCTTAAGGAGTAGATACCATGCCCTTAGGTTGGCAACCAGTAGGTATACATGGCATGAATAAAGCATTGGCATACTATTATATTGTGGTAGCATAATTAGTGGTAGATATCAAGTCCCTACGCCTTTATCCTTAGTATTTTATCTTTATTATTTCTCAACGCTTTTATTATTTCTATCTTTTTATATTGCGAATATAATTCTAAATTGAACTTTACCAATCCCTGTGGAGATGATCTTGCATTCGCACACTATGCTACACTGTTGACCTTGTGCACTTGCAAGTAAAACAAAGTACGATTATTCACCTATTTATTTAGGTATATTTTCGCACAACAAGTTTTTGGCGCCGTTGCCGGGGATTGTGCTAAATTTCTTTTTGGAATTATTTTCGTTAGTTTTTTTTATTATTATTTTAATTTATTCTATTTTATTCTGTTCTGTTTTATTTTTATCAAAAATCAGATTTATTCCTTCTTTTCGTTTTCTGTTCAGGTGTGCAGAGGAGGAGTTTCTGTCCTTATTGCGATCGAGCACAGTGCCTTGTGCGATCGAGCTCAAGTCTGCGATCGAGCGTAGAGGAGCTGCGATCGAGCGCAAAAGGTCCAGAGAGTACCCGAGCAGTAGTACTGAAACTGTTGCACTGAAGCGGTTCAACTAATTCATTCAAAGGGAGAAGCACCAATGATAGAAGCTCAATATACTTGTCTAGATGCTATGGAGAGGAAGCTAGATATGCTCATATATGCCATGACTAGTCAAAACATATCACCTAGTCCGCGAGGCAAACCACTCCAGGTATGTGCTATATGTTCTCGTTTTGATCACATTACTAACACTTGCCCTTTGTATTCATATGCAGGTCAAGAGCAAGCAAATTATGAGGGACCGCACAATGCATATACAAATACCTACAATCCTGGATGGAAGCACCACCCCAACCTCTCATGGAGCAACAATCAAAGCAACTTGAACCTTCAAGAGAAACAAGGGAACTGTCATAAAGCAGCCCAACCAGTTCCAGAACCCAAGAAGGATGATCTAGAAAGTCTTGTAAAACAATTGGCCACTCAGCAACAACAACTAATGGCAACATTGATAACTTCACAAGATCAGCAAAGACAAACAATTGCAAAGCATGAGCAAACCATCCAAAGGCTGGAAGTACAAATGGGGCAAATGGCTAAGGAGTTAAGTGGAAGACAGCAAGGAGAACTTCCTACACAAACACTACCACATCCAAGAGGACATCAGCAACTAAATGCCGTGACAACTCTAACAAATGGTAAGATCATTGAAACTGATGAGCCTACACAAGCATCCACATCCAAGGTAAGTGAGATGGAGAAGGTAAATAGTGAGAAGGTTGAACTCAAAAGATATAATGCATTAAAATTACCCCCAGATAATATAGAATGTTTTAATGTATGCATGACGCAAAGTGTTGTTGAGAAAGCTTTTCAGGTCCATCACGTTGATCCAATAGAACCTGCTCTTAACTATAGTGTCCCAAGATCGGATATTGAGCCCAAATGCAAGGATGTTACTGATGACATCATTGAAACTATGCACCTTCTAAAAGCCTTTCCAAAGCCTCCAAGTAAGTACACTGATCCATTTGAAATTCTTGGGCCTACTAATACTATTCTTCCCCCTTTTATTGTACAGGCACCTAACTTGGAATTCAAGCAGTTACCCGAGCACTTATCTTATGCCTATATGGGAGAGAATAAGACACTTCCTATGCTAGCTGCTACCACTCTCAGTTTTCCGGAAAAATAAAGTTTGGTCCGGCTGAAGACGTTAAACTTAGCGCTCATGGGAGGCACCCCACAGCTTATCCTTTTATTTTTATTATTTTACGTATTTATTGTTATTTATTTATTTTTATTACTTCTTGTTTTCCCGTATTACGTTAGTTTTTCTTTTTTAGGGACAATGTGTGCATCCGTTCAAGTTTGAGGGTGTGCTACGAGCCATGTCAGCCATCAGTTCTCCATCTCCCAGGTCAGCTCCTTCCATGCTATTCACACATTGGGGACAATGTGCAATTTAAGTTTGGGGGTATGGGGACCCATTCACACACTCACTATGTCCCACATTTTTTTTGTTGTTTTGTTATTATTTTCATAGATAAATGCTTGTTCATTATGTCCAATAAACTTTTTATGATCTAAACAAAATGTTATGATTTGTCTTCATCAGTGAGCGTAACACTTTGAACATATAGGTCAATAAACAAGTTTTGAACCTAGATCACTGCCCTTTTGGCATTTAAGAATTCATAAGTTTAACTTGAACTATCACGAGCACATTAGCACATAGCTGTGTGGGGTATGACATGATATTTGGATTGGTATGTTTCTTTTTCTTGACTGTGAACTAGATGACTTATTAGATTGATATTTTGGCATATAAAAATAGAAAAGATTGATTCGTGCTCAAAAAGAAAAAAAATGCTCCTAATGATCAATAAAAACAAATCTTCCGCTAAGTAACTGGCCCTCTTGCCTCAGTAAGCATTGAGTGTCACGTCAAAAGGTGGAAAATCTTAAGTGATCATTAAAAAGGAATTTTTCGCTGAGTAACTGGCCCTCTTGCCTCAGTAAGCATTGAGTGTCACGTCAAAAGGTGGAAAATTCTAAATAGTAGCATAAAAATCAGTTAGTTTCGTAGCCTTGTTGACTCGAGCCAGTAAGTCCTTAGGGGTGTCTTTACACCTAATGCCCTAAAAACCATCTGGTTTGGGAGTCATTGGCCAAACACTCGTTACACGAGTCATCAAGAAAGCTTAAGGGAACTAACTTAGCAAAAATCTCGCAAATAAAAGTCTATGCCATATTTGTTGACTCTAATAGGAAGTTTGGTGAATCTTGAGTCATCGAAACACTACCCATTTGAATTTCTTGGAAACTCAATCTTTTATGTGCTAATCACCACACACCGAAGTCAAACTTGTGATATCTTAGAATACCTTGTAAATATGATTTACGTTCAAAACTCTTATTCATTGCAGATATATGTTTACACTTGTTAAGCTTGCTCATGAATGCGCATCATTGTTTTGTGTAAAATCTAGATTTTTTATAGACACTATGAACATTGGATTTATCTATATTTCTGTTTTAGTTTTTAATTTAGTATTGCTAAGGGACTAGCAATATGTAAGTTTGGGGGTGTGATAGACGCTTAAATATACATATTTAAGCCCCCTTATTTACACTTGTTAGATCCTTTATTATGTTAATTTGGTATCTTTTACTCCATTTGTGTGTTTTACATGTTTTTATAGGGTCTTGGAGAAAAAGAAGCAGTTTTGGCACTTTAAGGAAGAAATCTAGAAGCCCTGGAGCACTTTCTGGACAAAGTGCGATCGAGCGCACATGCAATGCGATCGAGCGCACATACAATCGTGCGCACACTTGTAGGATCGAGCGCAAGGACACATGCGATCGAGCGCAAATGTACAGGCGTGAATAGTAAACTGCAGAACCCTATTTTGGAAATAACCCTATTTTGGAAATAAAGGAGTTTTGTGTTTTAGGAAAGTTTAGAAACTCATGAGTCTATTAGGACTTCTCAAAGACCTATAAATACACTTGTAACTCACACACAAAAAGATAACCTTAGATAGAAAACACTTTTCTCTTTTGCTTTACCTTGGAGAAGGAGACCGTGGAGCAGAATTGACGCCTCTTCTCTCGGGTTTCTTCTTTCCTTTTTATTTTATTATGTGTAATTAAATTCTTAGTAGGGCTTGGTTGAAGCCCTAATTATGTTTACTCAATAAATTTAGTATTGGTGCCTTGCGATATTTATGTTGTGTTGCTTAAACTTGATTAATACCTGCTTTTATTTAAATTCCTCATATGTATATGTCTGATCAATATATGCATGTGGTATGGACTTGTTAGTTAGATCAATTTGGATGACCGAGTCCTGGGTCTAACATTAGTAACAAGGGATATCTTATCCGGATACCCGGGTTAATCAACATGGGAAACCGGGAGTAGATACCATGCCCTAGGTCTCATGTGGTTGTCGATTTCTATAGTACTTATGTTTTCTTAAGGAACAACTCAAGTAGATACCATGCTGAATCCCTTAAGGAAGAAAAGAGTTAGAGTAGATACCATGCCTAACTCGTTGCTTAGGGAAATCAATAGCTTAAGGAGTAGATACCATGCCCTTAGGTTGGCGACCAGTAGGTATACATGGCATGAATAAAGCATTGGCATACTATTATATTGTGGTAGCATAATTAGTGGTAGATATCAAGTCCCTACGCCTTTATCCTTAGTATTTTATCTTTATTATTTCTCAACGCTTTTATTATTTCTATCTTTTTATATTGCGAATATAATTCTAAATTGAACTTTACCAATCCCTGTGGAGATGATCTTGCATTCGCACACTATGCTACACTGTTGACCTTGTGCACTTGCAAGTAAAACAAAGTACGATTATTCACCTATTTATTTAGGTATATTTTCGCACAACAATTATGCTTTTCTATATATGAGTATTGTTGCCTTTGCAAATAGCCATGTTATGAAGCTTTAATTGATTAATGCCTTCCTCATATGTGTTTGTCTGATCAATGTATGCATATGATATTGATTAGTTAGTTAGATCAATTTGGATGACCAAGTCCTGGGTCTAATAACAAAAGAAGTCCACACCGGATTCTTGTGTTAATCAACATGGGAAACCGGGTGAATACAACATGCCCTAGGTCTTGTGTGGTTGTTGATTTTCACAGACCTTATGCTCTCTCAAGGAACAACTCAGTATACACCATGTTGAATCCCTTAAGAGAGAAAAGAGTTATAGTATACATCATACTTAACTCGTTGCTTAGGGAGATCAATAGCTTAAGGAGCTGGCCAAGCCATTAGGTTGACAACCATTAGGTATTCGTGGTAGGGCTAGAGCATTGGCACATTACTTATTGGGAAAGTATGATTAGTGGTGAATATCAAAGTCCTATGTTCTTATAATTATCAATCTAGACTCAATATTTATTTCTATCATTTTTACATTGTGAAATTGATTCTAAAACGAAATTTACCAATCCATGTGGAGATGATCTCGCATTTGCCCGCTATACTACTATGTTGACCTTATGCACTTGCAAGTAAAACTGTTCAATTATTTGCTTATTTATTTAGGTAGATTTTTGCACAACAACTGCTTCAAATCTTCAAAACCTTCGTGACATTGGACTGACCAAACCCATTTGTGATCTTTCTTCAAGAGTTCTATTAAATGGGCAGCTCTCCTAGAGTATCATTCAACAAAGCGTTGATAGTCGTTTGTTAGCCCAAGGAAAGACCGTAGCTCACTCACATTACTTGGAGTTTTCCACTCTGGAATTGCTTTTACTTTCCCCTTGTCCATCCGAATGTGACCCTGATCAATTATGTGACCCAGAAACTTGATACAAGTCTAAGCAAATGCACGTTTTTCTTCCTTCACAAAAAGTTGGTTCTCCCCGCAATTTCTCAAATATTTGTGGAGAGGAGAGCAATTTTCTATTGTTTGGTATGGAAGAAAATTGAGATGAAAAAATAGTGGGATAATTCGTGTTTTCTTCTCACATTAACAAATCAAAATCCTCATAAATTGGGATGATTGGTGAGGGGAAGTTAAAATTAAGCTAATTTTTCTTGTCTTTTTTTTTTCCCCTTTATTCTCACTTTTTCATCATCTTTATTAAACGTATGATGAAAAACATCATTTTTTTTTAATTTTTTCAGCATCTCTATTTTTTCCTTAACCTCATTTTTCTTCTGTATTGATAAGAGCAATAAAAATCCAATTAGAATTCAATGGATTAACAAGCCAGTCTAAACATTCAGCGAAATAAATTTAGTATAAATTACTTTTAGATTGAATTCTAGGATCCTTTAATATTTAAAATTTTACAATCTCAACTCTGAGTGAAATACCTTAGTAATTGTAGATATGCTTGTGTACTGTTCTTGTGTTAGTTTAATAAAAAAAGTGTGGGTGAGATACTTTAATTTACGTTGAACTGTAACCATGTCAGTCTATATTAACACGATACTAAAATCTGTTTTTCTAAGATGCGCTTAAAGCTCTCAAACTGGTCACATCACCTCCCATGGATGACTGCGATTGAGTACTATGCCATCACCAATCTCACCCTCAAAACTATTACAAAATTCAGATGCCATCGCCAATCTCATCCTCAAAAGTATTACAAAATTCATTCCTGATGCCTCCTTATTCCATTTGCAGTCTTAAACAACAAATTGAGGTAAACAACTTGAAGATGAAGTCTTTGATTTGAAAAAGAAACTGTGCATTTGTTTTAAATTCCAAAATACATCACCACAAAATCACTCAGTTCAAGATGAAGATGCTTGTTCTTCCTTTCCAATGCTTCAAAGCCAAAAATGGAACTTTAAATACAAAATTGATCTTTAATTAAACAAGTCATATACTCTATATCAAGGGCGAAACCCGAAGGTTTCATTGAAAAATCAGAAAAAAGAAAATTTAAGAGAGTATGAAACTTTCAATGAAATGTAGTGGATTCACTAAGAATTTTGAATTTTTACACCGGAGAAAAAATGATATGTAACATCACCCAAAAACGAGTTAGATAACCCTGGGCAAAACTATACTTTTCGCTTTCTAGTTTCTTTCTATAAAATGTTGAAGAAAAACGGTCCATCTATGATCCCTTGAACAGTAAAAATGTTGTAAGTAGTGTAATTAGATAGTAAAAGATATTTGCATACCCTTGTAGTGTTTCTGTTATATTTTGTTTGATGCTGAAAATGTGACATCTCACGAGTGTAATGATGAATCTGCACACACTAAAACACAAAGAAAGCTTAGAAATAGTCGGAGAGGTGTGTCTTCAAGAGACTCTTCCATATCTAAGTTAGTAATCTGAAAAAAAAAAAAAAAAAAAAAAAAGGGAAGAAAGTCATAGAGATATGAGATACATGTGAAGTGGTGAGAGTGTCTTTATGTAATATTTTGAAATAGGGTTCATTTAGGAAAGTAAATGTTCCTGTAGAACTATGATTTCTGTTGACAAGAGTTTAGGAGTGAAATTATCGTTTCATCTTTTTGCCACGTGTAACCACTTCATTGATTGCACTTTTGGGCCTGTGGGATTATCTTTTGCCCTCCAAGATGCTACGTGTAACTATTTTATTTGTTGAGGAAAAGTACCATGCGTTATGGTAATGCAGTATCAATTCGTAGTAATTAATTATCATTTTGCGATAAAGGTTATGATCCTTACAAATAATAAAAAAAAGACCCTAAAATTTGGCGAAGAAAAGATGATAAAATAAAAAATTAAGGTGTATATTTATCTAAGTCTTTTTTATATTTCAACAAGTTTTTCTCTCTTTGGTATATATAAATTTTGTTCCAATTATAGGTTTATTATTGAAAATAACTGCAACAGGTCGTTCAAACATGGTGAAAGTTGGTCTGCGACTGACCGGGCGAAGGTGCTTAGCATTCGTCTTGTAAGCAAAGTTAGTTGAGATTTATATGAGGTACTATAAGGGCTCGTTTGGTTTATAGATATAATTATAGTGTGATAGTATTAGGATTATAGTGGGATATAATTACAGGGATTAAAGTTATAATATCTTAATTCTATATTTGGCTCACAAGATTTTCAAATTTGGATTAAAATGGGGTAACAAATATAAATATCAAAATACTCTAATATTTGGACGAGACTAATTTTTTCTGAATATTTTTTCCTCTCTACCTCCCCCCCAAATCCTTCATATATAAAACAACAAATATCCCCAAATCTCCATAATCTTCCCCTTTCCTTTTATTCTTCTTTCTTCTTTCTTTTTTCTTCTCCTTCTTCCTTTTACGTTTCCTTTACTTCTTCTCCATAATCTTCTCCTTTCCTTTTCTTTTTCTTCTCCTTCCTTTTATGTTTCCTTTTCTTCTTCTTCTTCTTCTCCAGAATCTTCTCCTTTCCTTTTCTTCTTATTTCTTCTTTCTTCTTCTTCTTCTTCATAACTTTCTTTCTTTCTAATTCCGAACAACCCAAAAATGAAGAAAAAAATTAAAAACCCATCCCTTATTATTCTTCTTCTTACAAATCTAGACAAGCAAATATATATATAAAGAAATTTATTATTTTACCTTACCTTAATAAAAGAAATGCTATAAAAGTTCAACGATAATTTTAAGGATAGTTAAAAATTATCAAAGAGATATTCCCTCCATCAAAATCTTCACAATTTGGTAAACTTAAAAAATGAGGATTTGAAAAGAAATACAAGTATAAATGTTTACTGAAACATAGATATATCTTATTATATGATTATTGAAAATGAAACAAGTGGAGAGAGAGAGAGAGAGAGAGAGAGCCTGCTACAAGAATTCTATTTTATTTTTGGAAATTTCAGAGAGCCTGTGTGGGATCTTGTTAATTAAATTTCCTTGCACATTGCAAACCCATATAAATTGACATAAAAAAATTAATCAACCAAACTAATTAATCTACTGAATTAAGAGGTCTGAGGTAGTTTGGCAATCCATCCTTCTTGGTCGACATAAGAAATATCCACAAATTGGTTGAGAAGTATCCGCTCCTTGTCCACTACAATCTGCCTCAACATACGTAAAATTACCTCTGCGCAAATCAATTTAATTGGTAGCAAAGTCAAATAATAAATCTTATATTCAAATCTTAGTGATACTATCACTAAACCTCTCTATATTTTAGTAATTGTTTCGATGTCGCTTCTAAATTTTAAAATCGATTAAATATAACTCTGTATTTTAAAGAATCTTTATTTTCAATTGTCATTTCTATTTATATTTAAAACAATGTACATATGTTTACATAAGTGCCACATTCTTGGTACCTCTGTGCAAATCAATTTGATAGCAAAGTCAAATAATAAAACTATTTGTATATTAGTAATTGTTTCAATGTCTTTTCTAAGTTTTAAAATCGATCGAATATAACTCCATGTTTTAAAGAAAGTTTAATTTAATTATCCTTTTTAATTACATTTTTTTACTAAACTTAAAAAAAAAAATGTACACATGTTGCACACATGCGACATTCACTATATACTCATGTGATCCTCAAAGTCAACTAAGTGAGTGTTGAAATATGAAAAGACAAAACTACCCTCCCCTCTTTTTTTTATTTTTCTCACTCTAATTCAGTGTTCTACCAAGATTTAAGAGAAATGATAAAAGAAAAGAGAGAAAAACATTTTAATCTCTTCACATTTTAATGGTCTTATGTATTGATTGTGAGTGTTTCCCTCGTACAAACACATGGGGTATCATTTCAAATATGATCGAAAATGTAAATAAAATGGGTTATTGAAAACACTCTTAAACATATGGTCCTATTTCATCGATTTTAAAACCTAAGAAAGCATTAAAATAATGGTCAAAATGCAAGGGGTTTGATGATAATATTTCCAAATCTTGTTTTAAAAATTACTATTTATTAAAATAAAATTGCATATGCCCAACATCTTAATCCAAATTAAAATTAATTAACTTACTCTTGGTTGGGGAATCCCCAAGCATTCCAACCAGCAGGGACTACAACGTCTGAAAATACCGACTGGTAGAAAATAACTCTTGAATAAGGTCCCCAAGCTCTGCCAAGGTAAGCTTTACCAGACCCAGAAACTGAACAGTTTTTAAACACGAACCCACCTGGATCATCTGATGATTCCCTTTTCTGTGCTGTTATATAACCATGTGAGTGCTCAGGAGCATATGTTCCTATATTCAGGTTTATCGCACATTTCTACATGGGAAAAAAATTAGATTAATCAATTTTTTTAGAAATTTATGTAATAATTAATATAGAATTTTTTTAATTACTAATTAATTGCTTTGCACAAAGACAAACCTCATAGATAGATTGGGCATCGCCAAATATGAAATCTACTGCACCTTCAATGTAACATTCATGAAAGTAATGCCGCCCACTTTTATCATACAAGGTATCTTGCAACCCAAAAATGAACAATGATAAAAAGCAGATTTATCTCCATATATTATTGCAGCAACAGCTTGTATCAGATCGATCTTGTTAAGCTCAAGTCCTGGTCGCTGATATGTATTCTGTCAAAATAAAATAAAAAAAGTACATAATCAATCATATGAAATATCATTCATGCTAGAAATATATTCGATAAGGTATGCCATACGTGAGAGAAATAAATAATGTACAGATGCCAAATGTATATGTAAGGAGTGAGTCATAAAAATTAAGTTCTCCTTATGTTGATAGTATGAAGTTAGAACTGGAGTGAAATTAATAATGCTTTTTTAGTTTCAAGCCTCAATTTGGTATCACTAAATACAATGTTAAGGAAAAATGCAATTGTATCCCTCAAATTTGATAGTTACTATACCTTAATCTTGATCAAGTCTTAAAAAAACGTTGAATTCATCCTATTGTTAATTAATATCGATTACATAAGTATAACAAGCAATCCACATATTTCATAATTAACTATTTTAAATGTAACTGTTGCGTCGATTAAAACATAAATTTTGTTTTTTTAAATCTCAGATCAAACATAATGGGAGCATATAAATTAGATAAAATATACGCATGCAGGGTGCAGCAAGTATACATAGTATTACATGGTTACATACCGCAAAGGTGATGCCTTTAGCAACAATATTATCAGGGAATGAAGTGAAAGTTGCACTTATATCTGTCTTCTCATGGTCGCTCCATTCAATACTTGTTGACTTGCTACCAGCTCCCTCGAGATAAATGCATGACTTATCTTTAGGAATCGTAACTTTCTCCCTGAAACCCAAAAAAAATTCCTAAAATTACAATTATATATAATTGTATATATAGGTTTTGCAAATTAAAAAAGTTAAATAATGATGAATACTACTGATATTTTCCAGAGAAAATTTGGATGCGTATCCACTGAGAGTTATGAAATGGAATGGAATCAATGGCAGCTTTAATGGTTGTGAAGTTTCCATGTCCAGACTGATCAACAATTATCGTATACGCGACTTTATAGGGATCGGAATCATTTAATGTACAATCCGAGGCTATAGAGAGACGAGTACTGAAACAAAGCAATATGATCAAGATGAAAAAGAATGGAAGTGGATGGAGACAGTAGTACCCCATTTTCTAATGTAAGAAAATAGATACTAATGTCAGAAAATCTTATGTTTAGGGTTTTGAGTTTTTAGAACAACGTATGTACTGAATATACATTTTTATATGTAAAGTATAGAATCTGCGGTGGGTGAAGCAGATCAAGGAAAGAGATAATGATTTCCAATTGTGCTGATACCAACAGATTATTAACCATATATATAACAAATATTTCTCTTATATATTCTTTATTTCTATATATATATATCATTGGAATGAGAGCACTGTTATATTAGTTTAAATTTAAACATTAAGGGAAGAGAGAGAGAGAGAGGAGATGGAAGAACATATAAGAGAAATATTTCGTTCTCTTTCCTTCATTTTCTTTCTCTCTCTCTCTCTCTTCCCTTAAATTTAAACAAATATTTCTTTATTTCGTTCTCTTTCCTTCATTTTCTTTCTCTCTTTCCTCCATTTCTCTCACCCCGCAACCTCTCATCATTTTCTCTCTCATCCCCTCTCTCTCAACACCGCCCCTCTCACCGGAGAAGAACACCACCACCATGTCATTACTGGTAAGTCCCTCTCACACTCTTGTAGTTTAATTTCATTTATTTTTAGTTAATTTTTCTTTTTTTCGTATTTAGTTTATTTTCTATTTTCAGTTTTTTTTTTCCCAGTTTTAGTTTATTTATATTTGTGAGAAATTTATATTAAGTGCTAGTAGATAAAATTGTAATAATAAATGAAATCATAAGAAAAAATGGAGAAGAAAATAAATAATAAGAGTATTTACCTTAAAGAGCAAAAAAAAAAAGAAGAAATGGATAAATGGGGACGAAGTGAAATACAATGTCTGCAAAAGTAGAAAAAAAAATTGCACTACAATATTTGCTATATTAGTTTAAATTTAAACATTTATAGCAAATAAGATAATATATAAACTTAAACCAATATAGCAATGCATTCATTCCAATAATATATATACAAATAAAGAATATATAAGAGAAATATTTGCTATATGGTTAATAATCTCTTGGTATCAGCACAATTGGAAACCCTAACTCTTTTCTTTATCTATTTCTCCCACCGCAGATATTCTATATAATTTACATATAAAAATATATATTCAGTACATATGTTGTTCTAAAAACTCAAAACCTTAATCATCAGATTTTCTGACATTAGCATAGATTTAACCAGAGAAAGAAAATGGGGTATTACTGTCTCCATCCACTTTCATTCTTTTTCATCTTGATCATATTACTGTCTCGGATTGTACATTAAATGATTCCGATTAATATAAAGTCGCGTATGCTATAACTGTTGATCAGTCGGGCCATGAATTCAGTACAAGTATAAATGTTTACTGAAACATAGATATGTCTTATTATATGATTAATAACAATTAAACAAATGGAAAGAAAAATAAAGAGGAGAGAGAGAGATAGTCTGCTACAAGAATCCTATTTTTTTTTTTAATTTCAGAGAGCCTGTGTGGGATCTTGTTAATTAAGTTTCCTTGTACATTGCAAACCCATATAAATTGACATAAAAAATTAAGCAACCAAACTACTTAATCTACTGAATTAAGAGGTCTGAGGTAGTTTGGCTATCCATCCTTGTTGGTTGATATAGGAAATATCCACAAATTGGTTGAGCTCACTATCACTTAATTTCTTCATCCATGGCACGCGTTGAGAAGTGTCCGAACCTTGTCCACTACAATCTGCCTCCTCGTACGTAAAATTACCTCTGCGCAAATCGATTTGGTAGCAAAGTCAAATAATAAATCTCAGATTCAAATCTTAAGGATACTATCATTAAACCTCTCTGTATATTGGTAATTGTTTCAATATCTCTCATAAGTTTTAAAATCAATCAAACATAACTCTGTGTTTTAAAGAATTTTTATTTCCAATTGTCCTTCTTAATTATATTTTTTACTAAACTGTAAATAATGTACACATGTTTGCACACGTTCAACATTCACGATACACTCATGTAACCCTCAAGATCAACTAAGTGATTTTTGAAATGTAAAAAGACAAAAATATTCTCCTCTCTTTTCTTTTTCTCTCCTAATTCAGTATTCTACTCATAAAAAAAGGATAAAAGAAAAGAGAGAATGATATTTTTGTCTTTTCATATTTTAATGGTTTTATATACTGATTGTGAGTATTTCACGTATACAAACACGTGTATCATTTTAAATATGATCTATGTGATCAAAATGGGTTATTGAGAACTCTCTTAAAACAGATGTCTTATTTCATCGATTTTAAAACCTAAAGAAACATTACAATAGTGGTCAAAATGCAAGAGAATTTGATAGTAATACTTTCAAAACTTGTTTTAAAAATTATTATTTATTCAAATAAAATTGTATATGTTCAACATCTAATGATTCTCTTTTCTGTGCTGCTATATAACCATGTGACAGGTCAGGAGCAAAACTTCCTATATTCAGGTTTATCGCACAATTCTACACGGGAAAAAAATTAAATTAAACCATTTTTTTGAAATTTATTCAATAATTAATATATAAATTGTTAATAATTACTAATTAATTCCTTTGCACAAAAACAAACCTCATATATAGACTGGGCATCGCCAAATATGAAAATCTACTGCACCTTCAATGTAACATTCATGAAAGTAATGCCGCCCTCTTACATCCCACAAGGTATCTTGTATCCCAAAAAATGCACAATAATAAAAAGCAAATTTATCTCCATATATTCTTGCCGCCACAGCTTCTGTCAGTTTAATCTTGTTAAGCTCCATTACTGACAGCTGATATGTATGCTGTCAAAATAACAAAGCACATAATTAAGCATATGAAATATCATTCATGCTAGTAAAAAATAAGTGTATGAAAATAAAATTGTAGTGAAATTAATCATATTTTTTTTAACATTGAAAAAATATATGTTTTCCTCGTATTTCAATTTCAAGTCTCAATTCCATGTTATCAAATACAACGTTAAGGGAAATACAATTGCATCTCTCATATTTGATAATAATTTCAGCTTAATATCGATCAGGTCTTAAAAAACAATGAATTCATCCCACTGTTAAATTTTTTAACAAAATAAAAAACAAAAAATGCTCTTAACTTCAACTAATATCTATTACACACATGTATAACAAACAACTTGCATATTATGTAGAAAAAAAGTTAATTTATGCTCTTATAGTTAGTTATTTTAGATGTAATTGTTACGTCAAGTAAAACTTAAGGAAAAATATCATTTTTTTTTCAAAAATTTGATACTAAATTTTAGTCCAGTACTATCAAACCTAAAAGATGTAATTGTATTTTACACATTACTTTATTAATAAATAAATAAATACATTAAAAATATATAATTATAAGTTCAAGAGTATAAAGGTAGAGATAATATGATAGGAAAAACTTGCATTTCATTATGTTTTATATCAGTATTTATACTAAGTCTTGTAAAGTAGATAAGATAAGAAAGAATCAAAAAAATTGTTTTTGAATCCCTAATTTACATGAGTGATATATGAAGATATCATTAACTGAGAATACAATCTATTAATTAGGAGTAATTGTAACAATATTTTAAACTCTTATTTCAACTTATATCACCAACAACATTTAAACTTTTATTTGACCTGATATCACCAACAAAAAGCACATAAATTAGATAAAATATATGTGTGCAAGGTGCAACATGTATATTAAAAACTTCAATTCCATTTATAAGAAACTTTATCATCATCGTACCAATCACGACTGATGCTAATACTTTTGTATTCTTTCGTATACATAGTATTACGTGGTTACATACCGTAAAGGTGATGCCTTTAGCAACAATTTTATCAGGGAATGAAGTGAAAGCAGCACTTTGATCTGTCTTCTCATGGCCGCCCCATTCAATACTCGTCGACTTACAACGAGCTCCTTCGAGATAAATGCATGACTTATCTTTAGGAATCATAACTTTCTCCCTGAAACCCATAAAAAAATTCAAAAAATTATGATTATATATTATTGTATATAAGTATGTTTTTATTTAACTATAATATATAGGTTTTGCATATTAAAAAGGGTAAATATTAATTAATATTACTGATATTTTCCAGAGAAAGTTTGGATACGTATCCACTGAGAGTTTTGAAATGGAATGGAATTAATGGCAGCTTGAATAGTTGTGAAGTTTTTGTGGCCCGACTGATCAACCGTTATCGTATACGCCACTTTATATGGATCAGAATCATTTCATGTACAACCTGAGGTTGTAGAGAGACGAGTACTGAAACAAAGCAATATGATCAAGATGAAAAAGAATGAAAGTGTATGGAGACAGTAGTACCCCATTTTCTTTCCCCGGTTAAATCGATGCTAATGTCAGAAAATCTGATGTTTAAGGTTTTGAGTTTTTAGAACAACATATATACTGAATATATAGAATATGTGATGATAATATTGGAGAAGCAGCATATCAAGAAAAGAATTAGGCTTCGAATTGTGCTGATACCAAGAGATTATTAACCATATATATAACTGAGTTACTAATTATACCAAGAGATTAATTAGTAGGTTTTTAGACATCGATCCGTGGATGGTCATGGCAGTGGAATGCATGCATCGATCCACAGGTCTATTAAGGAAGGTGACACAAGGCAAGAATAAAATTCAAATTCAACAAGAAATTTGGAATCAATCTGTAGCAACCATCACTCCGAGAATCATGCTTTGTAACTGATGCATTTGTTGTATTTTAGTAAGTAAAATCAGTAACTGATTTAAATGTTATTTCCTTAGCTGTACAATTCCTTAGATAGATTTGTAAGGTCTGTATAAAAATCATCCAAAGGATCAATACAAAAGTGTGTTGAAATTTCCATTGTGAGCTCTATAAAGATTTACTTTTCTATATGGTATCAGAGCAACAAATCTCCAATGAGAATTTGATCCTCATGTCTTCCGTAAATCAGCCAACCTCTCCCTCAGAACTCCCTCTTATTGTTTCTAACATCACAGCTCAGATCAATGAGAAACTCACACCCTCTTCTTTTCCCCAGCGGCGAGCTCAATTTGAGGCTCTCTTAATTGGCTATGATTTAATGGATTATGTCAATGGCGAATCGCATTGCCCCCCCCCCCCCTCATATGGAACCCCACCGTTTATAGCCAAGAAACACCACTAGGTTAGACAAGATAAGCTAATTCTTAGCGTTATCCTTGCATCTACTTCCCCAACAATCACGCCCCTTATTGCCACAGCCAAAACCTCCTATGAAACCTGGAAAAAATTATCGATTATGTACGCAAGTAAATCGCGTACAAGAGCAATGCAACTCAAGGAAGAACTGACCTTGATTTAGTGTGGAAATTGCCCAATTCCAGAGTATCTTCACATGGTTAAAAGCCTGGCTGATAAGATAGCCCTCATCGATCACCCAATCTCCGACGACGACATCACTCTCTATGTCCTCAATGGGTTAGGGCCCCAATTTCGTGAGATTTTTGTGTTTGGCTATGTGTGGAGCCTGGTGGTTTTTTTTTTTTTTTTGTCCAATCTAGTCTTTTCAGCACTGTTTGGTATCTGTTTTATTTGAACCCGAAAATATAAGGGTTTCATCTTATTCGTTTGTGTAAGTGTGTGAGCCATTTTTTTGGGAATACTGTGAGGGGTGTTTAGGAGTGAGACCTCCTTGTATTGTTCTTCAAGACATAGTGAAATCGCTGCAACTTCATGGACGTAACTTAAGTTTTGGTGAACCAAGTAAATCTGTGTGTTGTGTGTTTGTCTTTGATTTCTTTCTATTTCCTTCTCTATATTCGCATCTCAAGATCCGTATGGATATGGTAGTTTAACCCTAACAACTGGTATCAGAGCTATCGGTTTTTGAGTGGGAGCGATGGCCAGAGAAGAAGGAAATGCGAAGAGAATCGAGAAATTCGTTGGCATAGATTTTGGGTATTGGAGGATGCAAATCGAGGATTATCTCTATGGGAAGAAATTACATTTGCCTCTGTTAGGGGCAAAGCCAGATAGTATGAGAGAAGACGAATGAAATCTTCTTGATAGACAGGTGCTGGGAGTTATTCAATTAACTCTATCAAGATCAGTTGCGCACAATGTTATGAAGGAGAAGACCACCAAGGATATGATAGCGGCTTTGTCCAGTATGTATGAAAAACCGTCGGCTAACAGCAAAGTGCATCTGATGAAAAAGTTGTTCAATTTGAAGATGGCGGAAAGTACCCTTGTTGCGCAGCATCTGAATGAGTTCAATACAATTGTTAATCAATTGTCCTCTGTTGAGATTGATTTTTATTATGAGATTCATGCTTTAATTGTTTTGACTTCTTTGCCAAACAGTTGGGAAACCATAAGAATGGTGGTGAGTAATTTTACAGGGGAGAATAAACTCAAATATGAAGATATTCGGGATTTGATTTTAAACGAGGAGGTTCGCAGGAGAGATGCTGGTGAAGCCTCGGGTTCTAGTTTCGCTTTAAATCTTGAGACAAGAGGTAGAGCACAGGATGAAAATTCTAATCGGAGTAGATCAAAATCTAGAAGAAGAGGTAGGATTAAATCCAGATCTCGACGACAATTAGAATGCCGGAATTGTGGCAAGACTGGCCACTTTAAGAAAAATTGTAAATAACCGCAGAAGAAAAGGAATGAGAACGATGCTGCAAATGCTGTGACAGAAGAACAGGATGCCCTATTACTTTCTATTGACAGTCCCATTGACTCTTGGGTTTTAGACTCAGGAGCTTTTTTCCATACCACTGCACACCGAGAAATCATGGAGCACTATGTGACAGCTGATTTTGGGAAGGTATATTTGGCTTATGGAGAAGCCTTGGATATTGTGGGTATGGGAAACGTTCGCATTAAATTTCTGAATGGGTCTGTGTGGTTGATACAGAAAGTGCGACATGTTCCAAAATTGATAAGGAACTTTATCTCTGTAGAACAGCTTGATGCCGAAGGTCACACGGTGATATTTGGGGCTAGTACTTGGAAGATTACAAAGGGAGCCATAGTAGTGGCTCGTGGAACAAAAACGGGTACTGTGTACATGACCTCAAGTGTGAGAGATACTATTGCAGTGGTTGATGCAAAAGTTGATACAAACCTATGGCACCGCAGGCTTGGTCACATGAGCGAAAATGGATGAAAGTGATGCTGTCTAAAGGGAAAC
The DNA here is from genome assembly GCA_023935145.1 of Bretschneidera sinensis. Classification (NCBI taxonomy): domain Eukaryota; kingdom Viridiplantae; phylum Streptophyta; class Magnoliopsida; order Brassicales; family Akaniaceae; genus Bretschneidera; species Bretschneidera sinensis. Next base: position 37,812,712 of record CM043697.1, on the reverse strand, counting down.
TGCCAGAGTTGAAATCCCTCGACTTTGATTTGTTTGAGAGCTGCATTCTTGGGAAACAGAGAAAAGGTCAGTTTCTTGAAAGGAGGCAGAACTCCAAAGTCTGAAAAATTGGAGTTGGTACACACATATTTGTGGGGAGCTTCCTTGGTTGCATCTCTTGGAGGTTCACGGTATTATATCACAATTATTGATGACTCAAGCAGAAAGGTATGAGTTTATTTTCTAAAAATAAATCTGAGGTATTTAAGACCTTTAAGAAATGAAAGGCCATAGTTAAGACTGAAACAGGTTTGAAGGTAAAATGTTTGAGGTCTGATAATGTTGGAGAGTACATAGATGGGGGGTTTAGAGAATTTTGTGCTGCTAATAGGATTAGGATGGAGAAGCCTATTCCCGGGACACCACAGCAGAATGGCGTGGCTGAGTGCATAAACAGGACCCTCAATGAGCGTGCTAGAAGTATAAGGTTGCATGCTGGGTTGTCAGAAACTTTTTGGGCCGATATAGTTAGCACAGCAGCTCACTTGATAAATCGAGGACCGTTAGTTCCTTTGGATTGCAGGATACCTGAAGAGGTATGGAGTGGAAAGGAGGTAAACCTTTCTTACTTAAAAGTTTTGGATGTTTATCTTATGTTCATATTGACTCTGATGCTCGTAGTAAACTAGATGCTAAATCCATAAAAATGTTTCTTTATTGGCTATGGTGATGAAGTTTTTGATTATCAGTTTTGGGATAATCAAAATCAAAAAATCATCAGGAGTATAAATGTGATTTTCAATGAACAGGTTATGTACAAAGACAGGTTAAGTGCAGAATCTGTTGTTACAGGGCCAGAACCAAAGAAGTCTGAGTTTGTTGACTTTGATGAATTTTCTGAGAGCACAGTGCAGAGTATAAGTCAGGAAAATGATGAGAATACATACCCAAAGGTAGAACAGTGTACGCCCATAAGTGTTGTCTGAAGGTCTTTTAGGAACATTAGACCTCCACAACGGTTCTTACCATCCTTGTTCTATATTTTGTTGCCTGACAGTGGTGAGCCAAACTGTTATGATGAAGCTTTACAGGTTAAAAATTTTAGCAAGTGGGAGTTGGCCATGAAGGATGAGATGCACTCACTGATGACGAATCAAACATGGGAACTAATTGAATTGCTAGAAGGGAAGAAAGCTTTACATAACAAATAGGTGTATAGAGTAAAAGAAGAGCATGAGGGTAGCAAGCGCTGCAAGGCCAGATTGGTTGTGAAAGGGGTTCAGAAAGAGGGTGTTGATTACATAGATATTTTCTCTCCAGTTGTGAAGCTAACAACAATCAGGCTGGTACTAGGAATTGTGGCTGCAGAGAACCTACATCTTGAGCAGTTAGATGTGAAGACAGCATTCCTTCATGGTGATTTGGAGGAGGATATTTATATGCATTGGCCACAAGGATTTGCAGTGCGGGGAAAGGAAAATCAGGTTTGCAAATTGAGAAAGAGTTTGTATGGGTTGAAACAAGCTTCACGACAATGGTACAAGAAGTTTGACAGCTTCATGTGTAGTACCGAGTTCACAAGGTGGCAGGCAGACTATTGTTGCTATGTTAAGAGTTTTGATGACTCTTATATCCTATTATTGTTATATGTGGATGATATGCTCATTGCAGGGTCTAACATTGAGGAGATTAATAATCTCAAGAGGCATTTTTCGAAACAATTTGCAATGAAAAATTTGGATGCTGCAAAACAAATCCTTGGTATAAGAATCATCAAAGATAGAATCAGTGGGACTTTGAAACTTTCACAGATAGAGTATGTGAAGAAGGTTCTCAGTCGATTTAGCATGGATTCTGCTAAACCAGTGAGCACACCTTTGGCTAGTCAGTTTAGACTATCTAAGGATCAGTTACCAAAGAAAGAGTAGTGAGTAGGTACATGAGTAATCTGGGAAAACAACATTAGGAGGCAGTCAAATGGATCCTAAGGTATTTGAAAGGCACTTCAGATACATCTCTGTGCTTTACAATGGCAGGTTTAAAGCTGCAGGGTTTTGTGAATATGGATTTAGCTGGTGATGTTGATAGCAGGAAGAGTACTACAGGGACTGTGTATACTCTGGGTGGTACAGCTGTAAGTTGGGCTTCTAAGTTGCAGAAAATCGTTGCTCTCTCTACTACAGAAGCTTAGTATATAGCCATAACTGAAGCTGGGAAGGAGATGGTTTGGTTACAGGGTCTCTTGGATGAGCTGGGTAAGAAGAATGAGAGGGGTACTTTACACAGTGATAGTCAGAGTGCTATTTTTCTTGCTAAGAATCTGGCGTTTCATTCTAGGACGAAGCATATACTGTTGAGATATCACTTTATTCGCTCTTTTCTCGACAGTGAATAGTTGATACTGGAGAAGATTCGTGGAACTGAGAATCCAGCAGATATGTTGACTAAGGGTGTCACTTTTGAGAAATTGAAGCTGTGCTCAGCTTCAATTGGTCTTCAAGCTTGAGGGCAGGTGAATGAGTTGCGATGATGGTTGCTTTTTTTGAAGGTATGTGGTGCTTGGTGTTGGTGATTGGACCAGTCTCCAAGTGGGAGATTGTTAGGCTATGTGTGGAGCCTGGTGGTTTTTTTTTTTTTTTTTTTTTGGTCCAATCTGGTCTTTTCAACACTGTTTGGTATCTGTTTTATTTTAACCCAAAAATATAAGGGTTTCATCTTATTCTTTTGTGTAAGCGTGTGAGCCCTTTTTTTGGGAATACTATGAGGGGTGTCTAGGGGTGAGACCTCTTTGTATTGTTCTTCAAGACATAATGAAATCGCTGCAACTCCATGGACGTAACCCGAGTTTAGGTGAACCACATAAATCTGTGTGCTGTGTGTTTGTCTTTAATTTTTTTTCTATTTTCCTCTCTATATTCGTATCTCAAGATCACCCTAACATGATGCACCTATTCGGGCTAGAGAAAAATATCTTGCCTTTGAAGAGCTCTATGATCTACTTGTTGGGTATGAGAGTTACTTGCGAAGGATGGAGGCTGCTACCCAGTAGCTCGTGGCTACTGCGAATTTCACAAGCCATTGTTCTGGCTTCTCAACAACCGAAAGGAAATAACAGGGGTCAAGAGTCTTCACATCAACAAGGCCAGAATTGTTCCTCCAATGGCCCACCTCGTCATCAACGGCGTACCAATAACTCGGGCAGCTCCAATTCAAACCAAAAACGATACCAGCCCAAATTCTAGTACTGCGATCAAGTGAGCCACATAGCTAAGGCCTGCCCCCAGTTACATCCTTCCGAAATGATTATTAATTGTGCAGGAACATCTTATGGTCACGAACATAAATGGTTAATTGACTCTGCAGCTTCTCACAATATCACGGGTGATATATAAAATTTATCAATTCACTCCGAGTATAATGGCACTGATGAAGTCATTCTTGGTGATGGTACAAGTTTGGCAGTTACACATATTGGTTCTTTCGCCCTACCCAAACCTAAAAAAATCTTTCATTTACATGATACATTATGTGTTCCAAATATTCACAAGAATCTCATTTTTGTTCATCACTTCACCAAACAAAATGATGTTTTTCTTGAATTTCACCCACTCTATTTTCTTATGAAAGAATGATCCACGGGGGCGATACTATAAGAGGAGCATGTGAGAATGGTGTCTACATGTTTCCGAACTCAATGGTGGCTTCTTCCACTCCCAAAATGGTTGTTTATGTGTATGAACGGACTTCAATTGACGGGTGGCACAAGTGTCTTGGACACCCTTCGAGTAAAGTTGTCCAAAATCTTGTCAATCATTTTTCCCTTCCTCTTACCACAAATAAGTTACCATCTTCATGTACTTCTTGTTCAATAAATAAAGCACATCAACAACCATTTGGCTTTATAAGCTTTCAAAGTCATTCTCCGCTTGAGATTATATACACTGATGTTTGGGGCCCTGCTCACATTACCGGGTCCAATGGCGCACGATATTATCTCATTTTTGTGGATCATTATACCAAATACATGTGGTTTTACCCAATGTCTACAAAATCTCTTGTTTCTAGCATTTTTCCCCAATTTAAAACAGTTGTTGAAACAAGGTTTAAATCCAACATCAAAAGTTTGTACTCGGACAATGGTTGAGAATTTCTAAGTTTAAAAAAATATTTGTCCGATCATGGTATAAGCCACTACACCACCGCCCTCTATACCTCCAACAAAATGGCGTTTCTGAAAGACATCATCGTCATCTTGTAGAGACGGGTCTTACTTTGCTTCATAATACTTCATTACCTCTCTCTTATTGGCCTCATGCATTTCAAATCGCCACTTATCTCACAAATCGACAACCAACTCCCCTTCTCCAAAACAAGTCTCCATTTAAGGTTCTTTTTGGTCAACGACCAGATTATCTCAAACTGCGAAAATTTGGATGTCTATGCTACCCTCTCACAAGGCCATACAATACCCATAAATTACAACCAAAATCAATTCCATGTAATTTCATTGGGTATTCACAAACACAGAATGCTTATAAATGTTATGGATCCATTAACAGATCGGATATATGTTTCCAGGCATGTGACATTCGATGAACTGCAGAGCCCAATTTCTCCAAACCTCACGCACAGCCCAAGCTCTAGAGAAAGCCCATCTGTCGATCCCCATTTCCTTCTTACACAAAACCTGTGCCCTAATGTTCTCTCCTCTGCTCCTTCAATTCCTACACCTTCACAAAGTCCCGATCGCTCATCACAGCCACCCCTGAGCTCAGAACATGCTGCCATCATCTCTGCGCCACCTCCAGATATATCCCCCTCTATCTCTACTCTTTTTCCTTGTGAATCACGTGAAAACCAAAGTGATATGAATTTAAATTCAAACTTGAATACTAGTTTAAATGTTACTGCACCGCATGCTTCATCATCACATCTACTTCTATCAATGATTCACAATATCCTGCACTAAATGAAACCTCCTCAATCTGAACCCTTTCCATGACTACTAGATCCATGAACAACATTTTCAAACCCAAGAAATTGCACACTGTCTCTAAGCACTCTCTTCCGTTACCTCTAGAACCAACATGTGTGAGTCAAGTCGTATCTCACCTTGAATGGTGTGCAGCCATGTCTAGTGAATTAACTGCTCTCATGTGGCATGGTACTTGGGATTTAATTCCCCCACCCAACAATTGTAATCCAGTGGGTGTTTAGAGTTAAACGGAAAGTTGATGGCTCAGTTGATAAATTCAAAGCCCAACTTGTTGCAAAGGGCTATAATCAGCGTCCTGGGGTTGATTGTAAAGAAACTTTTATCCCGGTGGTCAAACCAGCCACAATAAGGACAGTGTTGAGCATTGCTGTCATGAATGGGTGGCCTCTGAGACAAATGGACGTAAACAATGCTTTTTTACATGGAAATTTGACTGAAATTGTTTACATGATGCAACCTTTGAGTTTTAGAGATTTGTCTAGACCTGATTATGTGTGCAGGCTAAGGAAAGCAATTTATGGTCTCAAACAAGCCCCAAGGGCATGGTACTCAACTTTAAAAAATACTTTCATAGAAATCGGGTTCCACAACTCTAAAGTTGATTCCTCCCTATTTGTTTATCATCGTGATTCAGTTATATGCTACTTTTTTGTTTATGTTGATGATTTGGTCATTACAGGTAATGACACAAAGTTTGTAGCTTATGTTGTTAACAAACTTGGTGATCAATTTTCCTCGAAATATATGGGTTCCCTTCACTACTTCCTAGGTGTGGAAGTCATCCCAACTACTGCAGGTTTATTTCTCTCACAACATGAGTATGTTCGTGGCATCTTGGAGAATACAAACATAGCTGGTGCAAAGGAAGTTTCTACACCATTGTCAACTACTCAATCTCTTCACTTGGTGGATGGGACGGTTGTAGTGGACAGCACAGAGTATAGGCGCGTCATTGGCAGCCTACAATATCTTTCGTTAACCCGTCCCGACATTTCCTTCGCCATCAATAAACTTTCTCAATTTATGCATAAACCAACGGTCACCTATTTTTCAAGACATAGTGGACAGCTACTAAGAGGCTTCTTCGGTATCTTAAGAAGACAATTTTTCACGACATTCACATCAAGAAAGCTACAGCACCATGCTTAACAACCTACAGTGATGCCGACTAGGCTGGAAACATTGATGATAGAACCTCTACATCGGTTTACATTATATTTCTGGGCTGCAATCCCATCTCATGGAGTTCAAAAAAACAACAAGCTGTTGCTCGGTCCACTACAGAAGCAGAATATCGAGCCCTCGCAAATAATGGTGCATCAGAAACAATGTGGTTACTTGCACTCCTTCAAGAACTTGGATTTCCATTAAAGGTGCCACCATCTCTTCTATGTGATAATCTTGGAGCGACTTATCTTAGCTTTAATCCGGTCCAACACTCAAGAATGAAACATATTCAAATTGATCTTCATTTTGTGCGTGATCAAGTTCAAAAAGGTACACTTAAAGTGAGTCATGTCCACACTCAAGATCAATTGGCAGATTTACTAACCAAACCATTGTCCTGGGAACGCATAGAGTATTTACGAGCCAAAATTGGCCTTGCCGATGGAAGCCCAATTTTGCGGGGGTGTATTAAGGAAAGTGACACAAGGCAAGAATAAAATTCAAATTCAATAAGAAATCTAGAAGCAATCTGCAGCAACTATCAAGCCGAGTATCATGTTGTGACACAAGGAAAGAATAAAATTCAAATTCAACAAGAAATCTGGAAGCAATCTGCAGCAACCATCAAGCCGAGAATCATGCTTTGTAACTTATGCATTTGTTGTATTTTAGTAAGTAAAATCAGTAACTGATTTAAATATTATTTCCTTAGCTGTACAATTCCTTAAATAGATTTGTAAGGTCTGTATAAAAATCATCCGAAGGATCAATACAAAAGTGTATTGAAATTTCCATTGTGAGCTCCAGAAAGATTTATTTTTCTATAAGGTCCACAACCAAAGATTTTATAGGCTGTTGTAATTAAACTCTCAAATAAAATAAACTAACTAATAGCTTCTATTAAAAAATATAAAAACTAAAGAGATCCCGTTATAGATATAGACTATCAAATCCGACTTAGTTTTTTTAAAGACAAAAAAGTTATTATTAATGATATTTATACTGATGAAAATACAGAAGGTCAAACTCAAACGCTAAACCCACAAAGCCAGCGCACCAACACCAACAAATGAGACAACAAAACAAAACTACACCACACAGCTGATAAAACAAGCCCGAACAAAAAACATGGATAAAACACCAACAAGTAAAAGTCATGATATATTACTCATCATCCTTTCAAATTCTTCTTCATCTCTCTTTTCCATTTTGTAGAGTTCTTCTATCATCTCTTTTTCACTTCCTTCACACTATATACCCAACATCTTTCCCAAATCCCAAGTCTTCTTCCTCTTCAAATCCGATTTAGTTTGTAATTCTAACAAAATATGTCTTTTTTGGTTAGCAATAGAAATGTGTCTTAAAGAGAAAAGGTGTATCTCATGCTTGGTACATATACATCATTAAGAAAGATGGGATGATTTACTAATGAAGGTATTGTTTGGCTTAGCTACAATTTTTGTTTACGGATATCAAAATTGTTTTTGAAACATTTTCTGATAAGATAGTTGTTGTACAAAAAGTATTTTTTGTTTAGTAAAATGGTTGAAAAACTAGTTGTTCAGACTCAAATTTAGTTTTTAAAAACTTATTTTCAGTTTTTAATTTTTTTCAAAAACCCTATTCTTAATAATGTTTGACCTAATTCCTGTTAATAGTGAATAAAAACAATTTCATAAACTCTCCTTAAATACCTTAGTTCAAAATGGTTGAGGTGTTAAAAAAATAGAAAACCGAATCAAATAAGTTCAAACCAAGTAATCAATTCGAATCGAACCAAAAAATCAATTATATATAAGTTATATTTTAAATATATGTACCTTTATATAGCATATGGTTCGGTTAGCAATATTGGTTTTAGATTAAAAATATTAATTAACAGAACTTTGGTTTATTGTTTGATTACAAATAATTTGAATTTGGTAGTTTATCGAACCAAAACTTCAGTTCAATTTGCTTTTAGTATATGATCAGTTAATACATATAATTCTATAGTATACGTATTTAATAAACACATAAACTTTTATGAGGTATTTGGATCTTGTCCATTTGAGAATTGAAATTCAGGTCAATAGTTCATGGTGAGATTGAATTTCACCATGACAAACTTGAATTTGAATATTCATCATTTAATAATGTATCATTTAATTTCAATATGAATTTGATTCCATTTTAGTTTTCAAATGGAGAAGATTCAAATTTTTTTATCAATCGCTATAATTGTGAGTAAAGGGTTTAAGGTTAGAACTTCACATTTAAAAAGAAAATGTGACTTAATAAATGGGATATGCCCGGACTACATTTTGTCAATATTATCCATTTGAAGGTAATATACTCTAGTAATGTAAGATATTAACAAGAATTTCAATTAATTGAACGAATTAAATGTGGTAATATTTCAGATTGTCGAAAGAAAAATACTGAGTTAGACCTTTTTTTAACACATGAATTATGTACTAAATCAATCATGTTTTATCATTTTGAAATCCCCTAACATATTTAATTGCTCAAAAAAAATCCCTTAACATACTTGAATCACATCTATATTTATTTTCTAAATCAAATAATTTTTTTTTTTCATTTTGTAGACCATTCCATTCACTTGAACCTAAGTAAAAGGTCTGGACATTGGGCAATTGAACCCTCAAGGCCCTGCTCCCACAAAAATACTTTTTTTTAATCATGTCTCTAATACCTATTTTCTTTCAACTCCCAGGAAATCATGTTTAGAAACATAATTAACCGGGGATTTTGCTGTAATCTAGGATGGATCAGGAATTACTGCCTTATTGGGCTTTAATTCTACTTTTTCTAATTATATTTATGTTTTTTTTTATCATTAATGATATATACTTCTGCATTAGGTAGGGGACTAATTAAATTCATGATTGTCCAGCTATTTTTAAATTAATCTACATTTAATTGAACCAGGTTTTTTGGTCTAGTAATTACTTTTGGATTCTCTATCCAAAATACTTTGGTTTGATCCGTCCCTAACAAGAAATATATATATATATATATATATATATAAAAGCTACACCAGGCTGTCACAAAGTCACTGCAAGCATTGTAACCAACTTCTTGCCGCTAATGAGGACAAATATCATATCACAGAAAGTTTAGTTATGATAAATTTTATTATTAGAATATATAATGTTGACAAATGTCCTCAGCCAGAAGTCAAAAGCAAATACAGATCCATAATTTATGTCTCTTTATAGTTTATATAGCTTACACTAAAGGTGTTCTTAACAAATAACAAGAACTAACTAACATTCAAAGCAAAACCAAGCAAATTGACGCGTAACAACCCACACAAACCCTAAGCCTAGCCTCCTGCACTTACCAGGACATAAAGCCTAAAACCATACGCGAGAGAGACTTTAATCCACCGAAAGTTTGCAATTTTAACAACCGATCCATCTTTGCGTGCTTTCGTTGCCATAGTTAAATATGCTTGATATAAGCAAGCCAATCAGCCATATCTTAGAGACTATTGTTTGGAACTAAAACTGATCATTATTGTGCCAAGATTCTCTAGCAAGAATTATCAACTTTCTGGTAACATTTATTCGAGAGAGAACACTTATTGAATCTGATTCAGTATTATCTGTGTTAGAATATTTATGTTTAATTCTCTGTTTAGAGATTTTGATGTAGCAAAACTATGTTTATTTAAATGTGCAAGATATTTGTTATAAGATTGCAGAATCAGGTACTTATTGTTAGATCGTAGACTTGAAAATTTATTGTCAGATTGCATAGATTGCCGAATCAGAGAGAAGATTGTGAAATTCGAGAAGACTGTAGAATCCGAGAAGATTACAGAACCAAAGAGAAGATTGTAGAATCAACGAGAAGATTGCGAAATCCGAGAAAATTATGGAATATGAGAATATTGCATAATCAAAGAGAATATTGCGAAAATCGATGAATGAAACCGCAAAGGCGTAGGTGCCTGACATGGAGCTAGGTGTCTGGGTAGGTGTCTGATGGGAAAATGGCCAGAAGACAAGTTCCTACTGAAGAAAGGTTCGAAGGAGCATGCAAGCCAAGGCTAGGTGCCTTCCTAGGCATCTTACTTGGTAAATGTCCTTACAATCAGAAGATCGAAGACCAAAGCCTCAAAGAGCCCCAGTCTAAATAGAGGCTAAAGATGCTTGGTTAGACATCTGGGTAGACATTTGAAGAAATATATTGGAAGTCAGATAGATCCATATTTAAATAGAATCACCGTCACAAGTTCAGAGAATTTTTCAAAATCACAGAGGAGCAAATTTCGAAGTTTTCTTACTTAAAGACAGGGGTGAAAGCTATAAATAGTGGAAGCTGGCATGAATGAAGTCAACTATCAATCTCATGCATCAATCTACAAGCTTAAGAATCAGTTTTGTTTACTACTTAGTGTTAAGTCTATGAGATTGTGAGCTGTGAGAGTATGACTCTCTATAAGGTTTGCTTTGTACCCGTTAAACTTAAGTAATGTGTCAGGTTTGTTTGTTACCCATTAAACGCAAGCACTTGTAAGATTGATCAACTAGTAAAATTAAGTAGACCAGAAAGGCTTATTGAAGAAGTTGAGTAAGCACAATCATATTGTCGAACCATTGAAAAATTCTGTATCTAATTATCTTTTTCCTTGACTCTTTACTTTAGCTAGTTTCTCAATTCCAGTTTTAATAGTGTGTCTAATTTTAATTTGATTTTATTATGCTAATAACCTTGAATTATTTTGTAGAACCAATTCATCTCCTCTTGGTTTTCCTAACTATCTGCTTGTTTCACTTCTATCACTACTACTTCAATCTCAAGATCATTTTCAATTTCGCCAATAAAATTTGCTAGCATTCCGCCATCTTCTTGCATCTCTTATTCTTGCTCCATCTCTTGAAGATGTGTCAATTCGTTGATCTTCTTCTTCGTCTTTTTTTTTTTTCCTTCTCCTCATCAACATCCTCAATGTTGCGTGCCTCCTTCCTCCCAATAACCTTTTCTTGGTACCTTCTTGTCAAGCCCATATGAAATAGAAATAGTTTTTTTTTGTTTTTTTTATTTCTTGCAATTGCTTTGGTTCTTGTAGTTGCTTCTTTATTGCAATTTCAACTTATTCCATCACTTTATCTTAGGCTTCGACCTCATGAGGACTTACAATATCCAATGATGTGCCACCTATTTTTGCATCATGATGATCAGCTTGCCAATCCAAATTTGAATTGTGTTAAGATTTGGATGATGATGAAGAGAGAGTGAAGATGAAGTCTTGAACTTCTTCAATACTAGAAACACACGAGCTAAGACGCACCTTTTCTTTTTATTTTAGTAGTAATGTGGGATCATGGATGTTAAAAACAAAATATTTAAATCAATACTTTAGCTCCTTTTCATCTTCTTAAAAAGTTCTTCTTCAATTTGTGGGATCATTGGATAATGTAGATTTTGTTGTTCCATTGTCTATAGGCAAAAAAACCAATTTGTTGTGTTTGTAGACTAGCCACTCCATGAAATAGAATTGAGAAAGCTTAACGAATGGAAGGAGTTAAGGGAGCTCAATGAAAAACCATTTGATACGAACATAGATTTTGATGAATGGTGATTTTTGGTGGTAATGAAGATGAAGATGGGTTTGATGGTAAACTGTATAGAAGATGAAAATAATTGGCACTAATTGATGGCTAGTGACCAAACCCCTAAGAAAGATAAAGAGAAGAGTGAAATTATAAAACTAAAATTTTTTCTTTATTTTTCATTAATTCTACTGATGAAACGTACAATGCCTTTTATAGGTTATGAAAATGAATACAAGGATTAACTAACTACCAATCCTAACTGGCTAACAATTTAACCAACTCTTAACCAACTAATTCAACTCATAACTAGTTAATGTGTATATTTATAATATTATTTGTATATACTGTTTAGCCATAAATTCCAAATAATATAACCAATTTGCATCGAATTAAAAACCTCTGCTGGGATTCATTTGGTCTGTGCATAATTTCTGCTTATAACTGTCAAAATGGTTTTTAAAATAGTTGTAGATCGAAAAACCCTTTTATGTTTGATAAAACAGTTAAGAAATAGTTTTTCTAACAAATTTCAGTTTATTAAAATCTCTTTTAAAATTTTTTATTTTTTTAAATACTTTTTAAAAGGGTGTTGACTAACTTTTAATTATAAGAAACAAAAATCATTTCAATTTACCTAAACGGTAAGAAGCAGTCTTGTACTCTGATTCTCTAAAATCAAGAACTTTTGAAGTTTATCCAGTCATACTATAACAATCTAATTATAGATTGTTGTGTTCTTAAATCAATTTGCAATAACTGAAAGCATGAGAATTTGAATTTGAAAAATCTTGAAATAGAGAAGCAACCGTTTATTGAGTATTGAGCTTTAGCCAGAAACATGACAAATATGATTCCAAGGGAACAAAATTTGAGAGTTTATGTTCTTCAAGAAACCTTAAAAAAAATACGAATAAACCGAAACAAAAAAATGGAACCATTTGAATGGACCATCTTCGCGTTCATTGGTGATAAATTTAAAGGTTTATTACTGTATAGATCCTTGAACTATGAACATGTAGTATTTAGCTCCCTGAACTATCAATTTGGCATACGGAATCTTTGACCTATGAATTAGTGGCAATCAACTCCTTAAATTCATTTTCAGGTGAAAAACTTAACGGAAATACAACAAGTGAGGATTCTTCCATTTTATTGTTACTACATGGTGAATGTTTGCTCCAATAATTAGACCTAGGCAAATCATTAAACCAGTGAAATTCTTCTTTAAGTTCCTTACTTGGTTAAGTTTATCGCTAGAAATTGGATTTAAGGAGTTGATTGCTACTAATTCATAGTTCAATGACATCTTGCACCAAATTAATCGTTCGATGAGTTAAATACTACGGGTCTATAATTCAAAGATCTGACATGCAATAAACCCTAAATTGAATTAACATACAAAAATATAACGGAACAAATTGATTTGGATTCTTTTCTTTTACTCATTTGGTTCACTAAAAAGCGATTACTTTATATATTCTTGAAGTGCATTACTTCATAGATTCAACAAACAAACAAAAAAAGTTCACCACTTTGCTCGTATCAAAAATAAAAAAGGGACCATATTTGTCGAATCTTTAGTGCATGAAATATTCAATTGAGTTTCTTATTCTCTTTTATCTGTTTTCTTATCAAGAGTAGAAAATATTTTTTGGATTATTAGATCCAACCATGAAGCTTATCTAAAGAGAGAGTACCCAACATTGAGATTATGTTCAATCTACGGAGCTTAATTCTGTTGCTTAAGAAGAAAATTTGTTTGTGTTGCTTAAACTATTGGAAGAAGGGCATGTTTATAAGTTGTAGTAAACTGTTGAGATGTCTTACATTTTAGATCAACCCGATATCGTTCTGGTTTGAAATATTTTGTATCGATTTTTTAAGGGTAAAATTGAGAATTAGTTCCCAAAGCGGAGGGTTGAGCCAATAGTGGCCCGTTTTGCTATGATTTGATATATAGACTATTAAGACGACTTTAGCACTCTTCATCTTTAATAGTGAATTCTCTACTCTCGTCTAGGACATAGGTCTAACAAGTCGAAACACGTAAATTTTATGTCTTTTATTTTGTTTGATTACTATTTTGCTATTTCTATTTGGTTATCTTTATCAATCTCGTTACAACATAAACATTTTTTTATTTTTTTATCTTCATTTTTCGTTAACACTTTGTTCGACAATTTGCATTTTCGCAACATATTTTGGAAAATAAGATTTTTTTTGTTTTTTATTTTTTATCTTTTCAACATAATAGTAGCCCATGAAGTAAAACTGATATGTTATTCAAATTATGTTTAAAATATGAAAACAAATATATGTTGTTTTTCAAAATATATTAAGAATGTGTAAATTATTGAAAAAAGATGTTAAGAAAAATAGAGAAAGAAACTGAAAAACGATTTTCATAGTTAAAAGGGTCCTTAAAATGTGCACCACAAATCTATCGTGAAACTTCTTCCATTATATATATAAATGAATAAAATTCTTCAAGATTTTTTTTATATATAATTTAGTGTATAACAGGATAACCAAGAAAGTTGAATACTGTTTTAAAATTGTGATTGGTGGAATCCTATTGGTGATCTCTTCCTCACGTCAGCGTTTTAAATGTTAAGTTATCTGATATATTTTTCCATGTTGAAGCTGGAAAGAGAGATTCTTACCTGCTAAAGGTATAAAATTAATTTTTCTATCGGGTGTCAAAATCTTTGAGAATTTTCATATAAACGTGTTAATGTCGAAAATTTGCCAAGTATACAGATAGCCAAAATATTGAAACATAAGCAAACAAAGATTAAAGAAAAACCAAAAAGTCACAAGTCACCAGGAGACCGAAAAGGTTGTGCTTCGAGGAACTCTCTAATGCCTAAGTTAATAGGGCTTTTGGTAATAAGAGAACTAAATAATTTAGAGAGAATTGTGAGTGAGCACTTTGATAGTGATAAACTCTTATATAGTGCCTTAGAGCAAAGTCCAGTTATGAAAGTGATTGAGTATTGTGATAGGCCCAGAATTCGTAAAGTTTGGAATATTCTGATATGACTAGGTTATCCATCAGTTGGAGTACCATAGTAGGATTAGGGTTCCGGTGTGAAATTACAGTTATACTCTTTGCCATATGTAGCCATTCGATTGGTTGTTCTACTCTTTTATAAAAATTATCATTTCGTCGTTGCAGAGTGCCACGTGTCATTATGTTGTTGGAAGAAGGATTTTCCCTACATCAAATATTACCAATGAAGTTCTCAAAAATACAAATTAAATTTTTACCCCGATGCAAAAATGAGTTTTACACTCGATGTAAACAAGGGTTTCTCCTTAGGTAGGCATGGAGAAATTCTTACGGGTGGCATATGTGAAGAACTTACCATGTGTGTCCAATGCAAGCTTAGTGTCACCGTTCTAGCACTTTCCCTTAAAGGCGTAGGTCCGTGCGGCACTTGTCTTGGTCTCCCTCCAAGCAAGTCAACCTAGCTCACTCGAGTAGCTTTATTGCACACTCTGCAAGCAAAAAAGAACACATTAGTCACAAAATGATATCACATAATAATCTAAAGATCATGCAACAATGAATACAAGAAAGGTATAATATAAATGATAATAAGCACTGCTTTGAATTTTGTACAATGTTATTCATTTGTCAAAACTGGTTTACATACAAAAACAGAGTAACTAAGTATGGAAAGTATACAATGTAAAACCGTAACTACCATAACTATGTATGGAAAGTATGTAGAAAAAATAAATATAAAACCGATCCTTGATTCTAGCTTGCAACAATCTTGGCATATCAACTGTCATCAGTTTAAATCTTCTGTTACATGAGTTGGCATATGATGACAGTTCATTCTTCCTTGATACGACCCCACAAGAACGGGCTACCATCGGTAAGGCCGATCTTGTTCCTTAGAAAATCTGTGCGTTGCCTGGAAAGAGGTTTGGTGAGTAAATCTGCAAGTTGGTCATTTGTATGGACATGTCAAACAGTGAGAGAATTTTTTTAAACCAAGTCCCGAACAAAGTGCAAGTCAATTTATGTGTGCTTCATTCTTGAATGCTGGACGGGATTAAAACTAAGATGGGTTGCACCAAGATTGTCACACAAAAGCATTGGTGGCTTTTGAAGAGAGAACTTCATTTCAACAAAGAGTGATAGTATCCACATAGATTCTGATGCAGCTATAGCAAGCGCTCGGTATTCAGCTTCCGTGGATGATCTTGCAATGGCACGTTGCTTTTTTAAACTCCATGAGATGGGATTTGAACCGAGCATAATTAGATAGGCTGATGTGGAGCTTCAGTTATCCAAATTTCCTGCCCAATCCATATCTGAATAGCATATAAGAGATGGGCTAATATTTTTCTGGATTGAGATGCCATGAAAAATTGTGTTCTTGAGGTAGCACAGCAACTATTTTGTCGTTGTCCAGTGATTTGTAGAAGGGCAGTGCATGAACTGGGATAACTTGTTGACTGCGAAGCTGATGTTAATCCAAGTGAGTGAAAGATATTGTAATGCACCAATTACTCAACGATATTCTGTAGAGTCGAATGCTGCTAATCCATCATCTAACTTCGAAGAGACCGAAGTTGACAATGGAGTGGTGACATCCTTGGCTCCATCCACGCATGTTCTAGCCAGAAGGTCTCTAATGTATTTATGTTGAGTGAGAAACAACCCATTATTTGTAGGAATCACCTCAATTCCCAGAAAGAAATGTAAGGGTCCCAAGTTTTTGAGAGAGAATTGCCCCAAGTTTTTGTATGATGCTTACAAAAAAATGAGAATCATTGCCAATGATAATTAAATCATCAACATACACTAGAAAATAGGCAATAGTTAACTCACAACATACACAAATAATAAAGAATCTGACTTGGTATTAACAAAGCCAAATTCCAATAAGGCTTTTTTAAGAGCAAAATACCAAGCACATGGTGCTTGCTTAAGACCGTAAATTGCTTTTCTAAGGCAACAAACATAATAAAGTTTTGATTGATCTCGAAAACCTGAAGGTTGTGCCATGTATACTTCTTCCGTAAGATGACCATGAAGAAAAGCATTATTAACGTTTAATTGTTTGAGTGGCCAACCATGCATCACAGTAACAGATAAGACTGTTCGAATTGTCACGGGTTTGACTACAGGGCTGAAAGTCTAAGTGTAGTCTAATCCAGGTCATTGATTAAAGCCCTTTGCCACTAATCTAGCTTTAAATCTGTCAATTGATCCATTAACGAATTGTTTTCCCCGAAACACCTACTTACACCCAATAATATTACAGCCCTTAGGAGGTGATACCAGATGCCACGTATCATGGTGCATAAGAGTTGTAAGCTCAGATGACATTGCATTACGCCACTTGGGGTCAGTTAGGGCTTGAATCACAGAAGTGGGTTCCAAATATGGAGGTATAGGGTGTTTGGTGACCATGAACAATCTTTTAGGCTTATAAATGTTGTTCATGGATCTAGTGACCATATGGTGTTTGCAAGATTCAGTATTGGCGGGTACCTCAGATTCATGACTCATATTCAAATTTTGAGAGGAATTTTCAGGTGGATCTAAAGGAAGTGGAGAAGAGCGTACCTGTGAAGGAACCATCGTGGGAGGCGAATCCACCAAAGGCAACGAAGGATCAGTGGTACCCATCGGGGAGACATTTGATGCCTACATTAGTGCATGAGGTAGCGTCGGCAGAGAGATGGCCACGGTTTGGGTGCCGCCCAGAGCACTAGTGTCAAATTGGGGATTTTCGGAAGGACGAGAGTTAGATGGAGCCATGGGAAAGATTCTCTCATCAAAAATTACGTGTCTAGAGTGATAGATTTTTCAGCTGATGGGCTCAAGACACAAATAAGCATTTTGGGTCAAAGAGTAACCCACGAAGACACAAGACACGACTTTGGGTTGAAGCTTGTGTGTATTGTAGGGCCTAGTCAAAGGATAGCAAAGACACCCAAACTGTTTGAGCTTCATGTAGTTGGGGGTCTGATTGAACAACATCTCAAAAGGTGTTTTATTGTTCAGGGTTGAAGTTGGTATTCGGTTGATCAAGTATTTTGTGGCTTGAAACACATATGGCCAATAGGAAAGAGGCATATGTGCATCAGTGAGAAAAGTAAGACTTGTTTCAACAAGATGACGATGTCATCTTTCAGACATGCTATTTTATTGTGGGGTGTGGGGAGCAGTAGTGTAGTGACCAATGCCATGAACAGATAAGTAATTTTTAAGAGCAATGTATTCGCCTCCATTGTCAGAATATAGGCTCTTAATATTAGTGTTGAATCTATTTTCCACGAGATTTCGAAATTGAGGAAACATAGTTTGAACACTTGATTTACGAGACATAGGATAAAGCCATATATATTTGGTATAGTGGTCAACAAAAATAATGTAATATTTTGAACCATCAATACCAGTGTCATGAGAAGGACCCCAAACATTTGTATAAATTAATTCTAAAGGGCGTGCTATTTAAGCCATGAGATTGGAACATTTGCTGGTGGGCTTTATTTTGAGAACATGAGACACAAAGGGATGAACTTTCATTTTTTATTAAGGCAAAGAAAAGGTGCAGATAAGATGTTGAACAATTTTGGGAGAAGGATGGCCAAGACGTTTATCCTATCCATCTGTTGTCGTACGTTCATGAACATAAGCAATTGCGGGTTTTGAAGCCATAGCCATTGTCTCCGGCAAAGGGTACACGCTATCCTCACATTCACCTTTGAGTAATGTCACCCCCGTGATCCGATCCTTCACAAAAAAGCAAGACGGATGAAATTCAAAATAGACATTATTTTGTTTGGTAAAATGATGAACATCAATCAAATTTTTTTTAATGGTGGGAACACATAGGGTATCTCTCAAATGAAAAATGCGATTGGGAGAAGTAAAGAATAATGACCCAATATGAGATACTTGCTAACCTGATTCGTCACCAATCACCAGTTCATCCGTACCGTCATATTTGGAATGAATGGAAAGATTCGAAAGATCGGTTGTCATGCTGTGTGAAACTACCGAGTCCACTAACCATTTCTGATACTTGCTTTTGGAGGATGTAGCATAGTTTGCAGAGAAATCATTTTGAGTATGCTTCAGACAAGTTTTAGCCGTGTGGCCCAACTGATCGTACAACTGGCACTTGGGTTTATATTTGAGAGAGCCCGAAGCATTGTTGTTGCGTTTGTTGGTGTCGCGACCTTTGGAAGAAGAACGCTGGCCATTTGTTCAAGAGGGGGTTTGCTTGCGCTGAGTGAAGTTTGCTGTTGCAACCAACGATTGCGCAGTTTGTTGTTCCAGGTGGCAGAGATAACTTTTGTGGCCGATTAATAGATCATGGAGCTCCTCAAACCTTAGAGGATTTTCTTGAGCTCCTATGGGTGCAGCAATTTCCCTAAACTCCGGACCCAAACCATTGAGAATGTAAAGGGTCAGACCGTCATCGGAGACAGGATGATCAATCCTAGCAATTTTATCAGCTATAAGTTTGAATGCCTGGAGGAATTCAGTGACAGTCCAATTGCCATGATTATTGAGAGTGAGATCCCTGCATCGCACGAATGCGCGATTTCCCTGTATAAAGACGGGCTAATTTATTCCAAGCTTCATGAGAGGTTTTACATTAAGCAAGCAACGGTGTGATGGTGGTGGACGTGGAGGCTAGCAGAGCATGAAGGATCAATTTGTCTTGGCGAATCCAGTGGCAATTTGTCTTGGCGAATCCAGTGGGGATTCGCGGCTTTGGAAGTTGCAAAATTTTCGGCATGAATGGTAGGGCATTGAAGGTCATCGGTAACAAAATTCATGAGATCATAACCAATAAGCAAGGCTTCAAACTGTGCTCTCCATTGTGGAAAGGTAGAAGACATAAGCTTCTCGTTGATGGTAGTAACGGCCTTAATGGTGATGATCGGGTTATCAGAGGATGTGGAAGAAGACATGGTCGAGGATGAGGAAAGATACTCGTTGGAGATTGGCTCTCTTGATACCATAAAAGATAATAAGCACTGCTTTGAATTTTGTACAATGTTATTTATTTGTCAAAACTGGTTTATATACAAAAATAGAGTAACTAAGTATGGAAAGTATACAATGTAAAACCGTAACTACCGTAACTATGTATGGAAAGTATGTAGAGAAAATAAATATAAAACCAATCTTTGATTCTAGCTTGTAGCAATCTTAGCATATCAGCTATCATCAGTTTAAATCTTCCATTACATAAGTTGGCATATGATGACAATTCATTCTTCCTTAATATAATAAGCATATAGCAAGCAACAAGTAGCGTGCAGGGTCACACACCTAGTTCAACCAACACACACCACAGACGAGCGTGCCCCGAGACACACTCTTAGGTCATCAAGCACATACTATCCAAAATAGGCAATAACATATAACCAACTCTAGGCACATGGATGCATAAAAGCTTCATTAATATAAGCATCTTCAAAGCATATTGTTAGGGCAGGGGGCACCACCAAGCAACCAATAGAACAATATACTTAATCATGACTAGTGTGCACTTACTCACCCCCCTCTAAAGAGTCTAAAGTCATTTGGGGCTAACATGAGGAAACATTGCCTATGCTTGAGCCATCATACTTTTGACACTACAAAATAAAGAAATAAAGAATTACAAAATTTCCATTAGGAACCAACACTACAAAAAGGCACGGGATGTGCGGCCATGGGCATGGTACAAGGCCTTATATAAGCACAAACCGTGATATTCTCCCACACTTAATCTATTGACATCCTTGTTGACTTACATAGTAAGAACTCTTAAATATTCTACTTGAATGGTTATAGGATGGTTGCATGCTCCAACTGGTTTCTTCTTCGCCTTAGCTCTTCTATTTCATTAGATATTCTTACCGTCTTCCATTGTGTGTCTTCACAACTCGATCAGCTAAGATCCCCTCCACCTCTCGAACTGGTGGCTTAGTGTTGATAGCTGGTCTTAACGACTAGCTTCATGTTGGATTTTCTAAGTCTGCATGGTAAGGCTTCAAACAGCTAACGTGGAACACCGGGTGTATTTTCATCTAAGTTGGTGGCTGGATTCTGTAAGAACACTTCCCCACTTTAGCTATAATGGGGACAGGTCCTTTATATTTGCGTATTAATCTTTTGTCTTGCTTCTTGAGGAATTTGAGTTGTTCTGCCACTATCTTCACAAGCATTAAGTCTCCAACTTCGAACTGTCTTGGGGTTCTCCCCATGTCTGCCCACTTCTTCATTCTCTTTAAGCGCCTTCTTAAGGTATGCACAAGCTATCTCCATGTTCTTCTTTTACTCTTGGTAAAATTGTAGGCCCGAGGGTTGGGCCCCTTATAAGGTTCATCTACAATGTGAGGCATCAAAGGTTGGGAGCCTATGATCACTTCAAACAGGCTTTTTTTTGGAGCTGGAACTCTTAAAGGAATTAAAACAGAATTGAGTCATGTTAAGTAGTTGAACTCAGTTTCTCTGATTGGCATTAACAAAATGGCAAAGATATTCTTTTAGCATGTTGTTAAAGTGTTCCATCTGTCCATCAATTTGTGGGTGATAACTTGATGAAATGTTAAGTACTAAGCCAAAGAGTCTGAACTAGTTCAGACCAAAAGGTTCTCGTGAATCTCGAGTCTCTATCACTCACAATGCTTTGGGGCACAGCCTAATAGTGAACCGCATGTTTGAAAAATAGTTGAGTTGTTTCTTCTGTAGTATAATACCTCGGGGCAGAGATGAAGGTACCATACTTTGATAATCGATCAACCATAACCAAGATGAAGCCATGATCCCCATCATTGGGTAGACAAGTGATGAAGTCTAATGAGACATTTTCCCAAGGTCTAGAAGGTACTTTGAGGGGTTCCAATAACCCAGCTAATTTCTGCCTCCACCTTATCTTGTTGGAAGTAAGACAAGTTTTAGTGTAACACATCACATCTTCCTTCATTTGGCCCAGTAGTAGCCATGTTTCAACAATGCATAAGTCCTTTGCCAACCAGGGTTGTCTGCCCAAAGAGTATCATGGAATTCACGCAATAGCAATTTTCACAAGTCTCCGATCTTAGGGACGAACAACCGTCGACCATTAGTCCATAATATCCCATTTTCAACCCAAAGTTGTCGAGTCTTCCCTCCGAAGATAATTTCATGATGGCTCGGGCTTTTTCATCTTTGCTAAGATTTTCTCTGATGTGTTCTTATAGCAGTGTAACAACTTCACTTGCTGATAAAGGGGCAAACACCTTCAAGGATGCAAGTTCTACCTTCCGACTCAATGCATGGGCCACTTGGTTGGTACGACCCAATTTATACTCAAAGTGGAAATCAAACTCAACCAAGTATTCCTACCAAACATGTTTATTTTGTTGTGAGCTTTGGTTAAGTGAGAAAATGACTAACGACCATGTTGTCCGTTTTCAGCACAAAAGTTGCTCCCAACAAGTAGTGTCTCCACACTCGAAGACAACAGATAACAGTTAACAACTTTTTTTCTTGGGGCGTGTACCATCTTTCAACTTCACTTAACTTGCGACTTTTGTATGCAGTAGGGTGGCCCTCTTGAAGCAAAACTCCCCCAAGGCATAATCTGACGCACCTGTTTGGACTTCAAAGGGCTTTGTGATGTCGGGGAGGGTCGGGACTCGATTTTTCATCATAGACTGCTTCAAATCTTCCAAAACCTTCATGGCATTGGACTGACCAAACCCATTTGGGGTCTTTCTTCAAGAGTTCTATTACATGGGCAGCTCTCCTAGAGTATCATTCAACAAAGCGTTGATAGTAGTTTGTTAGCCCAAGGAAAGACCGTAGCTCACTCACATTACTTGGAGTCTTCCACTCTTGAATTGCTTTTACTTTCCCCTTGTCCATCCGAATGTGACCCTGATCAATTATGTGACCTAGAAACTTGAAACAAGTCTGCGCAAATGCACATTTTTCTTCCTTTACAAAAAGTTGGTTCCCCTGGAAATTCTCAAATACTTGCGAAGAGGAGAGCAATTTCTATTGTTTGGTATGGAAGAAAATTGAGATAAAAAATAGTGGGATAATTCATATTTTCTTCTCACATGAACAAATCAAAATCCTCATAAATTGGGATGATTTGTGAGGTGAAGTTAAAATTAAGCTAATTCTTCTTGTTTTTTTTTTCTTTATTCTCACTTTTTCATCATCTTTATTAAATGTATGATAAAAAACATCATTTTTTTAAAAAAAAATTTCATCATGTCTATCTTTTGCATAATCTCATTTTTCTTCTGTATTGATCAGAGCCATAAAAATCCAATTACAATTCAATGGATTAACAAGCCAGTCTAAACATTCAGCGAAATAAATTTAGTATAAATTACTTTTAGATAGAATTCTAGGATCCTTTAATATTTAAAATTTTACAATCTCAACTCTTAGTGAAATACCTTAGTAATTGCAGATATGCTTGTGTACTCTTCTTGTGTTAGTTTAATAAAAACAAAAGTGTGGGTGAGATACTTTAATTTACGTTGAATTGTAACCGTGTCAGTCTATATTAACACGATACTAAAATCTGTCTTTCTAAGATGCGCTTAAAGCTCTCAAACTGGTCTCATCACCTCCCATGGATGACTGCGATGGAATACTATGCCATCACCAATCTCAGCCTCAAAGCTATTACAAAATTCATACCTGATGCCTCCTTATTCCATTTGCAGTCTTAAACAACAAATTGAGGTAAACAACTTGAAGATGAAGTCTTTGATTTGAAAAAGAAACTGTGCATTTGTTTTTAGTTGCAAAATAAATCACCACAAAATCACTCAGTTCAAGATGAAAATGCTTGTTCTTCCTTTCCAATGCTTCAAAGCAGAAAATGGAACTTTAAGTACAAAGTTGATCTTTAATTAAACAAAAAAAAATGGCACATGTCATGTACTCTATATCAAGGGCGAAACCCGAAGGTTTCATTGAAAATCGGAAAAAAGAAAATTTAAAAGAGTATGAAACTTTCAATGAAATTTAGTAGTGGATTCACTAAGAATTTTGAAATTCTACACCGGAGAAAAAATGATATGTAACATCACCCAAAAACGAGTTAGATAACCCTGGGTGAAACTATACTTTTCGCTTTCTAGTTTCTCTCTATAAAATGTTGAAGAAAAATGGTCCAACTATGATCCCTTGAACAGTAAAAATGTGGTAAGTAGTGTAATTAGATAGTAAAAGATATTTGCATACCCTTGTAGTATTTCTGTTATATTTTGTTTGATGCTGAAAATGTAACATCCCACGAGCGTAACAATGAATCTGCACACACTAAAACACAAAGAAAGCTTAGAAATAGTCGGAGAGGTCTGAAATACATGTGAAGTGGTGAGAGTGTCTTTATGTAATATTTTGAAATAGGGTTCGTTTAGGAAAGTAAGTGTTCCTGTAGAACTATGATTTCTGTTGACAAGAGTTTAGGAGTGAAATTATCGTTTTATCTTTTTGCCACATGTAACCACTTTATTGATTGCACATTTTGGTCTATGGGATTACCTTTTGCCCTCCAAGATGCTAGTGTAACTATTTGATTTGTCGAGAAAAAATACCATACATTATGGTAATGCAGTATCAATTCATAATAATTCATTATCATTTTGCGATAAAAGTTATGATCCTTACAAATAATATAAAAAAAAAACCCTAAAATTTGGCGAAGAAAAGACGATAAAATAAAAATTAAGGTGTATATTTATGTAAGCCTTTTTCATATTTTGACAAGTTTTTCTCTCTTTGGTATATATAAATTTTGTTCAAATTATACGTTTATTATTTGAAAATAACTGCAACGGGTCGCTCAAACATGGTGAAAGCTGGTCCGCGACTGACCGGGCGAAGGTGCTTAGCATTCCTCTTGTAAACAAAGTTAGTTGAGATCTATAAGAGGTACTATAAGGGTTTGTTTGGTTTATAGACATAATTATAGTGTGATAGTATTAGGATCATAGTGACATATAATTAAAAGGATTAAAGTTATAATATCTTAATTCTATATTTGGTTCACAAGATTTTCAAATTGAGATTAAAATGGGATAACAAATATAAATATCAAAATACTCTAATATTTGGACGAGACTAATTTTTTCTGAACATTTTTTCCTCTCTACCTCCACCCCAAATCCTTCATATATAAAACAACAAATATCCCCAAATCTCCATAATCTTCCCCTTTCCTTTTATTCTTCTTTCTTCTTTCTTTTTTCTTCTCCTTCTTCCTTTAACGTTTCCTTTTCTTCTTCTCCATAACCTTCTCGTTTCCTTTTCTTTTTCTTCTCCTTCTTCCTTTATGTTTCCTTTTCATCTTCTTCTCCAGAATCTTCTCCTTTCCTTTTCCTTTTCATCTTACTTCTTATTTCTTCTTCTTCTTCATAACTTTCTTCTTTCTAATTCCAAACAACCAAAAAATGAAGAAAAAAATTAAAAACCCATCCCTTATTATTCTTCTTCTAACAAATCTAGACAAGCAAATATATATATAAAGAAATTTATTGTTTTATCTTACCTTAATAAAAGATATGCTATAAAAGTTCAACGATAATTTTAAGGATAGTTAAAAATTATCAAAGAGATACTCCCTCCATCCAAATCTTCACAATTTGGTAAACTTAAAAAATGAGGATTTGAAATGAAGAACAAGTATAAATGTTTACTGAAACATAGATATATCTTATTATATGATTATTGACAATGAAACAAGTGGAAAAGAGAGAGAGAGAGACTGCTACAAGAATTCTATTTTATTTTTGGAAATTTCAGAGAGCCTGTGTGGGATCTTATTATTTAAATTTCCTTGCACATTGCAAACCCATATAAATTGACATAAAAAATTAATCAACCAAACTAATTAATCTACTGAATTAAGAGGTCTGAGGTAGTTTGGCAATCCATCCTTCTTGGTCGACATAAGAAATATCCACAAATTGGTTGAGTTCACTATCACTTAATTTCTTCATCCATGGCACGCGTTGAGAAGTATCCGCTCCTTGTCCACTACAATCTGCCTCCACATACGTAAAATTACCTCTGCGCAAATCAATTTAATTGGTAGCAAAGTCAAATAATAAATCTTATATTCAAATCTTAGTGATACTATCACTAAACCTCTATATTTTAGTAATTGTTTCAATGTCTCTTTTAAATTTTAAAATCAATTAAATATAACTCTATATTTTAAAAAATCTTTATTTTCAATTGTCATTTCTATTTATATTTAAAACAATGTATATATGTTTGCATAAGTGCGACATTCATGGTACCTCTGCGCAAATTAATTTGATAGCAAAGTCAAATAACAAAACTATTTGTATATTAGTAATTGTTTCAATGTCTTTTCTAAATTTTAAAATCGATAACTCCATGTTGTAAAGAAAGTTTAATTTAATTATCCTTTTTAATTACATTTTTTTACTAAACTTAAAAAAAAAAAATTTACACATGTTGCACATCTGCGACATTCACTATATACTCATGTGATCCTCAAAGTCAACTAAGTGAGTGTTGAAATGTGAAAAGACAAAACTACCATCCTCTCTCTTTATTTATTTTTCTCACCCTAATTCAGTGTTCTACCCGGACTTAAGAGAAATATAAAAGAAAAGAGAGAAGAACATTTTAATCTTTTCACATTTTAATGGTCTTATGTATTGATTGTGAGTGTTTCCTGTGTACAAACACGTGTATCATTTCAAATATGATAGAAAATGTAAATAAAATGAGTTATTGAAAACACTCTTAAACATGTGGTCCTATTTCATCCATTTTAAAACCTAAGAAAGCATTAAAATAATAGTCAAAATGCAAGGGGTTTGATAAAAATATTTCCAAATCTTGTTTTAAAAATTACTATTTATTAAAATAAAATTGCATATGCCCAACATCTTAATCCAAATTAAAATTAATTAACTTACTCTTGGTTGGGGAATCCCCAAGCATTCCAACCAGCGGGGACTACAACGTCTGAAAATACCGACTGATAGAAAATAACTCTTGAATAAGGTCCCCAAGCTCTGCCAAGATAAGCTTTACCAAACCCCGAAACTGAACAGCTTTTAAACACGAACCCACTTGGATCATCTGATGATTCCCTTTTCTGTGCTGTTATATAACCATGTGAGTGCTCAGGAGCATAGGTTCCTATATTCAGGTTTATCGCACATTTCTACATAGGGAAAAAAATTAGATTAATCCATTTTTTTAGAAATTTATGTAATAATTAATATAGATTTTTTTAATTACTAATTAATTCCTTTGCACAAAGACAAACCTCATAGATAGATTGGGCATCGCCAAATATGAAATCTACTGCACCTTCAATGTAACATTCATGAAAGTAATGCCGCCCTCTTTTATCATACAAGGTATCTTGCAACCCCAAAAATGTACAATGATAAAAAGCAGATTTATCTCCATATATTATTGCCGCAACAGCTTGTATCAGATCGATCTTGTTAAGCTCAAGTCCTGGTCGCTGATATGTATTCTGTCAAAATAAAATAAAAAAAGTACATAATCAATCATATGAAATATCATTCATGCTAGAAATATATTCGACAATGTATGTCATACGTGAGAGAAATAAATCATGTACAGATGCCAAATGTATATGTAAGTAGTAAGTCATAAAAATTAAGTTCTCCTTATGTTGATAGTATGAAGTTAGAACTGGAGTGAAATTAATAATGCTTTTTTAATTTGAAGCCTCAATTTGGTATCACTAAATACAATGTTAAGGAAAAATGCAATTGCATCCCTCAAATTCGATAATTATTACATCTTAATCTATTGTTAATTAATATCTATTACATAAGTATAACAAGCAACCCGCATATTTCATAATTAACTATTTTAGATGTAACTGTTGCGTCGATTAAAACATAGAAAAAATATATATTTTTAAAAATCTCAGATCAAATTGTAATTATTATTGATACAATAAAAATATATAAATATAAGTGCCAAAACATAATGGGAGCATATAAATTAGATAAAATATATGCATGCAAGGTGCAGCAAGAATACATAGTATTACATAGTTACATACCGCAAAGGTGATGCCTTTAGCAACAATATTATCAGGGAATGAAGTGAAAGTTGCACTTATATCTGTCTTCTCATGGTCGCTCCATTCAATACTTGTTGACTTGCTACCAGCTCCTTCGAGATAAAGGCATGATTTATCTTTAGGAATCGTAACTTTCTCCCTGAAACCCATAAAAAAATCCAAAAAAATTACAATTGTATATAAGAATGTTTTTATTTAATTATAATATATAGGGTTTGTAAATTAAAAAAGGTAAATATCGATGAATATTACTGATATTTTCCAGAGAAAATTTGGATACGTATCCACTGAGAGTTTTGAAATGGAATGGAATCAATGGCAGCTTGAATAGTTGTGAAGTTTCCGTGGCCCGACTGATCAACAGTTATCGTATACGCCACTTTATATGGATCGGAATCATTTAATGTACAATCCGAGGCTGTAGAGAGACGAGTACTGAAACAAAGCAATATGATCAAGATGAAAAAGAATGAAAGTACATGGAGACAGTAGTGCCCCATTTTCTTTCCCTGGTTAAATCGATGCTAATGTCAGAAAATCTGATGTTCAAGGTTTTGAGTTTTTAGAACAACATATATACTGAATATATAGAATATGTGATGATAATACTGGAGAAGCATCATATAAAGAAAAGATTTTAGTTTCCAATTGTGCTGATACCAAGAGATTATTAACCATATATATAATTGAATTACTAATTATATCAAGAGATTAATTAGTAAGTTTTTAGACATCGATCCATGGATGATCATGGCAGTGGAATGCATGCATCGATCCACAGGTCCACAACCAAAGATTTTATAGGCTGTTGTAAATAAACTAACTAATAGCTTCTATTAAAAAATATATAAACTAAAAAGATCCCATTATAGATATAGACTATCAAATCGGACTTAGTTTTTTTAAAGACAAAAAAGTTATTATTAATGATATTTATACTGATGAAAATACAAAGGAGGCTCAAACTCAAAAGCTAAACCCACAAAGCCAGCGCACCAACACTAACCAATGAGACAACAAAACAAAACTACACCACACAGCTGATAAAGCAAGCCCAGACAAAAAACATAGATAAAACACCAATAACAAGTAACAATCATGACATATTACTCATCATCCTTTCAAATTCTTCTTCATCTCTCTTTTCCATTTTGTAGAGTTCTTCTATAATCTCTTTTTCACTTAATGACTATAAACCCAACATCTTTTCCAAATCCCAAGTCTTCTTAGCTTCACGCCAATTGTCCTCTCCAAATCCGATTTAGTTTGTAATTCCAAAAAAATGTGTCTTTTTTGGTTAGTAATAGAAATGCGTCTTAAAAGAAAGGGTGTATCTCATGCTTGGCACATATACATCATTAAGAAAGATGGGATGATTTACTAATGAAGGTATTGTTTGGCTTAGCTGCAGTTTTTGTTTACAGATATCAAAATTGTTTTTGAAATATTTTCTGATGAGATAGTTGTGGTACAAAAAGTGTTTTTTGTTTAGTAAAATGGTTGAAAAAATAGTTGTTCAGACTCAAATTTAGTTTTTAAAAACTTGTTTTCAGTTTTTGTTTTTTTTCAAAAATCCTTTTCTTAATAATGTTTGACCTAATTCCTGTTAATAGTGAATAAAAACAATTTCATAAACTCTCCTTAAATACCTTAATTCAATATGGTTGAGGTGTTAAAAAAAATCGAAAACCAATTCAAATAAGTTCAAACCAAGTAATCAAATCCGAATCGAACCAAAATAACAATTATATATATATATATATATATATATGTGTGTGTGTGTGTGTGTGTGTGTGTGTGTGCGCTTTTATATATTATATGTTTGGTTAACCATTGGTTTTAGATTAAAAATAATAATTAACCAAACTTTGGTTTATTGCTTGATTACAAATAATTTGAATTCGGTAATTTATCGAACCGAAACTTCAGTTCAATTTGCTTTTAGTATATGATCAGTTAATACATATAATTCTATAGTATACGTATTGAGTAAACGCATAAACTTTTATGAGGTATTTGAATCTTCTTTGTTTGATAATTGAAATTGAGGTCAATAGTTCATGGTGAGATTGAATGTTACCGTGACAAACTTGAATTTGAATATTCTTCATTTAATAATGCACCATTCAATCTCAACATGAATTTGATTATATTTTGATTTTCAAATATTTTTATCGGTCGCTATAATTGTGAGTAAAGGGTTTTAAGTTAGAACTTCACATTTAAAAAGAAAATTTGACTTAATAATTGGGCTATGCCGGGACTACATTGTGTCAATATTATCCATTTGATGGTAATATCATTACTCTGGTAATGTATGATATTCTAACTACCAATCCTAATTACTTAACTATTTAGCCAATTAATTCTACTTATAACTAGCTAATCCCTTATTCAATTAAATTGTTTTACTAATGCCCATTATATTCGATTCATTCCTATGCACATCAAATGAACCTTGTCCTCAAGATTCAAGTGATTCCCTCATTAGAAACTTCATCATCAACATCATTACTTAATATCATAAAATCAAATGACATTACACTATAGTCCTTAAATCTTGTCATTCTAAAATCACCCAATCATGAATTGAATTGTTGCTCATCATATAATGGCCACATGGCTATGGTAACACCAAACCGCATGCTTTCCACCTTAGAATTCTTTACATAACCATGATTTGTTATCAAGTAATCTCATGTGGGCTTTCGAACAAATAGCTCATTGAAAGAAACCACATCCTAAAGTGGACCGCGAACATAAACTTCTAGACTACTAGTATCATGGATCAAAATTTTGCAAGCAGTAGATTTTGCTATCAATCTCCATCATCATGTACATTAAATTTGGCTAGCAATCACCATGCATACGTGTCACCATCAACATATCTTAAGATTTCTCTTGCATACTCAGATGCATGTCTTTCCTTTGCCAAGTCTTTGTCAAATTACAATAACTTCTTCATAAAATCTTCAGCATATGCACAAGCTCTTAATAGTCTTGGCACAAGACTTCGAACATTGAGATCAAAAAAATTTAATCTGACACCAGATTCTCTAGCAAGAATTATCAACTTTCTGGTAACATTTATTCCATATAGAACACTTATTGAATCTGATTCAGTATTATCTGTTAGAATATTTATGTTTAATTCTCTGTTCAGAGATTTTGATGTAGCAAAACTATGTTTACTTAAGTTTGCAAGATATTTGTTATTAGATTGCAGAATCAGATACTTATTGTTATATCGTAGAATTAGACATTTTGTCAGATTGTAGAGAGTGCAGAATCAATGAGAAGATTGCGAAATCCAAGAAAATTACGAAATTTGAGAATATTGCATAATCAAAGAGAAGATTGTGAAAACCAAGGAACGAAACTGCAAAGGCCTGTCTGGGTAGGTGTCTAATAACGAAAATGGTCAAAAGACAAGTTCCTATTGAAGAAAGGTTCAATGGAGCATGCAAGCCAATGCTAGGTGCCTTCTTAGGCGTCTAACTGGCTAAATTTCCTTACAACCAGAAGATCGAAGACCGAAGCTTCAAAGAGCCCTAGTCTAAATAGAGGCTGACAATGCTGAGTTAGACATCTGGGTAGACATTTGAAGAAGTATGTTGGAAGTCAGACATATCCATATTTAAAGAGAATCACTATCATAAGTTCAGAGAATTTTCCAAAACCACAGAGAAGCAAATTTCGAACTTATCTTACTTGAAGACATGGGTGAACACTATCAATAGTGAAAGCTATCATAAATGAAGTCAACAATCAATCTACAAGCTTAAAAATCAGTTTTGTTTACTACTTAATGTTTAGTCTATGAGATTGTGAGCTATGAGAGTGTGACTCTCTATAAGGTTTGCTTCATACCCGTTAAACTCAAGTAATGTGTAAGGTTTGTTTGGTACTCATTAAATGCAACAACTTGTAAGATTGATCAACTAGTGAAATTCAGTAGACCAGATAGGCTTATTGAAGAAGTGGAGTAGGCACAATCATATTGTCAAACCACTATAAAATTTTGCATCTAATTATCTTCTTCCCTAACTCTTTACTTTAGCTAGTTTCTCAATTCTAGTTTTAATAGTGCATTTAATTTTAATTTGATTTTATTATGCTAATAACCTTGAATTATTTTGTAGAACCAATTCACCCCCTCTTGGTTTTCCTAATGATCTGCTTGCTTCACTTCTATCACTACTACTTCAATCTCAAGATCATTTTCAATTTCACCAATAAAATTTGCTACCATTCCGCCATCTTCTTGCATCTCTTGTTCTTGCTCCATCTCTTGAAGATATGACAATTCCTTGATCTTCTTCTTCGTCTTTTCTTTTTTTTCCTTCTCCTCATCAACATCCTCAATGTTGCCAACCTCTTCCTCCTAGGAACCTTTTCTTGGTGCCTTCTTGTCAAGCCCATAAGTAATAGAAATAGTTTTTTTTTTTGCAATTACTTTGGTTCTTGTAGTTGCTTCTCTATTGCAATTTCAACTTATTCCATCTCTTGATCTTGGACTTCAACCTAATGAGGACTTACAATATCCAAAGATATATCACCTGATTTTGCATGATGATGATCAGCTTTCCAATCTAGATTTGAATTGTGTTAAGATTTGGATGATGGTGAAGAGAGAGTAAAGATGAAATCTTGAATTTCCTCAATACTAGAAACACCCGAGTTAAGACGCACCATTTCTTTTTATTGTAGTAGCAGTGTGGGATCATGGATGTTAAAAACAAAAATATTCAAATCAATACTTTAGATCCTTTCTATCCCCTTGAAAAGTTCTTCTTCAATTTGTGGGATCATTGGATAATGTAGATTTTGATGTTCTATTGCATATAGGCAAAACAAAAAAAACAATTTGTTGTGTTTGTAGGATAGCCTCTCCATGAAATTGAATTGAGAAAGCTTGAAGAATGAAAGGGGTTAAGGGAACTCAATGAAAAACCAATTGATACGAACTTATATTTTGATGAATGGTGATTATTGGTGGTAATGAAAATTAAAATGGGTTTGATGGTGAATCGTATAGAAGATGATGATAATTGGCACTAATTAATGGTTAGTGACCAAACCCCTAAAAAAGATAAAGAGAATAATGAAATTATAAAACTAAAATGTTTCTTTATTTTTCATTAATTCTACTAATGAAATGTACAAAGTCTTTTATAGGCTATGAAAATGAATACAACGATTAACTAACTACCAATACTAACTGTTTAACTTTTTAACCAACTAATTCAACTCATAACTAGCTAATCTCTTATTTAATTAAATTGCTCTACTAATTCCCATTATATTCATATCATTCAATTCTATAAAAATTAATTTCGAATCTTCAATCTCAACTAAAACACTGAAACAATTTATATTTTTTTTATTCTCTAAATTTCACATGTTTTCGTTTTCATTTTCTAAAAATAGTTAATATGTATATTTATAATATTATTTTTATATGCTGTTTAGCCATAAATGCCATATAATAGAACCAATTTACATCCAATTAAAAACCTCTGCCTGGATTAATTTGGTCTGTGCGTAATTTCTGCTTATGATTGTCAAAATGGTTTTTATAATAGTTGTAGATCGAAAAACCCTTTTATGCTTGATAAAACAGTTAAAAACAGTTTTTCTAACAAATTTCGCTTTATTAAAACCTCTTTTAAAACTTTTGATTTTTTTTTATAAAAAAAAAAACTTTAACTACAGGAACAAAAATCATTTCAATTTACCTAAACGGTAAGATGCAGTCTTGGGCTCTGATTCTCAAAAACCAAAAACTTTTGAAGTTTTCTTAAATCAATTTGCAATAACTGAAAGCATGAGAATTTGAACTTGAAAAATCTTGAAATAGAGATGCAACCGTCTATTGAGTATTGAGCTTTAGCCAGAAACTTGACAAATATGATTCCAAAAGAACAAAATGTGAGAGTTTATGTTCTTCAAGAAACCTTAAAAAAAAATACGAACATATCGAAACAAAAAAAAAAATGGAACCATTTGAATGGAGCATCTTCGCGTTCATTGGTGATAAATTTAAAGGTTTATTGCAGCATAAATCATTGAACTATGAACATATAGCATTTAGCTCACTGAAATATCAATTTGGCGTCTGGAGTCTTTGAACTATGAATTAATAGCAATCAAGTTCTTAAATCTATTTTCATGCGAAAAACTTAACGAAAATACAACAAGTGAGGATTCTTCCATTTAATTGTTACTTCATGGTGAATGTTTGCTTCAAAAATTAGATCTAGGCAAATCATTGAACCAATGAAATTCTCCTTTAAGTTCTTTACTTAAATAAGTTTATCGCTGGAAAATGGATTTAAGGAGTTGATTGCTACTAATTCATATTTCATAGACATCTTGCACCAAACTAATTGTTCGATCAGTTAAATACTATGGGTCCATAATTCAAAGATCTGTCATGCAATAAACCCTAAATTGAATTAATTGACAAAAATATAATGGAACAAACTGATTTGGATTCTTTTCTTTTACTCACTTGGTTCACTAAAAAGCCATTACTTTATATATTCTTGAAGTGCATTACTTCATAGATTCAACAAACAAACAAAAAAAGTTCACCACTTTGCTCGTGTCAAAAAAAAAAAAGGGGGACCATATTTATCGAATCTTTAGTGCATGAAATATTCAATTGAGTTTCTTATTCTCTTTTATCTTGTTTTCTTATCAAGAATGGAAAATATTTTTTGGATTATTTGATCCAAGCATGAAGCTTATCTAAAGAGAGAGTACCCAACATTGAGATTATGTTCAATCTATGGAGCTTATTTCTGTTGCTTAAGAAGAAAATTTGTTTGTGTTGCTTAAAATATTGAAGAAGGGCTTGTTTATAAGTTGTTGTAAACTGTTGAGATGTCTTGCATTTCAATTTGATCTAATATCATTCCGGTTTGAAATATTTTGGAGCGATTTTTTAAGGGAAAATTTGAGATTTAGTTCATAAAGAGGAGGGTTGAGCCAATAGTGGCCCGTTTTGCTATGATTTGATAGACAGACTATTAAGACAACTTTAGTACTCTTCATCTTTGATGGTGAATTTTTCTACTCTCGTCCGGGGATGTAAGTCTAAAAAACCGAACCACGTACATTTTATGTCTTTTATTTTGTTTGATTACTATTTTGCTATTTTTATTTGGTTATCTTTATCATTCTCATTATAACATAAACATTTTTTTTTTATTTTTTATCTTAATTTTTCATTAACACTTTGTTCAACAATTTGCATATCCGTAACATATTTTGGAAAATAAGATTTTTTTTTTTATCTTTTCAATGTAATAGTAGAAATGTAAAAAAAAATGTTTTCCAAATTGTTTTGAAAAATAAAAACAAATAAGTGTTATTTTCCAAAATATGTAAAGAATGTACAAATTATTGAAAAAATTGTTAAGGAAAATAAAAAAAAATGAAAAACGATTTTCCTAGTTAAAAAAGTCCTTAAAATGTCTTGTATCTTAGAACTTCGTTTGTTTCTTTTTTTCTCAGATTACGAGAAGAGTAGCCCATGAAGTAAAACTTGAGTCTCTTACTTAATTAAGCCATCGTATCTTTCATATGAGAATGTTTGTAGTTTGATCCCAATTATTACCAGTGTGAAGCCAATGCACGGGGTTTTGATGTTTTTTCGGTTTCTTTATCCCTTTTTTTATTTGGAATTTTGATTGTGCACCTCAATATATATATATATATATATATATATATATATATATATATATATATAATTCCTCAAGATTTTTTTTATATATAATTTAGTGTATAACAGGATAACCAAGAAAGTTGAATACAGTTTTAGAATAGTGATTAGTGGAATCCTATTGATGATCTCTTCCTCACGTCAGCGTTTTAATTGCTAAGTTATCCGATAAATTTTTCCATTTTGGAGCTGGAAAGAGAGATTCTTACCTGCTAAGGTTATAAAACTCATTTTTATTTCGGGTGTAAAAATCTTTGAGAATTTCTATATAAACGTATTGATGTCGAAAATCTATCAAGTATACAGATAGCCAAAATATTAAAACTTGCACACACAAAGATGAAAGAAAAACCTAAAGTTATAAGTCACCAAGAGACCGAAAAGGTTGTGCCTTCAAATGACTTTTTAATGCCTAAGTTGACAAGGCTTTTGGTAACAAGAGAACTAAATAATTTAGAGAGAATTGTGAGAGAGTACTCTGATAGTGATAGACCCTTATATAGTGTCTTAGAGCAGAATCCAATAAGGAAAGTGATTGAGTATTGTGATAGGCCTTGAATTCCTATAGGTTAAAATATTTTGATAAGACTGGGTTATCCATAAGTTGGAGTACCATAGTAGGATTAGAGTTCCAGTGCGAAATTACTGTAATACTGTTTTCCATATGTACTTTTATAAAAATTATCATTTCGCCGTTGCAGAGTGTCACGTGTCGTTATGTAATTGGATGAAGAATTTTCCCTACATCAAGATATTACCAGTGAAGTTCTTAAAAAATACCAATTAAATTTTTACCCCTGTGAAAAAACAAGTTTTACACCCGATGTAAACAAGGATTTCTCCTTAAGTAGGCGTGCAGAAATTCTTACGGGTGGCATATGTGAAGAACTTACAATGCGGGTCCAATGTAAGCTTAATGTCATGGTCCTAGCACTTTCCCTTAAAGGCATAGGTCCATGCGGCATTTGCCTTGGTCTCCCCCCAAGCAAGTCAGCCTAGCTCACTAGAGTAACTTTAAAGCTTGCACACTCTGCAAGCAAAAAGGAACACATTAGTCACAAAATGATCTCAGATAACAACCTAAAGATCCTGCAACAATGAATACAGGAAAGGTGTAATAAGCACTTAGCAAGCAACAAGCAGCATGCCCAAGTCGTACACTCAGTTCAAGCAACACACACCATAGATGATTGTGCCCCGAGACACTCCTAGATCACCAAGCATATAATAGCCAAAATAGGCAAAAACATATAACCAACTCTAGGCACATGGATGCATAAAAGCTTCATTAATATAAGTATCTTACAAGCACGTTGTTAGGGCAGAAGGCACCACCAAGCAACCAGTTGGACAACAAACTTAATCATGACCAGTGAGCACTTACTCACTGGCAACGGCACCAAACTTTGGTGTGCTATCGCAGGCAACCAAAAATAAAACCTATACTCCTAAAAATATATGTAGTAGTGTGAGTAAGGATTGTTCCCACAGAGAGTATCTAGCCTAGTTTTATGCTACGTGAACAAGAATAGGGGGATTTGAGTATAACAAAAACAATTTTTAAAAAAACAACTAACGAACAATTCAAATTGAAGTATCGAAATCAATCTAAAGAACAAACATTTGTCTAAGTTAACATCTACCATCGGAATTTTACAACTGATCATCGATGCAAAAATATGTCAATTCACACTTTGAATATTCACCGTTGGAATTATTTTTCTATCTCTCCTTAGTCACAGTTAATTAGAAAACAAGCGATCTAATTAACCCTAACTACTAAGCAACCTAAGACAAGCGCTAAGAATTAGAGAGATCGATGAAGCTAAACAACACAAGTACAAGCAGTTGCATTTAATATAGTCGAGTGTTCTTCCTAAGATCTAATAATTTCTAACGCAGCAAATCATTAAGTCTTAGTTGCTTCACAAATTAGAGGGATCAAACAATTACGGATTTGATATCTAATCTAGTAGTAGATTGCAACGGATAATAAACTAGTAAGCCTCCTAGTAATTAAACGAGACAATCATGAAAATAGGGACAAAAGAACATTCGGTACTCAAAGCATAAATTGAACAAAATAAAAAAAAAAAAAAGACAGATTAGATCTCATAGTTTTATTGATTCCAAGGCTTCCATTTCCTTCGACTAATTATAAAAGATTAGCCACGCAGGGCCATGATGAAAACTCGAAGGAGAAGTTAAAGAAGAGGGGAGAGAGAGGCGTCCCTGAAGTCTGATGATTTCTCCCCTTTTATACATGTTATTGTCAGTATTAGAAACCCTACAAGGTTTCCTAAAAATATTCTAAATATTATCCTAAAATAACAATATCCAAATCTGACTAATTTAAGGAAAATATTAAAAATAAAATAAAGTCCTAATATAACTAGGAAACTGGTGTTTTCAGCATGAAGTTTTGTGCACCAAATCTGGATCGATCCATGGATGATCATGGCAGTGGAATGCATGCATCGATCCAAAGGTCCACAACCAAAGATTTTATAGGCTGTTGTAAATAAAGTAACTAATAGCTTCTATTAAAAAATATATAAACTAAAAAGATCCCATTATAGATATAGACTATCAAATCGGACTTAGTTTTTTTAAAGACAAAAAAGTTATTATTAATGATATTTATACTGATGAAAATACAAAGGAGGCTCAAACTCAAAAGCTAAACCCACAAAGCCAGCGCACCAACACTAACCAATGAGACAACAAAACAAAACTACACCACACAGCTGATAAAGCAAGCCCAGACAAAAAACATGGATAAAACACCAATAACAAGTAACAATCATGACATATTACTCATCATCCTTTCAAATTCTTCTTCATCTCTCTTTTCCATTTTGTAGAGTTCTTCTATAATCTCTTTTTCACTTAATGACTATAAACCCAACATCTTTTCCAAATCCCAAGTCTTCTTAGCTTCACGCCAATTGTCCTCTCCAAATCCGATTTAGTTTGTAATTCCAAAAAAATGTGTCTTTTTTGGTTAGTAATAGAAATGCGTCTTAAAAGAAAGGGTGTATCTCATGCTTGGCACATATACATCATTAAGAAAGATGGGATGATTTACTAATGAAGGTATTGTTTGGCTTAGCTGCAGTTTTTGTTTACAGATATCAAAATTGTTTTTGAAATATTTTCTGATGAGATAGTTGTGGTACAAAAAGTGTTTTTTGTTTAGTAAAATGGTTGAAAAAATAGTTGTTCAGACTCAAATTTAGTTTTTAAAAACTTGTTTTCAGTTTTTGTTTTTTTTCAAAAATCCTTTTCTTAATAATGTTTGACCTAATTCCTGTTAATAGTGAATAAAAACAATTTCATAAACTCTCCTTAAATACCTTAATTCAATATGGTTGAGGTGTTAAAAAAAATCGAAAACCAATTCAAATAAGTTCAAACCAAGTAATCAAATCCGAATCGAACCAAAATAACAATTATATATATATATATATATATATATGTGTGTGTGTGTGTGTGCTTTTATATATTATATGTTTGGTT
Source organism: Bretschneidera sinensis (assembly GCA_023935145.1). Taxonomy (NCBI): domain Eukaryota; kingdom Viridiplantae; phylum Streptophyta; class Magnoliopsida; order Brassicales; family Akaniaceae; genus Bretschneidera; species Bretschneidera sinensis. The sequence continues at coordinate 37,773,664 of CM043697.1, read as the reverse complement.
AACCATTGGTTTTAGATTAAAAATAATAATTAACCAAACTTTGGTTTATTGCTTGATTACAAATAATTTGAATTCGGTAATTTATCGAACCGAAACTTCAGTTCAATTTGCTTTTAGTATATGATCAGTTAATACATATAATTCTATAGTATACGTATTGAGTAAACGCATAAACTTTTATGAGGTATTTGAATCTTCTTTGTTTGATAATTGAAATTGAGGTCAATAGTTCATGGTGAGATTGAATGTTACCGTGACAAACTTGAATTTGAATATTCTTCATTTAATAATGCACCATTCAATCTCAACATGAATTTGATTATATTTTGATTTTCAAATATTTTTATCGGTCGCTATAATTGTGAGTAAAGGGTTTTAAGTTAGAACTTCACATTTAAAAAGAAAATTTGACTTAATAATTGGGCTATGCCGGGACTACATTGTGTCAATATTATCCATTTGATGGTAATATCATTACTCTGGTAATGTATGATATTCTAACTACCAATCCTAATTACTTAACTATTTAGCCAATTAATTCTACTTATAACTAGCTAATCCCTTATTCAATTAAATTGTTTTACTAATGCCCATTATATTCGTTTCATTCCTATGCACATCAAATGAACCTTGTCCTCAAGATTCAAGTGATTCCCTCATTAGAAACTTCATCATCAACATCATTACTTAATATCATAAAATCAAATGACATTACACTATAGTCCTTAAATCTTGTCATTCTAAAATCACCCAATCATGAATTGAATTGTTGCTCATCATATAATGGCCACATGGCTATGGTAACACCAAACCGCATGCTTTCCACCTTAGAATTCTTTACATAACCATGATTTGTTATCAAGTAATCTCATGTGGGCTTTCGAACAAATAGCTCATTGAAAGAAACCACATCCTAAAGTGGACCGCGAACATAAACTTCTAGACTACTAGTATCATGGATCAAAATTTTGCAAGCAGTAGATTTTGCTATCAATCTCCATCATCATGTACATTAAATTTGGCTAGCAATCACCATGCATACGTGTCACCATCAACATATCTTAAGATTTCTCTTGCATACTCAGATGCATGTCTTTCCTTTGCCAAGTCTTTGTCAAATTACAATAACTTCTTCATAAAATCTTCAGCATATGCACAAGCTCTTAATAGTCTTGGCACAAGACTTCGAACATTGAGATCAAAAAAATTTAATCTGACACCAGATTCTCTAGCAAGAATTATCAACTTTCTGGTAACATTTATTCCATATAGAACACTTATTGAATCTGATTCAGTATTATCTGTTAGAATATTTATGTTTAATTCTCTGTTCAGAGATTTTGATGTAGCAAAACTATGTTTACTTAAGTTTGCAAGATATTTGTTATTAGATTGCAGAATCAGGTATTTATTGTTATATCGTAGAATTAGACATTTTGTCAGATTGTAGAGATTGCATAATCAGAGAATATTGCATAATCAAAGAGAAGATTGTGAAAACCGAGAAAATTACGGAATCTGAGAATATTGCATAATCGAAGAGAAGATTGTGAAAACCAAGGAACGAAACTGCAAAGGCCTAGGCGATTGACATGGAGTTAGGTGTCTGGGTAGGTGTCTAATAAGGAAAATGGTCAAAAGACAAGTTCCTACTGAAGAAAGGTTCAATGGAGCATGCAAGCCAATGCTAGGTGCCTTCTTAGGCGTCTAACTGGCTAAATTTCCTTACAACCAGAAGATCGAAGACCGAAGCTTCAAAGAGCCCTAGTCTAAATAGAGGTTGACAATGCCTAGTTAGACATCTGGGTAGACATTTGAAGAAGTATGTTGGAAGTCAGACATATCTATATTTAAAGAGAATCACTATCATAAGTTCAGAGAATTTTCCAAAACCACAGAGAAGCAAATTTCGAACTTATCTTACTTGAAGACATGGGTGAACGCTATAAATAGTGAAAGCTATCATAAATGAAGTCAACAATCAATCTACAAGCTTAAAAATCAGTTTTGTTTACTACTTAGTGTTTAGTCTATGAGATTGTGAGCTATGAGAGTGTGACTCTCTATAAGGTTTGCTTCATACCCGTTAAACTCAAGTAATGTGTAAGGTTTGTTTGGTACCCATTAAATGCAACAACTTGTAAGATTGATCAACTAGTGAAATTCAGTAGACCAGAGAGGCTTATTGAAGAAGTGGAGTAGGCACAATCATATTGTCAAACCACTATAAAATTTTGCATCTAATTATCTTCTTCCCTAACTCTTTACTTTAGCTAGTTTCTCAATTCTAGTTTTAATAGTGCATTTAATTTTAATTTGATTTTATTATGCTAATAACCTTGAATTATTTTGTAGAACCAATTCACCCCCTCTTGGTTTTCCTAATGATCTGCTTGCTTCACTTCTATAACTACTACTTCAATCTCAAGATCATTTTCAATTTCACCAATAAAATTTGCTACCATTCCGCCATCTTCTTGCATCTCTTGTTCTTGCTCCATCTCTTGAAGATATGACAATTCCTTGATCTTCTTCTTCGTCTTTTCTTTTTTTTCCTTCTCCTCATCAACATCCTCAATGTTGCCTACCTCTTCCTCCTAGTAACCTTTTCTTGGTGCCTTCTTGTCAAGCCCATAAGTAATAGAAATAGTTTTTTTTCTTGCAATTGCTTTGGTTCTTGTAGTTGCTTCTCTATTGCAATTTCAACTTATTCCATCTCTTGATCTTGGGCTTCAACCTAATGAGGACTTACAATATCCAAAGATATATCACCTGTTTTTGCATGATGATGATCAGCTTTCCAATCTAGATTTGAATTGTGTTAAGATTTGGATGATGATGAAGAGAGAGTAAAGATGAAATCTTGAATTTCCTCAATACTAGAAACACCCGAGTTAAGACGCACCATTTCTTTTTATTGTAGTAGCAGTGTGGGATCATGGATGTTAAAAACAAAAATACTCAAATCAATACTTTAGATCCTTTCTATCCCCTTGAAAAGTTCTTCTTCAATTTGTGGGATCATTGGATAATGTAGATTTTGATGTTCTATTGCATATAGGCAAAACAAAAAAAAAAACAATTTGTTGTGTTTGTAGGATAGCCTCTCCATGAAATTGAATTGAGAAAGCTTGAAGAATGAAAGGGGTTAAGGGAGCTCAATGAAAAACCAATTGATACGAACTTAGATTTTGATGAATGGTGATTATTGGTGGTAATGAAAATGAAAATGGGTTTGATGGTGAATCGTATGGAAGATGATGATAATTGACACTAATTAATGGTTAGTGACCAAACCCCTAAAAAAGATAAAGAGAAGAATGAAATTATAAAACTAAAATGTTTCTTTATTTTTCATTAATTCTACTAATGAAATGTACAAAGTCTTTTATAGGCTATGAAAATGAATACAACAATTAACTAACTACCAATACTAACTGTTTAACTTTTTAACCAACTAATTCAACTCATAACTAGCTAATCTCTTATTTAATTAAATTGCTCTACTAATTCCCATTATATTCATATCATTCAATTCTATAAAAATTAATTTCGAATCTTCAATCTCAACTAAAACGCTGAAACAATTTATATTTTTTTTATTCTCTAAATTTCACATGTTTTCGTTTTCATTTTCTAAAAATAGTTAATATGTATATTTATAATATTATTTGTTTATGCTGTTTAGCCATAAATGCCATATAATAGAACCAATTTACATCCAATTAAAAACCTCTGCTTGGATTAATTTGGTCTGTGCGTAATTTCTGCTTATGATTGTCAAAATGGTTTTTATAATAGTTGTAGATCGAAAAACCCTTTTATGCTTGATAAAACAGTTAAAAACAGTTTTTCTAACAAATTTCACTTCATTAAAACCTCTTTTAAAACTTTTTATTTTTTTTTATAAAAAAAAAAACTTTAACTACAGGAACAAAGATCATTTCAATTTACCTAAACGGTAAGATGCAGTCTTGGACTCTGATTCTCAAAAACCAAGAACTTTTGAAGTTTTCTTAAATCAATTTGCAATAACTGAAAGCATGAGAATTTGAACTTGAAAAATCTTGAAATAGAGATGCAACCGTCTATTGAGTATTGAGCTTTAGCCAGAAACTTGACAAATATGATTCCAAAAGAACAAAAAGTGAGAGTTTATGTTCTTCAAGAAACCTTAAAAAAAATACGAACATATCGAAACAAAAAAAAAATGGAACCATTTGAATGGAGCATCTTCGCGTTCATTGGTGATAAATTTAAAGGTTTATTGCAGCATAAATCCTTGAACTATGAACATATAGCATTTAGCTCACTGAACTATCAATTTGGCGTCTGGAGTCTTTGAACTATGAATTAGTAGCAATCAAGTTCTTAAATCTATTTTCATGCGAAAAACTTAACAAAAATACAACAAGTGAGGATTCTTCCATTTAATTGTTACTACATGGTGAATGTTTGCTTAAATTAGATCTAAGCAAATCATTGAACCAGTGAAATTCTCCTTTAAGTTCTTTACTTAGATAAGTTTATCACTGGAAAATAGATTTAAGGAGTTGATTGCTACTAATTCACATTTCGTTGACATCTTGCACCAAACTAATTGTTCGATCAGTTAAATACTACGGGTCCATAATTCAAAGATCTGTCATGCAATAAACCCTAAATTGAATTAATTGACAAAAATATAATGGAACAAATTGATTTGGATTCTTTTCTTTTACTCACTTGGTTCACTAAAAAGCCATTACTTTATATATTCTTGAAGTGCATTACTTCATAGATTCAACAAACAAACAAAAAAAGTTCACCACTTTGCTCGTGTCAAAAAACAAAAAGGGGACCATATTTATCGAATCTTTAGTGCATGAAATATTCAATTGAGTTTCTTATTCTCTTTTATCTTGTTTTCTTATCAAGAATGGAAAATATTTTTTGGATTATTTGATCCAAGCATGAAGCTTATCTAAAGAGAGAGTACCCAACATTGAGATTATGTTCAATCTATGGAGCTTATTTCTGTTGCTTAAGAAGAAAATTTGTTTGTGTTGCTTAAAATATTGAAGAAGGGCTTGTTTATAAGTTGTTGTAAACTGTTGAAATGTCTTGCATTTCAATTTGATCTAATATCATTCCGGTTTGAAATATTTTGGAGCGATTTTTTAAGGGAAAATTTGAGATTTAGTTCATAAAGCGGAGGGCTGAGCCAATAGTGGCCCGTTTTGCTATGATTTGATAGACAGACTATTAAGACAACTTTAGTACTCTTCATCTTTGATGGTGAATTTTTCTACTCTCGTCTGGGGATGTAGGTCTAAAAAACCGAACCACGTACATTTTATGTCTTTTATTTTGTTTGATTACTATTTTGCTATTTTTATTTGGTTATCTTTATCATTCTCGTTACAACATAAACATTTTTTTTTATTTTTTATCTTAATTTTTCATTAACATTTTGTTCAACAATTTGCATTTCCGTAACATATTTTGGAAAATAAGATTTTTTTTTTATCTTTTCAATTTAATAGTAGAAAAGATGTAAAAAAAAATATGTTTTCCAAATTATTTTGAAAAATAAAAACAAATAAGTTTTGTTTTCCAAAATATGTTAAGAATGTACAAATTATTGAAAAAATTGTTAAGGAAAATAAATAAAAAATAAAAAACGATTTTCCTAGTTAAAAAAGTCCTTAAAATGTCTTGTATCTTAGAACTTCGTTTGTTTCTTTTTTTCTCAGATTACGAGAAGAGTAGCCCATGAAGTAAAACTTGAGTCTCTTACTTAATTAAGCCATCGTATCTTTCATATGAGAATGTTTGTGGTTTGATCCCAATTATTACCAGTGTGAAGCCAATGCACGGGGGTTTGATGTTTTTTCGGTTTCTTTATCCCTTTTTTTATTTGGAATTTTGATTGTGCACCTCAAATATATATATATATATATATATATATATATATATATATATATATATAAAATTCCTCAAGATTTTTTTATATATAATTTAGTGTATAACAGGATAACCAAGAAAGTTGAATACAGTTTTAGAATAGTGATTAGTGGAATCCTATTGGTGATCTCTTCCTCACGTCAGCGTTTTAATTGCTAAGTTATCCGATAAATTTTTCCATTTTGGAGCTGGAAAGAGAGATTCTTACCTGCTAAGGGTATAAAACTCATTTTTATTTCGGGTGTAAAAATCTTTGAGAATTTCTAAATAATCATATTGATGTCGAAAATCTATCAAGTATACAGATAGCCAGAATATTAAAACTTTCACACACAAAGATGAAAGAAAAACCTAAAGTTATAAGTCACCAAGAGACCGAAAAGGTTGTGCCTTCAAAGGACTTTTTAATGCCTAAGTTGACAAGGCTTTTGGTAACAAGAGAACTAAATAATTTAGAGAGAATTGTGAGAGAGTACTCTGATAGTGATAGACCCTTATATAGTGTCTTAGAGCAGAATCTAATAAGGAAAGTGATTGAGTATTGTGATAGGCCCTGAATTCCAATAGGTTAGAATATTTTGATAAGACTGGGTTATCCATAAGTTGGAGTACCATAGTAGGATTAGAGTTCCAGTGCGAAATTACTGTAATACTCTTTTCCATATGTACTTTTATAACCCAAACTTAATCATGACCAGTGAGCACTTACTCACTGGTCAGAAGGCACCACCAAGCAACCAGTTGGACAACAAACTTAATCATGACCAGTGAGCACTTACTCACTGGCAACGGCACCAATCTTTGATGTGCTGTCGCAGGCAACCAAAAATAAAACATATACTCCTAAAAATATATGTAGTAGTGTGAGTAAGGATTGTTCCCACAGAGAGTATCTAGCCTAGTTTTATGCTACGTGAACAAGAATAAGGGGATTTGAGTATAACAAAAACAATTTTTAAAAAAACAACTAATGAACAATTCAAATTGAAGTATTGAAATCAATCAAAAGAACAAACATTTGTCTAAGTTAACATCTACCACCGGAATTTTACAACTGATCATCGATGCAAAAATATGTCAATTCACACTTTGAATATTCACCGTTGGAATTATTTTTCTATCTCTCCTTAGTCACAGTTAATTAGAAAACAAGCGATCTAATTAACCCTAACTACTAAGCAACCTAAGACAAACGCTAAGAATTAGAGAGATCAATGAAGCTAAACAACACAAGCACAAGCAGTTGCATTTAATATAGTCGAGTGTTCTTCCTAAGATCTAATAATTTCTAACGCAGCAAATCATTAAGTCTTAGTTGCTTCACAAATTAGAGGGATCAAACAATTACAGATTTGATATCTAACCTAGTAGTAGATTGCAACGGATAATAAACTAGTAAGCCTCCTAGTAATTAAACGAGACAATCATGAAAATAGGGACAAAAGAACATTCGGTACTCAAAGCATAAATTGAACAAAATAAAAACAAATAAAAAAAATAAAAAAAAATAGATTAGATCTCATAGTTTTATTGATTCCAAGGCTTCCATTTCCTTCGACTAATTATAAAAGTTTAGCCACGCAGGGCCATGATGAAAACTCAAAGGAGAAGTTAAAGAAGAGGGGAGAGAGAGGCGTCCCTGAAGTCTAATGATTTCTCCCCTTTTATACATGTTATTGTCAGTATTAGAAACCCTACAAGGTTTCCTAAAAATATTCTAAATATTATCCTAAAATAACAATATCCAAATCTGACTAATTTAAGGAAAATATTAAAAATAAAATATGTCCTAATATAACTAGAAAACTGGTGTTTTCAGCATGAAGTTTTGTGCACCTAATCTGGAAACTTCCGAAAATAAGTCGCGTCAAATCAGCATATTAGAATTGCAGGCTAAGGGACTTTCCAGAACTGCAACAGTGCAGTGCAGCAACTCCAAACTCATTTTCGACCTTGATGCAGCTAGTATCTCTCAAAACTCAAAACATGAAAGTTGTAGAACTTTTTCTTGACATTCTGTAGCATCTTGAATCATCTCAATCAGAGCTTAGATGAGAGAGTGATACCCAGAAAATAAGTGATGTCAAAACTGTCCAAAACAGCCCAATTAGTTTCGTTTTGCACTTAACGCCTCCATTTGCATCCTAAATCAAAATATAAGAATAATGAGTACATTTAGGCACCAAATGGGTATTAAAAAAAATAAATAAATAAAAAATAAACATTAAAGGAGAAAAATATGACATTTTGCATTCTCATCATGTGTCCCATTTTTTCGCACTTAAAAAACTGTATGTCCTGCCTCTTCTTGGATTTAGACCGAGATTTATTATTATTCAATCCGCTCCAGGACGTGTTTCTCCCACATTCCTGGTTACCCCTCACCACAAGCCCTTCACCTTGTAAATTCTCATCATTGGTTTTCTTCCTCTGATGAAAATCTAATAGAGCACTTGTGATCTCCTCCAATTCGAGAGTTTATTTCCCCCACATCAGAGTTGTAACTAAACTTTCGTACGTAGGAGAAATAGGTAGGAAATTCAGTAACATCGACACCTTATCTTCGTCTTTGAACTTCACATCAACTTGCTTCAAATCACTGATAATTCGATTGAACACGTTGATATGCTGGTTCAGATCTGAGCCCTCTAACATCTTAAGACCATACAATTTCTGCTTAAGATAAAGTTTGTTCGTCAACGACTTGGATAAATACCGACTTTCCAGTTTCAACCAAACTGTTGGTGATTCCTCATCCATGACATGATACATCGCGTCATCAGCCAGACAAAGCTTGATAGTTTCAATAGCCTTCGCTTCCAATCTATATCATCTATGCCTTCTGGCTGCTTTCCGTATAACGCCTTCACTATGCCCCGCTGCACTAACAAATCTTTGACCCTCCTCTGCCATAATCCGAAATTTCTAGATCCGTCGAACTTAACCATGTCAAGTTTGGCAGAAGAAATCCCAGACATCGTGACCTGGCTCTGATACCAATTATTGTGAAACGTGCGGCAATTATGATGAATAGTATGAAAAAGCACAGAGAAAGAAGGCAAAATAAAAACACACGAATTTAACGTGGTTCGGCAGCATGCCTACATCCACACGAGCGAGCGGCTACTGAATTTTCACTATATCAAAGTAGAGTTACATCATATGTATTTATACTAACCCTAGCCATATAGAAGTATTAAAAAAATTCCTCAAATACCCTTATATCATACCTCGAGGGCGTTGCCCGCACACCCCCAACTAGGGGTTAGCATGGAACCCGATTGACCCCTGAACCCGATTCAAACCAATATAATGGGTTGGGTTGGGTTGGGTTATGTCTTTCTAGAGATTGGGTTGGGCTGAGTTGAAAATATTTTGAACCCAGTGGGTTGGGTCGAGTTAGGTCATGGGTTCAAAATTTTCAACCTGACCCAAACCGGTAACCTGGCCAAATATATAATTATATGTTTTATATTTATTGAATATAAAATAGTGTATAAATAATTATAGTATAATTATAAAATATATAATCATAAAATATTCATTCTAATTACTACTAGTGTATAAAATTATATATAGCAAATACTTCAATGTCCAAACAAGTCTCATATTTTCCAATTACCCAGATTTTAGTTTCAAATATTTACACTAGAAACAAATTCTGATTTCGAGTTATGAAATAGTTTTCATAATTATTCTTAAGTATAACGTCAATCAGAATAAATTGATACAGAGTTAACTTATGCTAGCAAAATTTTGATTTCTTGTACTGTTATGCGTTTATCCACCTAAATTAAAGAGCGAATAATTGAATAGTTTTACTTGCAAGTGCACAAGGTCAACTTAGTAGTATAGTGTGTGAATGCAAGATCATCTTCACAGGAATTGGTAAATTTCGATTTAGAATTAGTTTCAGAATAATGAATGTTAAAAACAAGATAAATAAATATTGAGTTTGAAATAATAAAGAAAAATGCGTAGGGACTTGATATCCACCACTAATTATGTTACCACAACAAAACAGTATGCCAATGCTATACTCATGTCATGAATATCTAATGTTTGTCAACCTAAGGGCATGGTATCTACTCCTTAAGCTATTGATTTCCCTAAGCAACGAGTTAGGCATGGTATCTACTTTAACTCTTTTCTATCTTAAGGGATTCAGCATGGTATCTACTGAGTTGTTCCTTAAGAAAGCATAGAATCTATGGAAATCGACAACCACATGAGACTTAGGGCATGGTATCTACTCCCGGTTTCCCATGTTGATTAACCTAAGAATCTGGTGTGGATATCTTTTGTTACTATTGTCAAACCCAGGACTCGGTCATCCAAATTGATCTAACTAACTAATCCATACCATATGTATACGTTGATCAGACACACACATATGAGAAATTTAAATAAACACATGCATTAATCAAGTTAAGCAACACAACATGAATATTGCAAAGGCACCAATACTGAATTATTGAGTAAACATAATTAGGGCTTCAGCCAAGCCCTTATTAAAAGTTTAAGTACACATAATAAAAATAAAGGAAAGTAGAAACCCAAGAGAAGAGTCGTCAATTCTCCTCCACAGTTTCCTTCTCCGATCTCTCCGAACAAAAACTAAACTAAAAGAAAGAAATACTCCTCAAAAGGGAGATATTGTTTCTGTGTTTTACAAGTCTATTTATAGGGTTCTAAGGACATTTGGAAACCCTAATTTCCAAAACAGGACTCTAACCCTACTTTCCAAAATAGGAACTGTTGTTTTACTGTTTACGCTCGTACATGTGTGCTCGATCGCATGTGTTGTGCGCTCGATCGCAAGGCTGCACTCGATCCTTCTTGTGTGCGCACGAGTGCTTATGAGCTCGATCGCACTTTAGCCAGCAGCTGCTCCAGGATTTCCATATTTCTTCCTTTAGGTGCCAAAAATACTTCTTTTTCTCCAAAAACCTATAAAAACACAGAAAACACAAAAATGAAGTACAATGGAATAAAATACGCAAACTAAGAGCTTAACAAATGTAAATTAAGGGGCTCAAATATGAATATTTAAGCACTTATCACACCCCCAAACTTACATATTGCTAGTACCTTAGCAATACAAAACTAAAAACTAAAATGAAAAATAATGACACACAAATAAATCCAATATTCATAGTGTCCACAAAAGTTTAGGTCTCACACAAAACTATGATGCACATTCATGAGCAAGCTTAACAAATGTAAACACATCTTTGCAATGAATAAGGGTTTTGAATGCAAATCACTTTCATGAGGTAGTTTAAGACATCACAAGTTTGACTTTAGTGTGTGGTGAACTAGCACATAAAAGATTAGGTTTCCAAATAATTCTAATGTGTAGTGTTTCGATGTCTTAAGATTCACCAAATTTCCTATTATACTCAACAAAGATGGCATAGATTTTCTTCTTTTCTTTTGTTTGTGAGATTTTTGCCAAGTTAGTTCCCTTAAGCATTCTATTTGACTCATGTAACAAGTGTTTAGCCAATGACTCCCAAACCAGATGGCTTTAGGGCATTGGGTGTAAAGACACCCCTAAGGACTTACTAACTCGAGTCAAAAAGGCTACGAAACTAACTGGTCTTAATGCTACCAATTATAACTTCCACCTTTTGATGTGACACTCACTGCTTGCTGACGCAAGAGGGCCAGTTACTCAGTGGAAAGTTTGTTTAATGATCATTATGAGCATTTTTTTTTGAGTAATAACGAACTTTTTCTATTTTCTTATGCCAAAGTGTTAATCTAATAGGTCATCTGGTTCACAGTCAAGCAAAAGAAACATGCAAATCAAAATTACATGTCATACCTCACACAACTATGTGCTAATGTGCTCGTGTTAGTTTAGGTTAAACTTGTGAATTCTTAAATGCCTAAAAGTAAGTGATCTAGGTTCAAAACTTAATTATTAGCCTATATATTCAAGGTGTTAAGCTCACTTATGAAGTCAAATCATATTGTTTGTTTAGATCACCCAAAATTTTTAGAACAGAATGAACATGCATTTATCTATAAAAACAAAAAAAAAAACAAAAAAACTGGGATAAAGTGTGTGAATGTGTCTCCTATACCCTCAAACTTAAATTACACATTGTCCCCAATGTGTGAATAACATGGAAAGATCTGACCTAGGAGATGGAGAATTAGTTGGGTCGGCATGGCTCATAGCATACCCCCAAACTTGAACGGATGCACACATTGTCCCTAAAAAAGAAAAACTAACGTAATACGAGAAAAAAAGAAGTATTACAAATAAATAAATAACAATAAATACGTAAAACAATATAAATAAAAGGATAAGCTGTGAAGTGCCTCCCATGAGCGCTAAGTTTAACGTCTTCAGCCGGACCAAGCCTTATTCTTCCCCAGAACTAAGATTGGCAGCAACTAGCACAAGTAATGTCTTATTCTCTCCCATATAAGCATAAGTCAAATGCTTTGGCAATTACTTCAACTCCAAATTTGGTGCCTGGACAATAGAAGGAAAAAAATTAGTATTAGTAGGCATATAAGGTTCAAATGGATGGGTGTACTTACTTGGATGCTTTGGAGAAGCCTCTAGAAGGTGCACAGTTTCAATAATGTCATCAGTAACATCCTCAGATTTTGGCTCAACATCTTATCCTTTGAAACAATGGGTGAGGATGGTCTCCAATGGATCAATGTGATGGACATGAAAAACTTGCTCAACAACACCTTGCTGTCGTTCACTCAACTCTTTAGCCAATTGCCCTACTTGTGCTTCCAATCTTTGAATGGCTTGTTCATGCCTTACAGTGGTTTGTCTTATCTCAGTCCGAAATTGCCTTTCCTCTGCCATAAACTGATCTTGTGAGGTCATCAATTTTTGTTGCTGAGTTGCCAACTGCATCACAAGACTCTCTAGGTCGCTTTTCTTTGATTCGAGAACTGAGTGGGTTGCTTGTTGGGAGTTCCTTTGTTGCCTTTGAAAGTTCAAGGCATTTTGATCATTGCTCCATGAAAAGTTGGGGTGAGTCTACCATCCAAGATTATAGGTATTTGCATATATATTGTAGTTGTTCAGTCCTACATGATTTGCTTGCTCTTGATCTACAGATGAATACAAAGAGCAAGTGTCAGTAGTGTGATCAAAATGAGAACATATAGCACATATTTGGAATTGTTTGGCTCATGGACTAGGTGAGATGTTTTGAGCAGTCATGGCTTTTATAAGCATATCTAGCTTCCTCTCCATAGCTACTAGATAAACATAACTAGCTTTCGTCATTAGTGCTTCTCCTTTAAATGAATTAGTTGAAAAGCTTTAGTGCAGCAGTTTCAATACTGCTTCTCTGGTACTCTCTGGAGCTTTTACGCTCGAGCGCACCAAGACCAACGCTCGATCGCACTGGGATTGCGCTCGATCGCACCAAGGAGTGCGCTCGATCGCAATGAGGATAGAAACTCCTCCTCTGCACACCTGAACAAAAATAGAAAACGAAAAGAAGGAATAAATCTGATTTTTGATAAAAATAAAAATAAAACAGAACATATTAAAATAAAATAAAATAATAAAAAAAACTAACGAAAATAATTCCAAAAAGAAATTTAGCACAATCCCTGGCAACGGCGCCAAAAACTTGTTATGCGTTTATCCACCTAAATTAATAAGCGAATAATCGTACAGTTTTACTTGCAAGTGCACAAGGTCAACTTAGTAGTATAGTGTGCGAATGCAAGATCATCTCCACAGGGATTGGTAAATTTCGATTTAGAATTAGTTTCAGAATAATGAATGTTAAAAACAAGAGAAATAAATATTGAATTTGAAATAATAAAGATAAAGGCGTACGGACTTGATATCCACCACTAATTATGCTACCACAACAAAACAGTATGCCAGTGCTTTACTCATGTCATGAATACCTAATGTTTGTCAACCTAAGGGCATGGTATCTACTCCTTAAGCTATTGATTTCCCTAAGAAACGAGTTAGGCATGGTATCTACTCTAACTCTTTTCTTTCTTAAGGGATTCAGCATGGTATCTACTGAGTTGTTCCTTAAGAGAGCATAGGATCTGTGGAAATCGACAACTATATGAGACCTAGGGCATGGTATCTACTCTTGGTTTCCCATGTTGATTAACCCAAGAATCCGGTGTGGATATCTTTTGTTACTATTGTCAGACCCATGACTCAGTCATCTAAATTGATCTAACTAACTAATCTATACCACATGCGTACGTTGATCAGACACACACATATAAGGAATTTAAGTAAACACAGACATTAATCAAGTTAAGCAACACAACATGAATATTGCAAAGGTGCCAATACTGAATTATTGAGTAAACATAATTAGAGCTTCAACCAAGCCCTTACTAAAAGTTTAAGTACACATAATAAAAATAAAGGAAAGAAGAAACCCGAGAGAAGAGTCATCAATTCTCCTCCACAGTTTCCTTCTCCGATCTCCCCGAACAAAAACTAAACTAAAAGGAAGATATGCTTCTCAAAATGGAGATACTGTTTCTGTGTTTTACAAGTCTATTTATAGGGTTCTAAGGACACTTGGAAACCCTAATTTCCAAAACAAGACTGTAACCCTACTTTCCAAAATAAGAACTGCCGATTTACTGTTCATGCCAGTACATGTGCACTCGATCGCATGCGTTGTGCACTCGATCGCACTTTAGCCAGCAGCTGCTCCAGGATTTCCAGATTTCTTCCTTTAGGTGCCAAAAATGCTTCTTTTTCTCCAAAAACCTATAAAAACACAGAAAACACAAAAATGAAGTAAAATGGAATAAAATACGCAAACTAAGAGCTTAACAAATGTAAATTAAGGGGCTTAAATATGAATATTTAAGCACTCATGTACCGTTGTAACTATAAAATAAACATAGAAATTAACACTAGCCTACAAGATTCTAGTTGGGATCAATGTATGCAGATAAACTTATATTCCAAAAAGATGTACCATAATGTTGATGGAAGAAATGTTGAGTATATGATAAAGCTTAGTAATACCAATTTGCTGGAAGCCTTTCATCCAAACATTATTGAACCATTCAATTTGTCTCTATGTGACCTTTTAAGAGCCCCCATGTCACATCTAAGTGCATTAAAACATAGTCCAAAAATTAGATTGATTAGTGAGAAAGCATTAGTACGGCTAACAAATGCTGAGTTAGTAAAATATATTATTAACAACTATCCAGAAATCCATATTTCCTTCGTAATTGAACAGTCTTCTAAAGTAAGTTAAATTCATGTCAACTAAAGCAGTTCCTAGCGTAACATTCAGATGGAAATTGTGTTTTTCAATATAACGATGAATCCATATTCTAACGTCAAGATCTCCAGGTTGTAAGCATGCAGATAAGATGATCACTTCATCAGGCTCTATATTACTTTCTTGCATTTCATGAAACAATGCTAAAGCATCCTTACCAAGTTTGGCTTCAACATAACCTCCAATTATGGCATTTTATGGTACAACATCCTTCTCTTGCATATCATCAAAAAAACTTTTTAGCAGTATCCAAAAAACCAAATCTAGCATAGCCTACAACCATTGTAGTCCATGAGATAATTTTTCTCTTTTTCATGTTATCAAATATTCTTTGTGATGTCAGACACACATATTTTACTTGTAATATGAAAGGATTTAGTTTTGAATTAAATAGAATATCTTTTTTTGTTATGTAATATGTATGGCTTAATTATTTAGTAAAAAAATATATCAACCTGGTGACCCAAACCGACCCAAACCGATTAGAATGGGCTGGGTTGACGTTGGATGGGTTCATGGGTTGGGTTGGGTTGAGATTTTTCCAACCCAGTATGAATGGGTTGGGTTGAAATTTTAGGATAACCCGACCCATGCTCACCCCTACCCCCAACCTATTAACCGTCCCTGTCAATAAAACAATAAATTACAAGCCCAGAAGGTAGATGTCATCATTCCACTCGGTACACTACGCTCCCCTCACTCACTCTGCTTCACTTTCGGCATCAGTCTACTTTCTTTGTACACGTGTTCCACTTGATATGAGTCATATGCTACAATACTTTCCATGGACCCATTTCAACGATCACCTTCTTAGCTAAGCCCACCGTTGCTTGGGCCTCAGAATACCACTTTCAACCTACCAAAGTCACGTTCAAGCTTCAAGTGCAATCTTTAGGCCCTCAAGGCTTATGGTTTGCTCTTCTTCTTCCTTCTCATGTTCTTGACATGACTAAGAGCTTGTCACTTGTAAGGCACTCAAGGCTCCTTTGTGCAGATAGTTTGCTACTCGATGAGGCCCATCACATAAAAAGCAAGAAAAAGGTCTTGACTTACCCATCTCCAAGTTAGATATCCAGGAAGAAGATCCTTCTCTGGAACTGAAGGTGGGTCTCTTGTCTCCTCCCCCACTCACGGGTCTATTCATCCTAGTCCACTTTACTCCACTTCGAGCTACGAGAAAAAAGTCATTCCTCCTCTTGAGTGGGTTCTTCGAAAGGTCATTTAGCCTATAGTTTACATATCTTGGGCTAAACCAGAATGAATCCAATATGGGATAAAACTCCTTACACGGGGTTCTACTACAACCATAACTATAGCCATATCTTGTGCTTTTTGCCAAAGAAGTTAGACTTGGCCCAAATTTTTAGCCCCTTCAGAAAACAGAACATCTTATCCTTCTTTGACATGTCTTAAATGTCAAACATTAGTCTTGAGAATTCTTTCACATAGTCTCAGAGATTTCCTGATTGCATCAACTCTCTAAGCTTGCGGTGAGCCAAGTACTCCACATTATCAAGAAAGAACTGGTTTTTTAACTCCCACTTCAAGTCATCCCAAGTGTTAATTGTGCACCTATTGTTTTGGATGTCATCATATTTGCCATGCCACCATAGTTTGGCATCACCTGACAAAAATATCACCACGATGGACATTTTTTCCTACTCATAGGCTATACGAGTAGCTTGAAAGTACTACTCCATATCGAAAAGAAAATTTTCTAAGGCCTTTGCATCGCGAGCACCTTCATATCGGTGGGGATCGGGGACCCTCACTGTTCCTTTATCTAAGGTTCCAGTTCTGTTGTTAACCTTGTTATTCAACTCATCAATCTCATTGCGGAGGGTGTCCAATGTCTCTTTCACATCATCAATGAGAGCATTCACTACCTCAGAGATTTCCTTTTGTGAGGTCTCAAGCTCTATGGACCTCCCATCAGAGGATCTCAATGCACTCATCTTTGCTTCCAACTCTCCCAACCGTTGGGAGTCATCAATGCTACGTGTAACCACCATGATTGAAGTATTCTAAATAATCGAGTTGTGCTCTGATACCAATTGTCACAGTCTTAACACTTTCCCTTAAAGGTGTAGATCCGTGCGGTACTTGTCTTGGTCCCCTCCAAGCAAGTCAACCTAGCTCACTCGAGTAGCTTTAAGGCTTGAACACTCTGCAAGCGAAAAGGAACACATTAGCCACAAAATGATATCAAATAAAAATCTAAAGATCACACAACAATGAATACGGGAAAGGTGTAAGCATTTAGCAAGCAACAAGCAGTGTACCAAGGGTCGCACACCCAGTTCAAGCAACACACACCACAGACGGGTGTGCCCCGAGGTACACGCCTAGATCACTAATGTACTAGCCAAAATAGGCAATAACATATAACCAACTCTAGGAACATGGATACATAAAAGTTTCATTAATATAAGCATCTTACAAGCACGTTGTTGGATAGGGGGCACCTCCAAGCAACCAGTAGGACAACATACTTAATCATGACCAGTGAGCACTTACTCATTCCCTTAAAGAGTCTTAAGTCATTTGGGGCTCTAGTAGTAGGAACCATTGTGCATGCTTGAGCCATCATATTTATGAAAAATACAAAATAAAGAAAATAAAGAATTACAAAATTGCCATTAGGCACCAACACTACAAAGAGGCATGGGACGTGCTGCCATGGGCATGGTATAAGGCACTGGACAAGCATGAACCGTGATAGCCAAGTGACATGCATGTATGAATATTGTTTTAAGTACTTTTAATTCTCTCTTTTCGTAGTTTCTAGTAGGATTTGGATCCTACGAAACCAGTTTCGTGGTAACTAGGGAAATTTTATTGGTAATTACAGGAAATTGCAATACTAACTGAATAAAAAATAAAACATTTAAATATTCAATTACTACTACAGTTTCCATGATTATCTAAAATTCTCTGATTCCATAATAACTCCCACGAAACCAAATCCGTGGGAACATGACTATTTCTAGTATGCAAGTAAGAAAAACTTCCGGGCAATGTCCATGGAAATAACTACCAGTCTCCTTGTTTTTTATATTAAGAACTCCCTCCGGCACTAAAGAAAAGAGAAAGAGCATAAAGACCTAAAGCCCCATAAGCCCATGGGACCAACCATCATCACCGCCCATCCTTCTCAGTGGATCAATTTTTACACGCACCCTCTTTCTGCTTTTACCTATAAATACATTTCTTAGCTGTGTAACAAAACATCTCAGTAAGTTCTGTTTTGTCATAATTCCTTCTCGCTTTGATATTCCATTCCTTCCTCTGTTAAAGCTCTGTTTTCATCTGTCATGGCTCCCCCAAATGATCCAGTCACTTCAATTTTCAATGTCCTCGATACCAAGCCTTTAGACAAACACTTCGATTTGGCCAATGAAAAATTGAGTTGCAAAGGCTTTCCAGTTCTCTCTGATGTTCCTAGCAATGTCTCTTTCATTCCCTTTCCGTCTATCTTCAAATCCTCTGATGCTCCTCTTCCCCTGCTCCAAGGTTTCAAAGCCCTGTCCCACAAAGGCGGCTTCCTTGGATTCACCAAAGAAGAACCGTCTAATTGTTTGATGAATTCCTTGGGTACATTCAGCGGTAGGGATTTCCTAAGTATTTTTAGATTCAAAACATGGTGGTCTACTCAATGGGTAGGGAATTCTGGGTCAGATTTGCAAATGGAAACCCAATGGGTAATCTTAAATGTCCCTGAGATAAAGTCCTATGTCATTATTTTACCCATCATTGAATCCAGTTTTAGGTCCTGTCTTCATCCTGGAAATGATGGGCATGTCATGATTTGTGCTGAGAGTGGTTCTACTCAAGTGAAAGCATCTTCTTTTGATGCTATCGCTTATGTTCATGCATCAGATAATCCCTACAACTTGATGAAAGAGGCTTTTACTGCTGTTAGAGTCCATCTCAATACTTTTAAGTTACTAGAAGAGAAAACTCTGCCTTCAATCATTGATAAATTTGGTTGGTGCACTTGGGATTCATTTTACTTGACTGTAGAACCTGCTGGTGTTTGGCATGGAGTGAAAGAGCTTTCCGAGGGCGGTTCCTCCCCGAGATTCATCATCATTGATGATGGGTGGCAAAGTGTCAATTTCGATAGTGATAACCCGACTGATGATGCGAAAAACTTTGTTCTTGGTGGTGAACAAATGACTGCTAGGATGCACAGGTTTGATGAAGGTGAAAAATTCAGGAAATACAAGGGTGGATCCTTGTTAGGTCCTAAGGCTCCTTCTTTTGATACAAACAAACCTAAGATGCTAATTGACAAGGCTATCGAGATTGAACAAGCCTTAAAAAAAAGACAAAAGTTGATCCAATCTGGGGTTACTGATTTGTCCTTGTTAGACTTAAAGATTGAGAAGTTGAAGCAAGAATTGAAGGAAATCTTTGGTGGTGGTGATCAAGAAAGCAGTAGTACTTCTTCTATTGAAGGTTGTGGCAGCTGTTCTTGCAAGAAAGAGGAGTTTGGTCTTGGGGCTTTTGCTAGGGATTTGAGGAAAAATTTTAAAGGTTTGGATGATATTTATGTCTGGCATGCTCTCTGTGGTTATTGGGGTGGTGTTAGGCCTAAAGCAACCCATCTTAATGCCAATGTAATTCCTTGCAAATTTTCTTCTGGACTTGATGGGACAATGCAAGATCTTGCTGTTGACAAAATTTTTGAAGGTGGAATTGGCCTTGTTCATCCTACTCAAGCAGATGATCTCTATGATTCTATGCATTCTTACCTTGCCAATGTTGGTATCACTGGAGTTAAAATAGATGTCATTCATGTAAGTTTTTTTTTTTCTTTTTTTAATATATATGACCAATTTTATGCCTTTTAAGTACATTATTTTATATTTATTTCCTTTTTTTTTTTTGCATATAGAGTCTTGAATATGTGTCCGAGGAATTCGGAGGCCGGGTGGAGCTTGCAAAGGCTTATTACAATGGGTTGTCAAAATCGGTGTCAAAGAACTTCAAAGGAAATGGAGTGATCTCCAGCATGCAACAATGCAATGACTTCTTTTTCCTGGGGACAAAGCAGATATCATTTGGAAGAGTAGGTAAGGAAGTTTAAACAAACGCTCTTGTTTAATTACTGTCCTAATTATTTTTCATTCGCATAAATTGGCTCTGATAGTTTAGAGAGGAAAAGTGGAGGAAAAGTAGGAGGCAAGAAGACGAAAAGAATGAAAAAAATGAAATGATTGATATCTTTTATCTTCTGTTTGGTAAATATTATGGAAAAATGAGAAAAACAAAAACAAAAAACAAAAAGAAGTTTTATTTTTAGCTTCCACTCCTAAATCATCACAATTTGACAGAAATTGTGATTTGTTCATATGAGAATAAAACATCAACGATCTCATTTTTTTTTCACTTTTCTTTTCTAATAAAAATATCATTATTTTTTTTCTCCATTTTCTTTTCTCTCACTTTTCCTCTTTAACAATCATAATCAAATTATTTGGTTTTGATCATGGTAAGTAATAGACTAATTGTTGCATTATTTTCATAAGGTGATGATTTCTGGTTCCAAGATCCAAATGGAGACCCAAATGGTGTGTACTGGTTGCAAGGTCTTCATATGATCCATTGTGCCTATAATAGCTTGTGGATGGGTCAGATGATCCAACCAGATTGGGATATGTTCAAATCTGATCATCAGTGTGCCAAATTCCATGCTGGGTCAAGAGCCATTTGTGGTGGACCTATCTACTTAAGTGATTCCCTTGGTTGCCATGATTTTGATCTTATTAAGCAGCTTGTTTTCCTTGATGGTACTATTCCCAGGTGCCAGCATTTTGCTCTCCCAACTAGAGACTGCCTCTTCAAGAATCCTCTGTTTGACAACAAGTCCCTTCTCAAGATTTTCAACTTCAACAAGGTTCCTCCAATTCCTCATTGATTTACTAAAATCATGACCCAAAATTTCCATTCTTTGTTACTAAACATAGGGCTAGTTGGTACCTTTTGGTCTAAGTTGTAGTTTAAGTTTTTGGTTGTCAAAATAGTTTATAACACAATTTTGGGTAAAACAATTGTAGAGTTAAAAGTTGTTTAACATTTGGTAAAACAATTTTAGACTAAATTTCAACTTATGTCTTTTTCTTTTTTTTATCTTAGCTTTTGTTTTTGGAAACATAAACTGTTTTAAAAACTAGGTCAATCAGTAAATTTTGGAAAAGTTGGTTGGCAGGAAAAATTATTACCTAAACATGGTCTATGATATTTTTTTTTGGATCGACACTACTTTCTACCATAAGAGGAATGGTGGAGAAAAATTCTCTTTGATCCAAAAAAAATCCCATGTACTCAGTTTAGACAAAAATCTCTGGTGAGCCAATCCTTTCTATTTTCTATATGTGGAAAGATTCTTATAACAATAAAGTCAATTTGAGTGTTAATAATATTTTCAGTTATTGTAAGACAGTGAATGATTTGTTTATGATGCAGTTTGGAGGTGTGATTGGAGCTTTCAACTGCCAAGGTGCTGGATGGGATACCAAGGAGCATAGGTTCATTGGCCACCCAGAATGCTACAAGCCAGTGTCTGGTTTAGTCCATGTTACTGATATTGAATGGGACCAAAAGATCGAGTCTGCTCATCTGGGCAAAGCTGAAGAATACATAATCTATCTCAACCAAGCTGAGCAACTGCTCTTCATTACCCCTAATTCTGATGCAATTGAAGTAACTATCCAGCCATCCTCATTCGAGATTTTCAGCTTTGTACCGATTAAGAAACTCGGTCCAACCACCAAATTCGCCCCTGTCGGTCTAACCAACATGTTCAACAGTGTTGGGACGGTTCAAGAATTGGAAGATATGGAGTCTGGAGGAGCTGACAAGGGTGTCAAGGTTCAAGTGAAAGGTGGAGGGAAATTCTTAGCCTACTCAAGTGTTTCTCCGAACAAGTGTTGCTTGAATGGTTCTGAGGTTGATTTTGAGTGGAACTCTGATGGCAAGATGACCTTGAATCTTCCCTGGATTGAAGAAGCTGGTGGCATTTCAAATTTGGCTTTTTTCTTATGAATTTAGCCCTAATTATGATTATAAGTGTGACAAGTATTTTTAACTTTTGTTTTCAATTGGTGAATGTCTGATATATAAGAAGCTTTTATTATGTTTGTTGTTGAATCTTTGATCTTGCATTTGGGAAGAAAGTATGTCATCCCTTTTATCAATTTCTTGTATTCTTAAATTCTCCCCTTGAACAACAAAATCTTAAGCACAAAATATATTTCCTAATGAATTTTATCTCTGTTTCATTATACACAACAGCTTGTAAAGCTTAATTTTCACAGACTAAAATGGGTGAAATACAACTTCAATCCTTACACTTTGGCTTTAAATTTCATGATCTCCGTTGTTGAAAAGCCATCCTTTAATTTCTATGAATAATTCGATATAGGGACTGCCATTAAGTTCAGGTTTAGAAATTTCAACCAAAGCATACCTGTTTTAATGATTTCTCAAAAAAGGGAGATTAAAATCTTTACCTGATTAAAGGCTAAAGCTTACAGGTTTTGAGGAGGAAAAGACTGAAATAACAGAGAAATTACGTGAAAACTTCATTGATATAATCATAACAATTAAGACTTCAAAATTGTGTCATATTTATTGTGTTATATGTACTTTTCATTTTATCATGTTATATTCGTGTCGGATCTTCAACACTCGAACAAAGTTATTATATGTGAACAGAAAAATTTATTATTAAAAATAAACGAATTCGACACTCGGACTAATACCGACACTTATACCTGCAAACTTCAGAATCTGCCTACCTGAAGTTCCCAATGGATAAAGGATAACTACCATAAACAAATTTAGCCGTTACCCTTTTGATTTCTGGGTTTGCTGGCTCTCTTTTTGTTAAAAAAATAATTGTTTATTGCTAAGGTAAAATAAAAGGCAAAAGGGGTAGAAGTTCCGTGTGCCCCTTGTGATCTTGAGAGGAGACCTTTGATTGATTAAGCAGAAAATATCCAATAAAGTAGAGGAAAGAAAATTGGTCGCCGTCACATTGCTAGTCTGCAGGTTGCTTCTAATTTCAACTATCTAGTGTAAATAAGATATTCCTATATAAGGTCGAGCTTGCAACTGTTGAATCAAGAGAACATTCGATACACCACCCACTCAATGTTGCTTTGTCCACTTCAATCCTCCAAGAAAACAAAAGAAAATGGGTGGTTTATCCAAATAAAATATCTAAATAAAAAAGTAAAAAGGGAAACCGATCCAATCAAGACTTGAAACAAAGTGATGACATATAGTATTAGGTCATCTCATTTGATGGTAAAAACGCGTTTAACTAATATTTTTTATTAAAGGATTATCCGTTTGTTTTTGTTGGTCCAATAGCAACAATTTCATTCCACAACAATCAGGTTTAAAAATCATGTTAGATAACCAACTGTTATCTTAACGAACTAACTAATTCGTAACTAACCGCGATTCAAGCCTTTGAACAGAAATGTTATTTTTGTTCTTTGTTGACCGGACAATTCTTGCTTACACTCGGTGCCATAAGTCATTTTCGTAACTAATAGAAACTTTATTGATAAATTTTTAAAAAGTTCACTGATAAAATTAGTTAGTTTTGTACAGATATTATCAGTGGCATTTTAAAAATTATCGGTCAAATTAAAATATATTATCATAATATTTATAAGAAAAAAAGTTTAATTATACTGCAATTTGAATTGTGCCACCAAAAAAATTATTAGATTGAAGATTCAACTTTTTTGTAACGTGTTCAATTATTTTTTTGTCATTTGATGTGATTCCACCCTTGCTCTCAGTTTTAGACTCTCCAACTAAACGTTAGAATTGGAAAGGAATTTGAGTATTCTTAATGTACAACCAAACACAAAAATCAAAAATACTATTTTATTTCATGTATAGAATTGTCATGGAACAATTCAACTCTAGAATCAACTATATAAAGATTGTAGAACACCTAATATAATATAATTGAATTAATAACCTTAATGCGTACCTATCTCAGACTCCATGATGAATCGCGCAACGAAGATAAAAAATCCTCACGTAGTCACACGATCAAGAACACAAAGACTGAAATCGTTAGCAAAAACACAATTAAGGGATTTTTCTCTCATTTTTCCTCTTGTTAACTTGCTTCCTCGATGAGAAGACTTAGCCATAATCCGTATATAGAATTCCATTGGGGTGCTCATCAAAGATTTAATGGGCTACTAAGGCCCACGTTAGTCAATCCACACTCAACACACAAGAGTTAAGTTCAATTAATAGATCACCTTATGTGGGTTCTCTTTAAGACTCATCAATATATCAATTATTTAACATGTTTTGACAAAACTCAAAATCCACAATTAATGTAAGTCCATTTTATAGGAAAATTTTAGGATTCTCCCACTTGAGTGACATTAGTTGTGATTAGTTTTGAAAACCCAAATTTATCATTTTAAAACGACTCACGGTCCAAAATAATTATAAAACTTTATGTGTGCACAATGTTAAAACAATTGGTTTAGAGACTACTCCAAGTGTCAATTCAATTCAAAAAAGATTTTAACCCCGAATCATGACGATAACTGCATCATTTAGCGACACATGACCTTCCATGGTTACATGAGCCAATCAACTCTATCGACATGGATTTAGTGTACATGGTAGTGTAGCAAGAAGATTAGCATCCTTAAGTGATCTAAATATGCTAATCTTACTTGTTGATCATTATTTTTTTTCCTTAAAATAGTACAAACACACTTAGAGAAAATCTTTATTGCTCTAATAATGAACATGTATGTCTCAATAGTAACTCAATATCACGAGGTAATCTTTATTTGTCAAGAGATATACTCACAAGGATTTAACTTTAAAATGAGTGCCCCAAAAAATCATGCTTAATACTAACACGTCTTAAGATTTCATACGTACATACATATATAACATATCATAATTTTAAGTATTCACAGACACAATAATACAATAATATGTAAGGATATAAAATGTATATAACTAGAAGCAGGTGATAATCATAAATGCAATAGTCCAAAATACATCACCAAATGATGTAAATATAGATGAAACTAAATAAATAGATAGAGTTAAATTAATGTCTCCCACTAACTAAGTACATCAAAAAACTTAACTAAACCCATATCGTTTACATGTTTCTTAAAGACATTAGGGAGTAGTCTCTTAGTCAACGAATGGGCAACCATATCATCTGTGTTAATGTGCTCTACTGTCACGTCACCTTTCTTTACTAATTCTTTAACTGTCAAATAATTTACTTACATATGCTTGAACCTTGTAATACTTTTATTATTCTTAGAGAATAATAATGTAGAACATTATCATAGTATAACTGTATGAGCCTAGCAATGGACTCAACCACGGATAACTTTGTAATGAAATTCTTCAACCAAACAACTTGATTTGAAACTCCAAAACATGTGACAAACTCAGCATGCATATTAGAAGAAGTAACAAGCGTATGTTTGAAACTTCTCCAAGAAACTGTTCCTCTTGCTAAAATGAACACAAATCCTGACATGGACCTCCTATCATCCTCAAAGCTAGCAAAATTTGAATCTATATAACCAACTAGATCAAGGTTTTCAACTCTACGATAAACTAGTTTAAAATCTATTGTCTTCTTCAGTTACCTTATCACCTTCTCGGCAGCCGTCCAATGATCTTCACCTGGATTAGACTAATATCAACCAAGAAAACCTATTGCAAAAGCAATATCAGGTCTAGTATAATGCGGATACATAATGCTTACAAGCGCACTAGCATATGGTACCTTCTTCATGGACTTCAATGTTTGTTGATAGCTAGAACTTTGTCTCCTTTGATTTCTCTTTGTGCTTTTGTGGTAAAAGACAAGAAATTGCAGCTTGAACTCGCTGAATCTGCATTACAAATTGATTCTTCTAGAAAATGTAAAAAAAAATGGAATTAGAAAGGAAACCTTTGATTAATTAAGCAGAAAATATCCAATAAAAATTAAGGAAAGAAAATTGGTTGTTGTCACATTTCTGGTCTGGTTGCTTTAATTTCAATTGTCTAGTGTAAATAAGATATAAAATCGAGCTCACAACTATTGAATCAAGAGAATGGTCGACTATTTTCTTGATCCAGCGGTTAAAAGTTTGAATTCGCATAAAAAGGTTAAGCTTACAAAATCATTTTTCATTTTTTATATAGATTTTTTTAAGTCGTTAAATAAGGAAAATAAGGAAATAAAAAGGACAATTGGGGAAAAATAGTGTTTCTGGTTGCTTCCTACCTCTATTAATTCAATGAAATTATTAAACAAAAGAATATGGAGTGTTAACTTTTTTATTTTACATTTTGACTCCAACATTTAAATGCAAATAAAAATTCATAAATTATAGTTGAATTCATTATCTATGTTGAACATGAGGCGCTAATAGCCTGTTTGGATCCAAGTGGATTGAATAGAAGTGGAGGGGAAGAGATTGGGTTAAATACCTTTGTTTGGGAGTTTATTAAAGGAGGGGAGTGGAGGGGATTAGTGGGGTTCAATACCTCTCGATCCTTTCCAAACAGTAGATTTTTAAAGCCCTAATTTGGGTTTATGAGAGAGGAAGGGATTGAGGGTTATTAATATGTATTGTGTAATTCAGTTTTACCCTTTTCAATGTTTTAAATTTTATAAGTAAGAGTATATTTGTAACATGGCAATAATAACTTATCAATTACGCTCCCCCTTTTTACCCTCTCCTTACCTTCCTATTATTTTTTTAACATCCAAACAATGGTAGGGTAACCACCCTCCCCTCTCTTCCCCTTCCCTTCCTTTAATTATCCATCCTTCCCATCTCCTCCAAACTCCTAAACAAATTGTAAGGTGACAAATATTGAGACTAACAAAACAAGTAGTAAACACATATTAAGACCAGAAAGCAATGAGAGGACCGTAGCACTATCACAAAATGAGACCATTGAAGTTTTAACGGAATGATTTAGGGTTGTTCTCTTTATCAGAAGTGTGAGTCATTTCATTACTTCGATAAAAAGAGACAAATTTTATACGATGATCTGATAAGTGTTGTAATTTTTTTCTAAACGAGAACAGAATATGAGAATCAAGACTTAAAGGAGTGTAGTAATCACTGTCTTTAAGGCTTTATTCATCCCCACTTGTATAAGCAAGTTTGTTATGGGTTACAGATGAATAGTCCTCCAGGATACAACCAAGTCTCAAACTTGAAGTCTGTAAATAGCAAAATCTGAAGAATTTCCGATTTAATTCCGTTTTGAAATACTGAAATATTATGGCAGAATTTTTTAGAAAAAAAAGAGATAAAAATAAATGAAAAATAAATTGTATTCTAAAATGGGGAGTAAGGGGTATTTATAGGTGTAGAAGCACATCTTCAAATAGTTCTAGAAAGTCATGTTTTTCTAGTTGGAAAGATACAATGTTTTCAGATTTAATGAGAGCCTTACGATCATATTTGTTAGTTTTTAACGGACCAGGTCGTGTTTGTTTAAAAAAATATTTAAAAAATCTAACACATTTTGTTTAAATTACAACCTTTAGATTTAAATCACACCTTTTAGATTTATATCACACATTTCTGTTTAAATCATAACCTTTATATCTAAACTAATACCTTTTGGGTTTTCAAACAACCCGTTAATATCATTTTAAATGATTTTTTCTAACAATCCCCTACTTGTTTGAAAAACCAATTTTGAAAAATACTATCATGATATCTCCGAGTCTTGTATGTATAAAGTAGGTATCTTTCAATTTAAAACCTTCTACTAGTGTAAACAACTCAAAGTCATATCGAAATGAATGGTGTCCTATAGACTAAACCAACATTCCTATGTGATACAACTGGAGCCACCACATGCATAAAATTCTCTTATTTCAGTGAGAATTTATTTTCACTTAGCACTATTATGGTCATGTGCTATATCCTGGTTTCATGAACCTCAAGAAAGCAAACCATAACTCTTTATAAGAAGTGGCACCACTCTTTCGTTCATATAAGTTAAGCTCCTCTTGCGTTTCCGTTACTAGAACTCATTTTATAACTTCATTAAGAGTTTAACTCATCCTCTAAAATGTAACGGATGATATTGTCTTTATTAATTATGGGCAAACTTTGTGACATTATCAACAGTCAATCACAATAACTTGTTATTACCCATTAAACCTAAGACTAGTGGTCTACTAGCATTAGGTTGGTGTAGACACCCAATTTCATTCCAAAAAAATTAACAGACCATGTGCGGGTTCCTATAATAAATCTTTGATCTTAATGTGCTCGGACTTAGTAAATGAGGAAGTATGGATTTAATTGGGGAGTAGGAGCAATTGAAAGACCTTTTTGTTCAATTCATTTAGTTCACTTTGGATTTAAATAAAGTAGACCTTATTTTGATTCAACTAATCCAAGATCAAAGTCTTCATTTAAATTTTGACCCAATCCAAAACCAACTAAAGCCCATTGATCTTTCCTAAGCCCAAACACTTTTTACCCAAATTTCAATCCTAAGAATACTTTTGATTTTTAAGGGTAAACTTTCAATTTCGCCTTCCACTTGGCACTCCTTGATTGGTTCACTTTTATCAAAGTAAAAATTACTTTTTTATAACTAAAAAGATGTCTCTCTCCTCTCCCTATGTGGCTAGCCATAATGAGGAATTTTCACTTTTTTTTTTTTGAACTCACATCTCCCTCCTAGATTCCCTCATCTTCATTTTAACCAAATACTACTTTTTTTCCACACAAAATAATACTTTTTTCACCTAAGAAGCAACAACAAGGCATTTATAAAGTAGTTGATTTTTCTTCCTCTTTGGACAGCCATGTGTACCAAAAAGAAGAAGTTTCTCTTCTTCTCATTTTTCTTAGTTAATTGGACATTGCCTTATTAATCTTCCACCCTTTTCTAAATGTTAAATAACACATTTTTCTACCCAAAAAATCACATTTTATACCCCAAAAAACAGCACCTAAAAAACAACAATTTTTTTAAGAATGTGAAGCATTTTTCTCCTTTCTTTTGCTTTGTAATTGCACTCTTTTTTCCCCTAGGCTTTTCCAATTTATTATATATCAAAAACCAAATAAAATTGTGTCTTTTCCACCCCCTTTGGTCATCCAAAGCAATGAGAGTTTCTCCTCACCATTTTTGCTTTTGTTTTTGCTTTATTGAAAACACTCCAAAATGTCCTTTCTTGTTCACCTTTTTGCAAACCTTCTTCTTCACTTTTTTTCACCCCAAAGAAACCCCTTCCTCTTCCCCATGTCCAGCCACCTAAAAATCTTTTCCCTCTCACTTTTCACTTGGTTTACCACACCTCACTTCTCTAGCCCCGCCTTTACACCCCAAAAGTGAAACACCTTTTTTCATCTCAAAAGTTGAAACAACTTTCTCCTTACCTATATGACCAGCCATAAACTTTATTTTCACCCATTATTTTGTTTTTGTTTTTTAATCTCTTGGCCAGCCCTTACTCCTCCTACAAATACCCCATTTTTCTAACACAAAAAAAAAAAAAAAACAAAAAACACACAACACAACACTAAGGCAAAGTAATGCAAAAAAGAGAGAAAGAAAGAAGTGAGAAAAGATAGAAAAAGAGAAGAGTAGGAAGATCAAAGAGAGGAATATAACAAAAAAAGAAGAGAGTGTTCAAGAAAGATGAGAAAAGAGCAAAGAGTGAAACACAAAAGAGAACTAGTGAGAGCTCTTCATCATTTTCGGTCACCTTTTATTTTTTGATCTTCTAATCTTCATTGGAATCATTCTTCCAACTTCACTAAGTCCACAAGAGCACAAGGATCTCTGACGATAATCTCCGCACACGAAAATTTTCCTTAGCCAAAGAAGGTTGGTTAAGCTTCTACTTTTTGCAAAATAAATTGCTAACATTATTCATGTGTTTAAACCACCATGAAAATAGACTAGATTAATTAAGCTCACTTAAAAATTTTCATCTCAAGATATTTACTAGTTTCTTAACATTTTATCTTTCACTAGTTATATTTCTTTCTTTAGTTAGCTACTAGTCATAATGTAGTGTCTCCGTTAAATGGAATGTTAAATTAATGGTAGTTTTAAAGTTCTTTCCTTTAGTTTAGTACCTTAAGATTTTTTATGTTCTCTAAGTTAGATATTTTATTTTAAGTTGTCATTAATTACATGTGAACTTTAATTATTTAAAAAGAATTTTGGGCTGCCTTGGTCCTTGTTAATTTTGGGCCCCCTTTGGCCCATTAAAAATGCTACTAGTTACTAGTTATTTTGAATCTCATCTTTAAGATAGTTTAGTTTAAATCTATTTAGCTTAATTCCTTTTTTTAACTCCTCTAGTTTAAAGTAGCTTAGTTTAATTCATTCAATTTAGTCTTCAAGTTTAATTCATCTAGTTTAAAATAATTTAGTCTCAGTCCATCTAGTTTAACTTACATAATTAATCCACCTAGTTTGAATGTGTGCACTTTAATTTACTTCTCATCCATACTTTGCAAGTAGTTTTAATATTTTTTTCTTCATAGTAAAAATAACTTATTTCCATTATATACTTACTTTTACCACATTACTTTAAAGTTAATATTTGGTGTTGCTTTGTTTGAATAAAAATTGCAAAATGTGTGCTTGGCTTTACTAGTAGTGTATGATAATAATACTTGAATAAAAATTTCAATTAATTCCCTTGAAACACAAAGGGCTAAACTTCTGTCTAGGTAAGAAAGAAAGCTTTAAATCCCCACTCTTTTGCACCCAAATCTCTAGAGCTTTGGAATTTCTCACGTAGACCAATGACAAGAGATTTGACCCCCTTCAAGGTCAAATGGTGGCTCCTTACCCGTCATCCTTGTTTTGTGCTTGAATGACAAATAGCTCATTGTCTAATACATTAAAAGCGCACCCATCATGAGAGCCTCCTTTCTACTTATAAAGGGTTTGTATTAGACTTGGTAGGTTTCACTCATTTCTATATGTCTATTCATCATAATCCACACCCTCGCAATATCCACCTTCTTTAAGGGGAGTGGCCTTAGATAATGAGTCGGATGCATAGGTTTCAGGTGGAAAAGAGCGGTACCTACAATTGGGTTGCCATCACTGCTGACTTTTAAATGGTTTAAGGCCCATCTCTCTAGTTGTATTACTTACTAGGTCTCTTGAGAGTGCCGTAGTAAGTGGATCAGTCAAGTTCTTACTTGACTTTACATAAACAATTGTAATGATACTGTAATACCCGTATTCGTAAAGTCAAGGTAAAGAAGTAATTTAATAAATATGTCATTAAATTAAAATAATATATATATATATATACGTGAAGGATTTAGTATTGAATAAAATAATTCTTTTGAAAAAATAAAACTGGACGCGTAAGGGCGCAGTTACAAAGAAAATGGAAAACAAAAATAAAACGGTGGCAGAATGAGAGATGGGGGCTGCTAAGTGTTGAAAGTTTTTTTTTTTTTGCATATAAATAGTTTAGTTTTTCTTTTATTTTATTTTTTACCAAATCCTGATTGGTTTTCTTTCAACTTCGATTCAAATTACTCTATTTTTTTAAACACTTGAGGGCCGAAAGAAATGTTGAAAGAGTAAAATTTTGAAGGGATTTACGAGAGAATTTTATAGAAAACCACGGGAAGCTCTAAGAAAAACAGAAGGTAATAACATGAGTTTTATTTTTTGAAATCTAGCATACATGAAATTTCTCGGAATTCAAAGTGAGAATTTTCAAAGGATGTGAATCATGGAAGAATTAAATAATAAATTAGAAATTTTAATATAAATATTATGTAAGATGTTGACGATAAACAACCGGAGAAAATTGCTGAGAGGAGTAGGAAAGGCAAGGAGGTGATCCACGGGTAGCTCTAAGTGCTACGTGGTGAGTTAGATCTACTTAAAGTAATCAAGATAAATATGAAATATATAGTGATGATATTAGAATAAATCATTAACTTATGATTTGGTGATAAATGAAAGTTGGTTGATAGGTATGATAGGAATAGTAGATGTGTAGAGAATTATTTTATGAGAAATAATATTATTGGAATAATGAGTCGATTTAATAATAAAGGCGAAAAGGGAAATTCTTGATGAGCTATGGTTGATGATTTGATATGATTTATGAGGAGAGAAAATTTAGTGGATCTTAATGAGCTATTTTTGGTAAATTGATGTGATATATGAGGAGAAGAATTAACTAAATTGATCAAATAATAATTTGAGAAAAGGTATATGTAGACTGAGGTTTCAACCCAAGAGGGGGGTGAATTGGGTTTTAAAAAACTTTTACTAATTAATTGCAAGTTTATTAAAACAGTTAAGTGTACAAGCGTATAAACAAGTAAAGTGCTTTAAATAAAAGAGTTTAAGGAATAGAAAGTGCAAACTCAGTTTATAGTGGTTCGGCAATATCGGATTCGTTCCGACCCTACGTCCACTCTCTTCAAGGAACCTCTTTGAAGTAATCCACTAAAACTCTTAGTCATACAACTTCACGGGTATTGCATAAACCTTACAAACAATTCCTTCCACTTGGAAGCTTATGTAACGACCCATCCCGGGTTGGCCATCCCCGAGACGATGTCATCACATTTTGAAAATCCTAGCATAACACATATATGCAACAAAAAAGCAAAATAAAACTAACAAGAATTTCTTTTATATCATTTTGATATTAATTTAAACATAATATATGACACAGAATGCATGAATATTTATAAATAAAAAAATTTTGTTTCATTTTCTCATTTGTTTGAGGATATTGACACGTACATGGCTTACAGAAAATGGTTTCGTCTGACTTTCAGCCCATCAGACTACTAGTCCTGTCTGCTACCTGAAATCATTGTACAATGAGGGGTGAGCTTCACAAGCTCAGTGAATTTAATTTACTAAAAGTATTCTATCTACATAATCCGCCCATTTATATTTAAACATTTATCTCTTATACAACTAGATAATAACATATAGTCTAACATTTAAATAAATACTATCACATCATTCTTCTCCGTCTTTTTCTCACTGTAATTGTCTCTCTCTCTGTGAGACTCATTTATCTACAATTAATTGCACAATATCCACAACATTTCAGAAATAAAATATTAACATGAAAAATAGATGCAATGCATGAATTATTATTATGGGAACGTCTTCTCACATGTCGACATGTTTTTATTATCTTAAACCTGCCATTTCCTAGTTCTTATCTTTACAGCTTATCTTGGCTGTCACGGAATTTATTTCCAATATACACCGGTTATCACGGTTTTTCTTTTTATTTCCAGCATATACTGGCTGTCACGGTTTTTCAATTAGACTAGCCCCTTCCTGGTTCTTTCGATTCTCTTATTTAATGCATATGTATATGAACAACGATATGAAATATGCCTATGAACAGTAATATAACAATAACATGCATAAAAATATTTAAATTGACTACCCTGATCATTCTCAATTTATCATTGAAATAAATTCCCCAAAATTTCTCTCCTTATATATATCACATCTATTAATTCATCATAACTCATCAAGAATTTTACTTATCTCTTTTATTATTAAATCAGCTTATTATTTCGCTAATTTTTTCTCCTCATATATCACATAAATTTATTTACCATGACTCGTCACGAATTTTATTTGTCCCCTTTACTATTAAATTAACTCATTATTCTAATAATATTTCTTTTCACATAATAGTTTTCTACGTGTCTAATATTTATATCATACACATCAATTTAATTTATATACCACCAAAACATAAGCTAATAATTTATTTTAATGTTTTTACTATATATTTGATTTTTATTTAGACTACTTAAAGTAAATCCAACTCACCACTAGCACTTTCTTTGGATCACCTCCTTGCCTTTCTCGTTCTTCTTCGAAACTTCCCCCGATTGCTGACCATCAACACCTAACATAATATTTGTATTCAATTTCTAATTATTTCTTCATTTTTTCATAAACCACACCCTTTGAAAATTCCCATTTTGAATTCGGGGAAATTTCATGAATGCTAAAAATTCAAAAATAAACACTATGTTATTACCTTTCCTTTTCTGATAGCTATTCGTGACTCTCTACAAAGTTCCGCAATAAACCCCTTCAAAATTTTGCTATTTCAAACTTTCTTTGGATCCCCAAATGTTTAAGGAAATAGAGAAATTGACGAAAAACTTAAACAAAACGGTAAGTATAAATATAAATTTATGATTGCAAAATATATATATATATATATATATATATATATATATATATATATATATATATATATATATATCTGTGTGTGTGTGTGTATGTAAAAAAAAATTGGAGAAAAAGTGTTTGCAGCCTTCCCCCTCAAAGTCTTTCACGAATTGCCTTGGTGGAAGGCATGCACAACACCAAGTTACACTTGGCAGCAGGTGGCAACACCTGCTGCCATGTGTCCTGTAATTTTTTTTAAAACTTTTTTTATTTTTTTTTCTTCTTCATTCTTCTGCCACTCCCTGGACGTTCTGGACGAAATTTTTTTTTCTTTTCATATCTGGGACATAAACATCTTTTTTTAAAAAAGAATTGCTTTATTCAAATCGAACTTTTTGCATTTAAATATGTATGTATTATTTAAACTCTATGTCAAATTTATTAAAGTACTTCTTTGCTCTTACTTTACAACTACAGGTATTACAGCTTATCCCTTCCTCTCGGAAGCTAATCTCTTCCTTTTGGAAGTTAATCCCTATACAATAAATATGAGTTACTATAAAGTGAATGGTAGAGAGATAGCAATGAATGCTTTTACAACTGAACAATAGCTCTCTTTCAAAGTAAAGCTTGAAGAATGGCTCAACTATTAATCTTTCAAAGCTTTTGTGCATTAATGAGCAAAGACTCTATTGAATATGTAATCCTTTTCTTTTAAAATGCTCATTAGAGTGGGTTTATATAGTCTTGAATTAATATGGCCCTTTTGTACTGACTTGGTACGTTTTAGTATATTAAATGCTTAATTCTAGCGCCTCAACGGTCATATTTTTCAAATTACCAGTCGACTAGGTCTTAGTACCAGTCAACTGGGTCAAGTGAAAAGTCTCACTTTTTAAGGCTATGAAAAGTACTAGTCGACTGGGTCATTAGTACCAGTCGACTAGGGACATTCTGTCCAATATGCCAATCGACTAGTATTGATCACCCAATCGACTGGGGGCATATTGTTCAAGATACCAGTCGACTGGTATTGATCACCCAGTCAACTGGGGACATATTGTCCCACATCCCAATCATCTGGTATAGGGATCCTGTCGACTGGGTTGCCCTTCAACCCAGTTTTTCATGTTTTGAAATGTTTCTGACTTAGAAATGTTTGATTGAATAGTTTTGTCAAAATGCATTTTCAAAATGAGCCATAAGACAAGCTAGTTATTTGAACTAGAGAGATTTACAACTTGTTTCATTAACTTATGCCTATACTAGATCTTATATCTTGACTTTGTGTCTGATACGGGTTGAGTTCTTGCATCTTGAATCTTGACTGTATGCTTTTCTTGTTTAAAACACTTAGATAACACTGTCAGTACAATTAGAGTAGTGTTTTGTCATTGTTAAAATTTAGATGAGGGTCAACAATCTCTCCTTTTTTTATGATGACAAAACTAATGAGAGAAAACGGTTTTAAAAACGAAGTGTTGGGTTTTTAGATAAAATTGGGTAGAGTTTCCTCTGTTTTTTTAGTAAAACCAACCTGTAAAAAGTTCAAAACAGTTTATATTCATTCCAACCAAGCAACTCAACATATAGTCCTATACAACAAGTTCTTTGGAGCAATGCTCCTCCTAAATCCATGCTCTATTTTAAGTTTACAGTCATTTTTCTCATATTTCTCCTCCGTTTTGACAACAGCAGAAAATGGGGGCAGTAAACCAAAAAATAATCCACATAGACACTACAAACATTAAGATAATACATAAAAAAAAAAAAAAAAAACTTGTATGGAAAAATTTGGATAATTCGTACTGGGAAGACTTCCCGGGAAGAGCCAGAAGTTTTCTTACGTGCATTATCAGTTACAGCATATATTCAAGCAAAGAAGCATTTATATGAAGTAAACATATTGTGTAAAAGTAAAGCAAGTATAAGAATCATAATGTAAAATGAAATATAGGCATATAAAGCAAATATCCATACATCACGAGCTTCTAAGAGCAGAAAATGAAAACTACAATGCATAATAAAGTGATGTTCGTGCCAAGAACAACTAAAAACTATATATATATATATATATATATATATATAGACACACACACACACACACACATGCACACACACACACACACACACACACACACACACACACACAACTGAAAAACATGATAGAAGGCAACTCAGTTAGTGGGAGAGTCAGAGCCGTCTCGTATAAGATCCTGAAGCTCAGCCAAAGAACCCTCTGTATTCTCTTGGTGCAGCTCGAAGTCATCTCTGAGGGAGCAGAGATCATGATGCATGGTGTCAATGGAAGAGCTCAAGCTCTGGAATCCGGACTGTATAGTCAGCTGGAGGCTTGTAATGGCCTGGAAAAGATCGTCCTATCCAGTTGGACTAGTACTAGAGCCGCCCATAGGTGGTGCTCGGCATCCGTATCCATAGCAGGAGTTGCAGCATCTGGACCCTTGTCCTCATAACTGCTATCATCCTCATCGATCCTGATATTCTTCCTGACCTTCGAATAGATCATCCCATCTCAGACCATGCACCTCATCTTCTTCAGAGATGAGACGTTGATGATGTCCTTGGGGCCGATGTCCTGAGCCTCGAAGGCAGGAAGGGAAACCTGAAAGTGCTGGAGGATGAGTGTGATGAGTATCCCATAGGGAAGGCATTCGGAGTCACTAGCTTCACCGTTTATCATGTTGGTGAGCAGTAGGGGGTAGATATTGAAGTGGTGCCCAGTTTTAAGGCACCAAATCAATACCACATCTATCTTTGATAGATAGCTCCGACTCCCAAGTGTAGGATAGATGGTCCAACTCACAATGAGGTTGAACAACATCAAGTCGAGGGGCATGTCACTACATGTGTGAAATTTAGTGGGTGGAAAGACATAGTTAGAGTCACCCCTAACTATCTGACATGTCTCTTCGTAATCGAAGTTGTCTGGCTATCCATCCAGACTCCATTGGATCCCTACCATAGGGATCCTCAGAATACTCATCAAGAGGTCAGTGTTGACCTCGAACTCCACACCCATCACACTAGTTCTGAATAGTAGAGCCAATGGACTAGGTTTCACCAAGTTCACGTAGAACTGGTGAATCAATCGTGGGTAAAAAATTTTGTGTATCTTGACCAATGGGGTCAAGTGAATTGCTTCAAAAGAGGGTAAAATATCGAAGTTACCATGATGAATAGATTCGAAGTCAATGAATCTATCCATCATTATCTTTTTATGACGAATAATAGAGGTATACCTCTCTTTTGCTGCTGGGCTAGAGAACAGGGAGTCGTCGAGCTCTATCCTCACCTTCTTGCTCGAGAAGCCCGCTAATCCCTTCCCTTTTGTGCCCAGAGTCGTAGGTTTGGTGGACCTTGGCCTAGTCGGCGCGTGAGGTCCCCCAACTATAGTTTTAATATGGATTCTCTCAGACATTTTGGGGGAAAAGTATTTTTGGGGAGAATGGGAGATTTGGCAAAACTTGGAGATTTCAACCATGGAAAGTTGAAATAAGTGATATGGAGGAGAAGATCAAGGCTTTTATGAAGTATTTTGAGGAGATTTTGGTCAAAATGATGAGATTTTTTATAGAGAAAAAGCTTAGGGTTTCAAAAATGGCGTGAAAAACTGAAAAATCTGAAGAGACTATTTATTGAATCGCGATTTCCCTTACAAATTTGGAAATTTTTAACATACCAGTCGACTGGGTTGGGATACCAATTGACTGGGTAAATTGGCAGTGAAATACCAGTCGACTGGGTTACACTTACTAGTCGACTGGATAGTTACCAGAAATTCAAATTTTGGCTCCAAACAAGGTCTTCTTCTACTAGTCGACTGGGTAAATGGGCAGTGACTTACTAATCAACTGGGATAGACTTACCAGTCGACTGGACCCTTCAAAAAAACTTCTAGTTTAAAGTCTTAGCATGAAAATTGTTTATCTATGCCATCTTGAGTGAGGAAAATATTAAATAAGGTTTAATACTTATTCACTATATGTCAAGTACGCAAATGATGAATGATGATGCAATCAGACATACAGTTTATCATAATCTAATAATTCCATTAACAGTCTAATTTTACAAAAACTAGTTTCGCTTAAAGATTTTGAAAGAATATCAGCTATCTGATCTTCTGAAGGTATGAATTCTAGTCTTATATCACCGTTTTTAGCATGGTCTCTTAAGAAATTGTAGCTCGAGGTTTCAACCCAAGAGGGGGGTGAATTGGGTTTTTAAAAACTATTTGCGGAATTAATACAAGTTTATAAAAACTGATAAGTAGCAAACAATTAATACAAGTAATGTGCTGTAAATAAAGAGTTTAAGGAAAGAGGATGCAAACACAGTTTATAGTGGTTCGGTAATATCGGATTTGTTCCGACCCTACGTCCACTCTCTTCAAGGAACTCCTTGAAGTAATCCACTAAGAAACTTAGTCGCACAACTTAGCCGGGTGTTGCACAAACTGTACACAAGCAAATTACAGGAGTTGCTTAAACCGAACAATCCCCTTCCTTTTGGAAGGTTCCCCTTCCTCTCAGAAGTAATCCCTTTACAAAGATGGTGTAAAGTAAAAGGTAGAGTGACAGCAAATGAAAGCTTATTACAACATAAATTTCTCTCTTTCAAAGTAAAGCTTGAAGAAATGGCTCAACAAGATTATTTCAAAGCTTTTTATGTTTCAAGAGTATAAAAACTTGATTATGTGAGATCAACTCTTTTTGAACATATGCAGCTTGTTATTGAATGCTTAACTGAATGGGTTTATATAACAATCAATTAATATGGCCGTTAGGACTTTAATTTGAAAAAGATTTACTTTAAAACGTTCAGATTTGGAGTCCAACGGTCATATTTTTGAACTGCCAGTCGACTGGGTCGAGATACCAGTCGACTGGGTTCACTTGAAAAAATCATGTTTTCAAACCTTCTGGGTATCCAGTCGACTGGTATATATCATCAAGTCGACTGGGGACTTTCTGTCCATTGTACCAGTCGACTGAGTTGGTTCATCCAATCAACTAGGGACTTACTGTCCATATACCAGTCGATTGGGTACCTTCTGTCCCATATACCAGTCGACTGGTATATGTACCCAGTCGACTGGGTTGTCTTCCAACCCAGTTTTTCTTCTGTTTTTCATTAAAAACATTTAAAAACAATGGTTTTTAGAAAATATTTTGTGTTCGAGCCATTGAACAAGCTAATACAATGTATCAGTGAGACTTACATTGGTTCTAAACCTTAAGACCTATACTAGATCTTCAGTCTTCACTTGATACTTGATTTGGTTCGAGTTCTTGCACTTTGTTCCCTGGTTGAATGTGTTTGTTCCTTAATACAACTTAGTTTAAACTTGTTAGTTAAATAACAGTTGTGTTTTGCCATCATTAAAATACAGGCGAGGGTCAACAATCTCCCCCTTTTTGATGATGACAAAACTAATAATATAAAAACAGTTTTAAAAGCTAAGTATTAGGATTTTACAAAAATTTGGACAGAGTCTCCTCTGTTTTTCGAGTAAAACCACCTTGTAAACAAGCAAATACATTTTATATTTCTTTCAACCAATCCAGAATTAAACTCAACCAATCAATAAACAACATTTTTATAATTCTATGGAGCAAT
Source organism: Bretschneidera sinensis (assembly GCA_023935145.1). Lineage (NCBI taxonomy): Eukaryota > Viridiplantae > Streptophyta > Magnoliopsida > Brassicales > Akaniaceae > Bretschneidera > Bretschneidera sinensis. Next base: position 37,733,582 of record CM043697.1, on the reverse strand, counting down.
GCTCCCCCTAAATCTATGCATTGGTTGCGTTAGATTTTCTCGTTTTTCTCATTTTTCTCCCCCATTTTGATAATAGCAACCAAAGGGGGCACAACATGAAAAATAAGCTATTTAGTCAATATAGTCATTTAGAGTATAAGAAAACAAACTTGTACGCGAAAATTTGGCTTTATTCGGATTTCAGAAGCCTTCCCAGGAATAACCGGAAGTTTTCATACACGTATAGGCATTTTTAGAGCAGTTTAGTGGCTAAACATAGTTATAAAACAGTGCTAACATATCACAAATAGCGTAAATAGATGCAAGAAATATGGCTAATAGAAATACATCATCATATATAAAAAGTCAATACACAAACGGGCTTCACAGAGCCATAACTAAGACAAAATAGTACATGAGATGTCCGTGCTATGTGATAAGAACTGGAAAACACTAAGTACATACAAAAGACATAGACTCAAGGTGCGGGAGAGTCCGAGCCATCATGAAGAAGTTCCTTAATCTCAGCTAGGGAACCCTCGGTGTGCTCTCGATGTAACTCGAAGTCATCCCGTAAGTGGTCTATGGAGGAGCTCAGTCTCTGGTAATCAGACTGCATGGACTGGAAACCGGACTCTATCGTCATCTAGAGGCTCGTGATAGCTCATAGGATGTCTCCGTAACCAGTTTGACCAGTACTCGAGTCACCAATGGGAGGTGCTCGGGTATCCGTCTCCATCTCAGTAGCCGTATCAACAGCAGCATCCTCATCACTGTCGCTCGCATCCTCTCGAATCCTCAGGCGCATTCCAGCCTTCGGATAGAGGAATCATTCATGAACAGTACATCCCATCTTCTTAAGTGACGAGATGTTGATGATGTCCGTCAATCCGATATCCTGAGCCTCGAAGGCAGGCAAAGGTACCCGGAAGTGCTGGAGGATGAGCGTAATGAGCATCCCATAAGGAAGACACCCGGAGTCGTTTGCTTTGCCGTTTATCATGTTAGCGAGCAGCGGAGGATATATATTGAAGTGGTGCCCAGATTTTAGGCACCAAATCAATATCGTATCTATTTTAGATAGATACCCTCGACTCCCGAGTCTCGGGTGGATGGTCCAACTGACAATCAGCTGAAACATCTTTGAGTCGAGGGGCATGTCACTACATGTATGAAATGTAGTGGGTCTGTACACATAGTTAGGGTCTCCCCTGACTATCTGACAGGCCACCTCGACCTCAAAGTTGTCGGGCCATCCATCCAGACTCCATTGAATCCTCCTTACAGGGATTTTCAGAAGGCTCATCAAAAGGTCAGTGTTGACCTCAAACTCCACACTGCTGACTCTGGTTCTGAATCTCAGAGCCAGAGGACTGGGTTTCACCAAGTTCGCGTAGAACTGGTGAATCAGTCGTGGGTAATATTTCTCATGAATTCTGACCAGTGGGGTCAGATTTATTGCCTCAAAGGCTGGTAGAATATCGAAATTACCATGGCGAATAGAGTCGAAATCAACGACTCTACCCGTCATGATTTTCTTGTGACGGATTATCGAGTTATACCTTGCATGTGCCGCCGGACTGTAAAACAGAATCTACTCCAACTTTGTTCTGGGCTCTTTGCTGGTTGAGCCCGCTGCTCCCTTTCCTTTTGACTCCGATGCTGAAGGTTTTGAAGACCTTGGCTTTTTAGGCGCATTAGGTCCACTTGTTGTGAGTTTTATACGGATTTTATCGCTCATTTTGAAGAAAAAAGGGTTTTTGGGAAAAATGGATTGTGGTGAAAATAAGAGATTTTAACCGTAGAAAGTCAAAAATATGAGTAGATCGGTGTGTTTAGATGAAGTTTGGATGGTTTTTGGATCAAAATGATGAATATTTCTAGAGAGAGAAAATTTGAGAGTTCGAAAATGGCGTAAAATTTCAGAAAAATGAACAGTCATATTTATAATATCGTGATACCAGTCGACTTGGTCGAGTTACCAGTCGACTGGGGCCTTTTGAAAAGATGAACAGTTTTCTTACCAGTCGACTGGGTAAACGTACCAGTCGACTGGATAAACTGGCAATCATTTACCAGTCGACTGGGCTACCTTTACCAGTAAACTAGAGGACAAGGGTTTTTCAAAAAATGACGCCAAACAGAGATTCGACGTAATAGACGATTGAAGAAGACTTACAAGTCATCTGGAATATTTGGCAAAGATTTACCAGTCGACTGGGTCGGATGTACCAGTCGACTGGAAGATCTGGCAGTGAATTACCAGTCGACTGGAGAACATTCACCAGTCAATTGGACCCTTAGTAAAATTTCAGTCTTGAATTTTTGCACGATTTTGTTTATCTATGACATTTTTGAGTGAGGGAAATAATTAAACAAGGATTAATATTCTTTCACTCAATGTCAAATATGCAAATGATGAAATGAGATGCAATCAAACATTCAGTTTATCAAAATTAAGCAATCTCATCAACATTCTAATCTTACAAAAACTAGCTTCACTTAGGGGTTTTGTAAGAATATCAGCTATTTGATCTTCTGAAGGTATGAATTCTAATCTTATATCACCTTTTTTAGCATGGTCTCTTAGGAAATGATGTCTAATCTCTATATGCTTGGTTCTAGAGTGCTGAATAGGATTTTTGGTTAGGTTGATGGCACTAATATTATCACAAAATATAGGAATATTTTTTAGGTTCATGCCATAGTCTTCTAGTTGTTGTTTCATCCATAACACTTGGGCACAACAACTGCCAGCTGCTACATATTCCGCCTCAGCGGTTGATAATGCAACGGAATTTTGTTTCTTGAAAAACCAAGAAGTTAACATAGCACCTAAGAATTAGCATATTTCACTTGTGCTTTTTCTATCTAACCTGCATCCAGCAAAATCAGCATCTAAATATCCTACTAGCTCAAAAGATGAATCTCTAGAGTACCATAATCCTATGGTTTGGGTTCCTTGTAGATATCTAAGGATTCTTTTTACTGCAACTATATGTGATTTTTTAGGATTAGCCTGAAATCTAGCACATATGTATATACTGAACATTATATCAGGTCTACTTGCAGTTAAATAAAGTAAAGCACCTATCATGCTTCTATAATATTTAGAATCTACAGTTTTACCTCCTTCATCAAGATCAAGCTTAGTAGTTGTGCTCATAGGCGTTCCAATTGGCTTTGAGCTTTCCATCCCGAACCTCTTTAGTAGGTCCTTAATGTACTTTTTGTTGATTGATGAAGATACCTCATTTTAGTTGCTTGATTTGAAGTCCAGGGAAGTAGGTAAGTTCTCCCATCATGCTCATTTCAAATTCACCTTGCATGCACTTTGCAAACTCTTGACACATAGATTCATTAGTAGCACCAAATATAATATCATCAACACATATTTGAACTATCAAAGTGTCATTTTTGTGAGTTTTTGTGAAAAGAGTTGTGTCTATTCTACCTCTTACAAAATCATTGTCAATCAAAAATTTACTTAGTCTTTCATACCATGCTCTTGGAGCTTGCTTCAACCCATATAGAGCTTTGGAAAGCTTGTAGACATGATTTGGAAGACTAGGATTTTCAAATCCAAGAGGTTGCTCAACATAAACCTCTTCTTCTATAAAGCCATTTAAAAATGCACTTTTCACATCCATTTGAAATAGCTTAAATTTATTAAAGCATGCAAATGCTAATAACATTCGAATAGCTTCTAATCTAGCTACGGGAGCATAGGTTTCATCAAAATCTATTCCTTCTTCTTGGTTATATCCTTTAGCAACTAATCTAGCCTTATTTCTAGTTACTATACCATTTTCATCCATTTTATTTCTATATACCCATTTAGTTCCAATTATTGAATGATCTTTTGGTCTTGGAACTAGTTTCCAAAAATTATTTCTCTCAAATTGATTTATCTCTTCCTGTATTGCAATTATCCAATCATTATCTTTTTCAGCTTTTATAAATTTCTTAGGTTCTACTTGAGACAAATAAGCTACAAAATTGCAAATCTAATGGAAGAGCGAGTTCTTATCCCTTGTGAAGGATCACCAATCATTTAATCAATTGGATGATAATTTACATACCTCCAATCCTTGGGTAGACTTTCCTCTTGTTGACTTGAGGATGGTTGGTCCACATTGGAAGTTTTCATCTCTTCATTTGCTTGCGGTGAACTCACTTCTGGATCAACAATGGGAGTAGGAGTTTCCATTCTTGGAATAAAATCTGCATCATCTTTAAAGGAAACTTTTCTACTACTCATTGGGTTAGATTAATCAATAGTTACATGCACAGATTCTTCTACTACTAGAGTTCTCTTATGGAAAACTCTATAAGCCTTACTAGTAGTTGAATATCCTAAAAATATTCCTTCATCGGTCTTGGAGTCAAATTTACCCAAATTAGTTTTATTGTTATTTAAGATGAAGCATTTACTACCAAAAGCACAAAAATAGGAAATATTGGGCTTTCTGCCTTTCCATAGTTCATATGGAGTTTTATCAAGCAGAGGCCTTATCAAAATTCTATTTAAAATATAGCAAGAAGTATTCACGGCTTCAGCCCAAAAATATTTTGGTAAATTATTTTCACAAAGCATTGTTCTTGAAAATTCTTCTAGAACTCTATTTTTCCTCTCAACAACTCCATTTTGTTGAGGAGTTCTAGGAGCTGAAAAGTTGTGATTAATTCCATTTTCATCACAAAATTTTGAAAAGCTTTGATTTTCAAATTCTTTGCCATGATCACTTCTTATGCTTGAAATACAAATTCCTTTTTCATTTTGTACCTTTTTGCAAAACTTTTCAAATCCTTTGAAAGCTTCATCCTTGTAAGCAATAAAAATAACAAAGGTATATCTTGAATAGTCATCAACAATAACAAGAGCATATTGATGGCCACCTAGACTAATGGTACTAATTGGACCAAATAAGTCCATATGCAAAAGTTCCGAAGATCTACTAGTTGAGACTACATTTTTTGCTTTAAAAGAAATCTTAGTTTGTTTTCCCATTTGACAAGCATTGCAAATTTTGTCTTTTTCAAAATTGATTTTAGGAAGTCCAATAACTAAATCTTTTCTTGAAACAATTTTTAGCAAGTTCATGTTTACATGACCAAGCCTTCTATGCCATAGCCATGGATTTTCACTAAAAGCAGGAAAACATTTTTCATTATCAGAATGCAAGGATTTCAAATCAACTATGTAGACATTTTCATGTCTATGGCCAATGAATTTGATCTTGTTGCTCTTGATGTCTATAACTAGACAATGAGATGTCTCAAATGTGACTTTGTATCCTTTGTCACATAACTAACTAATGCTAAGTAAATTTGGCTTAAGGCCTTGTACTAGCAATTATCTAAGGTTGAGAAATCATTACCGACTTTTCTATGCCCGATGATCTTTATTTTAGTATTGTCTCCAATGGTCACAAGTCCACCATCTCTTAAAGTTAGCTCCTTGAATACGCTTTTATCACCGGTCATGTGCTTCGAGCATCCACTATCAAGGTACCAACAGTTACCTTTCTCCTTGGTGTGGAGGCAAATCTACATCACACAAGGATACACGATAGCACTTTTAGGTACCCAAAATTTCTTGGGTCCTTTGGGGTTAGTCCTTGAAAATACGGTTCCTTTTGGGACCCATACTTTCTTAACATGTGGTGCTCTATGAACAAGTTGATGATGCACAATCCTAGCATGATAGTCATAGAAATTTCTAGGATATCTTACATGTGCATTCCTATAATCCTTAGGATAACAGTTCCTAGGATACATGTTTCTATGGTAAGGAGTACGAAAATGCATGTCATTTCCAGAAAATGAATGATGATGCATTCTAGGATACATGCTAGCATATGTATGCAAATTATTTCTAGGATAACTATGATGGTAATTCCTAGGATGAGCATGAGCAGAATACATTCTTTGATTATACACATTGTTCCTAGAATGAGCATGATAATTATTTCTATGATGTGTATAAGTATTTCTAGAATGAGTATACATATAAGCATGAGTATTTCTAGGTTGCTTCAATTTAGTATGAATATTTAAATTTCTAGACTTCCTAGCCTTCATCGAGGGAGTGCTCTTAACCATGCTAGGAGCTTTTGAAGTAGAGGCTCCATCTACACAAGAGGCTTTCATGAATAAGCTCTCTTTTGTTTTTTGCTTTCCCAATGGAGAATATCCTACACCAGTTTTTCCTCCACTTACTCTTTGGGAAGAAAGCACTTCATCAAGTTTTTCTTTACCAAGCATAAGTCTTGATATAGTGCTATTTAATTCAGAAATTTTATTTTTCAAATTCTTATTTTCATTTTTGAGAAAATCTTGAGAAGAATCATACAGTAAAGATGATAATTTTTCTTTTTCTTCTCTAAAACTTATCATTTCTTTAGAAAGAGATGATACTTCTTTCTTAAGAACAGAATTTCTAGAATCAAATTTCTTCAATTCTTCATGCATTTCATTTATTACTTCTAGCAGTTCTTCACTACTAGTAACAATATTATTTTTTGAAGAGGGAGAAGATGTTACCTCACTTTCATCGTCGATTGCCATCAAACAAAGGTTGGCGATTTCCTCGTATCCAATTTCTTTGTCTGATGACTCATCTTCTTCGTCATCTCTCCAGGTAGTTGCTACCATAGCTTTCTTCTTAAAGCCCTTGTATGGTTTATTTGAAACCGGACAGTCAGCTTTTATGTGTCCTGGCTTTTTGCAGCCATAGCATATAAGTGGTTCCCTTTTTGAGGTGGGATCCTTTATGTAAGGTTTCTTGCTTTTCTTCAAGAACCTATGGAATCGTCTGTGATTAAGGTCATTTCACCATCCTCTTCACTGCTCTCTGCTTCTTATTCTAATTCCTTTTCTTTGTTGCTCGTAGAAGCTTTGAGAGCAATTTGCTTTTTCTTCTTCTCATCATCATTGACGATGGGAGTCATTTCTTCCATCTCGTATGTCAAAAATGACCCAAGCAGCGTCTCAACATCAAACTTGTCAAGATTTTTGGCCTCCTGTATGGCTGTCCTCTTTGGTTTCCATTCTAGTGGCAGAGATCTCAAGATTTTTCTGGTTAGTTCAACTTCCTCAATATTCTTACCAAGCAGTTTTAAACCATTTATGATAGTGGTGAACCGTGAGTGCATTTCAGAAATGGTTTCGTTAGGAGACATCTTAAATGATTCATACTCAGAAATTAGCATGTAAATTTTAGACTTTTTAACTTCACTAATTCCTTCATATGTGACTTGTAATTTGTCCCATATTTCTTTAGCAGAAACGCATGTAGATATTTTATTATATTCAGAAATATCTAATGCACAATGAAGCATGCTTGTTGCTCTGCTATTGAGAGACATCGTTTTACAATCGTCATCAGTGAACTCAGTTTTGAGTTTAGGCATTGTATGAAGAGTCTCTCCAATAACTATTTCTTTTGAAGGAATTCTAGGTCCTTCTTCTATGATTCTCTATAGATTGTAATCTTGTCCTTCGACAAAGATTTTCATTCTATTTTTCCAATAGTTATAATTTGAGCCATTGAACAATGGTGGTCTAGTATAAGAGTGTCCCTCAGAGTAGCTATTTGCTGCCATTGGATCAACTCAAAGATTTTAAGCCTAATTAAGAGAACGAAGCTCTGATACCAATTGTAGCTTGAGGTTTCAACCCAAGAGGGGTTGAATTGGGTTTTTAAAAACTATTTGCGGAATTAATACAAGTTTATAAAAACTGATAAGCAGCAAACAATTAATACAAGTAATGTGCTGTAAATAAAGAGTTTAAAGAAAGAGGATGCAAACACAGTTTATAGTGGTTCGGCAATATCGGATTTGTTCCGACCCTACGTTCACTCTCTTCAAGGAACTCCTTGAAGTAATCCACTAAGAAACTTAGTCGCACAACTTAGCCGGGTATTGCACAAACCGTACACAAGCAAATTACAGGAGTTGCTTAAACCGAACAATCCCCTTCCTTTCGGAAGTTTCCCCTTCCTCTCGGAAGTAATCCCTTTACAAAGATGGTGTAGAGTAAAAGGTAAAGTGACAGCAAATGAAAGCTTATTACAATAGAAATGTCTCTCTTTCAAAGTAAAGCTTGAAGAAATGGCTCAACAAGATTATTTCAAAGCTTTTTGTGTTTCAAGAGTATAAAAACTTGATTATGTGAGATCAACTCTTTTTGAATATATGCAACTTGTTATTGAATGCTTAACTGAATCGATTTATATAGCAATCAATTAATATGGTCGTTAGGACTTTAATTTGAAAAATATTTACTTTAAAATGTTCAGATTTGGAGTCCAACGGTCATATTTTTGAACTGCCAGTCTACTGGGTTCACTTGAAAAAATCACGTTTTCAGACCTTCTGGGTATCCAGTCAACTGGTATATATCATCCAGTCGACTGGAGACTTTCTGTCCATTGTACCAGTCGACTGGGTTGATTCATCTAGTTGACTGGGGACTTACTGTCCATGTACCAGTCGACTGGGTTGATTCATCCAGTCGACTGGGTACCTTCTGTCCCATATACCAGTCGACTGGTATATGTACCCAGTCGACTGGGTTGTCTTCCAACCCAGTTTTTCTTCTGTTTTTCATTAAAAACATTTAAAAACAATGGCTTTTAGAAAATCTTTTGTGTTCGAGCCATTGAACAAGCTAATACAATGTATAAGTGAGACTTACATTGGTTCTAAACCTTAAGACTTATACTAGATCTTCAGTCTTCATTTGATACTTGATTTGATTCAAGTTCTTGCACTTTGTTCCTTGGTTGAATGTGTTTGTTCCTTAATACAACTTATTTTAAACTTGTTAGTTAAATAACAGTTGTGTTTTGCCATCATTAAAATACGGGCGAGGGTCAACAGAAATGATGTCTAATTTCTATGTGTTTAGTTCTAAAGTGCTGAATAGGGTTTTTGGTTAAGTTGATAGCATTTGTATTATCACAATGTATTGGGATACTTTTAAAGTTCATGCCATAGTCTTCTAGTTGTTGTTTCATCCACAATACTTGAGCACAACAACTTCTAGCTGCTACGTATTCCGCCTCGGCGGTTGATAATGCAACTGAATTTTGTTTCTTGGAAAACCAAGAGGTTAACATTGCACCTAAGAATTGACATGTTCCACTTGTGCTTTTTCTATCTAACCTACACCCTGCAAAGTCAGCATCTGAATATCCTACCAGCTCAAAAGATGAATCTCTAGAGTACCATAATCCTAAGGTTTGAGTTCCTTGTAGATATCTAAGGATTCTTTTTAATACAATTACATGTGATTTCTTAATATTAGCCTAAAATCTAGCACACACGCATACATTGAACATTATATCAGGTCTACTTGCAGTTAAATAAAGTAAAGCTCCTATAATGCTTCTATAATATTTAGTGTCTACACACTTACCTCTTTCATCAAGATCAAGTTTTGTTAATGTGCTCATAGGCGTATCAAGTGACTTTGAGCTTTCCGTCCCAAACCTCTTTAGTAGGTCCTTAGTGTATTTTGATTGATTGATGAAGATACATCCTTTCAATTGTTTGATTTGAAGTCCAAGGAAGTAAGTAAGCTCTCCCATCATGCTCATTTCAAATTCACCTTGCATGCACTTGGCAAATTCTTGATACATAGATTCATTAGTAGCACCAAATATAATATCATCAACATATATTTGGACTAGTAGAGTGTCATTTATGTGACTTTTTGTGAAGAGGGTTGTGTCTACTTTTTCTCTTATAAAATTATTGTCAATCAAAAATTTACTTAGTCTTTCATACCATGCTCTTGGAGCTTGCATCAATCCATATAGAGCTTTAGAAAGTTTATAGACATGATTTGGAAGACTAGGATTCTTAAATCCATGAGGTTGCTCAACATATACCTCTTCTTCTACAAAGTCATTTAAAAATGCTCTTTTTACGTCCATTTGAAATAACTTAAATTTGTTAAAGCATACAAAGGCCAATAACATTCGAATAGCTTCTAATCTTGCTACGGGAGCATAGGTTTCATCAAAGTCTATTCCTTCTTCTTGATTATATCCCTTAGCAACTAGTCTAGCCTTGTTTCTAGTCACTATTCCATTTTCATCTATCTTATTTCTAAATACCCATTTAGTTCCTATTATTATATGATTTTTTGGTCTAGAGACTAGATTTCATACATTGTTTCTTTCAAATTGATTTATTTATTCTTGCATGGCAATTATCTATCCATTATCCTTCTCGGCTTCTACAAATGTATTAAGTTCTATTTGAGACAAATAGGCTACATATTTGCAAATGTTTCTAATAGAGGAATGAGTTCTTACCCCTTGTGAAGGATCATCAATCACTTGATCGATTGGGTGATAATTTACATACCTCCAATCTTTGGGAAGACTATCCTCTTGTTTACTTGAAGATGGTTGGTCAAATTTGAGAGTTTCCATCTCTTGATTTATTTGAGGTGGGCTCTCCTTTGGGTCAATAATGGGAGTAGGTGTCTCCGTTCTTGGAATGAAATATGTATCATCATTGAAAGAAACTTATCTATTACTAATTGGGTTAGACTCATCAAAGGCTACATGTACGGACTCTTCTACCACTAGAGTTCTCTTATTGAAGACTCTATAAGCTTTACTAGTGGTTGAATATCCTCAGAATATCCCCCTATCTATCTTTGAGTCAAATTTACCCAAACAAGTTTTATTGTTATTTAGGATAAAGCATTTACAACCGAAGGTACAAAAATAGGAGATATTAGGCTTTCTACCTTTTCATAATTCATAAGGAGTTTTTTAAGCATAGACCTAATTAAAATTCTATTCAAGATATAGTAAGAAGTGTTTATCGCTTCCACCCAAAAGTATTTTGGTAAGCTATTTTCACAAAGCATTGTTTTTGCAAATTCTTCTAGAACTCTATTTTTCTTCTCAACAACTCCATTTTGTTGAGGAGTTCTAGGAGCTAAAAAGTTGTGATCGATTCCATTTTCATCACAAAATTTTGAAAAGCTTTGCTTTTCAAATTCTTTTCCATGATCACTTCTAATGCTTGAAATACAAATTCTTTTTTCATTTTGAACCTTTTTGCAAAAGTTTTCAAATCCTTTGTAAGCTTCATCCTTGTAAGCAATAAAGATAACAAAGGTATATCTTGAATAGGCATCAACAATAACAAGAGCATATTGATGGCCACCTAGACAAATGATACTTATTGGACCAAATAAGTCCATATGCAAAAGTTCCAATGGTCTAGTAGTTGAGACTACATTTTTTTATTTAAAATAAATTCTAGTTTGTTTTCCCATTTGACAAGCATCACATACTTTATCTTTTTCAAATCTGATTTTGGGTAGTCAAATGACTAAATCTTTTCTAGAAATAATTTTAAGCAAATTCATGTTCACATAACCAAGCCTTCTATGCCATAGCCATAGGTTTTCACTAAATGTGGGAAAACATTTTTTATTTTCTGAATGCAATGATTTTAAATCAACTCTATAGACATTTTCATGTCTATGGCCAACAAACTTTATCTTGTTACTCTTGATGTCTATAACAAGACAATGAGAGGTTTTAAATATGACTTTGTTGCCTTTGTCACATAGTTGACTAATACTTAGTAGATTTGGCTTAAGGCCTTGTACTAGCAATACATTATCTAAGGTTGAGAAATCATTACCAACTTTTCCATGCCCGATGATCTTTATTTTTGTGTTGTCTCCAATGGTGACATGTCCGCCATCTCTTAGAGTTGGCTCCTTGAATTCACTTCTATCACCAGTCATGTGCTTTGAGCACCCACTATCAAGGTACCAATAGTTACCTTTTTCCTTGGTGTTGAGACATATCTCACTTTTATCGTTGATTGCCATAAGACATAGGTTGGCAATTTCCTCGTATCCGATCTCTTTATCCGAGGAGTCTTCTTCTTCGTCATCACTCTAAGTGGTTGTAATCATAGCTTTCTTTTTAAAGCTCTTATATGGTTTGCTTGTAGCTGTACAATCGGCCTTGATGTGACCGGGATTTTTGCATCCATAACACACAAGTGGTTCTCTTTTTGAAGTGGGATCCTTTGTGTATGGTTTCTTGCTTTTCTTCAAGAATCTGTGAAACTGTTTGGTGATTAAAGCCATCTTACCATCTTCTTCGCTGCTCTCCACCTCTTCTTTCGTTTCTTCTTCTTTGTTGCTCGTAAAGGCTTTGAGAGCAATCACCTTTTTTTCTTCTTCTCATCATCATTGACCATGGGATTCATTTCTTCCATCTCATATGTCAATAATGACCTGAGAAGAGTTTCGACATCAAGTTTGTCGAGATCTTTGGCCTCCTGAATGGCTGTCTTCTTTGGTTTCCAAGTAGGTGGCAGAGATCTTAAGATTTTTCTCATTAGTTCAAAATCCTCGATGTTCCTACCAAGAAGATTCAAACCGTTAACAATAGTTGTGAAACGTGAGTGCATTTGAGAAATTGTTTCGTTATGAGACATTTTAAAAAATTTATATTCGGATACTAGCATATAGATTTTTGATTTTTTAACCTCGCTAGTTCCTTCATATGTAACTTGCAGTTTATCCCAAATTTTCTTAGTCGAAACACATGCGGAAATTTTATTATATTCTGAAATATCTAAAGCACAATATAAAATGCTTATGGCTCTATTATTGAGAGACGTCATTCTACAATCCTCATCGTTGAACTCAGTTTTGAGTTTAAGCATTGTATGATTGATTTCTCCAATAGTTATTTCCTTTGAAGGAATTCTAGATCCTACCTCAATGACTCTCCATAGATTATAATCTTGTCCTTCGACAAAGGTTTTCATCCTGTTTTTCCAATAGTTATAGTTGGAGCCATTGAACAAGGCAGGCCTGGTGTAGGAATATCCCTTAGAATAGCTATTCGATGCCATCGGATCAACTCAAAGATTTTAAGTCTAAAATTGAGAACGAGGCTCTGATACCAATTGTAGACTGAAGTTCCAACCCAAGAGGAGAGGTGAATTGGGTTTTAAAAAACTTTTACTAATTACTGCAAGTTTATAAAAACAGTTAAGTGCACAAGCGTATAAACAAGTAAAGTGCTTTAAATAAAAGAGTTTAAGGAATAAAAAGTGCAAACTTAGTTTATAGTGGTTCAGCAATATCGGATTCGTTACAACCCTACGTCCACTCTCTTCAAGGAACCTCCTTGAAGTAATCCACTAAAACTCTTAGTCGTACAACTTCACGGGTGTTGCACAAACCTTACAAACAATCCCTTCCACTAGGAAGCTTATCCCTTCCTCTCAGAAGCTAATCTCTTCCTTTCGAAAGTTAATCCCTTTACAATAAATATGAGTTGCTATAAAGTAAATGGTAGAGAGATAGCAATGAATGCTTTTACAACTGTACAATATCTCTCTTTCAAAGTAAAGCTTAAAGAATGGCTCAACCATTAATCTTTCAAAGCTTTTGTGTATTAATGAGCAAAAACTCTATTGAATGTGTAATCTCTTTTTTTTTAAATGCTCATTGGAGTGAGTTTATATAGCCTTGAATTAAAATGGTCATTTTGTACTGACTTGGTACGTTTTGGTACATTAAATGTTCAAGTCTGGCGCCTCAACGGTCATATTTTTCGAATTACCAGTCGACTGTGAAGAGTACCAGTCGACTAGGGACATTCTGTCCAATATGCTAGTCGATTGGTATTGATCACCCAGTCGATTGGGGACATACTGTCCAAGATACCAGTCAACTGGTGTTAATCACCCAGTCGACTGGGGACATACTGTCCGACATCCCAGTCATCTAGTATAGGGATCCAGTCGACTGGGTTGCCCTTCAACCTAGTTTTTCATGTTTTGAAATGTTTTTGACTTAGAAACGTTGAATGAATAGTTTTTTCAAAATGCTTTTTCAAAAGGAGCCATAAGACAAGCTAGTCACTTGAACAAGAGAGATTTACAACTTGTTTCATTACCTTATGCCTATACTAGATCTTCTGTCTTGACTTGGTGTCTGATACGGGTTGAGTTCTTGCATCTTGATTCTTGGCTGTATGTTTTTCTCGTTTAAAACACTTAGATAACACTGTTAGTACAATTAGAGTACTGTTTTGTCATTATTAAAATTTAGATGAGGGTCAACAGCATGATAGCTAAATTAAATGTTTGAATGCATGCTTGTTTTTATATTATTGTTCATATGTATATTTTATATCATTGTTCACATATACATGAAATAAAAGAACCGGGAAGGGGCCGCCCTAAATGAAAAACCGTGATAGCTGGTATATGCTGGAAATAAATGAAAACCGTGATAGCCGATATATGCTGAAAATAAAAGAACTGGGAGGGGCCGGTCTAAGATAAAAACATGTTGATATGTGGGAAGACGTTCCTTAATAATAATTCATGTATTGCATATGTTTTAAATATTGATTGTATTACTGAAGTGCTGAAGTGTTGTTTGTTATTGTACATTTATTTATAAATAAATGAGTCTCACAGAGAGACGGTTATGGTGAGAAAGAAACATAGAAGTATGATATGATAAGAACCATCTAAATGGTAGACTTTATGCTATGAACCTCGTAACAAGGTAATTATGAGATCATTTATGGTCTTAAGGTGAACAAATATATAAGAAGAAAATATTGATAGAGAATGGGACTTATGATATGTGTAGTGATAGTAGAATGCTATTATCAAGTTATATGAGATTTCAATGATTAAATATTAAAAGACTATTTATGAAAATTGAATACTTCTAGTAAATTTAATTCACTGAGCTTGTGAAGCTCATCCCTCATTGTACAATGATTTCAGGTAGCAAGCAGGACAGATAGTTTGGTGAGTTGAGATTCAGAAATAAATTATATTTTAATGAATAGACTGAGGATGACACGTGGACATGTTAGAGCTTGAGTTAGAGTTATTGATTTGAGAGGGCGTAATACGCCCCCAATATTTTGACAAGTCGAGGTTGAGTCTGAATCTATGGTTCCCAGAAGGGAACGTGTTGACAGTATAATTGATATTAGTAGAGGTGTGAGAGAATCTGAAGTTGAAAGAGATGAGCTAAGATAAACTTTTACACATGCTCTTGAAAAAATGAATGTAACAAATGATAGAGTGATAGCCTATAGCATAGACTTGATGAACAGGCTAGGGCGGTGCCTGAGGTTGTAGTAAATCTAGTAATGGTAAATGTTCAAAAGTGAAAAAGTGAGTTTATGCATGAGATGCAGAGAGATTATTTTACTAGATATATTAAGTTGAATGTCTTGTTGTTTAAAGGATCTATGAATCCTTTTAAGCCTGAGTTTTGGGAGAAACATGTAGAGAGATAATTTGGTATTTTACCAGTAACTAATAGGCAGATGATTGCCTTTACTTCGTTTGAGTTAGAATGAGAAGTTTTGGAATGGTGGGAGGATACTCTTCTCAGAGTAAGTGCATATGTTGATAGACCATTAACCTGGAATAGGTTTAAGGAGGTTTTCCTTGATAAATACTTTCCTTAGACCTTTAGAGCCTAACAAGATAGAAATTTTATTTATTTGAGGCAAATGTGTTGACTGTGGCTCAGTATGATAGCAGATTTGTGGTCTTGTCAATGGTTGTACCGAAAATTGTAAACATAGAGGAGAAAAAGTGTAAGATGCTAAAAGATAAACTATGTTTTAAGATTTGATCGAAACTATCTTACACGAGGCATATGAATTATGTTACGTTGGCAAATATAACACTTCAGATTGAGAAGGATGTGATGGAAATTAGAGGTAGGAGGAATTTTCGGAAAAGGTCCAGATTTGAGGAACCCAGAGGTGGTACCAGTATGAGGGTGTAAGGTGAGAGACCACCCCAGATGGGGCGTTCCTTGTTACAAGGAACTGTAGTACAGAATCAGAGGCAAGCAGGATCTATTGCTTCTATAGCTCAGAATAATATCGGTAGGACCCCTAGATTTGGGAGATAGTTGGAGGGAACTGGAAGTTATGGTAAAGGTGGGAGTGTACTACCTAAAAGATGTGACAATGTGATAAAAATACTAGAGACTTGTTATAGATGTAATTTGATAAGATATTTATCGCTAAATTGTCCTAATTTGAAGTGCTTTATATGTAGAAAATGTGGATATATTAATGTTGGTTGATCCTGGTGCAACCCATTCTTTTACATTCAGTATTCATATGAAGTTGATTTATTACCTTTGAATATGGTAGATCTTCATTTGATTTTGGGAAAGAATTGGTTATAGACGTATTATGTCTGGGTTGATTGATCCAGAAATAATGAAGTGTTCAAGATATGGACATGAGGAGTTTAACTTTCAAGGAGAACATAAAATACCCTCGAACTATCTTATTTTACTATGACTACTAGTAGATGGTTGAAGAAAGGATGTGAGGAGTATTTTGGCATACATAATGAATTATAGACAAGAAAATAGGAAGTTAGAAGAAATCTTGGTAGTGAAAGATTTTCATGATGTGTTTCGTGAAGAGTTGTCCAGATTGTCTCCTAGTAAGGAGATTTAGTTTCCTATAAATGTGATTTTAAGTTCAACACACATATCTATAGCACCATACAGAGTGACACCCACTGGGTTAAGAGAGTTGAAAGTTCAAGAGTTATTAGGTAAACAATTTATTCGATTTAGTGTGTCACCATGAGGAGTCCACGTAGTGTTTGTGAAAAAGAAAGATGGACCGATAAGATTGTGTATAGACTGCAGATAATTGAATAAGCTAACCATTAAGAACAAATATCCTTTACCTATGATAGATGATTTATTTGAGAAGTTGTATGGAGCAAGGGTATTTGCAAAAATAGACCTGAGATCAGGTTATCATTAATTAAGGATAGAGAAGGGAGACGTGCCTAAGACTGCTTTTAGGACACATTATGGTCATAAGCTTCTTGTGATGTCATTTAGATTGACTAATGTTCCATAAACATTCATGGACTTGATGAATAGAGTGTTTAAACTAAATCTTAACAAGTTTATGGTTATATTTGACATTCTGATATATTCTAAGAAGGAAGAACAACATGTGAAGAATTTCGAAATAATGTTAGAGATCCCGAGGAAAGAGAGATTATATGCCAAAAAAAATTATTTTGAATTTTGGCTTCATAAAACTACTTTCCTTAGACATGTAATATCTGGAGATGGCATAACAGTTGATCCACAAAAGGTAGAGGCAATGTTGAGTTAGGAGAGACCAACTAATATGATTGAGATTAGAATCTTCTTGGGGTTAGTTGGTTATTATAGATGATTCTTTCAGAAATTTTTTATTATTGTAGTACTATTGACTAGACTGATCAGGAAAGAAGTGAAATTTGTATGGTCTGGGAAGTGTGAGAAAAATTTCCAATTACTAAAAGAGAAATCAACTACAGCTCCGGTATTGGTGTTTTCTTATGGTGATGAAGGATTTGTGGTGTATAGTGATACGTCACATCAATGGTTGGGATATGTGTAACATGGGAGAGCTGTGGCCTATACTTCTAGGCAATTGAAGATTCATGATAGAAATTACCTTACTCATGACTTAGAGTTTGCTGCTATAGTGTTTACTTTAAAGATTGGAGACATCATCTATATGGAGCCACTTGTGAGATATTCATGGGTTATATGAGTTTGACATACTTACCTACCCATAGAGAGTTGAATTTGAGGCAAAGATGGTGGATGGAGTTGATTAGTAACTATGATTGTACAATTCACTATCATCTAGAAAATGCGAAGGTGATAACTGATGCATTGAGTAGAAAGTCTACAAGAAGGCTAACTGCTATTGGGAGTCCTAATGTGAAATTGATGATAGATTTAAGAGAGATAAGAATGAAGTTGAATATTAGTGATAGAGGATCATGGTTAATCAATATGGTTGTACAGTCATCCATAGTAAAATGTTTTAGAGATGCAAGGTATAGATGAAGAGATAGAAAAGATTAAGCATTGAGTGTTTACTAGAAAGCATTATGAGTTCAAAATTTGAAATGAGGGTATTTTGGTATTAGAACATGAATTTGTGTTCCAAATAATGCAGAGTTGAGAAAGAAGATAATGAGAGAGGCACGTGATGATGTAGATTCGATGCAACCAAGTAACAATAAGATGTAGAGGATTGAGACAAAATTTTTAGTGGTCAGGATTGAAGAGGGATACGGCTGAGATTGTGAGGTTTTATGGAGTACCATTGAGCATAGTGTCAAATAGAGATACTAGACTTACATCTTGGTTTTGGAGAGGCTTTCAGAAAGTCACAGGTACGCAACTACAATTTAATATTGCTTTTTATCCTCAACGGATGGGTAGAAGGTGAAGAACTCCAGTATGTTGGGAAGAAGTGGGAGAGAGAAATATATTTGGTCTATCAATCATTGAGTTAACGACTGAGATAATCAAACTGGTTAGAGAGAACCATAAAATAGCACTGAATAGACCAAATAGTTATGCTGATAATAAAAGAAGACCTCTTGAATTTCAAGTAGTTGATTGGGTGTAATTAAAAACATCTCCATGAAATGGTGTGTTAAGGATCAAAAAGAAAAGAAAGTTGAGTCTGAGGTAAGTACGACCCCCTGTGAGGTTATTGAGAAAGTCGGCCTAGTTGTGAATAGCCTGGATTTGCCTCCAGAGTTGAAGCAATGGCATAACACATTTCATGTTTCACTTTGGCGAGAGCACTTGATAAATCTCATAATATTTTGAGCCAAGTTGTAGAAATTCAGAAATATTCGACTTTTATACAAGTACTAGTGAGAATTTTATACCAAAAAAAAAAGAACAAGTCTTATATAATAAAATAATTGCATTAGTTCAAGTTCTGTAGCGGAATAAGGATGTTGAAGAGATTACGTGAAAGCATGAGACAATTATGAAGAAATATTATTCACAATTGTTTCTTGAGTTAGGTAAGGAAATTTCGGGGACGCAATTTTTATAAGGTGAGTGGAAGTGTAATACCCGTATTCGTAAAGTAAGGGTAAAGAAGTAATTTAATAAATATGACATGAAATTAAAATAATATATATACACGAAGGATTTAGCATTTAACAAAATAATTCTTTTGAAAAAAAATAGATGCGTGGAGACGTAGTTACAAAGAAAATGAAAAACAAAAAAAAATCTAGACGCGTCCATCGTGGAGAAGGAAAAAAAAATGATGGCAACAAGTGTTGCCACCTGTTGCCCAAATGGAAGGTGTAATGCTGCATGTAAGGCAGCATTACAAAAATCATGGCCGCATGAGAGATGCGGGCTGCTGAGTGTTGAAAGTTTTTTTGCATATAAATAGTTTAGTTTTTCTTTTATTTTATTTCTTACCAAATCATGTTTGGTTTTCTTTCAACTACGATTCAAATTACTCTCTTTCTTTAAACACTTGGAGACTGAAAGAAAGGTTGAAAGAGCAAAATTTTGAAAGGGTTTACGAGAGAATTTTATAGAGAACCACAGGAAGCTCTAAGAAAAACAGAAGGTAATAACGTGAGTTTTATTTTTTGAAATCTAACATACATGAAATTTTCAGGAATTCAAAGTGGAAATTTTCAAAGGATGTGAATTATGGAAGAATTAAATAATAAATTAGAAATTTTAATACAAATATTATGCCAGGTGTTGACAATAAGCAACCAGGGGAAATTGCTGAGAAGAACAAGAAAGGTAAGGAAGTGATCCACATGTAGCTCTAAATGCTACGTGGTGAGTTAGATTTACTTAAAGTAATCAAGATAAATATGAAATATATAGTGATGATATTAGAATAAATCATTAACTTATGATTTGGTAATAGATGAAAGTTGGTTGATAGGTATGATAGGAATAGTGGATGTGTAGAGAATTATTTTATGAGAAATAATATTATTGGAATAACGAGTCTATTTAATAATAAATGCGATAAAGGAAATTCTTGATGAGCTATGATTGATGATCTGATATAATTTATGAGGAGAGAAAATTTAGTGGATCTTGACGAGCTATGGTTGATAAATTGATGCAATATATGAGGAGAAGAAATTAGTGAAATTGATCAAATAATAATTTGAGAAAATGCATGATAGCTAAATTAAATGTCTGAATGCATGCTTGTTTTTATATTATTGTTCGTATGCATATTTCATATCATTGTTCATATGCATATACATGAAATAAAAGAACCGGGAGGAGGCCGGTCTAAATGAAAAACTGTGACAACTGGTATATGCTGGAAATAAATGAAAACTGTGACAACCGGTATATGCTGGAAATAAAATAACCGGGAGGGGCTGGTCTAAGATAAAAACATGTTGACATGTGGGAAGACATTCCCTAATAATAATTCATGCATTGCATCTGTTTTAAATATTGATTGTATTACTGAAATGCTGAAGTGTTGTTTGTTATTGTACATGTGTTTATAAATGAATGAGTCTCATAGAGAGATAGTTATGGTGAGAAAGAAACATAGAAGTATGTTATGATAAGAACCATCTAAATGGTAGACTTTATGCTGTGAACCTCATAACAAGGTAATTATGAGATAATTTATGGTCTTAAGGTGAACAAATATATAAGAAGAAGAGATTGATAGAGAATGGGACTTATGATATGTGTAATGATAGTAGAATGCTATTATCAAGTTATGTGAGATATCAATGATTAAATATTAAAAGACTATTTATACAAATTGAATACTACTAGTAAATTTAATTCACTGAGCTTGTGAAGCTCATCCCTCATTGTACAATGACTTCAGGTAACAGGCAGTACAGATAGTTTGGTGAGTTGAGATTCAGACGAAATCATTATCTGTAAGCCACGTACGTGTCCACATCCTCAGACTAATGAGAAAATAAAATAAAAATTTATTTGTAAATATTCATGCATTTTACGTTGTATATAATGTTTAAGTCAAGATCAGAATGATGTATCTCCTCTGTTGAGGGTTAAAGATTGATGTAAAAATTTATGTTAGTGTTATTTTTTCTTGTTGCATATATGTGTCGTGTTGAGCTTTTCAAAATGTGGCAATACCGTCTCGAGGGTGGCCAACCCGAGA
Source organism: Bretschneidera sinensis (assembly GCA_023935145.1). Taxonomy (NCBI): domain Eukaryota; kingdom Viridiplantae; phylum Streptophyta; class Magnoliopsida; order Brassicales; family Akaniaceae; genus Bretschneidera; species Bretschneidera sinensis. The sequence goes on along the minus strand of CM043697.1, from coordinate 37,712,557 downwards.
TGGGTCGTTATAGATACCATCTCGTATCAATTGTCTCACATACTTATGTCTTCGATTGATATGTCTAGACTTATTGTTTAAGGTACCTTCACAAAACTTTATTATCACAAAGTATGAATTTTAAATGCATAGGATGTGGCCAAAAATTTTATTTCCAACAATAAATTTTTAATTATTCCATTCGGCATTTTTTTCTCAATTGTTATCGAGACGATTAATTTGGATTTCATTGTGTGAGATATACAAGCTTGCTTATTACTCTTTCAAGAGACATCATCTCCTCTTGGGTATTTTATATCTCTCATTCTCATCATCCGACTAGCATCGATGTATCCTCTTAATACAACCGGATTACCATGGCATCAGTGTATCTTCTTGATACAGCCAGTTCAAATCAAATCTATGATTTCTTCTAGATAACCAAAGATTCTGCTAAATTTGTATATTCTCGTAATGTACTATGAAGTACTCAAAACATAACTCACATTAAGCTTTCTCACTTTAATTTCCATAAAATATATTTTTTAGTTTCACTTATATCAACCATATAAGTTCCAAGATTTCAACAAATTTTCATATATATTTATGGTATTTTATAATATAATTAATACCCCCACATTTAAAATACATATACATACATACATATATATATATATATATATATATATATATATATTACATTAACAGCAATAAGAAATTAATTATTTCATTGTTAAACAACGAAATGACTCCCACATTTCTATTACACGTGTTATTTCTGAATACACAAGTTATTACTCAATGTAGCCATAAACAAATATGCTTGAGGAATTGAATCATAAAAACGAAGCCCGGTTTTGATATTGAATATCAAAACTCTACACCCACACCTTTATCAGTACAAAGACCCTTACTTTGTCTGAAACAAGTGATCGGACTCTCTAATTCATTATTAGAACCTTTGTTCAATATTACCATATATATCACCATGTATTTTTCATTAAGATACACATACAATAACACTCATGCAATTGCACTCATGGTGATCACAATGTCATTTTCCATGTGTCCATCTACAATTAATTCTTCTTACACATATATCAATTGATCATGTGAGTTTTATATGCACAAACCAAAACAACCCTTATACTTCAACACAACGTTACTCATATTCATATTATGTCTTTAAAACATACATATAAACGCAGAAATTTATTAACTTGATGTTTATTATACATAACAGTAACATCTCACGCAAAATACTGTCAATAAAAAATTATTTTTTTACTTTTAAATCTAAAGATGTTATATCATTCCCACTAGACAGATATATAACCATACCTTTTAAAGTCAAAATTTATTTGACGATAACTCATGCACACAAATAAGTTATAGCAATAAATGTTCATAGTGACTTTTACTATAAATTTATAATAAATTTCAATTTAATATCTCATGTAAATTTAATGTCACTAAATTTAGGCAAAATGGCCTCACTGCTTTAACAAATCAAACCAAACGAATTGACATGTTATTGTCACCCTCAAATGTATTCCACATCCACTTTCATTTTCAAAATAATTAAATTTGCATACCACTGTATACAAATGCAAATTATCTTTCCCTTTATTATTTCCTACAATCTTCTTAAATTTTCCTTCAGCTTTCACTTGTAAAGCATGATTTTTAGCTTTGCTTGCCTCCACATGATGCACTTTAGGACCACTTTGAACATTACTACTTTTGTCATGTAAACGTGATTCTTCTTCAATACGAAGATACTTTTTTTTTTTAATTTGTTCTAAAGTGTAGTCCTCATATTTGTGCAACAATCTTTTTCCATAATCCTTCCTAGAAGTGAAAAGTTTAGCTATAATAGCCCTCACTTGGAATGATTCAGGCAAAACAATTTTTAAAGCTCGGAGTTTATTGACAATAACTTGTAATTCGTGCACTTGTTCTAAGATAGGTTTATTATCAAACATTTTGAAATCAAAGTATTTGGAAACTAAATACTTATTCATACCTTCTTCTTCCGCTTTGTATTTGTACTCAAGAGTATTTCAAATATCACGAGCCGATTTGATGTTTGTGAATGGGCTACAAATTTGGATCTAGTATATAGGAAATTTTCAACGCAATAAATAAGAACATAATCTTGTCTTGCCACCGACTGAAATTATTTCCATCGAATCTATGTAGCTTGACGAAATCTTGATTCATCACCTTGAATGATTCCGTCTCCATTTTGTTGGACAAAAATAAAGCCTTAAAATTGTTGTAAATTTTTTTAAAACGAGAACAGAATATAAGAATCAAGACTTAGAAGCATGTAGTAATCACTGTTTTAAGGTTTTATTCGTCTCTGCTTGTATAAACAAGTTTGCAATGGGTTACAGATGAATAGTCATCTAGGATACAACCAAGTCTCAAACTTGAAGTCTGCAGACAACAAAATCTGAAGAACTTCCGATTTAATTCTGCTTTGAAATACTGAAATATTATGGCAGAATTTTTGAAAGAAAAAGAGAGAAGAAGGAATGAAAAATAAATTGTATTCTGAAGTTGGGAGTGAAGGGTATTTATAGGTGTAGAAGTACCTCTTTAAATGGTTTTGAAAAGTCATGTTTTTCCAGTTGGAAAGACATAATTTTTTCAGATTTAATAAGAGCCTTATGATCATATCTGTTAGTTTTTAACGGACCAAATCATATTTGTTTAAAAAATATTTAAAAAAATCTGATACATTTTTGTTTAAATTACAACTTTTAAATTTAAATCACACCTTTTAGATTTAAATCATATATTTCTGATTAAATCACAACTTTTAGATTTAAACTAATACCTTTTGGGTTTTTAAACAACCATTTAATATCATTTTAAACTATTTTTTCTAACAATAAGAACACTTGAATTTAGTTTACGATGAAAATGTTTACACAACGTTAATCACTTTTTCTTTTTAAAATTTAAATGTTTTTTCTCTTAAAGAAATAAGTAAATAGCGTGAAATGACTAATCACATCTATCATTTTCAGTGGATCACAAAGCTAATTCTAATTAATTATATCTATAATTAAAACTTTAGTTTCTTAAGGAAGAAGTTACTGAAATGGATTTTTCAAAAAAATAAAATAATATCTAAGAATCGGATACACCTCCCATGTGAATGTCGGTAAGTACAAGAAAACAAAAGAAATATCTAAACAAAAAAGCAGAAAAGGAAACTAATCCAATCAAGACTTGAAACTAAGAAAGTGATCATGTCATTTGACTGTAACAACGCGTTTAACTAATATTTATTAATAAAGGATTATCTGTTTCTTTTTGTCGGCCCAATAGCAACAATTTCACTCCATAGCAATCAAGAGTTAAAAATCATGTAGATTACCAAATGTTATCTTAACGAACAAACTAATTCGTATCTAACCGTGATTCAAGCCTTTGAACAGGAATGTTATGATGGGTCTTTGTTGACCGGACAATTTTTTTTACATCCGACGTCATACATTATTTTTATATTGGATAAAAAATTTATTTATAATTTTAATTAATTTTTTAAAAAAGTTCATAGATAAAATCACCAATGATGTTTTTAAAATTAACAATCAAATTTTTACTTGATAATATATTAACCGATGAAAAATTATTGTTGAATGAAGATTTTGGATAAAAAACAAAGAATATGTTTTTGAATTGATAATTTGAGTGATATTAAGATGTTAAAGATTTTTACGCTTTAGTGCAAAAAAATACAAAAAAAACATTTACGTGGTTCAGTTTTTGAGACTCCTTCACGAGAACAATAGAGAAATTCATACAATAAGCAATTTTCTTTTTGTTTATTCTTTTTGTATTTCTCTCTATTTTATTTTATTTTTTGAAGACTACGATAATGTTGAGTGAATTTTGAATTTTATTTTTATTTTTGAATTGAAATAGAAAAATAAAAAAATATTTATGGGAATTTTTTAAGATTATTATTCATTATTTTTTTTAAATATTATTACTTCATGTTTTTCATTACTATGTGATTACTATTAATTATTATGCTAAAACACTATTACTTGACATTTTTCATTACTAACAGATACTATTCCACCGACCGAAAAGACGTTTTTAGTAACTACTCGTTACTATTTTTCTTGTCTTTTTCCTTTTTTTTCTTCTTTTTCTTACTCTACAAACGCCGGAAGTAGCATCTCCCAAAAATGTTACTTGAATAGGACACAATCATACCTTAACTATGATCCTCTCAAGAATTTAGCTTCTATTGGACTCATCAATCTTCAAGGAAAGTCAACTTTCCTTTCGTAAATGGTCTAAACAAGGAGAAATTATAGTAATCGCATGACAGTTAAGTAATGCATTTTGATTGGAATCGTTATTTTATGGTTACGGTTTTATTATATATGTCTTTTTTATTTTGTTAAAAATCAATTTTATGATATAAACACTTATGATCTTCTCTCCATGCTTGCAATAATGATTCCTCTTACGTTACAATTTTTATCACAATAACAGTGTAAATAAATCAAATTATTTTGTAGATTGGGTTTCAGTCGACTATACGCCTCCATTTCGTGTGCTTAGGGTAGAACTTTTATATGAATGTATGTTATTAAGTATTTTGATTTAAGCAAGCACAACATTACCTAACTCTCATGTGATGTGACTATTATATTCCATTTATGCCCCTGCTAATGAATAAAGGGTGGAAAAGTGAAGACTTACAAAGAAAATTGAAAAAAAAATATATGTTCAAAACCACAAAAGAGAGACAAAATTACGAGGGAGTTTAGGTTTAGAAGGATTTGAATTTTTTTTATTTGAGAATTAAAATAGATGTTAAGTTCACAGTGAAATTAAATGTCACATTATTAAATAGAGAGTATTCAAATCCAAATTTATTACAGTGATATTCAATTTTACAATGAACGCGATCTCTATTTTAATTTTTAAATGAAAAAAATTTAAATTTGATTTTAAAAATAAAAATAAAAAAGAGAAGAAAGTGAATTTGGAGAAAAACGAAGGAAGTAAGAATTTGAAACTTTAAATATGAACTAAAAGAGAGAGAAAAAAATCAAAGGAATTTTAAATAAGTAAAATAATTTTAAAAAAAGGAAGAAAAAAATGTTTTTTTTAGGATTTTTGAAGGAAAAAGCAAATATAGCAAACGATTTAAAACAAAGATTGGGCTGGTTTTCTACTAAAGAAAAGGAGGTTAAAACAGTTGGGCTTAAGTTTTTTTAATACAAAAGGAAGGAGGCTAAACTTGATTTGGGCTTTGCTTTAAGGAAATGTCTTTATTAAAAAGAAGAACATTTGGGTTTTCGGGTCCAAAAGTAAGCCCAATCCATTTACCATTTGAAAAATGGATCAAAAACCCGGTCTGCTTGGGGGTTCTCTTCCATCCGGTGTCATTTACCGAGAGTTTTTTTTCTTCAAGTTTTTGAGGACAGAAAATTTAGATCCATTTAATTGTGAAAAATATTTTGTACTTTAATATTTAATTTTTTTAATAATTTTTATATTATTAATATAATTTGAAAAACAATGCTTCTACTTTCAACATGATAGTGGAAAAGATGAGAAATAAAAAAAATTGTTTTTCAAATTATGTTGACAAGATGAAAAATAAATTATATTGAAAATATGTAAATTATTGAAAAAATGGTATGAAAGTTGATAACATTTCTCACAATTAAATACTCCCTTAATACACTCATTTGAAAAAATTGTGTATACCTAATACTGGAAAAAAAAATTACTCAATCGTATTGATTCAAGAGGAACATATGTTTGTGTCATAGAGGCATGTTATGTTCATGTGGTGATTTATTCTTTTGGCCGAAGGTTCATGTGGTGATTTAGGTTACTCACCATCGTTTTGTTTTAATTGATTGATACGTTGATATGAAAAGAATTTTGAATGTGTTGATGTCGAAAATCCTTCTGATGAAGTCCACGAACGCCTATGCTCACAATAACACACAAACTATAAAGTCACCTAAATTCTTTTTTTAAGGAGGACTTTTTTTACATTTAAATTGTCTTTTGAAAGAACTAAAAAATTTAAGAAAACGAGAGACTTGTGTGGTTATTGTGAAGTGTGAGATGAGAGGCTCCTTTATACAGTGGTTTAAGACTTCAGTACTATTAAGATTAATCTTCTTGTAGTTACTTGTTCCCAAAGAATTTGTACTTATATTGTGATTAGGTTTTGGCAACGAAATTACCCTATTGCCTTTAAACTGGATTTTATTAGTTGCCCTTCTCTTTCATGGCCACGCATAGCTCTTTGATTGGTCCATGACTCTATGACCATGAAATGTGAGATTACTTTCATAAACTTAGGATTGTCACATGTCTTCGTTTAATTGGTGAGAGAAATTTACCCCACAGAAAATGGTCTATGGTTCTTGGTGATTATGAGCATGGAAGATGAAGATAATTGACACAAACTAATGGTTAGTGATTAAACTCTTACGAAATATATATATAGAGAGAGGGAGAAAAAATACAAAACTAAGGGTATGTTTAAGTGTGAAAAATATTTCTCATTCTACATCTCAATTTTTGCTCACATTTTTTCAACAACTTACATATTTTTAATATAATTTAAAAAATAGCACTTTTCTTCAATATAATATTGAAAAATTGATAAACAATTTTTTTTCATCTTTTCTAATATAATGTTGGAAAGACAATTACTTTTTTCAAATTTTATTAAGAACATGCATATTATTGAGGAAAATGTCAAGGAAAACAATGATGAAAAATATTTTCTACAACTAAACGCACCTTAAAGATTTTTGTTTTATTCATTGATTCTATTAATTAGATATGCAATGTCTTTTATAGACTAAGAATACAAAGACTTAATCAACTAACAAACTTAACCAATTCCTAACTACCTAATTTCTTATTCAATTGCTTTACTAATTCTAACTTTCCATTCGTATCATATGCATGTGATTTTGGATTGATAGTAGACACAAGATACGAAGAATGAAATGATATAAAAATGAGATAATTGTATCATTTATTTTTCTCTGTTTGGTGAATATGATGGGAAAATGAGAGGAAAGGAAAAAAAAAAAACCAAAAAAAATTCTTTATTTAGCTTTTAACACTCAATTGTCTCAATTTGAGATGATTATGATTTGTTCATGCGAGAAAAAAATACTAATCATCTTACTCTTCTTTCCTCTCACATTTCTTCCCTGCAAAACGATATGAAAATCACTTATTTTTTCTCTCCCTTTCTTTCTCTTACTTTTCTCTCTATTAATCATAACCTTAGAGATTATATCTTATTACCCTTATATTTTTTTTACTTAATCTCAGTTTGCACTATACGTTTTTAATTACATTAATTTCAACCTTTTATTTTTAGATAATCTCCGATAAGACCTTTTGACTTAAAAAATACATTAGAAATTCAAAATAAATTACACATATTGCACGTGCAAAGGTGTGTTTGAAAAAATCTAATTATTTAAACACAATTAAAAAATATATTTTCATTTTCATTTTTTTCATATTAATCGTCACTTAATGTCACATGCGACTTTTGCCTGTGTCATATAAATGCTCAATTTTAACTTTTTAACACATCTTTGTAAGTTAAAGAGGAGTTTTTGAAAATTACTTTCTTTATCATTAGCAATATTCGAGTAGGGGGAATTCGAAACTCTACCCATAGGCACGAGGAAACGTTCTTCTCGCTACTGCGCCAAGCAGGGAGACTACTAGAAATTGCTTGAAATTATGAAGTTGCAATTGATGTAATTGAAAACGGTTTATCAGCGTCCCTACTTCCTAATTCCGAGCTAGTGCAGAAGTTCAGTCAGCAATAACTGAGTTTTTTTTTTCAATAGAAAGCAATAACTGAAAAAAGAATGGAGAAAACCATCAAACTATGTCATTTGAGTAAGAAGTAATTTTCCATCCTAGAGTTGCCACTTTAAGCATATATCCTAAAATAAAGTGAAGTAGGTGTACCAGGCCAAACAGATATCACCTCCGAATTACAGAAACTGAAATGTGTTTAAAGAATTAGGACTTCTGCTTTTTGTCCATATCATAGAGCACGCAGACATCTGCCGCTGTCTTCATCTGAAACCTTACAAATAAATTCCATAAGGAAACAGATAAGAAAGCAGTTAAAATGATATGATACTGGAGAAAAACAAATTAGTGAATCAAACAATAATATATAGGAACATCATGAAACTCGAAAATATTCAGTACATTTTAGGCATTTTAATGCGACACACCATGATCCAAAATTATATGGTTTTCATATCAACTAAATCTTTTACAAGTTTTCATTTCACTGATGAATGAAGAAGTTCAAACTAGTGCTAAGCAGAGCAGCCTCGATTCATTATGGCCTAAGAAACTCACAAGAATAACATTTCAAATCACTACCTTTAATGGTGCATTCATGTGCCTATTCTAAATGCAACATTAGTTTGATGACACTATATTTGTCCCCCACCTAAATTTCTAGTATTAGAAATTGACATAGTGCATTAAAACAATGTAAACACAATTATCATACCAAGCGAATTCATTCCCACTGGAATGATTCTCCTCCAGACTACAATATATTTCTAGTACCAAAACAAAATGCCAACATAATTCAAGTGACCATCATCAGAAAGCATATCACGTGCATAAACACAAAATTAGGTTTCAATAGAAACATTTAAAAGTGCTTTCAGTTGTACAAAATTCTTCAATTTTCCAAATAAATTTCCCAAAAAAATGCCTTTCAAATGCAAAAGTTCCTTGAAAAACTGGAGAAAATATTTACAATTGAATGCACAGTTAAATTTTGCAAGATTGATGAACGATAAGCACCTCACTTTAGTCCACTGCCAAGATGAAAAATGTTAATAAATTAATTTAACAACATCGAGAAGAATTTCATTTATTTGTAAAAAAAGGAACGGTGAAAGAATTTGGATAAACATGAGTTATTTTCAGATTTACATATGGAGAATTTGATACCTGTATAACATTAACAGCTTGCTTGATTGCCCATCCAAATAGACTTAAAGCAAGTAGAAAAGAAAGTGGTGAACCCCGTTTCACGGAAGTCACCAAAACCTGAAAGAAGAAACAATTTAGAAACCAAGATGAAAGGGCTCTCTTAATATATAAGATAAACTAACACTGGTAATAAAATGATTGCTTACATCCATCAAATTTTCAGTTTGGTTCTCTGCAATTAGAAATAGGAGGAGGTAAAGAACCTGCAGATTGGAAATATTGTATCAAGTAATGAGTACTATTAACATAAAAGAGTTCTCTCAAGTAAGCAGAAGGCTCAGAGATAAAATTACCTCACATGCCACACAGCAGTAAGCCATAAACATCCGGTTTCCATAGTAAGCTTTGAAAAGCCAGTTAGTGCTGTCTTTTACATCTTTATGACTAGCCTTGCCTGTTAAGAACGTACTGTAATTATAGTATTAAAGTTCCGGCAGACATTTCCCAGCAAAACCAACACCTTTTAAGCATCAAATATCCAAATTCACACAGTAGATCCAGCTTAAATAGAGTCAGTTAGTGATGTATTTCACATCTTTCTGACTAGCCTTGCCTGTTAAGAACGTACTGTAATTATAGTATTAAAGTTCAGGCAGGCATTTCCGAGCAAAAGCAACACCTTTTAAGCATCAAATATCCAACTTCACAAAGTAGATCCAGCTTAAATAGTATTGTGTTGGGGACAATGAGTTACCTGTACATCTGCAGCCAGTGGCTACCAATATCTAAGGCAAGCAATGACAAGAAAGCCAAGCTAGGCCTGCATAAAAATCCTGCCCACTAGCTCAGACATGCATGCAAGTTAATAAAAGCAATTATGATGCACAGCAAAAAGATTGAGAAAACCTTACCTATACACTTGGGAAAGAATGACCAGTAGACAAGCAGTGCTAATCCTGGTATATAAAGCAAATTGAGCAAAATGACCAAATAACCACAAAAATAAGTTAAATGTTCATGGATATTATGACAAAAGCATATAACAGAAACAATGAAGCATTACTCGAAACTAAAAACTTTCTGCATAGAGAGAGAGAGAGTACCTATCTGTTACCATGTCCAGAACAGCTCCAAAGGTTGATACTGTACCACGAAGGAAAAAACGCAAATCAAATGCTACACCTGAGGTATGTGTTAACTAGCCCAAGAGGGACACACATCTTTGACACTTAAATAATTTTTTTAAGATTCATAATTCATTATTATAGAATGACTTTTTATATGGGGTGCCCCCCTTGGTGCGTTTTTCTTTTGATACAATTTTACTTACCAAAAAATGACTTTTTTCTTTTATAATAGATTTCATTACACTGATGAGTGGGACTTACGCATGAGTGGGCCTCTTTATTACCGTTGAGTTTACAACATACAACTAGAAAGATAAGCAGCGTTGAGATTGTAAGTCTCAACCCACATCACATCATAGCTTGTAAAATTCTAGTCATTGATAAACAAAGAAATGTACACCTACTGTTTTAGTTCGAAAGGTGCACACTTTACCTGACATGTTAATAAACTTTCTGGACAATTTTGTACTCATAAATCATAATTATTGTAATCTTATAGGTTATTGTATTATCCATCAATGCAATAATAAATAGTGCTTGGTTAGAATGAATTTGACTAAAAAGTACCTACATTCTTTTATAAGTAAAAATTATACAATAAAGAGCACCAAGGGGGTGTCAAACCAAGCACAAAATCATTTACAAGACAAAATTAATGAACTCTATAAAGTCCTATTCAATTACAAAAAGGTCATTAAACCAAAAAAATTTAGAGCATGGAGCCATATATCATCAACAAGGACGGGAGACTTATTCTCATCAACGAAAGCCGTCTTATTTCTCTCATTCCATACAATCTAAGAAATAGAGAGAGGAAACAAAAATTTCTTATAAAGATTTTAAAGGTAAAACTGCCTCTTTTAGAGAAAAATATGGAAGGCACTGTAAATGAAATTAGATGTCACATTCAAGAGACTATTACCAAATATTGTTGTAGATGCAATTTAGCTTCAGTCGGACATCCTTTGCTTAGACTACTTTAAGTGATTGATTAATCAGCTTATTAAAAAAAAAAGTGACTGATTAGTCAACGCTTCTTTTCTGTCTACAACTGGTGTCTTGCTATATATATATATATATATATATTGGACTACACAATTGACATGCTACATAATTATAAAAAAAAGCAACTAAATCGAAGGGATAAAGGCTAAAAGATCATACACCGCAGCAAATTAAATTAAAACAAAATGCCCTGCACCTCTAATCAGAAAGCATATTTTTTTATAAGTCAATCAGAAAGCAGATATTGCCCTCTAATAGCCTCAATACAGTAAAAAAAAAGGACTTTTATGGCCGCCAAAAAATTGTTTTGACCATAGTAATAATTTCAAATCGAACTTATAAAAAATCCTAATTTTTTCCACTTAGTATTCTGTGAAAAAATAATATATATTTTTTGACAAGTATAAAAAAAAAAAAAAAATCATATATTGAAGTAACAATATGTGATGTTGTAAATCTAGAGTAATCCATACCTTGATTGAATTTGCGGGCACACCAACCATCAATGCCATCGCAAACAAAGCTGAAACCACATTTAATCACATTAAGTCCCATTTTTAAAACACAATAAATGGTATTAAGCTTAAAACTAAATGAAACTTCATTAAACATTGATTCTCACCTCAAAAAGTATAGAACAGAAAAAAGCCTTCTATTAGAATGGCACCGGGCAAAGGCAATGCAATTCAAGAGAACTCTTATATACCCTGCATTTTAGACATAACATGAATAACTCAACTCTTCAAACTCATAAAGCTAGAAAGTTAAGATTAATAAATGATAAAATGAACCCACCAAAATCTTAATTGCTAAATCATTCATTGCATATTTTGAGAAATAAACAACAGTGATTGAAAAAGGTAAAAAACTCACCAATGATATTGGGAATATAGAGGTATACAGATAATTTTCTTGGCTTTGGTTTTGACTTGTTAGCCATTGAAGCTTTAATGCAGATCACAAATTTAACGGCAAGAAATGCACAAAGATTGTTTAATCAATATGGTTCCTGCAAAAACTGATTTCTTTTAGAACATAAGAAACATATAAATATATACACATATATGTAGTGCTCCATGGAGTAGAATAAAATTAATTTATGCATATGTATATCCACCATAATTAATCCATTTTGTTGAAGGGAAGCTATAAACTATCACAAATATTCCACTGATACGACATTAAATTGAGACTAAATAGGAAATTTTCAATGTAAAATAAAACTACTTATTGAGCGCCATAAATCAGAATTTAATAAATGATTTATTTAAATAAACAACTAAGTAATACTTAGAAAAAAAATTAAACATGGAAATGGGTCTCTACTCTCTAATACTCCACCCGGATCTCACCGCATCAACAAGGACCCAAAAGACGGTGGGGCAGATGGTGACATGGCGATATCTAGGTAGAGTACTGGGTGTCGAGAAAAGCCAAAAATTGAAAGAGATCTGAGCTAGAGAAAGAAGACTTGAAATAGAGCAGCAGCCAACACTGAAATCAAAACCCTCACAGTTCTTTCTTCCAGGCTTCGAATTCTTTTGATTCTTTTCCCTCTTTGTTTTGCCACATCCAAAATGTTTTTTGCCACAACTTCATTAACAAAATTATACAAGATTTTTTGGGAACATATCGAATCTAAATCACTTGCCGTGTAAACGAATTCTGGCATCACTTGCTTGATAAGCTTGATTTGTTAATTGTTTTACAAAAAAAAACGAATATTCAAAACTTAAAAGAGCTAATTAGTATTCAATCAAATATTAACAATAATTTATAACTCATAACTCAAAACAAAAATAAAAAAGATAAACAATAACAAAGAAATACTGGATAGGGAAAGGTACCTTGCGTGCCAGAAACGCAGCTTCTAAGATCTCAGCACTCAGGTTTTGGAATCCAGTGCCGAAGTGCAATATGAGAAAAAGGTATTGCAACTCTTTCGTTTTCTTTTGGGTTCAAATTGCAAGTTTCCAACTTTGAATTTTTTTGTGGTGCCCTTGAAATTTGAGGTCAAGTAGTTGGTATTGGGCAATTGGATTCAGAGATGCTGAGCTTGGGTCTAGTTTGTTGAGGAGGCTTTGGGCCTCTAGTAATGAGCTTTTGGTCCACTCAAATATGTTGTTCTTCATTTTTCTTATGGTAAATTACATGTAACTCTTTTAAAATAATATATAATTATGAATTTTTTTTATATTTTTTAAAACATCACTTATATTCTAAGATGGGAAAGATTAAATTTGATTTCATATGATTAAACTCCTCTATTAGAGAGTGTAAGTCCTTACAACTAAGATTAAATTTGATTCCATGTGATTAAACTTTTCTATCAAGAGGTGTAGGTAACATTTTAAAAAATGCAAAGAAAGTTTGTGTAATTATACGTTATTTTAAATGAAATATGTGTAATTTACCCTTTTTCTTACTCTTTCATTTTTTTCTCTTAATTTCTTCATTTTGTCTATTGCCTTTTTAATTTAAAATTTTAAATGTTTATATAATTAAAATTCCAAGGGAAAATAAGAATATGAGTGAAGAGCGAAGACCTTTTTTTTTTCGTTATATCTATTGGTTCTTTCACTTTCACTTATCTATTGTATGTGGTTTTTTTGGTTGTTTTGGTAAATTTAAGTTAATTATAATGAGATGGGGTCATGCAACTAGTAGCTTGGATGATTTTTTTTCTTTTTAAATCTTAAGAACTTGAATAATGTGTTGCAAAGATAGACATGTCATGCATCACAATATACTCTAAACGGATTCAATTTTCTCATGTGTCGTAATTTTATTAATTTGTTTTTTATGATTTATTTTTTGTGATTTTTTTAATGATTTATTTATTATTAGTGAACCTCTATTTATATGCCACGTCTGTTTAAGATTAGCAAACTTTAACATTTTTTATGTCACAAGCTTGAATAAATAATTCATCCGTCAGCAAATCAATGGAAACATTAAATCCCCTTGCTTATGAGCAAAGGTTCGAATCTTCTATTTCAAAAAGATAACATTTATGAGAAATCTATTTCACATTATCTATTTTACCCACATGATGACATGCATCACCATCACATTATCTTAATCAATGATATATCATACGCAATTGGGGCAGATATAAAAATTAATTGGCTTAAAGGGTTTTTAGTCCCCAACGTTTTGGGTACTAGTACTTTAATGCACATATTTTTTTACTGTAGTACATTGAACTATATGATTCAAAACTTGTTGTATTCTTATGCATTCGTTCAATTTTTGTCTAATTAAACTAACAGAGTTAACAGAAAAATGTTTTAAAAATAACATTTATGAGAAATCTATTAATTAAGCCCCCAAAAATAATAACATAAAATTGAAAATTAAAAAACAAAAGAAAAAAGAAAACCTAATCACTTCTTCCCTAACTTAAGTCGTCACCATTGGCCATCTATTCGATCAGCTGCTCCCCTCTCTCTATCTTCCTTTTATTTTCCTTCATTTCCCTTTCTTTCGTTTTTTTTCTTTCCTCTTGGTTAATCGACCTTCTAGTCCACCCACACGATTGGCGCGCGAGCCGTCTCCTATGTTCCCAAACCGCTGTGACAAAACCTGTCACTAGAGGCATCTCGGCGAGCTATCACTATCACCAATTGCGAAGTCCATTTTGGTTCTGGATTTGTAGAACCGTCGTCTATGAGATTTGCTATTGTTGAGCCGTCAAAGCTAAGATCATCATGGAAACTATTCTGCACTGAGCATCGCAGCACTTTCTAAGCTTTTTTCATTGTCGCACCGGTAATGTTCATTATGGAAACTGTAAATTTCATCACTACGGTCACCAACACCAACATCACCCTTACCTTTGACAGTTTGCGTACCAAGCTGCTTATCTAGGAACAACGCCTGAAGCATCTTCAGGTCACTTCTCAATCTTTCGACCCTCCTACAGCTCTTGCTGACACCACCACCTCTGGTATTTCTGATTATCATAGCAGAGGTTGCTCAGGCTATCGGGTTCATGGTGAGGGTCGTGGCCGCAATACTAGTCGTGGTGACTTCACTCAGCATGGTTCAAGTATTGATCCATCATCTAATTGTTCTCCTAAATTTACTCACTCTGCTAGTACTTCCTCTTACAGCCGTGATGGACTATTGGAACCGCATCCTAGATCCTCCTTTACACCATGTCAGATTTTTCACACCACTGGTCACATCATCCTAAATTGTCCTCATCGTTTTAATCATACTGTTATCTCTCATGACTTGCCAAAATCTTTTACTACTATGTCTCTTGGTGAATCTAATGCCACCCAATGGTACCCTGATACAGCTTACATGACTCATCGGTCAGTTATACTTACTAACCTTACACCTTATTTTGGAAAAACTAAAATTTTAGTTGGTAATGGACAATTGTTTGATATTAATAATGTTGGTTCTACCTTTTTACGCACATCATTTAAACCACTTCACCTTAATAATGTCTTGTATGTCCCCAACTTGTCTCACAACTTACTTTCTGTTAAATGTTTATGTTCTGATAACACAACTATTATGCTAACTTTGATGCTTCTCATGTTATTATTAAGGACAAGAGTATAGGGATAACTCTTCTCAAATCCTCTAGTGATGGTGATCTATACCCTCTTCCTCAAGATTTCGTCACTGCCACACCTATGGCCTTGGCCTCTTGTCAAGTCTCGGGTGATGTTTGGCATCGTAGATTCGGTCATTTAGGTCCTCGTGTGTTATCTCTTTTGCAAACTAATAATAATATTTATTTGTCTTCTAAATATTATGGTTTTTGTTCTGAATGTCAGTTAGGAAAGTCTAAACATTTACCTTTTGATTATATTGAGCATTGCACTGCCCAACTTTTAGCTTTGATACATTATGATGTTTGGCAATCTCCTATTTATCTAATTTGGGTTATTGATATTATGTTATTTTTTGTGGATGATTTTTCTCGGTATTCTTGACTTTTTCCTACGCGTAAAAAATCTGAAGTCTTTCAATACTTTTGTACTTTTAAAGCTTTTGTTGAAAATCAGTTTTCTACAAAAAAAAAAATTCAAAGTGATGGTGGAAAATAATTTGATTAAATGTCTTTCAAACAATTTCTTGCTCACCACAGTACTGTTTTTCGTATGTCTTGCCTAGACACCCCTCAACAGAATGGTGTCGCAGAGTGTAAGCATGACACATTAGTGAAATGGCATGCACCCTCTTACTTCACTCTTCTCTTCCCTAGTCTTTTTGGGTTGATCCTACATACACTGCACTTTACATCATCAATCATCTCCCTACTCTTGTTTTGCAAAATCAAGCTCTTTATACAAAATTGTATTCTAAATCTCCTGATTAATCCACTTTTCATGTCTTCGGGTGTGCATGTTATCCTAACCTCACTGCCAATGCTCCACACAAACTAACACCTAAATCTAAACAATGTGTCTACCTAGGCTATGCTCAGAATTACAAAGGATATAGGTGTTTTGATCCTTCCATTGGCCGTGTCTATACCATCGGCATGTTGTCTTCCATGAACTACCATTTCTTTATCCTACTCTCGCTGCAACTATCACCTCCACTATAGCTATTCACTCTACGACGCCTCCACTTATACTTACCGCTGTCAAACCCTTACATCAAACTTCTCCCTCGCCACCTGTGTCTACAATCATCCATGTACTTAGTCTTCTTGTTCCTAGTTTTTCTTCCCCACCACTGGTTCTTATTGCCTCGTTACCCCCAACTTCAGTCTCTACATATATGGCCTCCCTTTCCTCTCCTGTACAATCCGACCTCCCACCCCCCCACCCCAACCGATGTCTCCAACTTTGCCATCTCCTTTACCTAACTTATCTGCATTGGCCTCCGTTTCTTCTCATTCCATTGTCCTTTCCTCTCCTGAACCAGTCGCTTCTTCTACCTCTACTCTTACACCATCATTTGTCACCACCTCTTGCCATCCCATGATAACTCGTTCTAAAACTAGCATTCGCAAACCCAAACAATTACTCTCTCTTTCCATTACTACCCAGCCAACTGAACTAATTTGTTTTTCTCAAGCAAATAAAGATCCCGAGTGGCGGTCAGCTATATCTGACGAATTTAATACTCTTTTAACTAACAACACTTGGGATTTGGTTCCATACGATCTAATGAAAAATTTAGTTGGGTGTAAATAGATTTACAGGATTAAATATCGGGCTGATAGGTCTGTGGAGCGCTATAGAGCGAGGTTGGTCGTTCAGGGATTCCACCAACAACCAGGTATTGACTATCATGAAACTTTTAGTCTTGTTGTTAAACCTACTACTATACATATTGTTTTATCCTTAGCCATTTCTCATTCTTGGGTGATTAGACATCCAGATGTTAAGAATGCTTTTTCTTCATGGTTATCTTAATGAAGTTGTGTACATGAAACAACCTCTTGGTTTTGTTGATAACCTTCATCCCTCTCATGTCTGCAAATTACGTAAAGTCATCTATGGTCTAAAAGAGGCTTCTAGAGCTTGGTTTCATCGATTCAGTTCTTTCCTTCTTTCTTTTGGTTTTTCTTTCAGTCGAGGCAGACACTTCAATACTTGTTTTTACATCATCACATGCTCTTCTTATCTTACAAACGTATGTTAATGATATTATTCTCACAAGTAATAATACCACTCTTCTTTTTTGCGTTATTCACACTTTGTCTAACCAATTTGCTATGAAGGATCTTGGTGATCTTCATTATTTCTTTGGAATTGAAGTTGTTTGTCGTTTCACCAGTTTATTTTTCTCTCAAACTAAATACACTAAAGAACTTTTACTTAATTTTTCTATGTTTTCTACCAAACCAATCAAAACTCCTCAACTTAATTTTTCTTTGTTTTCTACCAGAGTTTTATTGGTCAACTATTGAACACAGAATGAGAGAGAGTTGACCACTATTGTGTCTGGGCCGACCAGCAGTAGTACTTCAATAAAACTTGCCTCAGCTTTACTCTTTTTCTCACGTTAGCGTTGGATTAGTTTGGTCATCGGTGAGTATATTTTCCGTTCTTGATATATATATATATATATATATATATATATAGAGAGAGAGAGAGAGAGAGAGAGAGAGAGGAAGGAAGCTAGGAAAGAAGTCAAGGAGAAGAAGGAAGGAAATATGGGATCATTTCTGTCAAGTTTGTTAGGATATTCAGGGAGCGAGGATTCATCTTCACAATCATCATCATCGGAGCCTTCACGCATCTTGGATTTTCACTCATCTGCTAGGTGGCAACTACACTTCAATGCCTCCAAAGAATCCTCCCAACTGGTTACTTACTACCCATCTGTCTTTAAATAAATATTGATTTTTGGTCTAATTAATGATTTTATTTTTGCCCATTTTAGGATTGAGATCTGAATTAGCTTGTTTGTATTTTTTGTATGGTTGGTAATGAATGAGGAAAGATGGTGATAGATTTCGCGGCATCATGGTGTGGGCCCTGCAAGTTAATGGAGCCTGCAATTCACACCATGGCTTCCAAATTCACAGAGGTTGATTTCGTGAAAATTGATGTTGATGAATTGCCTGTATGTATTTTCTTCTCATTCTTTTTTTTCTTTAATGATTTTTATATGGCTTTTTTTTAACAAAAATAATAATTTTGTTTTTGATTTGTTGTTATGGGTATTTGTAGGATGTGGCCCAGGAGTTTGGGGTGCAGGCGATGCCAACATTTGTGTTGGTGAAGAAAGGGAAGGAAGTTGAAAGGGTGGTTGGGGCCAAGAAGGATGAGCTTCAAAGGAAGATTGATAAGTACAGGGCTCTTCAAGCTGCTGCTTGACCCATCAATACAAGTAAAAATGGAAATTCCACCTCCCTCCCCCCCCCCCCCCCCCCCCTCCCTTCTTCTATGGTTTCAAGCTTTGTTGTGTTAAACAATGATTATGGTATCATAAATTCAGAATTGTAAACCATGACATTCAATTTCTTTGATAATTATGCTTCTCATTGGAACTTGTATGCCCTGATCATCTTAATCGGTGCCTGCCCTTTTGGGGTGCTTGTTGAATTGAGCATGTAATTCTAAGTATGGCTATTTAGTTCTATTTACTAATGATAGATTAGGGGTCGAAATATTGAAGATTACAAGATTGAAGCTATTCAATGGATTGTTTGCTTTGAAAAGGGATATTATCTGTTTTCCCTGGTACTTAGGTCATTGTTTCAAGCCTCCCATTGGTTTGGTTTTAAAATCTATCAGTTGGATCTCTAGTCACTACATTATAATAGTATATCAAATTGGGTGCTACGTACACTTGTCCGCACAAATTCTAATGTAAAACACGATCGCACAATTAACTGATCGATCTTACATTATGATATTATTCCATACGTTCATGTTATTCAACCAAAATACATGTTTCTTTGTTGAGACTTAAACGAAAATGTGATTGAAGGAAGTAATTTGATACACCTTATTATGGCGTTGTCTGGGTTTGGATTAAAGACAACTTAAAAAGCATGCAGTTTAAAGTGGTTCTAAGCAAAAATTGCATGTGTTAAGTTATCTTTAATCCAACCTCAAACAAGACCTATATAGAGACTCAATTTAATCGATTTTAAAATCAAGGGGCAGATTTGTAACAATGACCTAAATACAAAGGGGAAGCTGATAATAACCCTTTTACAAAAGACGATTCTAAAATCCAAGCTCCATTCATGAAGAATTGTCAAGCTGTTAAAACATGTAACATGAGCTCCATGCATATTCACAGGTTCCTCAGCTCATTTTATTCAAGGCTCGTAGCAACAAAAACAACCAAGCTAGAAAGAATACCTAAAAATGCAATCTAAGTGCATCAATTTCCAATTCACTCTAAAGAAAATCTGCAAGAGTATTCTATGATTGTAAGTTGTAATCCTGGACACAGCGACCTTGGAAATGCTTGCAGCCTCAAGCTCAAATTGAACCAGAATGCTAACAAACTGCAAACTACACCACACTTCTGTCGATGCCAGGGCTCTACTGTATAGACCAAGAGGTTTCTTTCAAGGTCTAAAATACCCCAGCCGAGTCGTACCCTCATTCCAGGGCTCAACAAGTAACACCCACTTCACTCATCTCTTCGCTTGCCCCATGATGCAGTTGCGGAAGTAATAATACGATAAAGGGTACAAAGATAAAGCATCTACAAAAATTACAACGAAGGCACAACACAGTATTCAGAAACAAAGTGATGTAGAAGAGAAAACAAGAAAAAGGATGATACTGGATTATGCAGATAGTCTATAGATTAGGATGGTGTTTTATAGGTCACACTACTCTCAGCACTCACAACAGCAGCAACATATATATATACACACCATTTTGAAGCAAAATGTATGATATCCTTTTCAGACAGCGTAGGCTTGCTGAATTGTCAAGACCCTTCAGCCTCACTACTGATTCAACATGCCCTGTAAGTGTATGCAGCTCTCTCAATCTGCAAGAAACAACCGTCGAACATAATAAAAAATCAGATAGTCATACAGAGCATGTAACTTCTCCAGCCATAGAAGGCATATTAACTTGTCTATTATGCTTAACAATTGAATGCCAAAGAGCAGAATTATAAGCTGTAATATTAGTTAACAGATTGCAGGATTAAACAAGACAATGCCACTGAATTTTGAAAACTAAACCATCCACCAACAGATTTTTCATTGTCATATCAACCATTCGTTCATGAACCTGCAAAAGTATGGGCCTCAATGCCCTTGCATTAAAATGATCTACGGTTTTGATATGTTGGCTGTTAATTATGGCTTAAACGTGTCTGACCTATATAAATAATAGGGTTTTCTATTTTTCCCTATTCCATTTGTTATAGCCAAAATCAGGGTGTATATTCGGGATTGGGTGAGGTGGGATTGGTTCATCAGCAAGATCAGGATTACTTTGACCAGAACATATGCATACCTTGCGATTTCAGCTCGTCTTTTTGCCTCTTCAGCCATTTGATTAAGTTCTGTGATGCTACTGCGGTCAGTGAACATCTTGGTGTCCGGTAGGTGCAGCCCATGAAGAGTCCTCTGCACATGTGCCCATTTTATCAGTCACTTGGTTGCATTCAAGTAACTGTTTCTTCGAAGCAGCGCTCACTTGATCTGCAATATTTTTTCTGCTTCAGCCTTTTCATTTGTTGCCACCCCCAGAAGTTGTTGCAACAATCGTGAAGTAAATAAAGTTACTTGAAATCAAGACTGAATCGCAAACCATTCAGACAAAAAAAGGATCAAGAAATCAAGCTGATCAAATTGGGACACTTCAACTGAATATGACTAAAATATACTACTATTTAGGAATGTGAGACTATGTTATCATTAAAAGGCAATAACTTCAAATGCTATACACAAGAACACGTGATATAACTGATGCTTAGCCTAAACCATCTTGGGCCTAATGTTTTTCAAGTGATTAAAACAAATTGTCTTACATACTGACATCAACTGAATTTAAAGACAACAAGTACCGTGAGGCAACACATACATCTTACTCTTCTCATCAGAGCATGTTACGGAACAAAAGAAAAAGAATTTTGAAAGCATATATCATTGAATAAAACCTGGATGATAGCTGCACTAACTTTAGGACATGTAAAAAGTTCAAACTGCTTAGCACCAATCCACCAACCTTCTCTCATAATTTTTAGTATAAACGTTAATTAGCAAACTAATAATTCAGTAAATCTTTTATTTACTACCTGCATTGATCTCATTCATTGTTCTCTTCACATGAGTGTCTGGCTCTATATCAACAATAAGAGTCTGCACTATTTCATACCCATAAGCAGACATGGCCTACAAAGGAAGAAAAAAATGGCTATATTGTTAGTTCCAAAAATATCTTATCGGCATGGATATAACTGAAATTGCTTAACCATGTCATTAATTTTTGCAGATCAAATTGTTATGGTATTACCTTTTCAAGGTTGTCTTCCACTGCTTTTGCAATCTCATTCTTCTGTACAAAGGCATCATCCAAATTCAATTTCGGCACACTAGCCCTGATGACAGGAGATGAAAAAAGTGTGTTAGCTCTCGCCAAATGCGTTTCTCTCCAATAAATTCTACAACACTTAGCCCCTAACATATGGACTATGGAACTACTTATCACTTCTATAACGTAATTTCTTATGTCATCTTTCGACAAAAGATCAAAAAGACTCACCATCAAAAACATAGGACTGGATTTGTCCCTTGGTGTTGGAGAGCTTATAGAAAGCATCAGCAGCTTTTTCTACCAAGGCATGATATTAAATAGATGCAACCACCGTGACAAAGACATTATCCTGAAAAGATAGCATAAATTAACCTTCAATAGTCTGAAAAAGTACATTAGATGAACTTGAACTATTCAAATTTGTCTTATCCTTCTAAAATGAAGAAAAAACAAATAATTTGAAACAGAAAAAAAAATTGAACAGAATGTTGGATGAGATGTGATATGATCCACGCCAAGAACTAAGATATTGATGGATCAAGAAGACTTCCAAGATCATCTAGAAGCAGATTTATATGAGACCGCGACCCGTTGCTTATATTGAAGCAAGAACCTTGGTATAATGAAGACTGAGACTGCGACCCGTTGCTTATATTAAAGCAAGAACCTTGGTATAATGAAGAAGCCACAATCAATTATGGAAGGATTGATTGATAAGTCGAAGATGAACGCCACGGAAACTCCAATAAGTTCATAAGTTCTAAAAGAACCAAAGAGAAATTTCTCTCCAAAAGTATAAATCAAATCTGAATTGCCTTATTCCAAAAAGCTAATGGCTATTTAAATACATGAGAATTCGTAACCAATTAGAAAAAGGAAAACTAAGAAATAGGAAATAAACTTAAATAGAATTCTGGTAAGAATAGGAAACTACGAAATAGGAAATAAACCTAAATAGAATTCTGGTAACCTAAAATCCAAATAAGGAAAGTATCTAACTTGACATGCAAGCCTTATAATTCAGCAATTAAATTAATAAGGAAACAATTAAAAAAATAGTAATAAGTAAAATTGCAGCCTGTCATTTTCCTTGATGAGTCAACCAAAACGAGTAAGTCTCCACTTTTGGAAAATTAAGATTTTAATTCACCACGTTGAGTTGTTGGATTATTCCAAAGCTTGAATTATGGAAAGTCATCTTTGTGGATCACGTGTAGCATCATCCTTGGGCCCTCAAAGATGGTTCTTAACCCAAATGTGTTGAATCAGCCTATTGAGAGTTTCCTTGAACCTTTTAGCTCGAGCTCTTGTAACTGGACCAATTGAAACTTGAACAAGATCCGCATCCCATTTGTTAGCCGTGTCGTCATCAAGATGCAACTCATATTTTAAATTTTAGGATGGAATATTAGAACTGAATTCCACAAAAAAAAAACAAAAATTAAATATTATTCAAGGGTTGTGAAGGTTTAGAATATAAAAACCTTTGTTTTGGTTTCACATCGCACATCAAGTTGTTGCACATGCAAGGATGATAGTCCACCAGCTAACTGGTACCCTAGACACCAGGGCAAGCAGTAACATCCAGGCTCGAGCACATCATCAAACTTTCCCCAGTGTTCCCTGACAGCCAAATTTGACTGTTTCTTCGAATAAAGTATACTAATTAATGCTCGACACCATTAATTAGTGTATTTAATTAAAAAGGGAAAAAACTTTTGGTTAACTTCAATAAAAAAAACTTCAATTGACACTAACCTAAAAAAAAAAAAAGATAAATTTTTGGGTAGATCTGTTTTGATTCCAACTCAATGAAAAAATGCTACATATATCCATACCAACTCTCTCACCACAATTTATCAAGTTTGATTAATCAAACAAGTACATATTCGATATTTTTTTTCATTGGCTTAAGTATACAATCACAAAATAAATTAAGTCTACTCAAGGACTTATCCTTAAAAAATGGGATCAATAGAAGTTCAAGAAAGAATTTACAGAAATGAAAAAGACAATTTCTCTCAACTCTTTTATGTCACAAATATATATATAATAGATAATGTAAATATTTTAAAGACTTGTACACCTTAAATCGTGTTTTATTATTGATTTATATAATTGAATATTCCATCTTAGAAAAAAAATTTCTAGTTTTTTTCCTTCTATTTTTTCTTTGGCGGAAATTTGTGCCATTCATAGTAGCGTCATCAAGGCAATTAAGCCTAAGACTCACGGCAATTAATCTTTCAACAAAAAGCTTGGAATTTTTAATATGCACCATTTTTTAATGACTTGTATCTCCTTAACTAGAGAGATTCAGTAATAATGTAATAAGTATTATCTAAAAGATTAAGAAAAGAAAGGCAAAACAAACAAAAAACACCTCTTTGTCTGGATTTATTTTAGGCTTAATTACAAAAAATATTCTGTGATTGACTGTATTTTCAAAAAATACCTTGAGGTTTTTTTATTACCAAAAATACCCAGATGATTTTTTTGTGACAAAAAATATCTTGTGATATGTTTCTGTTAGCAAAAAATACCTTGTGGTTGACTAAAAAAATATATGACAGTGTATTTTTAACTAACAGAAACATATCACAGAGTATTTTTCGCTAACATAAACATATCATAGTTATTTTTTACCACAAAAAAAAACCTCATGGTATTTTTTTGAAAATGAAGTCAACCACAAGGTATTTTTTGCAAATAAAATCAACCACGGAGTATTTTTTGTAATTAAGCTTTTATTTTATGGATTCCACTGCCTAAACAAATAAGCTAGGATGCTTTTTTTTATAAGTAAATTTTTTATAAAAAACACCAAGAGGGTATAACTCCAAGTCAAAAGCTATATACAATGGAGAAAATCCACAAAATCAAAGAGATCATCATTATTTACAAAGAAATTCTTTCTAAACCAAAAGTTAATAGTATTGAACCAACTATCTCCAATAATTTCAATAGGTCTTTCTATTCCATCAAAAGCCCTTCGGTTCCTTTCCCTCCAAACCAACCAAAGAATAGAATGTAGAATCAACAAATAAACCTTCTTAACCTCCTTGAATGCTCTCAACCCACTCCAAGCTCATAATTCATCCTTCACGGAACCCGCAACCACCCGATAAACCTCCAAAATTTTATAAGCCATCTCCCACAAACTTCTAACTAACAAGCATTCCACCAAAAAATCATACATGGATTCGACACACTCCTTACAAATAAAGCATCTTGACAATCACTTTCCTTTTCCTTTATAAATTGTCAAAAGTACGAATTTTCTCCCACGAAGCCTCCCATACAAAAAAAAAAAAAAAACTTATTTTCTTGGGACCACGGGTGCACCAAATTGCTTTCCAATGAAAATTGGCATGATCATTCAAAGGAACTCTATCAAGAAAAATCTCATAGAAATCTTTCACCTTAATCATTTTTTTCCCGGGCACCCCCACCTCATCATATCCTATCTACCCACCTCGATCCTAGAATTATATAAGGTCTCCAAAAACCTTGCTATCTCCCCAACTTCCCAATCATGAACATTAAGAAACTTCTTCATTAGACAAGGAGAAACAAAAGCTAACTCTCTCTTCTTTATCTCTCACAATATCAAATATACCCGAAAATAAGTCCTTAAGAGGAGTAATTCCCACACCAAGAGTCATACCAAAGCCGAGTTCTTACTCCATTACCCACCGACACAGCGACAAAGGGTCGAAAATCCTCCCACCCTTTCTGAATCCATTTCCACACCGTTACACCATAGGTGGGCGAGTCCTTAGACATCCACACATCCTGATACATCCCAAACTTAGCCTCCACCACTCGCCTCCAAAGGTGATCCATCTCAACAAGAAACCTCTAAAGCCATTTGCTAAGGAGAGCCTTATTGAACAAGGATAAAGATTTGATGCCAAGCCCCCTTCTTTCCAAAGGTTGCTTAACCACACCCCACTTCACCAAAACTATACTTGTACTCCTCCCCCGTGTTTCCCCAAAAGAATTTTCTTTGAATACGCTCTAATCTATTGGCCACCGAACTAGGAATTGGAAAAAGATACATGTAATAGATGGGTAGACTAGAGAGAGTACTCTTGATAAGAGAATGTCTACCCCTTTAGAAAGATAATGATTTTTCCAACCGGCCAACCACTTCTCAAACCTCTTCACAATCGAATTCCAAACACTTTTATTTTTAAACTTAGCTCGAAGGGGAAGGCCAAGATAAGAAATAGGGAGCGAACCCATCTTACACCCCAATAATCTAGCAAGGAAGGGCCCATGAGTAACTTCCCCAAGCGGGATTAAGTCACTTTTACCAAGATTGACCTTAAACCCCGAGACCGCCTCAAAGCCAAAAAGAATACGACAAAGATGCAAATTTTGAGTGGCTTCCATCCCACATAACACAATCGTATCGTCGGCAAAAAAGAGGTGAGAGACATTTACACTACCACTGTTACTCACAATTTTGAAATCACACAACAATCCCCCCTTTTACCGCTTTCACTAGCATCTTGCTAAAAACCTCCATCACCAAAGTAAATAAGAAAAGAGACAAGGGATCCGCTTTCTCTAAGCTAGGATGCTTAACGAATGAAAATGATTCTATGAGTCTAATTCTGTGATAATAGCCATGAGACTAGGATGTGGCACATCATGGATCACTCGTTGTATATCACGTGATATTTTTTTTTGGAAAAAAATGCAATACCAAAGTTAATACTCTATCTTCACATAATTACAAATGGACCTTCATGGTTCCGTGGTACTTATCCGAACAAGCTCAACTTTCATATTGTTTTTTCTGAAGAAGTAAGAACATGATATTCAATGAACTTTAACAAGAGCAACCTAAATAACTAATAATTCCCCAAAAAAGAATACCACTGGAAATGTCTATTTCAAATAAATCATTGAAAAATGAGACACACCTTAACGATGCTTAATGTCACTAAAACTAAAAGTAGTAGTTTAATCTGGTGAATGCTGGAGATATTATCTTCTCAAGAAAACAACAATAAACTAATGTTTCAGAGTAAAGCAATGGATTTTGTTAGTTGAAATAGTATAGCATGGCGAAAATTTTCAAACCTTTCAAATTATGGACTTGTGCAATGGTAATGAAATTATGAAGGTGCAACCAAAGTGAAACAATGACATGAAAAAAAAATGAACCAAAGAAGTGAAACATATTTGAGAATGTGAGGTGAAGAATACCTGAGATAGGCAAGCTAAGAGTATGGGCATTGAATAATGGAGGCTCCGAATCAGTGAGCAGAGAAGGAAAATCAATGCTCCCTTCCTGTGATAAACGAAATTTGAAACCTAAAATAGAGCAAATTGGGCGTACCATAAAAATGGAAAAAAAAAAAACAGCTTTAACTCATTGAAGGTCAGAGCAAAGAAATTTCGTTTAAATTGTCATTTAAATTTCTTTTTTCAAAAACTGGCTGGTTTTACCAGTTCACACTGGTATAAGTTCAATCGACCAGTTTTGACCAGTCTAATTGCATCATAGGTCTTTTATCAGAATCGGACCAGTCTGGCCTCTGGTTCGAAGTCTTAACCGAACGGATCGGACTGACTTGTTTGGTCCGGTTCTAATAACTATCCATACTGTAAGAGAGAAGACACATTCATGTCCAAAAGATTATAATCATGTAGTAAAAGAGAAGAAAAAAAACTGCTATTTTATCTAGATAATGATTATTTTTATATCAAGATACAAAATAGCTGCTCTTTCATGGAATAAAAAAGTGTAGTTAATTGTTTATATGTGGTCAAGAAGAGAGTTATGGATGCACGATACTGTTTCTGCCTTGCTTCAGGGTATTTTCACCTTTCCAGTGTGTTCAGGGCAGAGGGGATTGAAGTGGAGGAGGGGGTAAGAGAGGGGAAGAAAATCATAACCTTGTTTGAGAGTTTTTTTGGAGGAGGAGAGAGGGATCAAAGTAATTTTGGGGAGGGGAGAGTGAGGGATAGGAGAGGATTTAATCCCATCCTATCCCCTCTGAATCCTTATTTTTCATACCCTCCAATTTGGGAGGTATGATGGAAGAGATTGTGGGTTATTTACTTGTAACATGTTATTCCAATTTTACCCTCATCATTAAATTAAAACGTCTTATAATGAAAGTTATACTTGTAAAGTTGCAATAATAACTTATTCCTCCTCTTTTCTTTCGCCTTCTAACCAAATAAGGGAATGTACTTTACCCTCCCAACCTTTTTTAACATCCAAACAAAGGAAAGGTAACCACACTACCATCCATTCCTTTCCTTTCCCATCCCCTTCCTTTAAAACCCCCTCTAAACTCCCAAACATGGTGTTATCATAACTTCAAAAAGAGGGAAGTGGAGAAGCAGGTGAGAAGAAAATGGGTTATTAAGACTTGCACCACATATAATTACAATAAAAATGTAGAAAGTTAGCATAATACGCAATAGCTCATCATCTAAAACATCATATCAGCTGATTTAAACAGATAAGAATGATTTAACACGCTACTTATCAAAAAAAAAAAAGAATGATTTAACTTGTTCCCCATGTTACGGAGATTGTCATAAAATTCAGTGTGAGCATTATACAATGGAACAATATTGAGTTTACATAAGCTCATGTGCAAACTGATTAAATCATCAAGCAATTAAAAAAAGGAAAGGACAATAACCAAACACCTTAATTGCTTTAGCAGAAATTACTAAAGAATGATTTAGCAGTACAGCTAATGCTTCCCCATCAATAGTTGACCATGTCAAGACAAATTATATGAATAACAAATATTATATGATAATAAGAAATTACAACGACAGATGAGTGGATCTGCAAGTTTTGGAAAGAATGGACAACCCAACTAAAGATCTTTAGCTGTATTGAGGTTCTTTTCATCAAGTTCACTCTTCATAGACTGAAAGTTTTTTTTTCTTTTATAAGTTATATACTGTGCGAAAAGTTGAGTAAGCTTTCAAGATTGAAACATAAGAACTCATTTTTCTTCAAATGGAAAGAAGACCTGTGTTATTGCTTTAATTAAACATACAACAAATTATTATTTTCTAAACCAATAGAAATGTACTCAAAGAATCAAAAGCATCAAACACTAAACCATAAAGGGCTGTAAGAAATCTGTAGAACACGTGCAATATCAGCAATTAAAAAAAAAAACCCATATCATATTATCACCACTTAAAAGGGAAGACAAAACTTGACTGACTTTTTTTTGCTTAAACAACACCTCCCATTCTCTATTCTGCCACATCCAGCTCCGTATTCTGACTTTTTTCTTTTCATTTTTTTTTGCTTTTTCTTTTTCTTCACTCAATAATCAACATATGTCATGAAAAAATTGGTCCAAGTACTTAATAAGGACTCCTGTTTATGAGAAGTTAGGGTGTACAGGAATAAACCAATTTGAAGATGAAAACAAAAAGTCTCATATTTTTTAGCTAAGGACTGCTGAAATTTAAATGAAATTTTGACATCTGTATATTGGCTACGCTTTGTGTCCCAAAAGAAAATTTTTATTGTATCTAAGACGACATAAAGAGAAAAAGAAGGGACTAGAATTCATATGGCAGACCAAATGTTTGACAAAAGACTAACATGAAATCACGATGAGGAAAAAGATAAAAATTCTTAAGTCATGTGCCATCATCCATGCACTACAACATACTGATTGTAGAATTCAAACAGAAAGCAAATAAAACAGAATTTCCAGAAAAAAATCTATGGTTGATGGTACAAAGGTGAAAAATTGGCCCTATTATCAAAGTAGAATGTTGGCAGTTTGAGTAGTGAGGCTAGAATGTGATGCCCAACCAAAAAGTGGAAAAAAAGAAAAAGAAAAGAAAAAAAAGGCTCAAGTCTTAGTAACATTACACTTGAAAGACCTTATTCTTGAAAGCTACTATACTTGCAAAAGGACCATATTTTAACAACACTTGATTTCTGAATAATGAAGGATTTATGCATATATAATTCCTCTGAGATGTCCTGAAAGCTTTCTTACTAATTAAGGTTGTAATGCTATGAAAAATGCATGATATTCAGATCACATTGTGTCATACAAATACTTTTTAACTTCAAAGAGTACAAGTGTGACAATAAAAGGATTTTTTTTTCAATAATTCTCTTCAATTCATGCAAGACTGAGTCCTGTGTACCTTGAACAGAAATGGGAGAAATCTAGTACATGATAGATAGTTCACTTAACAATATAGCAATAAAGGGGCCAAAAAATGAAAAAAAGAAACACAGATTAGTAAAGTTTCTCTTACCTCAGTGTAAATAGAATGCTCCGCCTTCTGAGCCAGAGAACAATTAGCACTATTAAATGCTTTCTTCGGCTTGTCTTTGTTCCCGGATTCACACAGACCACAGGCTAACACTTTTGATAACCTACACATCCATGTTTACTCGTCATGGTAGGAAATATATCAAATATAGAGAAACACAATTGGGAATTTAGAAAGTAAGGCAGATAGATTGTAGTAAAACTACAACTGTCTATGCTAGCTGCCGTTCCACGTTGAGTAAACTCATTTCCCAACACACAGAATAGGAAAGATCTTAACAGCATCACCCTATACCTAAATCCCAAAAATATCTCGATATTGTTTTCCAAAATTGTAATTTCTTATCAGTCTGAAGAGACAATTCTGTGCTACTTTAATTTCTAGAGTTCTCCAACCAAAATCTTACTTAAAGAACTCACTGCAGAAGCACTTGGAGTAGGCAACATAAATTTCTTTATACCATCTACTATGACTGCCTTCCATCATGTAATTAGGCATATCTGTGTTCTTTTGCACCTTATTCTTGTCATTGACATTTTATCAAATTTCCATCAATGGGGATACCCTCATCTGCCTCCACATGAATTTATATCTAACCATAGAAAGTCTAGTGCTACCGTGACATTGCCTCTGCATTTTCATTTTAGCTTTTGATCATTTGTCAAGACATTTATTGTCGGTCACACAGCATTTAGCACCTGCATAATTGGTCTATAGCTCCATTATAATACTCTTGACAGGAACAACACTAAGTTACGCCATTTTTATTACAATATAGAACATTAAGTGCACTCCCTACCATATATATCTTTTCTTTTCGATTATAATGACATTTCTTATATTAATGAATGATAAGATAATAAATTAAGTGCGTTATGTCATTACCTTTGCTTTCCTTTCTTTATTTTAAAGATCCAAACATGGGGTACATTTACCCCTCAATTTTCTCTCCTTTCTTTTTCTCTTCAATTTTCCAAACAGAGGCTATGTGCACTTCCTACTATACATATATCCTACTGAATTTCATGAATCATCTCTTACCCACAACAGCGGAGGCACTCACTATTTATATCATCTATTTATTAGTCTCTCATTTCAACTCCTACTTCACTAATCTGATATGGTAATTATAAGCTAAAAGCATCAGCTTTACGGTCTCTTAGCCTTAAATAGGATACCATCAGCTCCTTAACCTTAATTAGGACACTCACAGCTCCTTAAGAATAAACAAATCTTTTTTTTTCTTTATTTCTCTTTTCATCTTCACCTTCCTCTAACCGACCGGTGTGATAGACTTCTAATTTAACAAATAGAAGCAGTAATTCTTAAACTGAGGCACACACAAAACCCAGACAATAATCCACAAATTCTTCATGGTATTTGAACAATAACGATAATTATTTTTCAATAATTACAATAATAAACAAAATTAAAACCTGTTTATTGCACCAAAAGCAAATACACTAAGCAAAATACCTCTGTTAATAAGCTTCTTATAAATTGATCTGGAAACAGATTTGTACTCGCATCACCAACAAAAAAAATTCGAGCAAAATATTTGTTTTTCTATAAGTAAAAAATTTATTAACTAGCACCAAGAGGATGCACCTCAAAGTTAAAAGCTAATTACAATGAATAAGATCCACAGAATCTAGAAAATCATCAATATTTACAAAGAGACTTCCTTTAAACCAAAAAGTAAGAGTATTAAACCAATTATCCCTAATATTTGCAAGAGGTCTTTCAATTCCATCAAAAGCCTTCCGGTTCCTTTCTCTCCAAACAATCACCAAATAGAGATTGAAATTAAATCTAAAGCCTTCTTGACATATTTTTGAGCCTTCAAACCAATCCAAGTCCAAATTTCGCCTCTTACCGAACCTGCAACCACCCAAGAGACCCCACAACCTTATATGCTATCTCCCATAGGCTCCTAGCTAGAGAGCACTCCATTGAAAGATGAAACACGGATTTGGCACATCACTTACAAATAAAGCATCTATTAAAAAAACCTTCCCTCTCCTTTGGAGATTGTCGATAGTAAGAATTCTATCCCAAGAGGTCTCCCACACAAAAAAAAATTAACTTCCTTAAGAGCCTGAGTGCACCAAATTGCTTTCCAAAGGAAGATAGAGTGATTATTTACAAGGGATCTATCAACAAGAATTTTGTAAAAATCTTTCACCTTGAACCTTTTTTTGGGGCTAGGACCCCATCTCAAGGCATCCTCTTTCTCCACATCGATTCTAGAATTGTATAAGGCGTCCACGAACATCGCAACCTCTTCAACTTCCCAATCATGGACATTACGAATAAAAGGCACAAACCCAAGAAACATCTTCATTAGTCAAAGAATAACAACAGTGAACTCGCGCTTCATCTTTCACAATGCTAAATATGTTCAGAAATTTATCCTTCAACGGAGTATTCCCACACAAAGAATCATACCAAAGACGAGTCCCTACTCCATTACCCACCGAAACTTCAACAAAAGGACGAATATCTTCCCACCCACTCCTGATCCACTTCCACAAACCCACACCATAAGCATCCCGAGACGCCTTAGACATCCACCCATCCCTTTCCAACCCAAACTTGGCCTCCACTACTTTTCTCCAAAAGTGATCTTTTTCAATAATAAATCTCCAAAGCCATTTACCCAGAAGGACCTTATTGTGGCAAGGATAAGGACTTAATATGAAGACCCCTTTTTTTCTAAAGGTTTCTTAACCACATCCTATTTAACCAAATGGTATTTAAAATTCTATTCCAAATTGCCCCACGGGAATCTCCTTTGTATGCACTCTAATCTTTTCGCCACCGAACTAGGAATAAGGAATAGAGACATAAAGTAGATGGGAAGACTAGAGAGGGCGCTTTTGATAAGGGTGTCTACCTCCTTTCAAAAGATAGTGATTATTCCACCAGGCTAATCTTTTTTCAAATTTTTCTACAATCGGATTCCAAATACTTTTGTCTTTGAATCTAGCTCCAAGGGGAATACCAAGATAAGTAGAAGGAAGAGATCCTCCTTACATCCCAATAATGTAGCATGGAAACAACCATTACAATTTTCATCAAGGGGAATTAAATCACTTTTGCCAAGATTAACTTTGAGGCCCGGAACCGCTTCAAAGAAAAAAAGAATACACTGTAAGTGCAAAATTTGAGAGGCTTCTGCCCCATAAAATACAATCGTATCATCGACAAATACAATGTGAGAGACATTCACACCACCACCATTTCTTCCCACTTTGAAGTCACTCAACAAACCCATCTCAATACCTTTCAATAACATCTTGCTAAAGGCTTCCATAACCAAGGTGAAAATGAATGGAGACAAGGGATCCCCTTGTCTAACACCTCTAGAAGACGAGCAAAATATCTGTTAATAAGCTTCTGATAAATTAATCTGGAAACAGATTTATACTTGCATCACCAACAAAAATGAACAAGAATTTTTTTCCCTTATATTCCAATTGAGTTAATCATCTAGACTTGATTCATTACCAATAGAATAAATTAAAATTATAAAGGAAAAAAAAAATTGCATAGGGTATACTAAATGAAAGTAAAATTGAAATATTCTTAATAATTGCGTTTCTGATCAGCCACATCAACTTCTTCTTTCAGCTCATCAACTGAGCAAAATCTTCTCCATAAGCCCTGATTCTTCTCCAAATCGAGATCAGGTGCCAAAAACAACTGATCTAACGATGATATGTGAAGAGGAACAAGGGAAAAAACGAAAAATACAGATCATGAGTTTGTGAGTGAATCTAATAAACCATAGAGAACAGAAAACTTGTGTAACTTTAAGGAGAAAACAGCTGTTTGGTCTTTATTAGATTCACACACAAACCAAAATATGCCTTTTCCTCATGAGTCTGTCAGTCTGCGTCCAGTTTCCATATCACGGTAGAACACTGAAAAGAGAAATAAGACAGTATTTATAGTAGTTGATGGTACTGTACTGTTTTAACCCTAATTTCTTGTGGTTGGCAAATGGTTATTATGCGACAGCATTGCATTGTGTGTGATGATGGATACTGATATCACGTGCATTCATGACCCCAGATCAGGGTGATTACTGATTATCTACTATGGTCACAGTACTACAGAAGTAATCCTTCATATGACGTTATATATATAACATATGAGGTAAACTGATTCGTTGTAATTTCCCAGCTATTAGCACTTTACAGACTGGTCTGAAAGGGCAGCTCTATCGACAGAGCACCATTTACCGAATCCACGGTTAATTTTGTCTGGTAGTACTTCAAAAGACCTTTCTGCCCATTCATGTAAACCGTTAGCCCCACTTTGTACTTTAGTCCCAAAGTACTCAATTTTCTCTACCTTAACCCATTCATTCAAGTGGAATCTGTGGTGCCTTAGCAAAAAAAAAAAGACAATTTGCCTTACCTATTACATTTTGTGGTAAAACATATACTTTCGGCATGATTTAGCTTGTTCCACATGTTATGGAGATGGTCATAAGATTCAAGGTATGCATTAATTCTACCACGGAATACTCTATTAAGTTTGCATAAGCTCATGTGCAAACTGATTAAATCATCAAGCAACTTTAAAAAGGAAAGGATAATATCTAACTAACCACCTTAATTGCTTTAGCATAAATTACCAAAGAATGATTTAGCAGTACAGCTAATGCTTCCCAATCAATACTTGACCATGTCAAATAAAATACACAAATAACAAATATTAGTATGATATAGGAAATAACCACGATCGATGAGTGGAAATGCAAATTTTAGGAAAGAATGGAGACCCCAACTAAAGATCATTTGCTGGATTGAGGTTCTTCTCGTCATGTTCACTCATATACTGTGCAATGTTTTTTTTTCCTTTTATATGCCATATACTATGAGAAAAGTTAAGTAAGCTTTCAAGATTGAAACGTAAGAACTCATTTTTCTTCAAATAGAAAGAGGACTTCTGCTATTGCCCTAACTAAACATACACCAAATTAATATTTTCTAAACAAAATAAAAGGATACACAAAGAATCAAAAGCATCATACGCTAAACCATAAAGGACTGCAAGAAATCTCTAGAGCGCCTGCAATCTCAACTTATGACATGAAAAAAATGGTGGCAGTACTTAATAAGGACTCTTGTTATGAGAGGTTATGGGTTATGGGAGTACTTAATAAGGACTGCTGAAATTTTGGCAATCTGTATAATGGTTATGAGAGCTTTGTGTCTCAAAAGAAAATTTTTATCGTATCTAGGATTACTTGAAGAAAAAAAGAAGGGACTAGAGTTGATATGGCAGACCAATTGTTTGACAAAAGACTAACATGAAATCTCAATGAGAAAAAGGATAAAAATCCTTAATTCATATTCCATCATCCATCCAATCTCTTCTATGCAACATACTGATTGCAGCATTCACACAGAATGCAAATATAACAGTATTTTCAGAGAACGCATATGGTTGATGGTACAAAGGTGGAGAATTAAGGAAGACCTCTAAATCCATTACCAAAAGTACTTACGTAGGCTCTCACATTTTTTATATGAAAATCTGTTCACTTGAAAATGGGCCATAAAGTCCCTTCTAGCCTTTTCCATTGCTTAAAGCAATTTGTACCACTGCAGCATCTAAACATGACAATGAATTTTTTTGGATAAAAAAGTGCACTTGTTAGAATCCATGTTCCTTGACTAAAACTGCACTTCAACCTATTTGGAGATAACTTCACTCCACCAGTAAATACTATCCTATAGCTCTGGACCCTAACATCTTGGCCCTATTATCATTATCACAGTAGAATGTTGGCAGTTTGAGCAGTAAGGCTTTTATCTGATACCCAACCAAAAAGTGAGAGGAAAAAAGAGAGGCTAAAGTCTTAGTAACATTACAGTTGAAAGACCTTAATCTTGAAAGCTACTATAGTTGCAAAAGGACCATATATTAACAAAACTTGAATTTTGAATGATGACGGATTTATGCTTACATGATTCCTCTCAGATGTCCTGAAAACTTTCTAACTATGGTTGTAATGCTATGCAATATGCATGATATTCAGTTCACAATGTGTCATACATATACCTTTTTTAACTTCAAAGAGTTAAAGTCTGACAATAGAAGGATTTCTTTTCAATAATTCTCTCCAATTCATGCAAGACTGAGTTGTTAATGTACCTTGAATAGAAATGGGAGAAATCTAGTATATGATAGATAGGTCACTTAAGAACCATAGCAATAAAAGGGCGAAAAAAGAAAAAAGATTAGTAAAGTTTCTCTTACCTCAGTGTAAATAGAATGTTTTGCCTTCTCAACCAGAGAACAATTACACTATAAATGCGTTCTTCAGCTTGTGTTCCTGGCTTCCTGCGGACCACTGGCTAACACTTCTGATAACCAACACATCACATGTTCACTCATAAATCATAATGGTAGGCATATATAACATATATGGAGAAACAGAATTGGGAATTCTGAAAGCAGGGCAGCATGATTGTAGTAAAAATACACCTGTATACGCTATGCTGCTATTCCACGTTGAGTAAACTTGTATCCCAACACACTGAATAGAAATGGGATAAATCTAGTATATGATAGATAGTTCACTTAACAGCCATAGCAATAAAAGGGCGAAAAAAGAAAGTAAATTTTCTCTTATCTCAGTGTAAATAGAATGTTTTGCCTTCTCAACCGGAGAACAATTACACTATTAATGCGATCTTCAGCTTGTGTTCCCGGCTTGCCGCAGACCACTGGCTAACACTTCTGATAACCAACACATCACATGTTCACTCATAAATCATAACGGTAGGGCATATAACATATATGGAGAAACAGAATTGGGAATTCTGAAAGCAGGGCAGAATGATTGTATTAAAAATACACCTGTATATGCTATGCTGCTATTCCGCATTGAGTAAACTTATTTCCCAACACACTGAATATGACAGGTCATAACAGCATCACCCAATGCCTAAGTCCCAAAAATCCCTCCATATTGTCTTTCCAAAATTGTAATTTCTTATAAGCTTGAAGAGACTATTCTGTGCTACTTTAATTTCTAGAGTTCTCAACCAAAATCTTACTATGACAATGAATTAGTCTTTATTGTCTTTTGACTAACAAGAACAGGATTTGGTCTAGTGCTAAAAACATAACACAGTAAAGCATTTCTTTATTTGGGAGGAATTAAATTTTCATTGATAGAAAACATTCCAATGAGAACTCACCTCATAATTACTTGGGGTAGGCAACACAAATTTCTTTACACCATCTACTATGACTGCCTTCCATCATGTAACTAGTCATATCCGTGTTCTTTTGCACCTTATTCTTGTCGCATTTTATCAATTTCCTAGAATGAGAATACCCTCATCTGCCCCCCACATGAATTTCTATCTTACCATAAAAAGTCTAATGCTACCATAACATTGCGTCTGCATTCGCATTTCAGTTTTGATCATTTGTCCAGACAATTATTGTCAGTTGCGCAGCATTTAGAACCTGCATACTTGGTCTATAGCTCCATTATACTAATATCTTGACAGGAACAACACTAAGTTATACCTAAGTGCACTTCCAACTATATACATCCTATTAGCCTTAATTAGGATACCGTCAGGTGCTTAGACTTAATTAGGATGCTAAAAGATCCTTAAGAATAAACAGTTTTTTTTTCCTTTTATATCTTTTTTCATCTTCACCTTCCTCTAACCATCCAGTGTGATAGGCTTATAATTAAACAAACAGAAGCGGGCACGTACAAACAAAACCCAGATTTAAATCCACAAACTTCTTCATAGCATTTGAACAATAACGATACTTATTTCTCTACAATTACAATAATAAAACGAATTAAAAAGCAATTTATTGCACCAAAAGCAAATACACTGAGCAAAATACCCCAGTTAATAAGCTTCTAATAAACTGATGTGGAAACAGATTTGTACTCGCATCACCAAGAAAAATCTTTATTCTTATATTCCAATTTAATTAATTATTTAGACTTGATCCATTACCAATAGAATAAATTGAAATTATAAAAGGGAAAAAAAGGATTTTGTAAAGGGTATACCAAATCGAAGTGAAATTGAAATATTCTTAATAGTTACGCTTCTGATAGGCCACGTCAAATTCTTCTTTCGGCAAATCAATTGAGCAAAATCTTCTCCAAAAGACCTGGTTTTTCTCCAGATCGAGATGAGGCGCCAAAAACAACTGATCTAACGATGATATTTGAAGAGAAAAACCAGAAGAAAAAAAACGAAAAGACAGATCACGAGTTTGTGCGTGAATCTAATAAACCATAGAGAAGAGAAACCGTGTGTTTAAACGTTAAACAGAAAACAGCCTATTAGATTCACGCACAAACCGAAATATGCCTTTTCCTCATGAGTCCGTGTCCAGTTTCCCAAT
Organism: Bretschneidera sinensis; assembly: GCA_023935145.1. Taxonomy (NCBI): domain Eukaryota; kingdom Viridiplantae; phylum Streptophyta; class Magnoliopsida; order Brassicales; family Akaniaceae; genus Bretschneidera; species Bretschneidera sinensis. Next base: position 37,673,793 of record CM043697.1, on the reverse strand, counting down.
AACGGTAGAACTCCGTAAAGCGAAAGAAAAGAAGGTATTTATCGTAGTTTATATAGTATACTGTTGTTTTAACCCTAATTTCTTGTGATTGGCTAATGGTTACTATGCGCCGGCAATGCATTGTGTGTGATGCTGGATACTATATATCACGCCTGCATTCGTGATCCCTGATCATCATCAGGATGACACTGATTATATACAACGGTCACACAGTACTGTACGGCGGTAACTCCCTCTTATGACGTGATCTAATCTACGTATATCTAACAGGAAACTGGTTAGTTGTAATTTCTCAGCTATTATCACTCGACATATTGGTCTGAAATGGTAAATAAAGTTACTGCACTAATGATTAATATCCTTTTTTAACCATTATCATAGGCTAATGAATGGTCAGTCAGTTTGTTCAACCTTTTATGTGACCTAACCGTAATGACACTGAAATAATAGTTATAGAAAACTCAACGAGTAAGATGAACATAGAAAACAAAAGCAGAAATTTTAATTTTTTTATAATGTGACATTTTGAAAACGTTGCATAATTTACAAATTTGGTCTTCCCTCCTTGGCTCTTCGTACGGTTATACTAGAGTAAATGATGTGTATTAGTTTGGTTGTTCTAGTAAGTTATAACACGAGGAAACGCTAAAGATGTAGTGATTATTAGGGCACATCTAGTTAAAAAAATTTATTTTTATTTTTCTTAATATTTTTTTAAATAATTTAAATATTCTTAACATAATTTAAAAAATAATATTTTTTAATTTTTACAATATTATATTAAAAAAGATAAATTATTTTTTAAATTAGGTTTAAAATGTTTAAATTATTAAAGAAAATGTTAAAAATAGAAATAAATGGCATGTTTGGGTAATAGTTTTCTGTTTTCAGTTTTCGAAAATGAAAACTGAAAACAATTTTCTGATATTTTCTAAAGAAAACATGTTTGGATAACTGTAACTCGAGAACTGTTTCCAAAACAGAAAACAATGAAATGTTGTTTGGATAATTTTATTTTGAAAACTGTTTTGATACACCTTGTAATTATTTTTAGTTTTGAGTTTAAATTTAAAATCTATATTAATTTTATTTCTCATATTTACTAAATAGTTAATATTATTTTATTTTCAAAATTTTAATATTTTTTATATATCATGGAATAATAATGAAACAGAAAAATAAATACTGATTTTAGGGCTATTTTTCAAAAATTTATCAAAAAACACCAATTTGGAGTTTTCAGAAAACAGTTTTTGAAAACTAATTTTTTGAAAAACTGTTTTAGAAAATTACTTTTAAAAAATATTTGTCAAACATAGAAAACAGTTTTCGAAAACTTTATCCAAACATACCCAAAAAAATTTCACAATTAAACGTACCTTTAGACTACCCTTTTGTATTTTTTTATGAACGATAAACCAAAAGAGAAAAAAAAAAGAATTAATAAAAAAGCAACGAATTTATAAATTGAAAATCATCGGCTACCTTAACTTTATCAATTTTACTCTTGTATAATTAACGTAAAGTGATCTTTAATCTATTTTTGTCTTGTACCTCGAGACTAATAACAATTGCTACTTGAGGTTTTACAAATTTTTTAAAATCAAAATAACGACTTTATTAACATATAAAATAGACACAATTTTCAAAGGGGTATGTTTCCTTCTTCTCCCAAAAATTTTATTTTAGCAAGGTTAATTATAATATAAAATTTAAAACCTTTAAAGTAATATAATATTTTTAAGAAATTTTGAAAAGCTAGGTAAGACAATTACTCATCACCGACATGTAGATCCGTCTATGTCTCTCTTTGCCTCGTGATTTCAAAATTTTCAACAACGGCTTTCATGGCCTTTCTTGTGACCAAACTTAAACAGTGATAAGAGAAAAAGAAAACCCTCTCCTACGACCAATCCAAATCCGCCTATAGTTAACACTTCCATGTCTCTCTTCTTCTTCAACTCTAATTTCCTTTTCTTTCTCCGTTTCTTTACAAAATGACAAAAGCCTTTGGCACTTCTGCAACGGTCACAAAAAGTTTGGAATGGCCACAGAAATTATTCAATACCAGTAGAGTATTGTTTTTTTTTTAAAGCATTCGTGTAAAATCCACTTATTAATTTATTTTTTTTTATGGAACCCATGTGGAAGTAGAGGTGGACTCGAATTCGGTTAAAACTCGATTTGATAGAGTTCGAGCCGAACTCGAGATTGAAAATTAGGTTCGATTATCTTATCAGATCGAGCTTGAATAACTTAAGATTCAGCTTTAAATATTTTCGAATAGTTTGATAAAGTATTATCGAACTCAAATCAAATCAAGTTCGAACCAATATTTATATTAAATTAATGTTTTTATTATTAAAATTAGAGTTCAAACTCGAACTCGAATAAATAATCCAAAGCTCAAGCTCGAGCTTGAGTTTAAATAGGTTCATTTGTTATCAAACTCGAGCTTAATCGAGCTTGAACCATCAAAAGTTGTTTGAGCTTGAATTCAAACTCAATTTTTAATTCAATTTAAACTTGAATCCGAAACTATTCATTTTAAATTAAATTAAACTTAAATATTTTAATATTTGAATTTAACTTATTTTAAAAATATTAATAAATAATTTTTCACCACATTCTTTTAGAGGCTTTGCCACATGGCATGGAGACAGTTGGTCGTTCTTACTTTATTGGAATTTGTTGTGCCCTTCGTGCTTTGTTATAAAAAGATACATTGAGCGGATGGGTGATCACGGAGATTCAAAAAATTGATGAGTTCATGCAATCTGTGAGTGATGGTTTTAACTTTTAAGACATAAAAGCTATCAAGAAGGTTAATAAGTCTATGATGGGCGTGATGTACATGATATGATTGGACACAAATAACTTAAAAATAACATGAACTATTTAATAATCTAATCAAAATTATAATTATTAAAAAAAATAATTAAGTTTAAAGTTAATATATTTGATTTTTTGTGTTATAATTATGGTTATGGTTTATGATTTTTACATATGCAGATTAACCATTTAACTTAAATATATTAAAATTATATATATAATTTACAGTTATATATATATATATACATATATATGATAGATATATAATTAAATATATAGTATATATCTAATTACAATTTTATCTTTCTAAATTATGATAATAAATTAGATTTTTATCACTCTTTTGCTTTAAGGCCAAGAGTATGACAATAAAATAATTTATAAGTAAAAATTCTAATATTAAAGGTCAAAAGCCCTAAATCATTTGCGCCTCTCAGCTCTCCTATTTTCTTTGACTCTTTCTCTGCTTCTTTCTCTGGAACCTTAGGCGGCTGTTGCACAACCAGCAAGGTAGCAACTCCACCTCCACCCTTTATCCCTCCACTTTTAGCCCTCCACTATAGCATTCCTTACTTTCCTTTTGTCTTAACTCTTGGGTGTTTTTTTGAATTAATAAAATTTTGAGTTTTTTTGTTAATCGTGATTAGATGTAAAATTTTGATAACCGAACATAACCAAAATCATAGTTACCAAAAGAAATTGTTAAGGTTATAGTTATGATTTTGAATAAATTATTGTTATAATTATTGTTATGGTTTGATCAAATTCTGAAATTACCTGACCATGCTCACCCCTAATATATATTATTTCAAGAGCTCAAGGAAAAAGGAGCATATAATGTCTATTTGGTTATATTATTTTGGGTTGCAATGTTATATATGTTTTGTATACTCTCTTTTTATATATGTTCGTACACGAGATTAACATATTCTTTTTTATTTTTTATTCTCTTTTGTTACTCAATTCAAACTTATCATTATTTTAAGTTATCATTTTTACAAAGGTATCTACAATTTAATTGGTTCATTTTCGCTCTCTCCAATCTTTTTTCATTCTCGAGATCAATTAGATTTATAACCATCAATTGAAAATGAAAAAGGTAAACAACAATATTTACATTAATAAGTAAGTTTATCACCACTTTGCATAAATTTTTACTTCACTAAAAATTTGTTTCTTTAGTCATTTGTTATTGTTATGCTACTTCTTGCACTGTGTGTGGAAGTTTAGAGAGACAAAAAGGAAACGATGAGAATGTATGATGGTTACCCTTTCTTTGTTTTGGTGTTAAATTAAAAAAATGAAGTGTAATAAAAGGTAAAGAACATTCCCTTGGGAATGAGAAAAGAACAGTTAAATTAATAAGTTTCATTTTACTCTCTTCATATACCTCCAAATCGTGGATTATTAAAAAAAAAAAAGATTTTGGGACTTTAAACAAACTCCCAAATAGAGGTATGGTACCCAATCTTTTCATTTCCCCTCCTTTTCCCTCCCTCCCAATATCTTTTGTTCTAAACATACTGTTAATGCTCAAAATTCAACTAAAAAAAATGAATATTTTTGTCCCAAATTTCCTGTTGAAATCCACAATTTAGCTACCCATTGAATATCTAATATACTCATCTACTTTGTCCTAAACACATTATTAAGACCAAAATTCGATCAGTTTGGAAAAGAAACGTTTTGCTCCAAATTCCCTCTTGAACTCAATAACCTAACCTCTATTACCGATCACTTATTTTAACTTAATTTGAGTTACCAGTAGTCGAATTATTATTTGTTTTTTATTTAATCCCAACGGTTTTGTTTTATTTGATTTTGTTTGGTTTTTGCTTGTTTTATTTTTAAACAACTAAATATCCACTAAATTTGATGAAACAAAATATTCAAAGTCATGTTATGAATAATGCAGATAGAATATTGACTAATCATTTTACACAAGTGTATACAAAAATCGAATATTATACAAATGGATTGAATCTTAACTCAAATTTTACTTTTATTACAAGATCAAAATTTTGATTACATAAAAGTTAACATTGAAAATAACGCAATGAAAATATAATAAAAATTAAAAAATAAAAAGCATGGTTGGAGATCGAACTCTTTTTCAATTACACTAGTTACTTATTTTTTAGGTGTCAAATATATTTTTTTTAATCTCAAATTGGTGTTCATTTTTTTTAATATGGGTGGGAGTAATTCTAAATATATATTTAAAATATCACCAAAAAATTATTTATTTTTAGTTAAGCGGGGATTATTGTTCATACTCAATACATTCCGTACAAGACAAAAAAAAATTCCCAAAAAATCATTTATCCCAATTACAGAGCACATGGAAAACATGGTGACACCCTATGGTTCAAAGAAAATAAATGGAATATTGTTGTGTGGATAAACTTTTAATTATGGGCCGCGAGGCCCACTAATACTGATAAGAGTCTTATTCACGAGTTATCATTTCATGCACTTAGTTGTCTAACTGGATCCATATTCTTGTGCAAAAGATGGTTACCCTTCGGCCTTCTAAATAATTTTTTATTGCTTTTAAGAATGAATTTTGTTTTTCCTTCTTCGGGTTTATCTGGTGTCTTATTTAAATTTACGTAGTTTAAAACTTTCATATTAAATTCATATAATTATATTTTTGATCTAATTAGGTTCTTTTATTAATTGACCCATTAATGAAACCCTAAGTGGCATCCATGTCGAGCCGTAGATTAAAGTAAAAAATTTCTCAACGATTTTAAACCTTCAATTTAACTCATCTTTTTTTTTACAAAAACTTTAACCGAAACCAAAACCAAAACTGAATTTCACCTCATCTTTTTTGTTTCCTCATTGAAACAAAAACACCCACGATACGCCTCATCCTCTGTGAAAATTTATTTGCATTTTCCTCGTTTGAAAACCATAACTAAAACTAAATCTCCAAATTTCATCTCATCTACTTTGTTTCCTCACCGAAACCAAACTCATATATTTCATCTTATCTGCTGCAAAATTTCATTGCCCTAAATCATAAATTAACAAATCAAAACCAATTTTTTTTTGTTAATTTTCTCTTTCTAATGACCACGACTGCTCTCTCTATAAATCTCAATTTCCATTGCGGAGAATTTGCAATCATTTTGGACCAAATCAAACCCAAGGAGAAGGTTTTTTATCGTCGAAATTATGAGGTAAGTTTTCAATTTTTTTTAAAAAACTTTCAATTTTGAAGAAATTTGCTTACAATGTTAACCACGGTAGGCCTAAGGAGCTTGTGATTTTTTAGAATCATAAGCATTTTCCTAACCCAAATCCCTAATTCCAGTAGAGACCATTTGTAGAAATTTAAAATCAAATTGATAATGAGATCAGACCATTAATTAATAAAATAATTGAATGATTGAAATTTCAACTCCCGACTCATGTGCCACAAGTGACAAAAATTGACAATATTTTTATTGTTTAATGTCTAATAGGATGTCACTTAGAATCCATTAAAGAGCCATCTTATTTGATTGAAAATATATCTATGAACCCATATAAAATGTGAGGATAAATTCAAAAAACGAAAAATAAAATTTACTTAGAAATGAAAAACAGATCAATGCTCGTTCATTAGAAAGTTAGTAATGAATTGTTAAGAAATAAAATGAAATCTATACAATATATTTAATTGATCAAGACTCATGTTAGAAGAAAATTGAAACACAAAAATAAATTAATTTATACCATGTTTGAGGAGCTGCATGGTTTTAGAAGGATACTTAATTATGTAATTGCATCGTCATCGAAACACAGTGAAATGAGCTAGAACGTTGATCGATAGTGAAAAAGAAACGGAGAGTAGGAGGAAAGAGAAACGATTTTTGATTATTAATTTGGTAGACCGAGATAAAAGAAATATTAGATAACGGGTGTTTTATTTTTTTTACTTATACAAATCATAGTTTTTTATCGAAATTAAGATGATTGGTGAATGAAAACAAAAATAAATATTTTTTTTATAAAAAAATTTATCATATTTATCAAATTAACACTTGTATGATGACTGTTTAGTGATGAAAAATATTTTCATTTTTTATATTATTAATATTTTTTTAATAATTTATATATTATTAACATAATTTAAAAAATATTTTTGTTCACCCTTTTTCAACATAATTTAAAAAATAAATTCAGTAACGACCTGCCGACATAACTTGGAGAAAATATCCACCAATGATACATGTGCCATAGCCGCCACAAATTTGTTTGTTTTGTGGTCGAAATTTATCAGCCATTAATTGAAAAATAGATGGCTAATGGATGAAAGGAAGAAAACATCCTAATATGTTCCTAGCCACCCAACTGTGATCATTATATAAGGCACATAATGTTTAGGAGTGAAAGACCCACAATTTATTAACAAATTGATAATATTTCTTTAGCCTGCATTAAGCCTTGGTCGCATGTTCTGAACCATGAATTCGATTATAGAACTTGGGTGCTTGTCTATATAGAAATAGACTTGTTCTATTATTTTGATAATACTCCATGATTGAATGCAACTTCGATTTTAGTTGGTTTTTTTTATCCGTATCCATATCTATAAGTAAAAATAATAATCTATTCGTCTACTAACTAAATTGAGTGATAATTGTTGGTGCAAACTGTTTGTTAATGCAGATGAAGCGGTCAATTCTTTTCACCTCGTTTTTTTTAATTAAAATTTTTAAAAGTATTTAAATTTGTTTTCCAAACATAAACCCGTGCATATCATTATAAAAAGTTGTTTTGTGTTGTCTTTAACTACACAAACTTTTTTCTAACATGAGACAAACAATATTAATTAAAATCATCATTACCAAGTCCAATATAAATTATTCTACATAAAATTAAGCTTTCTCAAACACCATCAATTAAGTTAAGATTGATGAATTCAACTGCTTAGGTGGTGTAGAGTTGTCATTATCAGATGATGACATAAGAAATAGCAATAAGGCTTTTTTGGAGGAAGCAACGGAGACTTGGGATTTAAGCAGAAAGCTTGGTTTAGAGCTTTATGGAGTGTTGTTCTTTTGGTGTTTTATTTTTGAAGTTTTGTAGAATCATTTGAGGGTGGTTGGCTTGGCCGGTTGTATCGCTGGTGGTGGTTGTTATTTTTCTGGGCTGTAGTCTTCTTAATTTTATCAATAATATTTATCTTTTATCTTTAAAAAAAATCATTCTATTTTTGACATCCCTAACTGTGTTTTCTTACCAAACAAGCCAGAGATGGAAAAGAAGTTCCTTAATGTCACGAAGGCTTAGAATATCCTCCAAGTTATCGGCGCGGCGGCGGAGAAGCATGCATCTTAATTTATCGATCCCTAATATTGTCTGAGCTGAGTTTTATGAGGTGGTGTACTGTGAACCAGACATGTCAGAACATGATCTTTTATATATTTTCTAATTAAGAACACAATTAATCATCATTTTTGGATGGGAAAATGTGGTTCATGAATGTCAGAAGAAAATCTGCCCTTATCCCAACATTAAGATCTAATTTGCCCACTTTTGTTAACACACTGCACTTCAATTTCTTAAATTTAATAAGGTTTCCTCTTTGGAAACATGGCCTAATCACCATTTACCACTAAATTAAGTGGAATCCCACGTTTAATTGAGCTGGAATTTGGAGATTAAGAACCCCCAATTCACATTATCCATCCATTGAATTTGGAAAGTGGGGAAGGAATAATCCAGGGTGTTTTGATGAGATGGGGAGGGTGTGATCTGTGATGAAAGGTGGTGGCGAAGAATCATGTGGGTGCATGTGGATTTAGTTGGAGAACATGCCCTAAAGCAACAAGCAATACACTTGTCACTCCCTTACTCATTATCCCATTCCCTTGGAGGCCTTCGATGAAATTTGTCTTGTGGGGTACCCTACCCTTAAAATAACTTTGTATTATCCTTATTGCCCACCAACCCACTTCCTCAAATACCCATATAAAACCCACCATTTATGCCATTTTTGCAATAAGGTCGGCTTTGTCTTTGCAAACCAAAGTTGAAAGGTGTCCTTAAAGAGTGTACTTCAAAGAAGTTATTTCTTCTCTCTTTGAATTGAAAGTTTTGAATTATGGGTGTTTCTCCACATCCTCTCCTTTTTCCCCATGATTTGAAGGGTATGGTCCAAGGAAATGAGGGCATGTCCAAGTCAATTGGGTCTTTGACGAGGAGGAGCAATGTTTTGGAAGCCCAAGCCAAGAAAAGATCATGGCAAGTGAGGAAACAAAGGGTAATTAGGAGCAAGAGGCCCAGAAGGATTTTGATGAAGAGGAGGGCACGTCTAGAAGGTTCTAGAAGGCCTGCAAACCCCATAGAAAGAAAGGTCAGAACCCTCAAGAAGTTGATTCCAAACACCGAGCCAATCGGCCTGGATGGGCTTTTTAGAGAAACAGCTGATTACATTTTGTCTTTACAAATGAGAGTTAAAGTGATGCAGATTATGGTTAAGGTTCTGACAGGTTCTAATGAGTGACTAATGGATGCTATCAATTCTTTTTTCTTCTTTTATTTGTGCTTTTTTTTTCTTCTTTTTTCTCATGCGCTTCATAGTCAATAGGAGCTTGTATTGGTAAGCCCAGGAATATTTGTTGATGCTGTCTAGATTTAGCAACAGCAATTGGTTATTGTGTGAAAATGACTTTCGAGAAGGACAAGTGAATCACTGAATTCACTGTTATTTCTCTCATTTTTATTAATTTGAATGCCTTTCTGCTTATTAATACTGACTGCTTTACTACTCCATGTGCCTCCAAGCCATAAGTTTTTGTTTGTGTTGTTCTCTTTTTCACTAAAAAGGTACGAGTGACCAGGTCGAATCTTATGAATTAATAAAGCAAAAAATGAACAAAAGGTAGATTATAATTACATTTTCATGTTTGATCATAAGTATAACTACAGATCAAATTTTTAAAAAAACGACAATCACATTTTATCGTTTAAAACATTAACTGAAATTATAAGAACTTTTTTTCTTAAACTCGTTGGAATCTTACATATATATATATATATATATATGTAAGATTGAGATTCGTAAGGTTTTATTTAAAATTTTCACTTGACAATATTAAAATTATTCATTGTGACTTATCATCTAAAATATATACATCAATAAAAGTTTAAAAGTTATTAAAATAAATAATATGTTTTGATAATTTTTAACATTTGATTTAAGCTATACTTTTTTTTTGAAAAAAAATTAATTTGATAAATTTTAAATCGTTGATGATTATGAGCTAAATCATACATTGAAGTAACTTTTTTTTTTGTTTGTAAAAATTTATGCATTTGATTTATCATGTGAGTTTTAATCAATCAATATTAAATTTTGAGCTTGAATTTTATTTTGAAAATGTTTTTTTTTGATAGAATCTCATTAATCTCTTATACAGAAACTCATCTAAGTTTTATCTAAACGAAACAAGGAACTTTCTGCATTATAAATAACGTTTTATTTGAATTTTTTTTAAAAAAAAAAAACCTTTTTATCTTTTCGATTTGGTCCCATTTTTTACAAAGTTTTAATATCAATCCTAAACTTTGAAAAGTGACACAATTTTATTTTTATTTACTAATAACTTAAAAAAATAATCTGATTGAAAAAAATCACAATTTTGGGACAATATTTACTTTTATGAAAAAGAAAGGAAAAAATTAATAAAAATGTTAATAATAATTCGGGAAAACTATTTGAATCTCATTTAAGATATCATATAATTAAAAACGCATCTCTTTCATTTTCAAATTCGACAAAGGTATCTCCTTTTGTTTTGGCTAAATACTATTTTTCATTCCTAATGTTAGAAGACTTGTTTAAATTTGTCCATGAATATTCAATTTAAGCAATGTATTCTTTATAGTTTTATAGTGGTTTTGATTTCGTCATTGTCATCACATTTATGCTAAGAATTTAACAAAACTCCACCCTAAAATCTAACATGACCAATTTGATAGCCGACCTAGTTAAATTGAGAGTTTGAGGAAAATTTTACCTCCACATTACACGTACATGTGAATAAAGGTTTTATACGAGGCAAAAAATGACATATAATATGTTGTTTTATGTAAACTGCATACGTTTAAGTGGAAAAATTCTCTTTTACCGTTTAAATTTAGTCATATCAACATCTATTTTAGCCACATAAATTATTAACAAAATTGAAATGATTTTGAAATTATAAAAAAATTGTATAAATTGAAACTCATGGGAATAAATTCAATAAGTGGTACAAACTTCAATGAACGAAAATAGCATTTAGCCAATATGTTACCATTAAACAGATTGTCAAGGTTAACACTTGCTTCCATTAAAAAAAAACCACTTTTGGCTTCTTCTTTTTTTAACTTTATACTAAAACCATTAGCTCATGCCTTTTGATTTAGTGATTCTTCAATGATTATTTATATAAAAGATTTTGATCGAATCTCCTCTCAATCAATGTAAAAAATATATATTATAATATATATATTGATAATTAATTTAATTGATAAAATCTTATTTTATCATAAAAGAGACTTGAAATCAAATGGTGATCCCATCGAGATATGAGCGAAGGTAAAAAGTTAGCACCCGTTGAGCACATTAATTTAATTGATAAAATAGAAAACTTGGTGACGTGTTCACATTTGATTGGTTGTACTTTTTAACTTGATTCAAAACTTGGGCAATCTTAGGCCGTCTTTCTTGGGCCATTAATGGGTTCTCAAATATTCCGTACTTCTATTATATTGGCCAATTATGCTTTGTTCGTTGTATTGGGCACAGCCGCAGAGATCATCACCAAAAGCCTTGGGTTAAGAAGAATAGAGACAAAATGCTAGGTTTGCCTCTTTACCTCGCGTTTTCTTTCTTTTTCATTTTTCCATACTAGTTTAATTAATTTCTCTCTTTTTTATTAAAAAAAATATCACATGCTATGGTGGGAGAGTTGCAGGCTCCTTCCTGTATATTAGAAAAATAAAACTGGAGGATACAGATAAAGAGGGGGACATAAGCCTTAACCTCTCGAAGAAATTAGTCAACCACGAAGCCTACTTAAGGAGGCCTGAAGGTATAGCTCCTATTACAATCATTTTTGCAAGTTAAAGCTATGTTTAAACCTAGCAACCCCTATGAATATGGGCTAAAGAAGCAAGTAAATCTGCCGGTTTGTTTGCCACCCTATAAATATGTTGCAGGAAACAAGTACGTGGGAGGAGGGACTTGCATTGCTTCAAGATGTATTGAATTTTTCACGGACCAACAAAGGAATTAAAACAATCAATGAGAACCTTGGAGTCTTTATCAATGTCTGAAAGTGTAATACCATGATCGTGACAAAACTCCAACCGTGGCAATAGACCTCTAGCATCACCCTCCATATTAGACCCATCTCCATAGAATATTGAATAAGCAAAAATAACAGACCTTGCATGATCACGAACAAGATCCCCACCTGTAAAAATTTCATCCCTACTAGAACCATCCAAGTTGAGCTTAAAAGCACCAACACAAGGGCCATCCCAAGAGACCCATTTTCCATGCACAATAAGAGGGATTTTAATAGAAAAATTTAAGGCTTGAAGAGTTATCATATCATGAAAGGAAGACATGACTTTTGGGTTGAAAATGGAAACAATATCTCGAGCTTATTTTAACACTTCTCGAATGGCAACAAATGCATCACATAAAAAGATTCATGACGAACTAAGTTTCACATACACCAAATCTCCTAACAAATTAAACATACCAGCAAATTTTGAGCAAAACCGAGTTGTGACTTTGGTGAACTAGCAAACTATCTATCGAACAAATTTGACAATGATGAGCAACAATACCTAAGATTGACAAGATTAGCAAAATGTCTCCATATTATAGCCGCAAGGTCGCCAAGAACAAAGAGATAAACCAATGACTCCACTGACGGGTTAGTACAAGAGATACATTTAGAAACAAGAAGAATTCCAAGCACCTGAATCAGACAATCAATTGGTAAAACATTATGAAACATTCGCCAGATAAAGAAACCAATGCGAAGAGGTAACCAATTATTCTAGATTCTCTTGTGCCATGGGGATTGGAGTTTGACATAGAATGACAAATACACTGCTTATGAAAATTTCCGAGCTGGAGAGAGACCAACCCAGAGAATCAGCTGTATTATCTAAACTCAATGAACGCAGCAACTGTGCTTGATCAACATGTAGCAAAGGAATAAGATGTTCAATAAACCCAGGAGTCACAACAACCTCAACTATAGAAATCTGAGGTAAGGAATGAATTAACTGCATCTGGTGTAGAGATCATATGTCATTTACCTATAGTGAGAGAAATATTGTCATGACCAATGAACCAAGCAGATCGAGTGTGTAATCAACAAAGAAAGAATAGGCTGAACCATTTTCCTGTAGTGTGAAGAGTAAACAGACCTAATAGAAAACTGTGCCAATGAGGGATGCCCATATCTCACTGCCCTACAAAAAACTCCAGCCCAGTTTGACATGTAGAGAAAGCATCATTTGATTCAAATTTTTTATTTTCAGTCCATCTTCTTCCATTGATAGAGTTATTTGATCCCAAGATTCCCAATGATGTCGAGAATCCCCACTGTCACACCACAAGAAAGCCAAAATCTTTGAGTGAAGTCGTGAAATTAGAGATTTGGGAACTCTAAGAACTACTAAAATATGCGTAGGAATAGCAGTCAGAATCGTTTTTAGAAGAGTTAATTTTCCTTCAAAAGAAATAAGACGGCATTTCCATTCATCTAGCTTACTACTGATTTTTTTTAAACAAATTCTTCAAAGAAAATCATCTATGGTTTACATTTGAAAAGGGGAACACAAAGGTGCTTGAATGGAAAAGTTTGCTTTCGAAAACCAGTCCAAGTATGCATGAGATTGTTTTGTTGCAAAGAAGATTTGCTAGCTAACACAAAACCACTCTTCAACAAGTTCATCTGTTGCCCACTATCATGGTCATAAGTGTGAATAAGATTAAGAAACTGATAAATAGAGCTTTTGGAACCATTCCTAAAAATGAGAATATCATCGACAGATAATAAGTGAGAAATCGTCAGATTCGTACCACAACACCTATATGGCTTTATCTTATCATCCAAGACAAGATGACTCAAATTTTGACTTAGAATATCCTGCACAATAATAAAGAGGGAAGGGGACAGTAGATCATCTTGTCACAATCCTCTTAAAGAAGTGAAAAAACCATATGAGTTCCCATTTAGCAATAAAGAATGCCAACAGTTGGACAAAACTCTGTAAATTAAAATAATGATTGAAGGAGGAAACTCCATTCCCTCGATCATAAGCCTTGGCCATGTCAATTTTGAGCACACAATTAGCCCCAAACGTGTTTTTGTCAATGTCCGCAACTAGCTCATGTAAAGCTAAAGAAGTAAATTGTGAAATTATTTTGCTATTAACATGCATAAGTGTGAAATAAAAATTGAGTTGGAAACATTTTTGAAGAAGGAAGTTGAACAGATTTGAAGAAAAAGAGTTACAAAAAGAAGAAGGGTAAAAATTTTCTAATGCAAGGAGGGAACTGGTCGACCAAGCGGTCGATTGGTGACCCAATCGGTTGGCTGGTCGGTCAATTAATGGGGTAACCGATCGGCTGATCGGTCAACTGGTGGGGTAGCTGGTCGGTTGGTAGGGGTGGACCGATTGGCTAGTTAGTCGACCGATGGTTGAGGAATTTGAAGGATGGGCGGTCGACTGGTTTGGGTAAATCGATCGATCGGCTGGTGACTTAATCGAACGATCGGTCGATCAGCTGGTGACCCAGTCGGTCGACCAGCTGATTCTGTTTTGGGTATTTTTACTAGTAAACTTTCAAAAATGTATTGATAACCAACCGGTCGGCTGGGTAGTCGGCTGATCAGACAAATTTTTTTATATAAAAGAACTTTGAGCCGTTTAAAATCACTTTCTTACAGTTTGAATTTTGTTTTCTCTCTCATGAAAAACTCTAAAACACTAAAAAAATTAATGATTTCATAATCCATTGTTGGAAATTGATTGAATCACGAAAGAATTTCATGAAATTTTAGGAAAAAAGCTTTGGAAAGGTTAATTTTAAGAAGTTAGTTGTAAGATTTCAATTTTCATATGTTTAGTTCTTAAACCTTTCTTAAAAGGATTTAAGTTGGATTCAAACTAAAAGAAAAGGATTTTCACCGAAACTTTGGATGTAGAGTTAAGATGAACATGCATACATATTCATGAAATTAACTCGGTATAGGGTAATGCATTCATTCATATTTATTGAGATGTTGAAACATCAAGATGATTATAAACATGATGATAAAATGAATGTGAACCTCATGATGAGTTAATTGTGATGGAGAAATGATGAATATGATATCAGAAATAACATCTATAAGTTGATTGAAATATAGAAAATTATATTAAAAATGACATATATATGATGATCGAAATACATGAGAATTGATGAATTAATACAAGCTTTGAATTATCTATTTAATTTGTGATATTAAATTATGAATAGAAATATACAAATCGAGTACTTCTAGTAAATTGAATTTCACTAAACTTGTGAATCTCATACCTAAATATTTAAATAAATTTCAAGTCATGGGTAGAACTAATAGATTCTTAACTTGAGATTCAGAATAAGTATCTAAGTCCTCGTGGTTGGCATATTTAGACAAAAAATGAATGAAAAAAAAATAAATAATAGACAGTCGTTGAACATGTTCATGCATCAATGTCGTAAAGAAAGTTTGTATAGGTTTGAAGACGTGCAGATGGGAGAGCCAACCACAGCACTGTAGGACTTGGGAGGGCCACCAGAGGATGAAGAGGGGAGTGAGGATCAGACCTAGAAGAGGTTGCCGCCCCAGCTACTCCGCCATAGAGGGCAAAGTAGATAGGGTTTCGTGAGAAGGTTTTTGGTGTGTTTATTCCTTATTATTAGAGTCAAATTAACATCATGTCATCTCCTCCATAAAAAAATACAGTAATAATTAATTTCTTTAGTGAGTGCATGAGATCACATCAATGGCATTACCCAAAAGAGAAAGTAAGATTGTCCCACATCAAAATGACCCCATTTGTTTATATGTCACATACAGGAACACCACAAACTAGGTAACATTGAACATTGGTAGGTCTATCTCTTTTTTCTTTAATCAAACACTTTTTCTCTTTTTTGCTTCTGTTTTAAATTTTATGCGAACCTAAGTGTTGAATTCCTCAATTTCATAGTTAACCAAATCTTGGACAAGGATCTTGGGAGGAAAAGAAAAACAAAAACCAAAAAGAAAAGTGTGGGTCGGGGAGACCGATTTGCACCTGAAAATATCAAGTCAACTAAATATTCAAATTCCATTATGATGTGAATGCTGTCACATGTTTTGTATTGCATGTTCTTGTGTGGCGTGGATGTGTAAAAAGAGGGGATTTCCTCATTTGTGCTAATAACATTATTGAAAAGTACAAAATGGTTGCTTGAAAAAATTGAATTTTTCAACGCCAAGTGTGATAAAATTGCAGTCGCAGTTGAACAAGAAAACTTGATTGACATTCAACGATAGTAAGTGTCGGCAGTCGGCACCAAACCGAGTACAAAAAACGGTAAATAGCCTGCAATTAAGTTTGGGCCTAACTACATTTTCATCGACCGATGCTCCGATCCAGTATGGCTGACAACGTATGGGGCTGAGTTCTGACAGTGACAGAATCAGAAACTTTTAGTCAGGGGAGGTAATGACAAAACGCAACTCTACTCAATGACAAGTGTTAATATCCCTTTTTAACGTTACCATATGTTAGAGCATCCCATTTGTCCCCTCAAGGAGTAAATTTACAAAGTGACATGTCAAAAGAGCACCTCTATTGAGCCATCTTAAACGGTCCTCCAATCCTGTCACTCCTGCGCAAACCCATTCAGGCCTCTCAAAATCCATTCATTACAGGAAAAAAATAAATTTTGAGGTAAATTTTTTATTTACTGGTTAGGCTCTTGCAGAATGCATATAGTTACTCATTCACTTACCGAATGGTACAAATAGGTTTCAAAAATCGACTGTCTCAATATTTTTACTCATATCAAAATACTACATTTGCTGGCTTTGACAAACAAAGACTAACTATTGTATTAGTATATTAAAAAACATGCCGAGAACTTTTATAGAAAGTAACATTTATGATATTTAAGAGCATTTTAGTCATCATGAAAAAAAATATTCAGTTAAAATGTTGATATTTCAAAAAAATTCATTTTAGAGTTGTTTAATAGTAGAAATTAGTGTTTTTGGGTGAATTGAGAGTTTTAAAAAAATTTGGTATGTTAATGTTATTTCAGCAAACTTGAAAGTAGTGCGGTATAATTTATCATAATATTTATTAATATTTTACATGCCTATTTTATTACTATTAGATTGTAGAAAATAAATAAATAAATAGCACAAGAAAGCAGAAAGCCGATTTCTATTGTTGTTTATATATTAGAGATTGAATTCGAGTCGTCTATTGATTCAAAGCTAACCTCTAGATTAAAAAACTCGAATCCCCATTTTAATTTAGATTAGAGCACTGTTAAGCTAATAATTATTTAATATTCAATTTAACACTTAAGAACTGACCAATTAAAATTATTTTTAACTTGTTATTGTGCTTTTTTTTTATTCGTTGTAATGAATTTTTTAAGATAAAATAATTAATTATTAGTTAAGTTTTTTTGGCGCAATGTAAAATTATTAGTGCATTGTACATTATTTTAAAAAAAAAGTGTTAATTTCGAAAGTTAATACATCATTGATCTTTAGATTATGTTAGGATTCACGTAAGACAAATTCGTTTGGTTAACTTTAAAATCAATTTTAAATCGATGTTTATTTTAAAAAAATTAATTAAATCAAACCAAAACATTTATCAATTTAAACTTTAATTATTGTTTAATAAAATTTAATTTAATTTGATTTTTTTTTATAAATTTAAAAATAAACAGCAAGTTAAATATAGCTTTAAATTCAATCAAACAATACCATGCCATAGAGTATATATCACGTGTACTAGTTGTTCTACGAGGGTCAACTATTAATTTACGTAGAATATATGAACGGTGAAAGTGATTGGAAGGTACGATTCTCAATTGACGGTACAGATCAGGCCATGTGCAACCTATGTATTTCACGAGCATGAAAAATGGGCCGTCGAATGACACGAGGGTTCTGGCGGAGTACTTTTTGTGGGACGCGAAAAGTTCGAATGCACAAGAAAAGAACACGTGTGTCATGGAGAAAGGGCAAGGATCATGCATTGATGTGTGGATTGAGTTAGGAACATCGGCCCGTGTATTAAAATTTTAAATTAACTTTAAGGAATTGTGATTGTTTTATGGCATTAAATTTTTGGAAAAAAATAAATTTATTCTTGAAATTTTATTATTGTATTTATTTTATTTTTTAATTTTTAATAAGTATCAATTTGTTGAAAAAATATCGATTACATCGGGTGTAAATAAAGAAATTTTCATTAATTAAAAACTTGATTGGTAATATTTGATAGCTTTATTAGTAATATTAATTGAGTATGTATAAACATTATCAGTGAAGTTCTTAAAAATTATCAATCAAGTTTTTAATCGGTGTAGCTAAGAATTTCTTCAATTTGTTATCGAAAGTTTTGTTTCAATCTAATTAAACTTTCTATTTAGATTCGTTCATTAAAATTAATATAAAATAATAAAAATAAATGACAGATCTAAAAAAACACTTAATTAAACTAAAACATAACATTAAGAGATAAATTAATATTTATTGAAAACCAAATATTAAATATATGCAACAGTAAAATTGTAATAATAATTTTTTTTTCCTTTGAATTTTTTAAACTAAATCATTCTCAGTCAATTAAAACAAAAATAATATATACTTAATTAAATTATTTTTTTAATATTTTAATGATATTATTTAGACCTTCATTGGTTAGACGATTTTAGGATAAGGCCCAGATGAAATCGCCATCGTCGGATACTTTCCTTGAGTGGACAAGAAAAACGTGGATAATATTTAATTGTGATATGACGTTGGATGAGATGACAAGTGATGCCGTATCTTTTTGATAGGTACCAAGATAAGGTGTTGTCGGTGAGGTTAAAGAGGTTAATTTCCGTGAATTTTAAGCAAGACTAAAAATTGCGGCACACTCGCAGATGAAGTTTTGGTTTAATTTAAGCAAGACTAAAAATTATCGCGCTCAAACACTTAAAAATACACTCAGAAAGTTTGAGTTGCAATTGTTTAAAAATTATAATAATAATCATCATTTAAAATTTTAAAATGTGTAAAATGGATGTTTGGGTTGAGTGTTCCAATAACAGCAATTAATCAATTTATAATCAATTATATATTTATTTTTTTATAACTTATTAATTAATTCGGACTTTAATCACTTTTGATAGACATATCTTAAATCCTAAACTTCGAGGTACATAAAACTATACACTTCACACATCAAATAAACAGATTATTTAATTAAATAATCATGTAGTGATCACAAAAAAGCATGAGAAGTATCGAACTTGAAACCTTACACTCTAAGATCTCAAGCTCTACCACGAGCCACCCTTTAGTGGTTATCAATCATATAATTATTACGAACTAGTAAATTATGATAGTTGACTAAAGGTTAAGAATTTTTTCAATAATTAGGCTTAGTTTTTGGATCAATGCACAATTTGATGAAAGTCGTATTATTTATAGTATTAATGTGACACGCTCGATCAATTTTTTTTTTTTTTAGGTGAAGAAATCCCTTTATTAATATATACAAAATATAATAAATCAAATTATCAAGAATAATGGTGATGAATTATCAAGGTTATTTCTCTAATTGTTAAGATTATACTTTGCATTAATGAAACAAATTAAGAAAATGATTAATTAGCATACTGAATCTTTAATTTTAGTTGCATTGAACAATAGTTAATTGAAGCATGCAAAGGTGAGATGGGCTTACACGCAAATTATACTAGCGTGGGAGGCTAGTTTCTCATGGTACAACGCACGTGTATCAAGTTTTCCGTACACTACTCGTCAGCAAAACAGAATTGCAATTTCTTTTTTCTTTTCCTTTTTCCTTTTTCCTTTTTCCTTTTTATTGGGATTTTCATTCGATGCAAAAGAGAAGCAGCCAGCCAGCCAGCCAGCCATCGTCACCGACTATATCTTGCGTTTATTAAAGTAATTTCAATTTGATGAAACTCCTAGGTTGAATTATGTTTTTTTCATAGTTATTTAAGAGTTTATATATATAATTAAAAATAAAATAATGTAGGATATTTCTCTTAATATTAAACTGAATTGTGTGCCGTTTGACCAAAAATAAAAATGACATGTGATATGACTAAAAAAATAATCGAAATTCACATAATATATGAACCCAACTCTAATATAAAATAAAATAAAAATCACTTACTTTATTTTATATTTTTATTAAATAGTCATCGTATATAATTAAAAGCTATACAAATAAAATTACCCTTTTACTCAATGATTTCACAAACCGTAAATAATTTAACTCGGCTTAAACATTACGAGTGGTGATATTATAGATACGTTTTTGTTAAAGTTATCTCGGATTAATCACGAAAAATTTGATTAGTAATTTTAATATTTTTAATTTTTTTTGAAACAATCATTTTTTTTTCTGTAATTACTAATAATTTTTTTTTTTAATTTTGTGATAGCCCAAAAATAATAAAAAACGAGTCCATGGCCACAACTCAAAGATTACAAGACACAAAAGAGAGATTGTCAAAAAGTAAAAAATAAATTCATAGAAAATCATTAAAGGAAGAAAGAAAAGGGACCCTTAAGATGATTCACTTGATCATGCTCAGCTACGAGTTCACACTTAGCACACGATCGACATACAAAAGTCGTAAATCTCACGTGTAGCGAATTGAGGTAAACCCCATTCACACTGGAACCGGTTAACTACTTAACCGGTCAAAATCTACGTATGAAAGCGTCGACCATTTTGTTGGACCGACAAACTGACTAATACTGAGCCCATGCTTTGAATTTGCTACCGGCATTGTGATACGCCCGTACAAAATATTGACCTACAATTGCCAGTTAATCTTCGTTGCCATTTTGACCCAAAAAAGCTCAAATCCATAAAAGAAAGAAAAAACAATTAACTCACCATCCCATCTCCCTTAAAAGGCCAAATCCCACTTTTCTTGTCTCTCCCTCTCTCTCTCTCTCTCTCTCTCTCCCACCTACCTTACAAACCAAATCAACCCTAACATGATCTCTCTCTCTCTCTCAGTAAACAAACATCATCACTCTCTCTTTGTATCACTCTTTTTAATTAGCTACAAGTTATTTTTACGAGGTTTTTGTGGGTTTGATTGATGGAGGGAAAAGAAGGGATAAAGATGGAGAATAGTATTGGATCCTCATCGTTTGCTGATTATATACACACTATTAATTACCCATTACAAGGTTTATTTGATTTCAATGAAGGAGAGAAGGGGTCATTTGGGTTTATGGAGTTATTGGGTATTCAAGACTTTAGCCCTTCCCTGTTTGATATGGCGCCACAATCTGTTGTTGTACCTTCAGGTACAGAGGTTTTGAATCATCCTGCAACGCCCAACTCTTCCTCGATTTCATCTGCATCGAGTAAGGCTGTGAATGATGAGCAGCAAGTTAAAGTGGAAGAACAAGAAGAAGACAAGAAAAAGACCAACAAACAGTTAGTTTCTTCTTCTTCTTCTTCTTCTTTTTCTCCTTTTGGTACTATGTTTGTTCCATTTTTGAGCAGTGCTATTTTGACACTCACCTCAAACACCTCTTTGATACACTCTTGAAACTTCAGTGGTAATCTAGTTTCCAAACAATTACAACTTAAGTTTCCCAAATGTTTTTTTAGGGTGTTTCAAGGAGTGTCTAACAATCATTCTTCTTAATTTTATGTTTTACGATAAACCCATTTGAGAAAAAGATTAGCAAAAAGATGGTTTTTTTTGCCCTTAATGTGTTCTGTCTTCTGTGTTGTGCTTTGTGTTTCGTTTGATGCTACAGAGAACCCCCTCTCCCGAAGAGAAAAATGGGGTTCTTGTGCTTTTAAGTGATCTTTGAGGTTAATAAATGGGGTTTCATATGTAATTGTGTTTTGTGGGTTTAGGTTGAAACCAAAGAAGACAAACCAGAAGAGACAGAGAGAGCCGAGATTCGCGTTCATGACAAAGAGCGAAGTTGATCATTTGGAAGATGGGTACAGATGGAGAAAGTACGGCCAAAAAGCTGTGAAGAACAGCCCTTATCCTAGGTACTAACTTCAATGTTTTAAAATCCCATGTTAGTAATTTTTAAAGCCCCCTCTCCAAGTTTAGATATTTTTTAGATGAAATATCAATTGTGTTTGCTTTTGTTTTTATTAATTTGTTTTGATTCAGGAGTTACTATCGTTGCACTAGTGCTTCATGTAATGTGAAGAAGAGAGTAGAGAGATCTTTCAGTGACCCAACAATTGTAATGACTACCTATGAAGGGCAACACACACATCCAAGCCCAATCATTTCTCGCCCGAGCTTTGCTGGAGCTCCAGTTCCGGGTCCGAGAAACTCTATCGAATCCATCCACACCACAAACTTTGTTTTGCCAATGCAAAGTACACTATCAAACAACCAACAACAACAGCAGCAGCAGCAGCAGCCCTTTGTCACTAGTACCTTGTATGCACCTAATTTGAGCTTTGGCTACATTAATGGCTCTTCTATCAACGCAAGTGCTTTTGTTCATGAGAGGCGTTTTTGCAACCCAGCTGCTGCAGGGTCTACTTTGTTTAAGGATCATGGGCTTCTTCAGGATGTAATTCCATCACATATGTTAAAGGAAAAGTAGGAAATTAATGAATCACCCATTGTTGATGTTTTTTCACAAACTGACGTTTGTTGAAGGTGATGATTTTTCCTTAAACTTTTTTTTGGTGGGTCTGGATATGTAGAGGCTATAGTACGTCAATAATATTAGAAAATTGTTTTTTCTTCTTTAATTGTTGTGACCCCTTTATTTGTCCTTATATGGTTGTTTTTTTGGTCATAGGAATATGCATTGATTTCATTGAGAATACTGTTCAAGATTTTTGCGGTTTAGGGTTGCTTTAATTAAAGAACAATTAATGTAGTATCAGTAGAAGGTTTCTACCCGTGTTTTTTGTTTGGGAATCATCAAAAAAATCTTCTAGGCAAAAGAGGGCTTTAATTTGTGAGAATTTGGTTATGAAAATCAATGTGCTGTCCCCAATTATTGCATGGGGAGCAGCAAATCGGAAGAATAACTTCAACTACTACTAGTGACCTACTTTTAGGCTGTCTGAGTTCATAACTATTTTTACCTCTTAGGTTCCAAAAATGGTTACACTTAAGAATGGTGGAGATATGCGGTGTGAGAAAGAAGAGATGCTATTGATATAGGCGTGAACTGTGTAGGGATAGATAATGTGATTCTTTGATTCTAATGATCAATGATGTGACTACAACTTCAACTGCTTTGCCCCATTTCATGTGGTTGTGTATGCTCCTTCCCTCCATTGAATGAGGTAAGATAGAGAGCTGAACCCGTGAATGCATGTGTGAAAGAACAAATAAAAAGTGAACATTCACTTTCGCATCATAAGAGAAGGTTAGCGAACCATGCACTTTTAACTTTGGGCAGCAATTCCCAAAGTTTCTAAAGAGATGAGGTCGACATCATAGGCCTATGGCTATCAACCAATTCCAACCAAAGAGACAAACCGGGCCTCCATGGAAAATCTTTCGTCTTCTTGTCCTGTGCTTGCCCAACAATTCTCACAACCGTTGATTCCAAAAAAAATAAAAATAAATTCACAGAGCCTTTAGAGGAAGCTAATCCCAAAAGCACTTGCATGCGCTCATAGTAAGAGTTTTACTTGTAATAGCCCCAAATCATGTTCATCATCAACTGACATTCTTTAGCTAGCAGAGGATAGTAGTAAACAGAAATATTTATCACTGTGAAAGACTTTAGAAACCGCTTTACATCAACCTCAACATACCAAGTTTTGATAATCAAAACCCGCACAACAGCTCAAGTGAACACAACAGAGCACATAGCAACTATCTGTATAAATTATCCAACCTAACTGATTGCAACACATGCAGTACTCAAATGTTGCCCAACCGAACAGATTGTGACGCATGCAGTACTACTAAAATCCTGAGTGTACAGCATTTACCTTAAGCCGAAGTACTTAAGGGGTTCAGCTTATTTTTGGGATTAATGCAAAAGAATGGGTTGGACATGCCGCCTAATCACATATTAGAACCTAATCAGAACCAATGACATGGCATCAAAGCCACAGTTTGCAACATCTCTACTTGCTAAACCCGACATTTTTGCACTGTTATATAATAATAGTATGATACATTTTTGCATGAATGAGGAACATCATCCTGCTGCAAATAAAATCTAAATCACATATCCCTAGAGGAATCACTCACAGATAAATAAAAACAACCTTCCTTTGAGTCTAATTTACATGCTTTTCTAAGCTGCTTCTACTCCAGTTCTCCTTTGCTTTACTGGGTTCTATCCCTGTACGGCTACAAAACAACTGCACATGTAACAGAAATAGATGAATAGAAACCAGAGGAAGTGTTATAATTAAGCTAATTGAAACCCTGCAAAGTCAAAAGTCATTCAATCTTCGATTTCTTTAGAAAAAGAAGGAAATGAGAAAACGTCACTTCAGAGGAAAAGAAGCCCCCCAGGGTTTATAAAAATTAAAATCTTTTACATGCACCTAATATCTCAAAAAATCTTAAATGCTAGTATCATCGTGATTCAGTGATGACTAGTGACTGAAATGATGCAAAATGGACAACAAATTGATGGTCCACTGCTTCACAGGATTGGAAGAGCAGTTACACCAGACAGTTGGACAACCAATGATCTATTTAGGGTGCATACTCTGAAATGAAGCAACTCACACCCTCTGGCCTCCACCTGATAAATCAACCTCCTAAGATTACACCAGGCATCTTGAATTTATATCCCGACTCTTTAGCAACCTAAAGCTTTAGCGGATTTGCATACAACGAACAACGGAAAACTTTCTTCATAAATAGAGATGGAAGTAAATGAAATTTTAACACCTGATACCTGTTAAGCACAGGTCGCACCAGTAGTTGGACTTGTTTTCGACTGTACTTGCACATTATTCAGTTCCTGAAAAATCACAGCATCATGAAATGAAGCAACTATACCATCCATCTAATAAATCATATGAGCAGTAGATGATCAATAACTCCAAACTGATATCCATAACATTCTAATAGAAGATATTCAGTTCGTGTGCAATATCCATCACTGAACATGGCAGAGACTCAACATCAAAGAAACATTGTCAAGCAAGATTACCAATCTACCATCCATGGTTTTGGAGTGCAGGTGCAAAAAGTTCGACTAGTTATACTCTTAGAGCTCTAATAAATCATATTAGAAAAGTCATTAACTAATAACTCAATTAAAGAATGGTCAGGCCAAGTCTAATAGAAAAAATCCACCAAAAGATAGCATCCAGCCCACAAAGTGAAACTGGAAGCTCACAAGTTCATACTAAATGTACATTTAAAGTTTGTAAGCCCCATGATTTAAACACAATTAGACATAAAGAACCAGACAACAAATAATTTCCATGGAGATGTGCAAAATTTCTACTTGAGCATGCAAGAAGAGAACAATATAACTAAGGATTAATTTTAGTACCTCGTCATATTCAAGTACTACAATTATGAAAGGCAACTTGCATGGTCTTCAAGCTCAACATATATGCGTACAATTCTTACATAGTCTAAGCATTATAAGCTATAACTTGCAGATTAAGTATTGCAGTTCACATACTCATGGACATTCTTCCCACCATTAGAGCTTAAATAAGCAAGCAGCCCCATTCTACATATAAAGTACACATGCATCTAATTTTTTTTTCCTCACATACCAAAGCTGAAAGCTGTCTAGCACTGAAAATTCAACTTTCTCTTGTAAGGCAACTCTCATGTTCTATTTGTTACTTTCAAGTGGAGAAGGTGCATACGTTCAATATGCTCCAATATAAGTAAGCCCCATATGATTCTTCCAAAAAAATATTGAGATGTTCCATCTTGATGAACTAGTTATTAGATAATTTACCATTTGTTTTCATGATAAAATATTAGAAGTGTGATCAACAATGCAATGTCAAGATTGCAAGACAAAAGTCTACCATACTAAAGAAAAAACAAGCAAAAATGAATGCTGACCGATGCAAAAAACGAAGATTTCTGGAGTTGGAGCTTCTGATGGAAGAGATGAGTATGAAGCTGCACCTCTTCATTTTGAGTGGCTTGTTGGTTGGGACAATCTGGTGATAGAGAATGCAGTTGTGGCCTAGGACATTGCAGCTTTTTCTGCTCCTGTAACTGTTTCTCAAATAGAGAAAATTCCTCAGGCTTCTCCCACTGCAGATCAATTTTTACTTATATTATTCAATCTTTCCAGAAATAAAGAAATCCACACAGAAGGACGCAATAAAGGGAGAAAACTTACGGCACTTTCAAAAGTGATGCAATTATAGTAGTACTTGTATCCATCAGGACAGGTGTGTTCACTCCAATCACACTCTAGAGTCATTGTATGTGGACTTTGAGGTTCTGCAGTGTCAGTTGCAGTGCTAGCAATGGGTTGAGGATTACTTCTGGTGTGCTGAGACCATAGCAATACACATGTTGACAACCACAACATCATTTAGTCGAGATTCTCCAAAGAAAGAGCCCATACCATTAAAAAAAATGCAGAAGATGCAAATTGTGAAAGTTAAATGAACTTAGAACATCCCTAACATACTTAATGGTAATTACTACCCATAATTAGTGAACCCGGCCTAAAAGATCTCATTAAAGCTAAACCTTAGCACCACTGGAAGATAAAACCTCCAATACAAGATCTTTACCACTCAAGACCGTGGAAGCCACTCTGGCATTCCCATGTGCATGTTCAAGAGATAATTGTTAACTAATATAATATTTATTTAAAATGATCTCTTAGAGATTCATATGCGAATAAATTGATAGATAGGAGGGTTCAAAGGGGGTTAAGCAAAATATAGTACAAGAAAATGCCTATATCTCACCACTCCTGTGGTATGTGAGCCAAAAATAATCAATCACTCAACAAATTTTCTTGCAACTGAAAAGAAGACTCGAATCCCTCTCACAGAAGCTCTCAATCGACATAATCATAGTAGTACCTCCAGCCTGGTGACCTGTGAATTCTGCTGCTGCTCTAAATTTTGAATTGATGGATGCATCAAATGCAACTGTTTCTGAACCTCAGAGGCTGACTGATGAGATAACTGAGAACTTTGCTGTGGCAACTGAGATAGCTGTGAAGGTAGAGGATGCAGTTGTTGCGTGATACAAGGAGCTGCAGCTTCCTGGTTTGACCACTGTGAAATAGCTTGCGGTTGTGAATTTGTGGAAACTTGTTGCATAGAAAATGAAGCATGAGGTGCTGGCCTGGAACAAGTAAACCACACAGGTAAGTGTATGATATACTATCTTGTAGATGGTTTTTTGTAAATAGGTGGCACTCCCTTGGTGCCCTTGAAATTCAATGTTTCTATAGTACTAAAAAAATGTAGAAAATCTACACAGTGCAAATGGGTGGCACTCCCTTGGTGCTGTTAAAATACAGTGCTTTCTATGTCTATCAAAAAAACATAGAAAATCTAAAAAGAGGAGGAATGAGAGATCAGTGTACCGAACAGCTGGATCCTGGAAACGTGGACCATGATTTAGGCCTCCAGATGCCTGATTGCCCCTGGGAAGAGAGAGAAGCAATGTATTAACTTAAACCTAATCAGAATTCATGGAGTTGCAGGAGATGGGACCAGTCAATTGTGTCTCCACAAATGGAAGTCAATGGTTTGGTCATGGTTCAGTTCTATCAACATAAATTTTCTCGTTCACCTTAAAAGTACCAAAGATGTCAGAACTGAAAGTTTGAAACTAAACATTACTAGCAAAATCAAGTTTGTCTGCGTGTGTGTGCATTTGGCCAAAGATGTTAGAACCAATAAAGTTACCCGATAACTGATTAACACCTTAACTTTCTTGTAGAATGCAAAATGAAGATGCATTAGAACAGTTAAACTTCTGGGGCAACGAAATCTCTCTTATAGTGGACAATTAAACAGCTAGTCTCTTCAATGATTAAACATTAATTAGTTATTTATTTTTATAATCTTAATTCGCAGAGCATGAAGTCATGGTTCTATAAAACATATACAAGAAGAGAACATATTAAGGAAGCAAGACCTTGGTTCTCCAGTCCTAGGTTTCTTAGGATCCGCAAATCTAACAATCAGTGGCTGTTCACAATCCTAAAGTGTCAAAAAGAGAAAAAGGTAAGATTCAGTTAACATCCAAGTACCATCAGAGTAAAGGCACAAAATAAAATAATAATTATGCTTTACTCTCATCTTGAAGTTTCCATTTAATGCTTTGATTGCTGCCAGTGCCATTTCTCTACGAGAAAATTGAACAAATCCCGATCCTTCACAAAAGCATAAATATATATTAAGTTTGATTCATATATCATGACACCTATTCATTTTTCACTAACAAATTCACAAAATATACTTAAGACAGTAAAAGAGCACCAAGAATGACCCATGGTACCACTTTTGCATTTTCAATAGGAGATCTTTAATGTGTGACACACCAATTGATGTTTACACAGGCAGACTATGCTTTTGGAGAGTGACACGAGTGCCATTTTTTTGACACAATAACAAGGTGTAAGACTCGGCAGCTCCAGAAAATCTATATATGGGAACATGATTCATACACTCTTTTAAGTAAATGAGAGTGAATCCTCTTTCATTTTCCATGAGTTTTGGAAACAAGTGGATACGAGTAGTGTGTCCTAAAGTGTCCAACAAGCCAATTTCTCAAATAGACATACACATCATACCTGGTAGATTCATTCTTTCTTCTTTTTTTTCAAAGTTATTTTTGGTAAAGAGTGCTGATGGGTAAAACAACTGGCCATCTCATCCGCCTGTTCTTAAGTTTTGATCTGTTGGTTCTTATTTCACTGTTTGAGGAAACAGCACATTTACTCCGCCACGCGTGAGGGGGGATATGATTGCAAGGGTGGTTCTATGGAGTCAATATAGAAATCACAGGGCATGACAGTAAAAAAGAAAAAGAAAATAAAATTCAATCTAAAATCTTGAGTCTTTAGGGGAAACCACCACACTGACTAACAATAAGGCCCAGAGAAAAAGTCACCACGAATGTGTCCATTCTGTGCAAATGTACTTCAAAATTAAGCAGTGAAAAACAGAAAGACAGTAAGAACAATAGACACACCACGAATTTGCTTCAGCTCATCACGCAAAATGTAGATATCTTCAATTACACCATAGGGTGAAAATATCTGACATAGAACATATTCAAATATAATTCATAACCCTGAAAAAAAAAAAGATAATACAAGAACAAAAAATCTAATCAAAGCTAAATTTGAAAGGAAAATAAGAACATGCATTTTTTCAATAACATGGAACCATGTGAATTAAAAAATTATATTTTAAGGAAATAGGTTCATCATCAACAGACTACGCTAACTGATCCAAAATTAGGCTTCAAAAAGGTTACATGCATACATGTACTCATATATAGACAAGCTAACAAATGCAGATTATTGTTAACTAATTTAGATCAGACTGCAATGATGTGACAAGCATAACATGCACTCTTTTTTTCCTTGTCTTTTAAAGTAAGATGCACAATCTAATCGTCACTGCTATTCATCCCTAAACATGCCACCATGATTCACAAGAATTTCTTTTACTCAAGGCAATGTTAACCATACCATAGCAGTATGCCATAGTGATTTGCTAATTACTAATCTGGGCATAAAATTTCAAGGCTTAATGATTCTATCGCCTTTTGGTCTTAAGTTTTCTGTTTAACCTGTTCAAGGGGTAGCCTACTGTGTGTAATACTAATAGATTTTCATTCTAATTGCTAGTGACCTTTGCACATTAGCACACACATAATAAAAGATTACAACAGGAGAAATGAAAATCATATTCTACATGTAGGGCCAAAGTAAAAGATGGGTTAAAGATAGTTCGTTCAACATTCATAAAATGTTTCTGTAAACTTTTTTGACCTTTTGGATTTTGTGAATCTCCTTACTTGTAGTTAGCCTTTGGCTTTGAGTTGCACCCTCTTGGTGCTTTATATATACATTTTTATTTATAATAAAAGATGGAATGCTCAATGGATGTGGACCATACTTCCTCAATTTCCTTTTCCGAAGTTTGTTTGTGCAGGCAGCCAACGTACAACTTGTCTGAAGCTTGCCCTACTACAGAACAGACGGAAAAAGGGAAAAAATCAGAACAATTTTTTTAATAGGATCAGAAACAAAGTTAAAAGCATGTCATATAATACTTTTTACTTTCCGTAGCAATAAAAGAAGCTAGCACTGAGGAACTCATTTTGCAGTGGAAACATACAATATCCTAAGAGTTGTATGCTAAGTTCCTAAAATAATTCAGTTAAGTGATGCCAAACTCACCATAAAATATTTATGCTTCCCTCATGAGCACAATGGAGAATATTATTATGCTCCATTCTTATTAGCAAAATGGAGTACACATGGAAAAATAAATTTAGGGATTTTAATTTAGGTATTAGAGGGTGTTTTGATTATGGAAGTAATTATGTAATTGTGATAATATTATGAGTATAGAGTTTCGGAAATTTATTATATTCAAGTTTAGTACTTTGTTTCCTTATTTGAGTAGCACTAGGGTTTCTAAGATGTCTATATATTAGACACTGATGAATATACAAACTATTATTAATAATTGATTACATCCCAGAGATTGGGTTTTGCTCCTTTGCACAATTGCACCTAGCGATTGGGTTGCTACTTCCCTGTGATTGGGATTAGTTTATCTTTTTATTTTTATTACTGTGTTCTCTACTTCTCTCCTATGGTATCTGACTCGAGGATCTCATGTGTGTTTTCTTCGAATAAAATTCCACCAATTCACGCTTTAGAAGCCTATTCGAACAAAAAGAAAAGCAAAACATATGAACAGTGAATAACAATAGTATCAGTGAGAGTGGTTTTGGGTTTGTCAACTTCGGCCTCTTGACAGTGTGCACTGCCGCCACCCACGACACCAAAGGTCGCCGATCGGCTCTCCACCATCACTGCAACTTGTTCTATTGTTCCATCTTTCTTCATGCACCTCTCGTTAGAATTGACAGCCGCTGCCCTTTAGATCCACCACATTCAGACGTCCAACGGAGAATCTGGCGCCACCATTGTCACCTACATCCCAATGTCGACCACCGCCCCTCGCACGTGGTATTGAGGTCAGCTGAGTCGTTTTGTTGAACTAATTCAAGTCGGTTCCCAGCCAGCCACTCCCTGAGTTGTTCCAAGGTGGACTGGAGCCGATTATCAGGTTTTTTTCCCCTTCTTTGATTTCTTTAGTTTTTGATTTTCTGTATCTAAAAAAAAGAAAAAGTAAAAGTAAAAAAAAAGATCAGAAACAAATTTCCACCTCATTGGTCAACAAGCGTAACCCAGGCCTCCTCTGACGAACCCACCATCCCTGCAACACGATCCCATTGTTCTTCTCATAATTGACATCAAAGACTAGCCTCTTGAGCTCTCTACAGCCCTTCTTGGAGTGTTTCCTAAAGTCAGATTTCTCTATGAAAAATACGAATCGGAGTTTGAAGAAGGGGAAGGAGGAGTCCTTGCCCCGCAACAGATAGAGGAGGATTTATTCAATCGCATAGTTTGGGGTCCTAGAATATGGCGCCCTTGGGGCTTTCTATTTGATTGTATCGAAAGGCCCAATGAATTGGGATTTCCTTATTGAGCCAGGTCATTCCGGGGCGACTTCAAACGACACTTTGATTTACACTCTTCAACTCAAATTCCCTCAATTTCCTCAAATAATCTTATTGCTTGGTCTTCTACACCAACTAAAGAGACCCCCACCAACTTATGCAATTTTTTTTAACCCAATTAAGGACCCAAGCAGAAGCCTTGCTGGTCACAGCAACTTCATCATCCAAGTCCACTCCTAACCATTGACCATTTGAAGCCGCACTCTCTACCAAATCCAAACACATCTCATTATCTGCGCTGCCCCCTCCCTCCTTCCCACAATCTACGGAAAGACATTCCCCCACATTCACCAAACAATCCTCCTTAGCCGCCCCCTTAAACACAGTCTCAGAATCAAGAGGATCAAAGTGAAGTTACACATTGAACTAGTCCAACATAATGATGAATTTGTTGAGCATATTGAATAAGTTGATAAGGTTTAAGACAAAGATGAAGGCAAGATTGATAGTAGAGTTGAGATCATTGTTGATACGCATGTTCCGACGATAGATTTTATTCTACCTACTTGGTTTGCCTCCACAACAAGATATGCCTTATTTCTCCATGCATCAACGATCTTGATACTTCACCATTTTTCAACTTGAGGTTGAGTTCTTTCTAAGGGGTCAAAACATGATGACGTACACATGGAATAATAGATTTAGGGTTTTTAATTTAGGTATTATAGGGTGTTTTGATTATGGAAGTAATTATGTCATTGTGATAATATTATGGGGATTTAGAGTTTTAGGGATTTTATATATTTAGGCTTAGTACTTAGTGTCCCTATTTCAGTATTCCTCATTTGAGTGGAATTAGGGTTTCTAAGACGTCTATATATTAGACATCCCTATGTTATTTTTAATTAGACATTGATGAATAAACAAACTATTATTGATAATTTATTGCATCCCTGAGAATTGATTTTGCTCCTTTACACCTTGTGATTATGTTGCTGTTACCCAGTGATTGGGATTGGTTCATCTTTCATTTCTTATTACTGGTGTTTTCTCCTACTGTTCTACGTCACAAAAGCTAACCAATAATTGATAGATTGTAATAATCTATAAGGGGCACATATAAGTTCTTCCTCTAACAATAAAAAAGTGTATTCAATTATTAAGTTTTCCAGAAAATAACCAGATAAGGAGCCGTGAGTTATCAACATATCCAAAAATCTTCTTTTTTTTTGTAAGTAAATAACTCATTTGTTTCCTTGACAATCTACTTCTTGTTACAAGCCTCACGAGTAACTAACTAATTCTTGAAGCACCTCTTGAAATCCCTATCCAAGTAAGTCAAGAAGTCAATTTATAAAGTTTAGCATCACTTAAATAATGCTCATTTGTTCCTATCCGCTAACAAAACAAGATTGTGTATTGCAGAAGTTAGAGGCATCAGCATATGAAAGGCCTGTCAAATACTCCCTTTTTTTCTTTTTTTTTTGGGTGGGGTTGGAAACTTCATTGTGACATCTAAGAGAGGAAAGCATTCAAAAGTAAACATTCTAATTTCTAATGTCAGCCCTTACCGAAGCGATCGCGTTCCCCATCAGCAAATCTGACCTTGATGGGAGCCACTTCCTGGGGAAAGGAACTTTATTAAACAATAAAAAAATATTTGCAAAAATATAACCCCCATTACTGAAGGACTTTCTATCTATCAAACCAAGCAGGAAAAGAACTCACCCCAGGGAAGGTATATTGATCCTGTAAAGCTGCAATGGCCCGGCCACCTTCTTCAAACGTTGTATATTTCACAAAACAATATCCTGCAGAAATGCAAATTGCATGCTATATCCATATGATTAAAATGATATTTCCAGATAAGATGCAGTGGCAGCCAAACGTTAGGCCTATTAAGCCTGTTCTAGGCATCGCAGCATGCAAAAGATACAGACAAACACAATTTTTCAGAACAAAAGAAGAGAAACCTGTATGCAATAATCTTTTGCTGTGTCAGATTTGGCTTTCTATGATTAAATGTAACGAAAGGAAGCACAAACACGATGGTGTTGACACCAATAAATTGAGTTACTTGAAATGAAGTTTAGCGAATGAGGTGCTATTGACCACTAGAAGAATGCACACCAAGAGCAAAGTCATGAATTATATAAATTCAAGGTTTGATTCCCTCAGAGCATTAAAAGAAAAGTTTGAATGAATCAACAGCAAAGCAGGCCATTAGGCGTGACACCGAATTTTTTAAACTGAACTTATAGGCAACATTATAAACAGAGAAGTAGACTTATAGGTGGCAGTTGAAATTCATAAATAGCATCTATAACATACTTTTAATAGCAGCCAAAATTTATAATGGATCCTCATTTTCTACTCTCTTGAAGCCACAAGCAAATATCTAAGTCCCAAGGACTTTACAAGTTGACAAGGAGCGCAATCTTAAAAACAGCTTAATGAGAATGAGCAATGACAAACAAGAAAATCTTCAACGTCTCCAATGAAATCTATGCAGTAAGCAAAAGACAAGATAACCATTTATCATTAATCTTAAAGAACAACCTTTTCGGGATTCATTTAGAATGAAATGGGGGGACAATATAAGACATCAGCACACAAGTTCACCCATAGTTTTCCAATAACTCCATGTAATGAAAGAAACTTTTCCACTTGCTAATGTCTATGGATAAATTTACAAACCGCAAATTTTGATGTCTAACCCATTGTTGAGAGATATAGTTTCCTAAACATATGTATTAGGTTTTCTAGTATGTATTAGATTTTCAAGTATCCTTAGTTTATGTTTCCTATTCCTATTAGGATTTATAGTCTTAGGTCTATAAATAGGGTTGTTGGTTTATTCACATATCAACAATAATACGAATTCTTCTACGATATTTCTATTCAATCTCATCTCTCTTTGTCCCTAACCTAAATTTCAACATAGTATCAAAGCCTATGGTTTGGGACCCTAGTGGTACTTGAGTAAAACCTCATATTATATCTAACTAATAACTCAGTTAAGTTAGACCAGGTACCCAAACCAAACCCTTTATCTATCTAATGTCCTACATATAAAACCCTTAATCTCCAATTTTTTTAACCCCTCTGCACCTCTATCAAAAAGAAAAGAAAGAGAAAAAGAAAAAGTATATCTGTTATGTATTTCTAGTCTTGCGTTTGAGTTCTTTAAGTTCTTGAAGAAGAAGAAGAAGAAGAAAAAGAAATAAGAGTTTCTGAAGTTTTTGAATAAGAGTTCTTGATTGTTCCTGAAGAAGAGTTCCTCACCCCTGTTCATATTGTTGACCCAATGATGATATTGTTAACCCCATGCATGTTTTTACTTCCTAACTCATTGATTGTAGCCTATTCAAGTCAAAGTCAAAGTTAGTTAAAAACAAGACAAAAAAAGTCCAAGTCTTGTCGTTAGGTGGTACCAACGTGGTGACCTAACTGTTTGTCGTGGGTGTGGAGCCTCGACGTGTTCACATGAGTTATTGTAATTTATGGGTTTGGGTTTATTTGTTTCAGATTGGATCGGGTTTGTTATTGGTATGGGTTTTATTTGTAACAAATTGGTGTATGTGTATGCTCCAACTTGAAGGGGAGTGTTGAGAGATATAGCTTTCTAATTACATATGTATTAGGTTTTCTAGTATGCATTTAGGTTTCCAAGCATTCTAGTTTCCTATTCCTATTAGGATTTATAGTCTTATGTCTATATGTAGGTTGTTTGTTTATTGACATAAAAACAATAATAAGAATTATTCTACAATATTTCTATTCAATCTCATCTCTCTTTGTCCCTAATCTAAATTTCAACACCCATCAATCCTAATAAATTATAGACCAATAAAACCTTTGCGCGGTGGAGCTGGTCTTTTGAGGGGTTTCAAAGTGGGGCGGAACAATGATGCTTTGATGATATCTCACCTTCTTTTTCTGACGACACTATTGTGTTTTGTGTGGCGGATGAGGAACAAGTTCTACTCTTCGTTGTATCTTGCTTTGCTTTGAAGAGGCATAAGGTCAACCTATCTAAAAGTGAGTTGATTCCATTGGGAGAGGTAGAGAACGGGGATGCATTGGCTAATATTTTGGGGTGTAATGTGGATCTCTACTGATGACTTATTTAAGACTCCCGTTGGGTGCTAAGTTTAAGAGAAAAAAAGGTGTGGGATCCTATTGTGGAGAAATTTGAAAAAAAGCTAGTCGGTTGGAAGAAACATTACTTATTATCAAAGGGGAGCTTTTACGTCTATAAAAAGCACTCTTTCTAATTATGTCTCTTTTTCATATCATGCAGTTACAAAGAGATTGGATGACATTCAAAAGAGGTTTCTTTGGGGAAATATGGGGGAAGAATATAAGTACCATTTGGTGAAGTGAGTGGGAACCTCCTGAAAAATGGGGACTAGGCCTAAAGTCTCTCTCTTACTTCAACAAATCCCTTTTAGGAAAGTGATTGTGGCAGTTTATGGTTCAACAACATCATTTCTGGAAAAAAGATTGTTTTGTCTAAGATTCCGGATTCATCATAATGGGTGGATGGCCAAGATATGGAATGGGTGTGCGGATATGGATTCAAGAAGGGTGGGAAGATATCATTCCTTTCTAGAATTTTTTTGATAACCATTCCTTTCTTGAATTTTGAGGTGGGAAATGGAGTAAATATATTTTTTTAGTATGATAAGTGGTTTGGGGATACTTTTTTGAAGGAGCAATTTCAGGAAATCTTCACATTAGCAAGGGAAAAGGAGGCTTTGATTAGTTCATGTGTTTCTTGGTAAATGGAGAGGTGGTGTGGGAGATTCCTTCACTCGAAATACTATGATGGGGAAATTCAAAGGTTCGAGTACTTCTTTGAGAAAATTTATGGGTTGAAAGTGGATTTGAGTACAAATGATGGGGTTGCTTGGAAAATTAAAAGGAGAAAGAAATTTGATGTTAAGTCCTTCAATAAGATCATTGTCAAGACAACTGTTATGGATTGTACGGAAGGTTTCCCTTAAAAGGCAATTTGGAAAACAAGTGCACAACTAATAATAGTTGGGAAATGGCGTGGGAGCGGAAAAGTGCTACCAACCACGGTTTCCTTGGTAAAGAAACTGACAAATCCGTAAATCATCTTTTTTTGCATTGTGCTTGGACTATAGAACTTTGGAAGATGGCCAATACTAGCATAAAGAAATATAGAAAGCTATAACTTTGATTCCACTTTCTCTTTTTTTGTTAGTGTGGAATGAGAGAAATAAACCTTTTAAAGGGTAGGAGAAGCCTAGCTTTGGTTAAAGATAGATGGCTTCACACTTCCAACTTTGGGGCTACAAGTTGTTCTTTCTAAATGAAGTTGACTTCGTAGAATTCATAGATTTTTTTTGATAAGTAAAATATATTCATAAGCGAACAAGGGGGATGCAAACCCAAACAACAAAGTCATTTAACAAGACCAAAAAACTATGAAGTCTAAAAGCTCTTCCTCATTGACAAATGAATGCCCATTGAACCAAAAATTAAGTGAAGCCATCTATCTTTAATCACACTTAAGGCTTCTCCATCTCATCAAAAGTCCTCCTATTTCTTTCGGTCCGAACAATCCAAAAGATTGAGAGAGGGATTAAACCAAAAGCTTTCCTCGTTTATTTAGGGCCTCTAAGCCTTTTCAACGCACAAATCTCTCTCCTAATTGGAGCTTCCCACCACCCAACTCAAACCCAAAACTGCAAAATCCATTTCCCACAACAAATAATTTTGTACATGGGTTAGCACCCCTGTGGTGCCCTTTTAATAATACAATTACTTATCAAAACAAAAACAAAAATCTGGAAACCAAAAGTTCCACTTCCACCATTGCTTTCTTTTCATTTTGTTATACCAATGTTTACATTTGAAGATTAGGGTTTTCCATATGCTCTTTATGTTTGATGAAAAGAGATAAATCTTGATGCCTGGATTTCAACAACATCCAAGATACCATATAGAGAGAAAAAAGACTATCCCGTTTGTCAAACATGAGTAAATTAACTCACCAGAAACTGTATTTCAAAAAAAAAAAAAACTCACCAGAAACTAATTAAAAGTTGACATGAGCTTGCTGACACACTTGTGAGTCACTCAGTAGCCCATGGAAAAGATAACATATATGAATCCCAAACAAATTCTAGAAGATAGCATCTCATTTACCTTGTCGTTCACCAGTTCTCTTATCTTTGGGTAGAACGATCTCAACAATATTTCCATGTTCTTCAAACAAGGAGCGAATCTGAAATAAGCAGTATCCAAAAGTTATATAGGGATTGGAAGTAATAAGTAGCATAGTCAAAGAAGCAGTATCAAAAGCTAAATAAATTTAAAGTTATAAGAAGCAAAGGTGAAAATAACAATTTGAAGAGATGGTAGGGGCAGGATGTTCCAGATTGTGAATTCTGCCCACGTTGGGAAGAAGGATACAATTTTTTGGTAACATAAACGCTTCAATTCAAGCTTAATAAAAGATGCTAATCTCCTTCACCTCCCTTTTGGGCTTTGTGAGCATATCTTCATTGGTAGGGGTTGTTTCTTTGCAGATTATAATGGTGGATAGGGACTGTTTGCTTGTGAAAAATCAAATAAAAGTGATACATACTTCCTAGAGTTCACCACTGAGTGGAGTAAAATTTAATCTAAGTCTTCAATGCAAGTGTTGTGTGTCTGTATGTGGAGAGAGAGAAAAACAGAAACTATAAGAATTAGAAAAAAAGGGTGATGGGCAAGAAGCATTAATTCTCCAAACAAATATATCAGACCGGTAGATCATAGATGGCTCAGTGGGAACAACTTACGCTGTCTTCAGTTGCTGTTCTTGGAATTGGTTTAACATAAAGTTTGGCATGACTGCCACCACCAGTAGGATCTAAAAAATAAATCAAACACAGGAAAAACTTGGTGACTTCGATGACCTCAATTGATAAGAAAAAAATGAAAATCCAAATAAAAAGATGCAATAAAGTAAAATGAACATGAAAAACACATGCAAAATCGTACCAAAGAAAAAAATTCCAAAATACTAGAGCTGCAGCAAGACACATTTTTGGCCTATGCAAGCCAACTTTTTTTTTTTTAATCATAGAACAAATCATTACAATACATGTGGAGGGGGTTCGAACCTTGCACTCTGTGCAAGGACTTGGTGTCCACTGCCACTGGGTCAAAATAACTCTTAAGAAAGGTTAAGGGCCATTGATAACACGTTCATTTGATGTGCCAATAGTCATGCTGTGAGGAAATTCATATTACTATAGTAGCTTCTAATACAGAGAGTATTGCAAACGATATTAGTACATACAGCAATACTCTACTATGATAAATCAGGAAATTACGATTTCTTATCTCAAGACATAAACAATGTGAGATTATTGTCATTTAATTACGAGCACTAGGATGACATAACAGAACTATCTAACAATTTAGACAGAACCCATAACAGATGCAATAAGAGATAAATCATTACTTAAGGATGCAAGAGAAATGTAAAGGTCTAGCAATCACAAATAGAACATTAATTTAGAAGAAGAATGATGATATTAGGATACCTGGAGAACCTCCTTGGGCGGGGTGGTGAAATCCTCTCTTCCTCCCAGAACTGTAAACACCACCACCATTAGACCGAAATCCTCCGCCAACAAACGAATCGTTTGGCTCGCTATTCATGTGCTGGTGGTAGTGCTCGTACTGCTGGTGGTCCGGTTGGTGGTGGTGGAAGTGGTGGCGGTAGTTGTCGTTTTGGTCGTAGTCGTAGTCTCCGTGATGTTGGTGGTGGTAGTCGAGGTGGTTGTTGTTGTGGTGGTGGTGGTAGTCGAGGTGGTTGTTGTTGTTGTGGTGGTGGTCGCCGGAGAAATTAGGCCGGTGATCAGCAGAGGGCCAGGGAGAAGAGGTTCCAGATAGAGAGTTGCGGTGCGGCTCTTGGTGATCACTGAAGAGGTCCCCTCTGGGTCTCTCCATCTTCCTTGAAACCTTAACCCTAATCCAATTGATTTGACCGAATAAAAAGGGGGAAAATGGAAATTACTACCAGCAAATGCACGAGGTGACCATGAAAGAAAGTTGATTCTGGGAGTTCCCGTACAGGATTCCTACCTATCCTCCCAAGTTCTTTGTTGAAGAATGCTACAGCGAATCAGCGGATTTATGCCGATAGATTTCGTATATCAAACCATCACTAGGCCCGCGCTTTGCTGCCTGAATATTAAAACGGCATTAAATCCTGTCGTTTCATATCCTACATATCTAACGGTGCGTTTTGGTTCGCCAATGAGAGGGCTCAGCTGCAATTCACACAACAATGGCCAAAACGAGTAAATAAAATAAAACCAAGAGAAACCGAAACCACAAACAGAAAAACCCAGCCCTAGCAGTTTCTCGTCGTCCTCTCTCTCTGTCTTTCTCTCTCCGCTCAGTCAAACCCACACTTCAGGTATCATTCTCTTTTTCTCTTTTGCTTTAAGTTTTGAGGTAACGGCGTAATTGCATGCAATTAATAATCTACTACGATTTTTTTCTTTTTGCGATTTATATTTTCTCCGAGTGAAACATATGGATTTTTGATTTTTAGCTCTTACAGTGAAAATTATTTTACTTATAATCTGGATTTTGATAATTATTTGCATGATTGAAAACTTAATTCTTTGCTTTCACTGTGAGGGATCGTTTGTTTGGGAAAAATTTTCTCCGGGGAATTGATATCATTACCTGGGGAATTTGCTGTCTATGTTATTGGTAAATTCCAGATATTGAGCACTGAAGGAAATAATATCCTTATAATTGATTTCTTTTGTAAATAAACATAGCCTAGGTCTTAGGATTTCTTTTCCCTTCAAGATTATCATGTTGTCCTATATACATATTCTATCACGTACCAAGTATGTGGAAACATGCATTATGAAAAATGTTGTCTTGAGAATCTTTTGCTCAGCTACTCAATTCAGCATTGAAAATGTTACTTGGGACTTTTTCTAGCCTACCGTGCATGTAAAGGTGAACTGGTATATTTTTCATTGCTAATACATTTAGATTAAATATTCTCCCATTTGCATTATCGGTTCTACCTGCCCTCCCACCCCGCTTCCCTTTTGTTGGGTATTGATAAATTGCAGTTTATGTTATGCAGGGTTTAGGCCTAGTTTGTTTGATTTTAGATGGCAAGCAACATATCAGATCCTGATATGGATGATGATTTCAGTGATATTTACAAAGAATACACTGGTCCACCCAGGTCTGCAGTCACCAATACTCAAGATAGGGCAAAAGTAAACAAGCGGTCTCATGCAGGTTCTGATGAGGAGGAGGAACGTCGAGACCCCAATGCTGTCCCAACCGATTTCACTAGCCGGGAGGCGAAGGTTTGGGAGGCTAAATCAAAAGCTACTGAGAGAAATTGGAAGAAGAGGAAAGAAGAAGAAATGATTTGCAAAATATGTGGAGAATCAGGTCATTTTACTCAGGTAAATGTCAGTTGTCTGCTAATGTTCAGTTGACTTGTATGCTTACTGGGAAGTTTGATCTTTTCTGTTATGGCACTAGATTAGTTGTTATTTCCTGGTAGGGTGACTTTTTTTCTACTAGAGGCGCAGGAGAACATAGTTTTCTTGATACTATTGAGTGGCATCATTTTTAGTCTTGTTTGCTGCCTAGCTTAAATTCCTGCTCATGACTTCATGCTGGCTTATTACAGGCCAACTTGAAATGGGCTTCAGAGTCGAGGTTCGTGCCCGAAATTGGAATACATGCATTTAGTTCTTATGAAGGCTGTAGTTTATTTAGTTGTTACTTCTTGTTAGGCTGACTTTTTTTTATACTAGAGGCACAGGAGAACATAGTTTTCTTGATACTATTGAGTGGCACCATTTTTAGTCTTTTTTGCTGCGTAGCTTAAATTCTTGCTCATGACTTCATGCTGGCTTATCACAGGCTAACTTGAACTGGGCTTCAGAGTCGAGTTTCATGCCTGAAATTGGAATATATGCATTTAGTTATTATGAACACTATAGTTTATTTAGATTGGTACTGCTTTGGGCTTTCCAGGTCTTATTACCCAAATCTGATCTGGGATTTCCTTTGGTTCAGTTTATCATGG
The DNA here is from genome assembly GCA_023935145.1 of Bretschneidera sinensis. NCBI lineage: Eukaryota > Viridiplantae > Streptophyta > Magnoliopsida > Brassicales > Akaniaceae > Bretschneidera > Bretschneidera sinensis. The sequence continues at coordinate 37,631,899 of CM043697.1, read as the reverse complement.
CTTGTCTTCTTTGTCTTTATTTTAAAAGTTAAGTGCAAACACACATGCTTAATGAGCATGAAGGGACACGGAGTAGTGTACTACACTTGCAGTGTTAGACAGGAGCATTTTTTTTTGTTTTTATTAAATGCTCTGCTGTTTGGAATATAGGGGTGCCCCTCTACTCTTGGAGCGAATCGCAAATCTCAAGATTTCTTTGAAAGAGTACCTGCTAGGGAAAAACATGTAAAAGCACTTTTCACGGAAAAAGTGATACAGAGGATTGAAAAGGATATTGGCTGCAAAATAAAAATGGATGAAAAGTTTATAATTGTTAGTGGCAAGGATAGGCCGATTTTGGCTAAAGGTGTGGATGCTGTGCACAAAGTTATGAAGCAGGAGAGTGAGCATAAGGGTTCTTCTGGTTCTTACAGGAGCAGATCTAGGTCTCCTGAGCGAAGTCCTTCTGGTTCACGGTTTCGACGCTCTGAATCCCAAAGGTCTCATCCAGGTCCTCACGATACATCACAGTTTCAACAGAGATTTGGCAGCCAAGATAAGGTTGCAGAGGATCGTGTCCGAGAGGATCTGCAGAAGATCTCAAGGGGTTCTCCACAAGGTAGGGACAGCATAGGATATCTTTACGGCATCCATAGAAAGCTGGTAATCCCATTCTTGTAGTTTGTTAGCCCTTACTAATTTTCTGTGTTTTCTATATACTGTTTCACAAAATTGTACTCTTAATGATTCTGCTCGTTGCTTATCATTTGTTTGCAGCAAGAGGTAAGTTCTTATGTTCAAGCATAATGTGTACGAATCTGAAGTAACTTTCGTGCGTGGGTCTGAATTGATCGGATTGTCTCCCAAAAGAAATTATTTACTGAAAGATTATCTGGATTGCAACAAAAGGTTCACTGTGTGAATATAAGATAGAATTTTTAAATTGAAGCTACAGTCTATGTTAGCATCTCGATCAAGTGCTTAACATACTCTTCATTTCATGAAGCTTATGGTAATGACGGAGCTAGAAGTCGTTCCAACCATTCTAAATCTCCTGGGCGTCCCCATTACTGTGGCAACTCATATAATTCATTTGATGGGCATAATTCAAGCATGGGTGGTTATAGAACTGATGTATGGGATACTGAGAGACGGGGAGCTGAAATGCAATGGGGCCGTCAGTTTGAATACACTGCCTTCCCACAGATATTAGAAGAATTAGAGTTGGAGTATAAGAGGGAGGCAATGGATCTAGAAAGGATTCGTGACAAGGAAGAAGATGAAGAGAATTACAAGCATCGTGAGGTATGAAATCTATCTTGCAAGACTGACACATTCTTTACATGCTAACAGGTTTATTTGAACATTCTGGATTTTTTTCGACATATGCTGAACATGTGGGACCTTTGGGCTCCAATCGTGCTTATAACTAAGAAATCTTTTGGATACAAGCTGAATGTAACTTTTTTAGATGCTTAACTCCATGGATTTACTTTTATATCTCTCCGTCTGTGAGTTTGAAATGTTTAAAGTGACTTGGAAAATTTTGAAAATCTAAGGTATTGTTTTGCGCCTTAGAGTAGTGAGTCTTTGAAGATCAAATGCCTTACTTCTCTTGTATGAAAATCATCTTCTCTTTACTCCTATCTCGTACATACTATTCTTTCTTTTGCGGCTGAGGTTTACACAATCTGAGAGAAATGGATCCAACATCTAGTGGATCATTGTTTTGCAAGAATTATTTCCCGGGAGTGCTGAAGAAATTTGCTTGTTTTTATGACTGAACTTCTGATCCTATCTTACTGTATGGGTTGAGATGGCCATGCAGCTTATTATCAACGTGAATTAACATTTGTATAATATATGTTCCTCTATTTTATTTATTAAAAGTAAATGCTTTGTGTGTTCTTCATTTTGAAAAGAAAAAAAAAACTGATTCATCATGTAATGGTTCTTCTGCTGTTTGTTGTATTAACTAGGGATTAGTGATTTCTAACGTCTAGTTTATGGATTCTAGACAATTAGGGAGATGAGAGAAAGTTACATGAAGAAACTGGCTATGGTAAGGGGCATGCATGCAAAACAGTGGGAAGAGTTTCTTCAACTTGATGCCCAAAGGCGTCAGCAACAGGCACAGCAGCAAATGTCTGCATCAGGTTTTGGTGGTTATAAACAGCAAACTTATTCAGAGTATGATGGCTCCTCAGCCAATCCTCACTATGCTGGAGCTAGTGTGTCTATGGAGTCCAGGGGCAGGTATCAAAGCACTATTGAAAATTATCCTTCAAGGCCTAATGACACTTATGGTGAGTTTCAGCGTCAGAGGCGTGAAGGTTTTGGGAAATCTTACAATCGATACTAAATCCGTGTACTTGGACTGGGTTTGGTGAGTTGTCTAACCCAACTGATTAAGGAAATTAGTTGTCTTTTCTCTTTGATTTGTCCTGCAAATCATAAAAAATCCATGATCTCATCATCCCAAATTCATGGTAAGGTCAACGTCGCATAACACTGGGTCCTTTGGAATGTGGACGGGGAAAACTAATCAGTTACTTTGAGCATTGCGTTGTGCTACTGTGTACAATTGTTTGTGGCAACTCAGAGAAGCTTGCAGGTTGTTAAATTAGTAGGTTTTTGGTGGCATAGGGGTGGCAGATATTGGAGTTGGCTTGTGGATTTTTCAGATTTTATTTTTGCTTATTCTGCATTAGCATAAAATTTCACTCAAAAAAATTTCAGGGTCTACCAGATCCGGGTAGGGAGTAATGCGCATGGGAGCCCCAACTCTAGGTAAGTATTTGTATTTTGTTGGACTTCATAAGGGAACATTGTTGCACATTTAATGTCTCGGCTGTTCGTTCCGTTGCAATTTGGTGGTTCAGTTCCATGAGGATCTTTGTTGTGAGGAATTCAGACATGTTTTTGGTTCAATTTTTAGGATTAGCGATCTTTAGAAATTACCAGCTTCTGAATGGTTGTTAATTTGCATCAAATAATGGACGTGTACTTGGCACTTATTTCTGCTTAAGAGTACAGTAGAAGTTTTTATTTAAATTAACTTTTTATCATGTCTGAATCAACATTTGATATGCCAACTGTGGAGCATATTGTGTCCAGAAGTGTATTATCTTCTTGTGTTTGTTTTAAATTATTTGGTGGTATCAATAGTATTGTGCAGTAGTCGTTGTGTGCCCCCAGGAACTATATGTGTATTTGGTAGGCATATGGTTGTCTGATCAGGCATCCGCACACAAAACTTTTGGTAAATTTGAACCCCGGAGTTAGTGACCTTGGTGGGATGGCTGGTCAGGTCATGGAGAAGTAGCAGCGACGCGCATGGTAGAATCTCATTAAACAAGCATTGCCTAGAGACAAACCACAGAATTTGTCTACAAAGTCAAGCGTTTCTGCCTTTTGAATATGAGTGTGTTCATATAGCGAATCAAACTGATTTGATTAGCTAATTTTTTGTCGTTCGATTTTAAAAAAAAAAAATATAACACAGACAAACTAATCTATTAAGGCGACGTTTAGGAAAGGATTTAAGTAAAGGTAAATCCAACTTGCTTAAATTTATTAAACTTTTGTTTTTTCAAATGTTTAAATTCTTATAAATGATTAAGTAAGTTGCATTTAAATTTGTTTAAATCTTTCACCAAACGTCACATTACTAAAATGGTTTTATATCAATCGAAATCTTCTTAGTGAGATTGAGCTTCCTTGAACTCAAGGTTATAACCGTATTTAGGGTATTTTGGAATATTTTTTAGATTTAATACTTGTGAGCTCGAGTACGTTGAATAAAAAATCATTGCTAAGTATTGCTCTTACCTTACAAAAAGCTTTAAGTTCCCAATCACAACCAAATTGAGTTTCAATGGTATGGCTCAATTTATCAGTATAATTAGGTTCCTGAAAAATCAGAGAGAATGTCATAAAACTCGATAGAGGAACTGTGATTTTTGTTCCGTACTATATTTCTTCTTTGGTGCATTGATTAATGATGCCCATCAATGCACTTCGGGCCCTGCATCTTCCTTGTCGAAAATAAGAACAGAAGCAAAGCACCATTCGCTGAAGCAGTTTTCAATGCTTTCAAATTGAAAGATATTCCTTTTCCGAAGAGGAATTTCAGGAGTCTTTTTGGAACTAGTATTTGAATTTTAATACTGTAATTAAATCAAAATCTGAACTGAACACTTATATAAATACATCTGCTTAATAGTTTGCAACCTTTCTCCATAATTTCCCCTTGCATGATTGAAGTGGTTGAAGAGTACTAGTACGAATCTTCTTTTAAATGGTTGAAGAGTACTAGTACGAATATTTACAAGAAATTACTAGTACGTGCATATGATAATCACGTGATATCCAATCATATTGAAGCCATATATGTTGTAGTAATCACTATAAAAATGGAAGACATTGTGTAGTCCTACTACATAGGGGGACATTTGTTTTTTGGATCTTTTGCATCCACACCCATTTTTATTCAAAAAAAGCAAATTAAGCCCAATATAAGATCAATTCCAAAGAATGAAAGTACATTTATCAACGGAGACCCTTAGGACTTATCAGTGCTGTGACACTAATAGTCTTCATTGGTATAAGCTATTAATAGCTTACATGGTTCGAAAGATTTTAACTTCAGTACCTTTTTATATACAGGCTGACACCAATTGGTACTAATAAATTCTCTTCTTGCCTTTTTGTCTACCAACTAACAAAGGATTCCTTTTGATCAATGCTTCCAAGGAGTTTATTCCCAATAGCTTTTTATGAGCTCTAGGAACCAATTCAATTGGTAGTAAAATCTCTTCTTGCCTTTTGATATACCACTTACCCAATAAGGCGTAAATGCACCCTTTTCAGCTTCCATGCACTGCCTTGTTATATGTGTCCCAATCAAATTGACATTCCTGCATTTTAGTCTCAACTGAGGATTTTAGCATTATATATGCATGACAATGGATCTCATGTCTTTATCAATTTGACAGAGATTAGGCGCCATTCTGTTCGTTCTGTCATACCAAAGTCGTTTGTTCCATAAGATGTCTACCGTTAGTAATGTAGAAATAAATAACACAACATCAGTGAAGGTAAGTGTTGTCACCCATGAATCAGCCCTTGACAGAAGCCTGAATGAATTATGGTCACACATAAGCAGCTATGAATTATTGAAGAATGTCCTTCGACTTAGTGTGGACAAGAAGTTCGCTTCAACCGTTAATGGAGTTATCAAAAGTAAGGTTTCTGTGATGGTGCTCTGTGCACGACACCATTGCCTTATACAACTAATTCGCTTCAAAATAACACCTCCTTCACTGGCTAGTTTTCTAAGCCTCCCTGATGTAACATTTGTAGGTGTTGGCATCAGACAGAACCTTTAAGAGCTTAGAAGAGGTTATGGGCTTGGATGCTGCATTGGAGTTGAGTTAGGACCTTTGGCTGCTGACGTTTTAAAGAAGCCTTGCCTTAGTGCTTGTGGATTACATGATATTGTAACATTTTGTCATTTGGAAAAATTATACAGGATGCCTTCTGCTATTGTGGCTTTGGGTGATTGGGGAACTGCTTCTCTTAGCGAGGAACAAACCAGGCATGCTACACTTGTTGCTTGCTTATGTGCTTTTTGTTATTGGAAACAACTTGGTCCAAGGCGTTTTCCCACCTTATAAATGAATGTTTGATGATTACTATGAAAGGATTTAGGTTTGATCATTGTTTCAGTGCCTTTTTCATTTTCCTCCCTAAATTAGGAGAGGTGTCTTTTGTTTAGTATCTGTGTTTAATTTGCATGGTATGAGGACTCAATTTGGATTCTGATTTAATGTTCAAATTGCTTTATAGAAGTGTCTTAGGGATCACATGTACCTCCTGCTAGTTCATATGCAATTATTCAAGACTTTTTACTTTATGAAGAGCAGAACAACTATTAGTATGGATGTAGTTTTACTGTCCATTTTCATATGATTACTCTCGCTGTTAGTAATTAATCTCATCCAATAACTTGAAGAATAGGTTGGTTGAAATATTTTAAGGCCTTGAATTCATAATGAGAAACTGCAAATTAAGCCAGGACTCGTGGAATCCAAATATTAGCTTGCAACTTTTTCCTTCCCTTAAATTACTGTTTTAAACTTCATCCAAGATATTATGAACCTGGATTAGCTCATTACTCCTTAACATGAATTATTTCTACTCTTGTACCGAGAGACATCTGATAAGAATGGAAGGCAAGATACAAGACCGGAGGCACAAAAGGATCAAGAACAGCATGAGAAGCAGCTGCAACAAAAAGCAACAAGAACAAGGGATGAAAGGACAAGGAAAGTCCCTCAATGGTCTAAGGATATCAAGTAGTAATCAAGAGAAAGAAGGTTATGAGCAATAATAAGTCTATTAGTAGTTTAAAAGGATGTTAAGAAACTGTTCAAGCTAAAATCAGTCTTATAAATACAGCCTTCTCTGTAAACGAATTCATGGAATAAAATCTCAAGTTTTCTTTCATTTTTGCTCTCTTTTTCCCTTCACTACTTTCTTTGAGGAGTTGGTCACTAGCTTATACTTAGTGACAAGACCAGTTAGAACTTAGGTTCATATCATTGGTGTTTTCATTCCCTTTTCGTTTTTTTTTCTTGCAATAACACAAGAAAATTCCCAGTTCTAATAATTCCACTTTCACAACCATTCAAGAAACCAATGGCAGAAGGCACAAGAATTAATAGTTGGATGAGTAGATTAAGATTTTACAACAATCTCAGAGAGATCACCACCACGAAGTAGGAGAATTCAGAAAACAGACAGAACAAAGATTTGAGGATTTGAAGAAAACAACGCAACAATAGCTCAAAGCATTCATGACTGCAAAGGATCCTAAGTTTGATTTGTTCCATTGACAATTTAGTCAGTAATCCCAAGCAATCCAGAATCTAACAACCAATGATGTTCATCGACCATTCAATGCCATCAACTCAGTTCCTTCTATAACTACTCGGTCTTCCCAGAAATTTAGATCCATGAGACTTGATGTCCCTCAATTCGATGGCTCAGATCCAGAAGGGTGGGTGTTCAAGATTGAGCAATTTTTTTATTATCATTAGACACCAGATGATCAAAGGATCCTCACAGCTTCATTCCATTTGGAAGGTAATGCTCTATATTGGTATCAGTGGGCACATTGAAATAGATTAATAACATCCTGGGAAGAATTCTTAGAAGCATTGAAACTCAGATTTGGTCCTTCAATGTTTGAAACCACAAAGAGGCATCATCAAAATTAACGAGTTCAACGGTAGCAGATTATCAAGCCAAATTTGAGATGTTGTCTAGCAAAGTTATTGGATTATAAGAGTTTTTCTTGATCAGTTTTTTTGTATCTGGTCTAAAGCTTGAATTGAAAAGGAGTTATAGGTGGCTCAACGTAACATCATTATTTCATGCTATGGCACTAGCAAGGTTAAAAGAGGACAATTATAAGGAAATAAGACAATTTTTCAAGCCTTAATGGCCAAGATATTCATCAAAGCTTGGTATCTTGAAGAAATCTTGGAACTACTCCAACAATAAAAGACACAACCAACAACCATCAGAAGATTAAATGATACTGAGATGCAAGCCAGAAGAGAGAAAGGCTTGTGTTACAACTGTGATGAGAAATACTACAGGGGACACAAATGCAAGAAGAAGTTTTTTCTAATGGTAGGAGATGAAGAGGAAGAAGATATCGATATTGCTTCACAAGAGGAGCAACTTCAAGAAATGGATCCTAGCTACCAGAGGTAAGTATTCATGCTCTTGCTGGTCAATTAATCCAAAGACAACAAGGATTGCTGGTTTAAATGGGCAACACAAATTACAAGTGCTAATTGACAGTGGTAGCACTAATAATTTCATTCAAGAAAAGGTTGCAATGAAGTTGGGATTACCTATCTCTCCAATAAAACCATTCAAGGATTATGTGAGTAATGGAGACTATCTCAATTGTACAAAGCATTGTCTTGAAGTTACACTTAACTTGAAAGGTCAGAATTTTATAGTGGATTTGTTTATACTACCTATTCAAGGGGCAGAGGTGGTAGTAGGCATCCAATGGCTAGAGGTACTGGGGCTTGTTCTTACAGATTACAAAATTTCAACGGTGACTTTCTAGTGGAAAGGACAACACATTCAATTGGTAGGAGAATCTGCACTAAACCCTGAACTAGTACACTTAAAGTACTTGAAGAAGATGAATAATGGAGCTTGCATTGCATCTTTCTATCCGCTGGAAGCTGCCACAGTTACTGATCACCACTCTGACACAGATACAACAGTACCTCCTGAGCTTAAGTCTCTTTTACAGGAATTTAAACCAAACTTCAAAGAACCTACAGACCTTCCACCCTTGAGGGAGTTTGACCATCAAATATACTTATTTCCATACTCAAATCCTTTGAATGTGAAGCCTTACAGATATCCCCATTTTCAGAAGAATGAGATTGAAAAGTTGGTGGGTGAGATGTTACAAACAAGCATTATAAGACCATGCCACAATCCTTTTTCTTCTCACGTTCTACTAGTAAAAAAGAAGGATAGCTCTCGGAGGTTTTGCATTGATTATAGAGCCCTCAATGCTATCACAGTTAAGGACAGACTTGCAATCCCAACCATTGATGAGTTATTGTATGAATCGCATGGAGCAACCTTGTTTTCTAAGCTGTATCTGAGAGCTGGGATTCACAAGACAACCTTCAGAATACACTAAGGACTATGAGTTCCTAGACATGCCCTTTGGGCTCACCAATGCACCCTCAACTACAATGAATCAGGTTTTTCAACCTTACTTGAGAAAGTTTGTTACTGTTTTCTTTTGATAATATATTGGTTTATAATTCATCCTTGACTGATCATTTACAGTATTTAAGAATTGTATTAGAATGCTTAAGTGCTAACAAATTCTTTGCTAAAATGACTAAATGCCTATTTTGTCAACACTTAATAGAATATTTAGGCCATATAGTTTCTGTGGAAGGGATGAAACCAGATGCCAATGAACTTACTACAATAACTTAGTGGCCAGTGCTTAGGACTGTAAAACATTTGAGGGGTTTCTTAGGCCTTGCAAGCTATTACAGGAAGTTTGTTCAATGGTATGCCACTATAGCTGCACCTTTAATAGATCTCCTCAAGAAGGATGCTTTTTGTTGGGGACAAGAGTCTATGGCTGCCTTCAATGCATTAAAACAAGCTATGACAAAAGTACCAGTCTTGACACTACTAGACTTTACAAAACAATTTGAGGTAGAAACAGATGCTTCCAATGTGGGCATAGGAGAAATGTTACAACAAGAAGGACACCCTATTGCTTTCTACAGTAAGAAACTTGGTCTAAGAATGTCCCTCAAGTTATGTCAAAAATTTATTTGGTATTACTCAAGTTGTCCTCAAATGGAGGCAATACTTGTTAGGAAGGACATTCATAATCAGAACTTACCACAGAACCTTAAAAAGCTTAATGAATCAAGTTATTCAAACACCATAACAACATCACTATCTCATCAAGTTATTGGGATACCAATATACAATTGCTTACAAGCCTGGAAAGGAAAATATAGCAACTGATGCCTTATCCAGAATTCCAAAAAGTCATGCACCAGATGAACCAAATTCTACTAAGACAGAAGCTCAACTAATGGAATGTCTCAGTTTCCCAGAATTTGATTTTCTCACCAAATTGAAGGAAGAAAACACTATTGATGAAGAACTGATAGCTATCCACAAGGCAATAGAAAATGGCACCATCACTAGTATGGGTTATAGAGCAACAGAACGACTACTATACTTCAAAGGAAGACTAACCATTGGTTCTAAATCTTCCTTCAAACCTTTTCTTTGGAAAGAGTTCATGAGACACCTACTGGAGGTCATGCTGGAATTTTAAAGACTTTCATGAAGTTATCAGAAAATTTCCATTGGAAGGATATGATAGCTTATGTTAAGACCTTTGTAGAGAATTGCTTTACTTGCCAACTGATTAAATACCCCACTACTTATTATCCCTCAGGTCTGCTTCAACCCTTACCAATGCCTGAACATATATGGGAATATATTGTTATGGACTGTATTACTGGTCTACCTGCTTCCCAAGGGTGTACTGTGATCCTTGTAGTAGTTTTAATTATTATTTTTTAAAATATTTTGATTCTTTTCATTTAAAAAAATAAAGATTAGGGTTTTAAAGTAGACAGAAAGACAAAAAAATAATTTTAATCTTGGAACCAAAGGTCATATGCGCTACCTACCCAAATGCAATTTGAACCTTCACTTTCAAAGGTAGGTTGAACAAGGCCTTACTGTTCAGCTTCAATATTGCTTCCAAATCCAATGGATGCATCATTTAATTGAAAATACAGTCATTTCAAATTCCACAACTGCAGCTACCCAAGAGGTGGATTCAGCAAATGACTTCCATGGTCATGCACTTGAACAACCTAAATGAGTAAAGTGAACTGATAAAGAGAGAGAGAAAGAGAGAGAGAGAGAGAGAGATGACCCTTTATAACACACTTGCAAGTTACCTTTTGTGGCAAAAGCATAAAACAACCATTACAGACAAGGATTCTGTAGCAATAGTATGGATTAGGTTGCAAGAATGCAATAGAATTACAAAACTTGGCTTCTAAGGTTTTTCAGAAGCCTATTCAATGTTCTTGTGGGGTTGATGAACTTTACACTACAAGAAATAGTCTCTTTGGCAAGGAAAACGTCTCTTTCTGAAATCCGAATAATCCTTACTAAAGTGTTTTGGTGAGGAAATGTTTTCCTTGCCTATGTGCCTCACCTAAAATCATAGCGAGGACTGGAACCAACCTTGCCGAAAAGAGTTTTTGGCAAGGACAATTTTCCTCACCGAAAATTTATAATGCCTTGCCAAAACCATTAGATTGTTAGGCGTATTAGACTTTCCGCAAGGGTTTTCCTTGCCTTAGACTCTGTTTCAGCAAGAATTTTCCTTGCCTTAAGGTATCTTTTGACAAGGATTATCCCTTCACTTTTGGTGTTGAATTTCCTTGCCTTAGTTTGATATTTAACTAGGACAATCCGCACCAAAAGTCATGTTCATTTTTTAATATAATAATTTTTTTTATCAATATAAAATATAATTAATTGTTGTTACATACTCAAAAAAACTATATATAGCTAAAAAAAACTCCAATTCAATACTTAGTAGCTCAATCTTTCAAATCCATACAAGCTTGAATCAATATTCAAATTACATAGTGCTTTAAGTATGTAGTAGGTAAACAAGACATCTACATAATACAAAACTATAGTTCAACAACTAAGTCTTTCATTCACTCATCAATTTACCAAGATATCTCTACATAAAAAGAAAGGTCAAGAACTTCACTACATAAATGAAATTTTCATTCGCTCATCCATGCATGCATGCATATGATCAAGTTTTATCCTGCAAAATGAAAAAAAATACAGTTAAATTTTGAAAAAAAAAAAATTATCAAGTTACTTGAATGCAACAAAGCAAGAAAATGACATATACTCTGTCTATCCATTCTAGTGAAAATTATATATGGAAGAGTTATAATTTTAAACTTGAAAAAAATTGGCCAGCATGTCCTTCAATTTTCTACCATTATCCTCCTGTAAATAGAAATATAATTGATAAATTTCAACCAACTCAATAAACCATTTCTAAGAAAAATCCCACCCATAATTTTTCTAGCGGTGACAACATACACACATTCATATTATATAGGTAAACTGTAAATATACATCGATGACATTTTTATTTTCTACTTTCTAAAAATTTACGCATGACCTAATTTGTGGGCAATTTATATTTTTTTTAAGTATTGGGCAACTCACATTAAACCTATGTAATTTACACATAAAACTAAATCTTTTAAAATACTTGTGAGCAATTTGCATTAAAGTTAGATAATTTTAATACTTATGGGGTAATTTATTTGTCTTAGGGGCAACTTTAGAATGATTTATAATACTCAATTTCAATTTATTAATTTTTTTTTTGTTGAACAATTACTCATGAAACATACATATTAAGATACACATAAAATCTTATATTCTAATTTTACCCTACCATGATATTTTATTTTGGATGCCTCTTATGAACATCATCTAATTATTTATTTAATATATGAATGTTGTCAAAGTGTATGATATCGTATTAATATTCTTTCAAGATTTCAAAATGATATGTTTGATTAATATTCTTTTTTTATTATAGAGAAAGAGTAAAAATATACCTATCAATACAATATAAGGATTAAGAAATGAAGTAAAAAGGAACTACTTAAATAAATATAAAATACATTTTCACTATTTTTGGTTTATTTTAAAAGTAGGGGCATTTTAATCATTAACAATATAATCCGCCTAATTTTAGCATTCTATCCATTCAACCAAACTTTGAATTGGTAATTAACTATTCTGCATGCACAATCATATGAAATCACAATTTTATTTCACTTTAATTTTATTCCGTGATATCACAATTCTATTTCACTTTAATTTTATTCCATGAAATCAAAATTCTATTTCACATAATTCAATTTCACAAACCTTTCTTATTTGTCTTTTGATCATTGTTTTGACAATCCATGTTCCACGCCGCTTAGCTTGTTCAAATTCACCAAATTTACCTTAAAATTAGTAAAATTTTCTCTAATCAGTCTAACTTTGATAAATACATGGTCATAGGGTTTAGCTTTGAAAAGAATAAGCAAATATTATAAGTTTCTAGTTAGCTGAAGCCACAACAATTTTCACCAACTATGAGGCATATAATAGAATAAACAAGAAGTAGAAATAACAAATTCATTTCACCTCTAGTAAATTATTGTAAAATTCATTATGCATACTAGTGATTTTTTTTAGAAGAGGATGGTGCAAGTTTGACCAAGTGATGTTCACATTAAGGACATTAAACATTTAATGATATGTTATACAGGAAATTACATAACAACAATTGTTGGCTTGATTGATTACATGCATATTCAACTGTTGAGGAGTGTTGTGTATTCAGTTATGAAATATCAAAATTTACTTCGTCTGAATCCTGCTCATGTTGAACTACCTGCACAAACAACAAAGAGCAGGTAAAAAAAATATAACCATTGTTTTTATTTTGGGATAATTAACATATAGTTTTCTCCTTGGGATAAGTAACATATTTTTTTCAAGAAACAGAGAAGAAAATATGACAAGATGACTAGCTGTCCTATTTTTTAGGACAAGTTATACACCTCATCAGGGGCTCAAAGAATCAAATATCAGGAAAATTAACATGTTCCAAAATTTCCTATGCATATCTTTTCTTTCAGTACATATAGGAAAGATAGTTAGTAAAATTGTTCACCTCCTTATTCACTAACCTGTTGAAATTTAAACCCCATCCCCTAGCTCAAATAATAATTTTCATCCAAATAATATCATTATGTTCCTACAGTGAAGGCATACCAGGTATAAAGCCACTGAAAGATCATCGTACATTGAGTTATGGTGTAAACCTTTTCAATCAATATGTTAATTGAGGTCCAAACGAATGGAGCTAAATGATACTGAAATTGAACTGAAAAGAGAGATTAGCAATATAGGGATGACAAAAGTGGAAAATAACTTGATGGCCATTATTTAAGAAAGAGTTATCAGACTAGCTGGCTACACAACTTAAATAACCTTTATGGAGTATACATCACAAAATAATGAGATAGATACTTTCATACGTTTGATATAATTACTTTATTATTACCATAAATGATGAGAATTCCTTCAAAAATAATCATTCAATTACCATAGTTTGATTATTGATAAAATCCTTGCCTCCATTTACTTCCAGGATCCTGTATATATCTCGATGTCCATAGAGTCTTGCATCTGTCAAGGGCTTTATATTACAATCAAAAGGTAGAATAAATCCATGTGAAGCATGATTAACAATTACACTAAATTTCTAAGGGCATCACAATAAAGCAAATAACTTTCGATGACAGTACTCTAGCTGTGGACTAAAGAAACAGACTAGAATATTAATGAAACAACTTTTCCAAATCAGAGTACATCTACCATATTTTTCCACATACTAGAATATTAATGAAACAAGAAGGTTGAACTGTGAAAGGCTATGCAAATTGCCAAAGAAGAAATTACTTATGGTATTTAAACACTAAAGCGGAAAAAGATTGGTGCCTTAAGGCAGTTATGAAGTGTCAAACACAAGAAAATCTCAGTGTGGAAATTCGATGCACAAGTGAGTGCGTGATAGCATACTTAGTAATTATGAAAGTGATTATCAATATTTTTGCATTAGTCTAGAGGTGGGGTTATGAAACACAACTAGTGATGCTTATAATATTTGCAGATTATGAACCTCCTGCAACCCATAAAGCAACCCCAAAGCACATGCAACACATAGAGCACACCCTTCCACCTCCCATCACTGCACAAACACACAGAGTTGCAGGTCCCTTCTCCAAACCACAAACACATACACGATTTTTGGATTTATTATTATTATTAATTTTTAACAATGTGGAATGTGTCATAATCATATGCAAGAAATTACAACAATCTTTATTAATTATCAAATACAAGGAGCCCACAACAACTATTGAAAAACAAAGGAATGAAACCAGCCCAAATTGAAAACCAAAAAATACCCACATATCAAAATGCATTTAAGATGCTAAAACTGTAAGATCACAAGCAACCCACATCCAACTAGTGATGTTCAATGCAAATTAGAGGGGAAAAAACAAAGACTCGGTTTCAAAATTAGTTAATAAGCATGTAAAAACATTTACTAATATTTTTGTTGCTGAGAGATTTGGGTGAGTTTAGGGTTACCTTTGCACCTAAGAAGTTGAATTCTTGAAGAAGCTAATTCTTCCTTCACACCAAAGAAGCTGAATGTGCTAAGCACTGTGGGGATTGTGGGTTTAGGTTCTTAGGAATTACGGAAAAGAGGAGAGAGATTTTGGTGGGTTTAGGGTTACCTTTACACGGAAGACGCTTAAAGTCATTGGAAGAAGTTGATTCTTTCTTCTCACCAAAAAAGCTGATTGTGCTAAGCCAGTGTGGGTTTGGGTCCTTAGGGATTACGGGGAAGAGGAGAGAGATTCTGGTGTGCCTTGAAGAATTTTATGATGTGGGAAATCAACCTTGCCTCAAGATATCACCTGTGTTCAAAGAACACTTATGGGTTGCTAGAAATCTAGGGCCAATACTCTCCTGTCTCCCTTCGATAATAGAAGAGAGAAAGAGATTTAAGAGAGCGTGCAGGAATAAGAGAGAGAGAGAGAGAGAGAGAGAGAGAGAGCAAACCTGGTGCAGCACGCAAGAGATTAAATTTGGGAGGGTTGATGAGGGAGTGCGAAATGAAAATTGGGAGGGATTGAGTTTCAAGGGAAAATCCAAATTGGGGGCTGAATATGAGAACAATTGGAGAGATTTTTTGTGAGGGTTTGAGGGATGAACCAAAACTACATCGTTTTAATTTTTTGTGAGGTCTTATGTTTTTCCTTATTGAAAGTGAGATTTGGTGAGGGCATTTTTAATCCTTACCGAAACGGTGAGCTTTGGTGAGGAAATGGTTTAGCCCACACTGAAACGGTGAGCTTTGGTAAGGAAATGTTTTAGTCTTTACCATACGCTGACCTGCAAATATCTTCGGTGAGGACGCCATTTTGTCCTCGCCTTAGACCACCCTTTGGCAAAAAAATATTGGATCTTTACCAAAATACCCTTTCTGAAACTCTAATTTCTTGTAGTGTTATCTGATGGTTGTAAATGATTTGTGTATCAGGTGTGCTGTAGAATTACTTTGTGGTGTGGAAGGTTATTTAGTTTATTTTCCTCGTTTTTTAGGCTTGGCGTAATTCTTATTTAAGAGATGGAATTCGGATTACAAGGTTCTTATGGCTTTGCAAGCTAAATTACTAGTCTTTTACTTACCTAAAAAGGTAGTACTTTCTTTTATTTACACTATGGGTGAACATGGGTCAGTTTGAGTTTGGTTATCCTAAAATTTCAACTCAAACCATTCATACCGGGTTGAAAAAATCTCAACCCAACCCAACCCATGAACTCATCCAACCTCAACTCAATCTAACCCATTCTAATCGGTTTGGGTCACCGGGTTGATATATTTTTTTTACTAAATAATTAAACCATACATATAACATAACAAAAAAAAATATTTTATTAAATCCAAAACTAAATCCATTCATATTACAAGTAAAATATGTGTGTCTGATAACACAAATAATATTCGATAACATGAAAAAGAGAACAATTGTCTCATGGACTACAATAATTGTAGGTTATGCTAAATTTGGTTTTTTTGGATAATACTAAGAAGTTTTTTTATGACATGCAAAAGAAGGATGTTGTGCCACGGAATGCCATAATTGGAGTCTACGTTGAAGCCAAACTTAGTAAGGATGCTTTGACATTGTTTCATGAAATACAAGCGAGTAATATAGAGCCTGATGAAGTGACTATAGTCAATTACTTATCTGCATGCTCACAACTTGGAGCCCTTGATGTTAGAATATGGATTTATTGTTATATTGAAAAACACGTTCTTCATCTGAATGTTGCGCTAGAAACTGCTTTAGTTGACATGAATTTAACTTACTTTAGAAGACTGTTCATTTACGAAGGAAATCTGGATTTCTGGACAGTTGCTAATAATATATTTTAGTAACTTAGCATTTGTTGGCCGTGCTAGTGCTTTCTCACTAATCAATCTAATTTTTGGACTATGCTTTAATGCACTTTGAAGCGACATGGGGGCTCTTAAAATGTCACAAAGAGACAAATTGAATGGTTCAATAATGTTTGCATGAAAGGCTTCCAGCAAGTTGGTATTAATAAGCTTTATTATACATTCAACATTTCTTCCATCAACATTATGATAGATCTTTTTGGAATATAAGTTTATCTGCATACATTGATCCCAACTGGAATCTTGTAGGTTAAAGTGTTAATTTCTACGTTTATTTTATAGTTACAACGGTACAAGAAATCAAAATTTTGTTAGCATAAGTTAATTGTGTATCAATTTATTCTGATTGAAGTTATGCTTAAGAATAATTATGACAACTATTTCATAACTTAAAATCAGTATTTGTTTCTAGTGTAAATAATTGAAACTAAAATCTAGGTAATTGGAAAATATGTGACTTGTTTGGACATTGGAATATCTACTACATATAATCTTACACAATTAGAATGAACATTTTATGATTATATATTTTACAATTATATTATAATTATTTATACATTATTTTTTATTTAATAAATATAAAATATATAATTATATATTTGATCGGGTTGAAAATTTTGAACCTATACCCAACCCAACCCACCAGGTTTAAAATATTTTCAACCTAACCCAACCCAATCTCTAAAAAAACCCAACCCAACCTATTATATCGGTTTAAATCGGGTTTGCAGGTCAACCAGGTTCTATTGTCACGGGTTGCAAGCTGAAGTTGCTAACCGTGCGGCCTTAGGCTAGGAAATGCTTCCTTGGAATGCCTAAGTCAGCCTTCCTCTTGGCTACTCAAGAGAACCGCCCACAAAGCTAGACCCGCTCAAAGAAAATAAGCACACAAGAGAAGATGAGGCAAAGCTAGAGAGCTTGCTATTGCTTGTATAAGTGAATGAGTGATTTACAAATGAGGGGGAAGCCCCCTTATATAGGGAGAGCTCCCTTACATCCATGGCTATCATCTTGCCATGTGTCACAATCCTATGCAATTCTAAGTGTACTACAAGTGTAGTACAAGTGTACTACAAGTGTAGTACAAGGTACTACTCTCTAATGCATGTGCATTACAATGTTGTACTGTACTACCATGTAGTGCATGTGCAATATAAGGCTGTACATTATAATCAAAGGGGCACTAGGAAACCCTCGAACACATGGTTTTACGCGGGTTGTGACATTCTCCCCCACTCAATCTGGCGACGTCCTCGTCGCATTCTCGGCCTGAAACTGGTCGATTCTCGTCTGGAATTGCCACAAGGTCTCAGCTGGTTCCCAACTAGTCTCACTGTCGGGTTGTCCCTTCCATCGTATCAAGTACTCAAGCCTCGGCTTATAGTACTTTCGTCTCAAGACTCGGTCGGCCAGTATGCTCTCAATGTCTCTGTCGTAAGAGGCCCTAACTCCTATAGGGGCTCGTTGTGACTCACCTCGATCCGGATCATCTTGGTCTTCATGGAATGGTTTCAACATACTCACATGGAAGACCGGGTGCACCTTGAGCTTGGATGGTAGCTCAAGTTTGTAGGCCACATTGCCTACCCTTCGAAGAACTCTGAAAGGTCCCTCATATCTGCGCACCAATGCTTTATGGATCCCTTTTGTGCGAAGTACCAAATGTAGCTTTACAAGCACATAGTCCCCCACTTGGTACTGCACATCCCGTCTCTTTCGATCAGCCCACTTCTTGGAACGCTTGGCTGCCTTGTGTAGGCAAACTCGAGCCAAGTCGGTTTGTTCTTGCCACGCCTTGGCAAATTTATAAGCTGCTGGAGTTGACCCTGTGTATCCCACGGCAATAGTACTCGGAGTGTGAGGCTGCTGTCCCATCACAATCTCGAAGGCACTTTGGTTGGTGGCCTCACTCCTTTGCAAATTATAGGAAAACTGAGCCACATCTAGTAATTTTGGCCAATCTCGTTGCGAGGCACTCACGTAGTGTCGGAGATATGTCTCCAACAAAGCATTCACCCGTTCAGTCTGTCCATCGGTTTGGGGGTGCATACTAGTGGAGAAGTTTAGATCCGATCCGAGCAATTTGAACAGTTCGGTCCAGAACCGTCCCGTGAATCGTCCATCTCGATCACTAACAATGGACTGTGGTACACCCCAGTACTTCACCACATACTTGAGAAACAGTCGGGCTGCCTCCTCTGCTGGACATTCTTTGGTAGCCGGAATGAAAGTCCCATACTTCGAAAACCGGTCCACCACGACCATGATGCTCCCAAATCCCTCATTTTTGGGTAGCCCCACAATGAAATCCATGGAGACACTCTCCCATGGACGCTCCGGAATTGGCAATGGTTCCAAGAGACCTCCAAGTGATTTTTGCTCAACTTTGTCTTGTTAACACACAAGACAAGTCTTCACATAGACCTCAATGTCGTCCCTCAGGTGAGGCCAATAGTAGCGTTCCTCCACAAGCGCTAGGGTGCGGTGCACACCTGGGTGACCCGCCCACTTGGAATCGTGGCATTCTTGCATCACCTCCTTCCGCAATTTCCCATGAAGCGGCACATATAACCGATTCCCCTTGGTATAGAGTAAGTCTCTCTCGAGCCAGAACCTCCGGGTCTTCCCCTTTGTGGCATACTCCATCAAAGACTTGGCGGTTGGATCATGGGACAATCCCTCTTTAATACGATCCACCAAGGAACCCTGTGGTCGGCTAATGGCAGCAAACTCTACCTTTCGGCTTAGTGCATCCGCTACTGTGTTGGTCTTCCCTGGCTTGTACTCCAACACAAAATCAAATTCGGCAAGAAAATCTTGCCATCGGGCTTGCTTGGGAGAGAGCTTCTTTTGAGTCTGAAAATAGCTTGTGGCCACATTGTCAGTCTTCACCACAAATTTAGACCCCAAAAGATAGTGCCTCCATGTGCGCAAGCAATGGACCACGGCCGTCATTTCCTTCTCTTGAACCGTGTATCGTCGCTCGGTCTCGTTGAGCTTTCGATTCTCAAAAGCGATCGGATGGCCATCTTGCATCAGGACCCCTCCAATAGCAAAGTCGGATGCATCCGTGTGGACCTCATAAGGTTTGGTGTGATTTGGTAGGGCAAGGACTGGCTCTTTTGTGATTGCTCGTTTCAGTTGCTCAAAGGCTCCTTGACATACTGAGCTCCACTCCCACACTCTCCCCTTCTTGAGCATATCAGTCAAGGGTGTGGTGATGGTTGAGTAGCCTCTGATGAAACGCCGATAATAGTTCACCAACCCAAGGAACGATCTCAGCTCGGTAACCTTGGTTGGTGGCTTCCAATCAACGATAGCCTGGATCTTGCCCGCATCCATCCGAATCTTTCCCCCACCTACTATGTGGCCAAGGAATGGCACCTCATGTTGGGCGAATGAGCACTTCTCTTTCTTCACATAGAGCTCGTTCTCTCTCAGAACTTGGAATACCTGTCTCAAGTGCCTCACATGCTCCTCTAGAGATCAACTATAGATAACAATATCATCAAGGTAAACAACCACAAAGCGATCTAGAAAGGGTTGGAGTACCTTGTTCATTAGAGTGCAGAATGTTGCTGGAGCATTAGTGAGTCCGAAAGGCATCACAAGAAACTCGTAAGAACCATAGCGAGTGACACACGCTGTCTTTGGTTCATCCCCCTCGGCTATTCGGACTTGGTAGTACCCCGATCTCAAATCTAGCTTGGTGAACCATCTGGCATCCCCAAGTTGGTCAAACAAGTCTGCAATGAGTGGGATGGGGTACTTGTTCTTCACTGTGAGCTTGTTGAGGGCTCTATAATCGATGCACATCCTCATCGATCCATCATGCTTCCGTTGGAACAAAACCGGTGCACCATAGGGTGCTTTGGAAGGTCGCAAGAATCCCGCATCAGCCAACTCCTTTAGTTGTCTCCTCAATTCTTCAAGCTCAGGAGGCGACATTCGGTATGGAGCCCTGGCTGGTGGTTGGGCAGTAGGCACCAACTCGATCTTATGATCCACCTCTCTCTTAGGTGGGAGCTTCTTGGGTAACTCTGGAGGCATCACATCAACGAATGTCTCTAATATCTCCAGTACCTCAAGAGGAGCCTCTTCCTCAGGCTCTAGGACCTCCTCCAGCTTCAAGGTGGCCAAGTAAGTGACTTCATCCCTTCTCAGGCCTTTGGCTAGTTGGATTGCCGACAAAACTCGACTAGCTTGGCCAGAGTCTCGTCTTACCGAAACGAGACATTGGCATCGAGAATCAAGGATGCACAAACAATTGGCAAATGGCACTAGCAAGGCATTAATCCGATCAAGGAAATTTAACCCAATTACAAAGTCATAGTCATCAAGGGGGATTACCTCAAGAGTTTCCTTGCCCTTCCAATCTCCGAGTTGTAGCTCCACCCCTTGTGCTACACCCATTGTCGGAACTTCTTTGGAATTGACCGTCTTGATCCACCCGTTGCCTTTCTCCACCTTAAGGTATAATCTCTTTGACATTTCTTCGGATACAAAGAGATCGGAAGCCCCAGTGTCTATGAGAGCACTAACCTTGGTGCCAGCCACCATGACATCAGTAAACATGAGTCCCTTCTGTTTGCCAAACCTTTTGGCTTTGATCGAGCTGAGCATGATGGAACCAAGCTTGAGAGTATCTCTCTCCGTTACTCCCTCTTCTCTGGCAATGGCAGAGATCTTGGTTCGTCTCGGGCAATCTCGTACCCGATGAGGGCCTTCACATAAGAAGCATGCTAATGGTTCCCTCTTTTTGTCCCCTTCCCTGGTGGATTTCCACTTGTGCATGGGTGGTTTCCCCGGACCGCCCTTCTGATATCTGTCCCTGTCTGCCACACCTTTGCCCTTGTTCTTGGAGGAGTCGAATCTTTCTGGTTTCTTGAACTCCACCAAAGATTCCGCCACGGACATGGCTCGGGTGAGGTCTTGGACATCCCTTCGTTGCAACTCTTGCTTGGCCCATGGCTTGAGGCCATCCATGAAGGAGAAGAGAGCCTCCTTCTCTCCAAGATCGGAAATTTGGAGCATGAGTTCTGAAAACTCTCGTACATACTCCCGCACTTCCCCACGTTGGGTGAGCCTTCGCAGTTTGGCTCGTGCCTCATCTTCCGCATACTCGGGATAGAATTGTTGGCGAAATTCTCTTTGGAATTCTTCCCACGTAGTAATGGCGGCACTCGCACACCTACGTCGCCACCATAATAAAGCAATATCGATAAGGTACATAGAGGCAGTATTTACCTTAGTTATGTCCTCCGTGATGTTCATCCCTCGAAAGTATTGCTCCATGCCCCAAAGAAAGTTGTCTGCATCCTTTGCCGCTCGGATGCCTTTGAACTCCTTTGGCTTTGGCACATCCACTCTAGGATGGGGTGCCATGGCAAGCATGCCCCCTCCGACAGTTGCTTTGCAAGCTAAGAGCTCCCTCTTGAGCTCTTCCATCTCTTCCCGCATCGACACCACCATGGCCTCAAGGGTGTCATTCTTCTGTGTGAGGACATCCACGGCCTCGTTGAGGGCACCTTGCATCGCTCCTTGGAGATCCTCCCTCATGGAGTTTAGCTCCCCGATGCTTCCTTCGGTATCCTCGAACATGTCCCGCATTTCCCCCACAGCTAACTCCACCTTAGCCAAGCGAGCATCCATGCTTGACATTAGGTCCCTTGAGCTGGGCTTCTTGGTTGCCCTCCCTCGAGTCTCGGGACCGTCATGAGGTTGATTGCTAGCATCGGAAACGGTTGCCATCTCTTCTCGAAAGTTCTCGATGAACTTGGCTCTGATACCAATTGACACAGGGTCATTCCTTAGCATGACACTCATCCTGTGCGGCGCCTCGCCCATTCGAGGCCAGCCTCCAACTTGCCAGTACTTTTTCTCGAGACTGACTGGTTTCGCCCTGCCTTGGGCTCATCAGGGAAGCGGCTCCAGCCCCCGACCAGTTTGTGCAGGGTGGCCTAATCCCTCTCGCACTCCTTGCGAGCATCCGCATTGCTACTTTCCTTTTCGCAACGTGACTCCTTTGCACACAACACTGTGCTCAGAAGCCGTTCCCTCCAGGCATCTCGACTTTAGGGGTGTGACAAACTTCCCCTCGTTAAAATCTTGCACGCCCTCGTGCAAACATACTCGGCAACATCTCATAAGGACCCACATATCCAACTCTGCAAAAACTCCCTGCCTGCTTGTTCTCCCAACAAGTGCTCGGCGAGTGTGCGTAGACCCTGCCTGCTTGGCAGGTGGCAAGCTTCAGGCGAATGCGCACTTGCAGTTGAACATGTGGAACCTGGCTCTGATACCACTTGTCACGGGTTGCAAGCTGAAGTTGCTAACCGTGCGGCCTTAGGCTAGGAAATGCTTCCTTGGAATGCCTAAGTCAGCCTTCCTCTTGGCTACTCAAGAGAACCGCCCACAAAGCTAGACCCGCTCAAAGAAAATAAGCACACAAGAGAAGATGAGGCAAAGCTAGAGAGCTTGCTATTGCTTGTATAAGTGAATGAGTGATTTACAAATGAGGGGGAAGCCCCCTTATATAGGGAGAGCTCCCTTACATCCATGGCTATCATCTTGCCATGTGTCACAATCCTATGCAATTCTAAGTGTACTACAAGTGTAGTACAAGTGTACTACAAGTGTAGTACAAGGTACTACTCTCTAATGCATGTGCATTACAATGTTGTACTGTACTACCATGTAGTGCATGTGCAATATAAGGCTGTACATTATAATCAAAGGGGCACTAGGAAACCCTCGAACACATGGTTTTACGCGGGTTGTGACACTATACTCACCCCTAATTTATACTGTTTGTATGGCGAAGTTATGTTTTGAAATCTTCTTTCAAATAGTATAATCCTAATCAAGATTTCTATGTTAATTTTTGTTTTTTTAATGCGACAATCTTTTGTTTTTGATAATAATAAACTGGTGAATTCTGACATTAACTAGTTTGGAAGTTATTCTATTGAGTCCTCTAAACAATATACCATTAAAATGCTTTACAAATATTATATCGCATGAACCCTACCTTTTGGCAATTAAATTTACTTCAAATATGAAGGGAAACCAATTGAGTCAATGTCTAACCTTGAAGAGATTGGCTTGTAACCCAATATAAATTGATGCCCATTGACATTCTTGCACAAATAATTTTTAGTAGTGCATAATTTAAAACCCAGATTAGAGCTCATCTTACTATAACTATATATACACACACATTTAAATGATCAATTATCTTTTTTAAAAGAGCATAAATAAAACATCAGAGTATTTAATCTATTACCCTCCCGTAAATTTGAGTGACCTTTAGAAACCACGTTCCAATTGAATACAAAACCAAATGAAGGAGTCTTTTGGTGAAAATATCTGCGAGTTGTTTCTTGATAAGAAGAAAGAAGACGGAGAGTTTATTTCACGCAATCTTTTCTCAAATAAAATAGTAATCAAGATCTACATGTTTCATACGAAAATGCATGATCAGATTGATCACAAGATAAGTAACATCAATGTTATCACAATTGATCATGACAAGTTGACTAAGAAAAATACGAAGATCCAAACTCCCGAGAACAATACCATGAAAACAGATAATTTTGGCATATCTTTCTCATTTACCTGAAAGGGTATAAATACAGCATTATATATATTTAATCTATTAGTCAGAAGGTGCTAAGGTGTGAATATATTTGCTTCTGTTAAGTACTCGTCACCTGTATGTCTAATAATTAACATGCACCAAATGCTATGGTATCAATTTGCCATTTTAACACTACCCATTGAACCTTTTAGTTTCTCTAGTCTAATAAATGTAACCCCTTGGACTTCTATGGACATGCACTTGAACAACCTACATATAATGAGTAAAAGGGAACTGAGAGAGAGAGAGAGAGAGAGAGAGAGAGAGAGAGAGATGGCATTTTATAGCACACCCTTGCAGGTTCCCTTTTCTGGCAAAATCATAGAAGCGTCCATTGCAGACAAGGATTCTGTAGCAGAAGACTGGGTGCTCAACATTCGATCAATGTACCATGGACACAAAATCATTGTAGGATTGAACTGCAAATGCAAACCTCATCCTGTAATACATCTGGCCAACAAAGTTGCCACCTTACAACTTTGCATTGATACCAAATGTCTCATACTCCAACTATTCTACGTTAACAACATTCCTCAATCCATCAAGAATTTCTTGCTTGACCCTAATATTGTTTTTGTGGGAGTTGACATTGAAGAGTTGTTTTTGAAGCTTCAAAATGAGTATGGACTCCATTGTAGCAAGAAGATTGATGTTCGTGCCTTAGCTAAGCTGCATTTTCCTCTTAGCTTCCGTGGAAAACCTGGGTTGAAAGCTCTTGCTTATCAATTGTTGAAGCTTCCTATGTGGAAACCAAAGAATGTTTGGCTGAATAGTATGGAATCAAGGGTTCTCGACATGGATCAGATTAAGTTTGCATCCATTGATGCATACGTTTCCTATAGAATTGGCCACAAGCTGCTCAAAGAGATTTAACTGGGTTCAGCACTTTGCTGTTAAACTTCTGGTTTCAAGATTGATGGAACCTTAAGAACTTTTTTCTTTTTTGTTGCTTCTCAGCAATTGTGAAGTTGTTTAATTCCAATTGGAAGTCTAAATTAATTGTGACAGGGCTTTAGCTTAATCACTAATAGTTTTTTTTTTATTATCTAATTCTACAAACTCTGTACATAATTGTTAGAAGGGAGAATAATCATCTTGCAAAATCAACACCAGTTCAACGGGCAACAGAAAAATGTGAATGTTAGTGCTGTGGACTAGACTGTGCTTTTATACCAATGTCCTAAATTTGGTCTTTGGAAATGTTTTGATTTTGATTTTTCCATTTGACAGTATTTTTCAATATGTAACTGTTAAATTACATATATATTTTTTAAAAAATTGATTACAAATATAAACTATAAAAAAACAATCGCCATTTAAATATACAAATTTTTGTTTTAAAATATTTAAATTATATATATATATATATCATAATAAAACAATTATCATTAATACATCGATCCCCAATTGAATTGAATGAAAATTTTTAAATTACTCATTTAAATTTTTAAAAATATAAAATAAAATTAGTATTGTAATATTTCGACATAAACAGATCAAAACAAAAGCAAAACGAAGTATAAAGTTGTTTTTGTTTCGGTTTAATGTTAAAACAAAAACATTTCGACCGTTTTAACCTAAACATAACGAAATTAACAATATGATTATACCCACTGTCAGTCAAAAACAAGCAAATTAAGCCACAAATAAGGTCAATTTCAAAGATAGTATACCACATTTATCAATGGACCCTTGGACTTACCAATGCTGTGACATTAATAATCTGAATCGGTAAACCGAGTAGATTTAGCCACTTAATGTGTTGTTAAATAAATGGAGCTTAATGTTTCTCCCTTGAAAACGCAAAAGCGTTTGCAGTTCGCTGTGCTTGTGGGAGACCCTAATACCCTATATATTTAGATAGTGATATCGTTCAATTTGTTGGCATTTCAATTCCAACTTTCCTTGAATTTCGTCTACTCAAAGATGTCGACTGTAGGAGTTGTTTAGCTCGGTGATGTTTCAATCGAAACCTCGATAACAGAGGCAACGTGTCCAAGATCTAACAGTTACAATGAGAGGAAAGTGATTGGCCGAGACACAGAGTGGTCCTTAATTGAAGATTCGAATTATTCGGGTCCATCAAAGAGTGAAATTGCAATCGGTTTGTCTTTTCTTTTTCCTTAAATTAAGAGGTGTCTTTGTGTTGCATGTGCGTTCGATTTGCATGGTATGAAGACATAAGTTGGATTGTGATGTTATGTATGCATTTACATATAGAGTTTGGAATTTTTATCCTAATGAAAAAAAAAATGGTGGGGTTTGTGATTTTTTTTTTAAGACGAAGACAATTAATTTTTTTTTGAAAATAAAATTATTTTATTTACGTGTCGATTTTTTATTTGAAATGTACTTTACCTTATTGTCTCATTCTATTGAAGGCGAATTTTCGATCTAAAGGAATTATTTTCATCCTTTTAAGCTCCAGCTCTTCATTAGTTGGGGTCACTTTCAGACCTTTGGGGGTGAGTGATCATTTTGGTTTTTTCACCTCGGTCCTCAAAGCTTAGGACTTGGGTGAGCGTTTATTTTGGTTTTTTCCCTCGATCCTCGTGGTCTGGAGGAGTTAGTATCTATTTTGACTTTTCGTCTCGATAAAACCTAAAATGGATGTGATCATTTTGAATTTTCACCTTTAGGAAGAGTGTGGTCATTTTTTGACCTTTCACTTGGTCCAAAAACAATCCATGTTTATTTTTCTAGACCAACCAGAGAGAAACCATTTCTTTTGTAACACTCCTAAAGATGACAAATGTTCACTGGGCTACAGCAAAATTTGATTGTTAGTGCTGTGGGCTACACTAGATCTTATAATTTTCCTATTGGCTCACCCAATCTGTTAGGTCTAATCCATAATTTTTATAGGCTTAAACAAAATAACAAATTAAGCTTGAGTAAAATTTTAGATTTAATTCGAAAAACAGGCGAGGTTTGAGAAGTTAAAATAAATTGAATTGCGGTTGACTCATTTAAATAATTTATATATTAAATAATATATTTCAAAACCCCATTATGTTTGCTGCAGTGATTGGGAGGCAAGGATTCTTGATGTTATGCAGATTGAATATGCTTGAATTGATGCCCATGCGTCTAATAGAATTGGCCATTATTTGCTCAATGGGATATAATGGGTTCACTGTTGTGATTTTAGTTTCTGGTATTTGTGGGTTAAATGTTTTCTTTTAATTTGCATTTCGAATCTCTTTTTGGTAGTACTTCTTTTGTAGTTGATTAGGATGTATGTCGCATTTTGAGACTTGTCATCTGTGTCGTCGCCGGTGGGGCTGAAGTCTGCTGTAGCTAATCTAGTACTTTTCTCTTTCCTCTCCATTCTTGATTGGATTTGCATGAATTGAAAACAAGTTATAATTTTTGGAAATTTAACTAATAATATATATTTATATTCAAGTTAATATAATTAATTAAGTTTTTAAAAATTATTAATCAAGTTGTTAGATGGTGTAAATCGAGCACTCATGCAGTCAAGATTTTTTTTTTTATTGTTAACAGCAAAAAAAGTATGAAATTTGTTAAGCTTAATTTGAGATTTTTTTAGTTGGTTTGAATCTAAATTCAATAGTTTAGACCAGTTAAAAATTTGATTGGTAATTTTTAAGAACTTTATTGATAATGTTAATTTTTGAATCTCACACATATATTGATGTTACCAATAAAACTTTTTAAGATTATCAATAAAATTTTTAACTAATCTAAACTATTCGAGTTATTCCCGAACTTGAAAAAAAAAAAAACAATATAATTTAATTTAGCGGTTTACTTTGTTTCATTATGATTGCTTTCACCAGTTGGCCAATTTGCTAATCAAACAGCTGGACATAGCACAACAGATGCCAGGGATATTCTCAGTGTTGTCCATACTTCATTTAGTTACACCGTTAGCGCAATTCACTCCGTAAATATAGCATAGATTAACTCTATATATATATATATATATATATATTTTTTTTTTTTTAAATCTGTATTCCGTACCCACTGCCGCTAGAGCTCGACGGCTCTTCCTCCTCCACTTCCAGCTCTGAATTCGTCCTCCCCCACGCCACTCCTCCTCGACTGCTACCCTTCACAAACTCATTCTTGAATCCTTAGTTCTCTTGTCATTGTTGATTTCGCCAGGGAAGGAAGGGACGATCTTTCCAGAGAGGAAGAAGATAGTTTTCTATTTTCTTTTTTTATATTATTTTTTTAACGGAATTTGACGGAAAACAAGGATTTTAAAGACACAAAAGTATAGTGATAACGGAGTAATACAGAGGCATTAAAGTGTTACCAAAAAACTAGGAGGGTGAGTTATGTCACAAAAACAAA
Source organism: Bretschneidera sinensis (assembly GCA_023935145.1). NCBI lineage: Eukaryota > Viridiplantae > Streptophyta > Magnoliopsida > Brassicales > Akaniaceae > Bretschneidera > Bretschneidera sinensis. The sequence goes on along the minus strand of CM043697.1, from coordinate 37,603,205 downwards.
ATGTAAAAAACTTCTTAAAATTTGATTGGTAATCTTTAAAATTTATTATTGAATAAAAAAAATTTATTATATAATTATAAAATTATAATCAAATATGTAAAATACAAAAGTAAAATTTATAAAATAGTTTATTATCCTTTCAATTTTATAAATTATTACAATGTTATTTTTTTGATAAATTTCAACAAAATTACTCGTTAAATCAAATATGTAAAATACAAAAGCAAAATTATTTCAAATATTTTTTATAAACATTTAATTTTTTTAACTTTATTCTTGATGATGACACATTATTATATGTTTTACTCAGATGAGTTAAGGAAATAATTTCGCCGAAATTTAAAAAAAAAAGGATGCAACAAATAAGATTTAAGTCAATTTTCCAATCTTGAGCTGGGCTCATTGACAACTTGAAGAAGACCGCTTCAAAAATGTAAATGGGACCTCAACGACATTTTCAAACAAGATATTTCAAATTCTACAATTACTATTACTTTTGTTTATCTTTTTGTTTTTCCTCTCCACAGACTCAAAACCATTTTTTTATGTCAATTTTCTTTTTTTTGAAGTTTTGATCTTATAAAATCGGTTCGATAAAAGTTATTATTGAATAGAAAAAAATTTATTAAATAATTATAAAAAATTAAAATATAATTATATAAAAATTTAAATAAATTTAAATATTAAAATTATTATTTAACATTTTTATAATTACTAATAAATTATTTTAGATTCTTTGATAACCCCTCACAAACTCAGTATCACCCCTCTTATTTATTTACAGACCAGTGCTACAAATATTCTTTATTAAAATAAGTGAGTGCTTAAACGTATGAGAATTCATCAAAAAATACCGGCAACTACCGGTTGTCGCCCCTGAACAAGCTGACACGTTAAACTTTTCAGCCATTCGGCAACAAAAGATTATAAAAACCTGTCAACTCTTGTTTACAAACAAAAACATTTTGCTTTAAATATGAAAAAAATAATACCTACCTATCTTCAAATTTAAATATATAATCAACTAACCTGGGTATGTGCAAAGAGAGGCAACGCTCTAAATTTGGTCTAAATCTCTGCGAAACCAAAATCAATCCTTTGTTCATCGTCCTCGTAGCCACTCGATTTATGGGCTTCCTTAAAGGTACGTTCGATTTTTTGTTGTTTTTTTCAATTTTCTTGAACTTTATTCGTTTCACTGATTTATTATTGTTGGTTATGTTTTTGAAAATTATTGGTGCCATTGTTTCTTTTTCAGTTTTACTTTTTTCTGGGTCATAATATTTTTGGGTCTTGCTTTGCTTTCTGTTTATTTCTTTTACAATTTCATGTTATATTTGTGTTTTTCTTTGTTGTTGTTGTTGTTCTTGTTTCTTGCTCCTCTCTTTTCCTTTTGAATTTTGGTTTCGTTTATCCGTTTTTGAAGAGCTGGTTCTTATCCCCCGTTTGGTTGCAGAGAAAATAGAGGCAAAGGAAAATTAACGAAAATTTAAAAAATTTATTACGGCTTTTGGTCTCCCAGAAAAGAGGAAATTGACCTCAAGTATTCTAGTAAACCTATATTGAACTTGTTTAAATGCAGGATTTTGTTTTATTAGTTTCGGACTATTAAACTTTTGCCCTTTTGCATTTTGCTGATTCTTCTTTTTGGGGCAGAATATTTGCTAATTCTGTTTCTTGTAGACATATTTCTGGAAATTTCGTAGTTATTAGTGCTGTTTCATTCACGAATGCAGGTTCATATTGTTTGCTCGAGGTTTGGAGGCTAATCTGTTACTATTAAAGTTTTAAACTTTAGGGGTTTGTGGTTAGATGCAGAAAGAGGATAATCTGCATGAGTAAGGATCAGATAAAAAGAAAATATATGTACTTCCTCAATCCTCACTATTAGTGGGAATGTTTCCAAACTCTGTGTGCTTACTATGGAACTTGTTCAGTTGTTTGTGTACTTATTTGAGAGTTAGGATTGGCGATGATAGGTAATTCCTTCAATTATAGTTTAAGGAGGATTATTGCACTGAAATTGGGCACTCTGTTTTCTAATAGCCTGAGGAGAAAATTGGCTGGTGGGTATTTTCTTTTGTGAGGTTTTGTGCACAGTTAAACCCTCTGTGGAAGTGAAGGGGAAATTCTTTTGTTTGTAGTTATAAAATAAAATTTGAAAAAAGAAGAAGAAAGAAGTCAAGGTGTGAGGGAGGTGTTTATTAACATAGATGGATCATTTGGTTTCAAGAGAACGAGAGCTCGAAGTAGATCTTGAAAGTGGTGGAACTACCAGCGAAGAGGAAAGCACCAAAGATCTCATTTCAGAAAATAGACAAACAAAGAAAATTTTGAACGGGGTTTGGAGTGGTCTTCTGAATTTTGATCATACTGGCAAGGGTGAATGTGGCATAAGCTCGTGTAGCAGTACATCAAAACTTAGTGCAGTTGAGCATGATAATTTGATGTTGTTGATAGACAAGAATTCAGAAGGAGAAGAGAGTTGCCAACATCTGGCCCTCATGGAGAAGAAGAGTATTGAAGGAAAGCATAAGCAAACAAACTCTAGAAAGCCTCCGAAGCCACCACGACCTCCGAAAGGTCCATCATTGAATGCTGCAGACCAGAAGTTGGCCAGGGAGATTGCTGAGCTTGCCATGAGAAAACGAGCCAGGATTGAACGAATAAAAGCATTGAAGAAGATGAAGGCATCAAAGATATCATCTTCAAACAGCTGCCTATCTGCCATGATCATCACAGTTCTCTTCTGCCTCATTATAATCTGTCAAGGTATTATGGCATCTTAGATTCTTGATTGAGTTACATTTCATACAATCTTGTGTTAATATGTTTTACAGTCTACGTGTCGTGAATCTGGGGACAGTTGCCTAGACAAGTCTTTAAAAATTGACCTTAAAAGAAATTTACAAGTGGTTTCCAAACTTAGAAACATGTTTTGTTAACTCAAAATCTGTGGTTTCTTCTGAGTTTTCATGGAATATAACTGTTCCTGTGAACCCAAAAAACCTTAAATTTATTGTATATGGTCAATTTCTTTTGAACTGGGATTCTTCTGTCTGAAAATGCTATTTAATATGTTAAGCAGTCGTTGATTCAAAATTGCATAACGCCATATGACCCATAACTACCTTTAGTTTTCATGGTCTCTGAGTTTTCTTGCCTGACGCTGTAGATATGTCCCAGTGAGTGTTGCGTTAGCATTTTGTAAACTCTGCAACATTATATTTTGTTGTCTTGTTTTTTCTTCTTTATCTTTTATCTTTTGGCTTTGTGAATGTAACATGATGCAAAGTAACATTTTCTTTAGTAAGAGATTTTCCGCAAAAATCATTCTCTTACTTTATCTTAGTGTAATTCTGATTAATAAGTATCCAACGAATTGAAGCTGGCATTTCTCTAGTTCTGATTTCAAATTAAAAATCTTTGCTTTTTGGCAGTTACATCATTGCTGCTTTCTCTTTCATTTAACTCTTTTGTTCACTAAGACTGTTGAACTGTACAACTCTTAATGGTACCCTGAACTTAACCATGCATAAAGTAGCCAACCAGGGGGGGAGGGTGAAGGTCATTACCCAGTGCTAGTCCTGCCAGAGCAGGGTCGTGGGAATATGTTTGATGTAGGACAACTATGCTGCAATATCAATTGATTTAGAACTATAAGCTTTGATTGACGGAAGGAGGGGGAAAATAAGCGGAATGAATAAGAGGACCTGAAATCTAGGGAGTGGAATCATTGAAAAGTCAAAGTTATTTCAATTCTGTATTATTTATCAATGACATGACTAAGTTCCAAAACATAATAGGTTGCTCTTATATAGGCACCAAAACCTAATCAAATCGTAATAATAAAACCTAAATCAAATCCTTAAACCTAGGACTCTAATATTTATATATTTGTAATAATAGAAAATTATTGAAATGATATTATATTCCTCAAAATATCCCATAAAACTAAAGAACCTATAATTAGTCTTCAATGGATCTTTCATCAATGTTCCTAACCTCCTGTATTTTTTCATGATATATGGAGAGTGTATTTCTGAAGGATGGAGCATCTATGTTGGAGGCCTTCTTTTGTAAATTTAAATTTAGTTGTATTTCAAATTGAATATCATTGATGATCTTTATAAACAAATTGGTAGATGAAACAGATTATAAATTAGTCAGAGAAAGCTTTTTGGCTTGTGGTTGCTGCTATTTGATTTGCATCTTGGACTTAAACGCTGTGTGCCATACTTCTGGATTCTCTATCTTTGATGTTGCTCTTTTGTCCCAACCATGTTTGGTTCAATGATGTCGGGGTTCTTGGTTGTTACTGTGGTCATTCTGCCTTGACATGCTTTGGAAGAATAATTGCAGTAGCTTAACCCCTGTACGACTTCAGAGTGCCTGAAAATCCATAGGGAGAAAAACAAAAGGCAGTGATATGACCTTAAATCGATACTGCATGCTCTAACTGCTAATTTTACCTTATGCTCTAACTGCTAATTTTACCTTAAGATTTTGTCTGATTGCCGAGAATACTTGGTAAAGTGGTCCAGAATTAGTTGTCATATCAAGCTGGGTGAGAGTGGCTGTCAGAGACTGAAGCGTCGCTTTTCTGTTCACTCACACTCACTTCTGAGTTGTAAAATGGATCATGAATGCTTTTTGAGCTTGACCGACAGAAATTAAATGCTCAGCTAACTGGCATTGCTGCTTTCCTTTTCACTGGGAAGTGTGTCATTATTGCTGTGCTTTGCAGATGTCATCTTTTTTCTTTTTCTTTTCTTTTTTTGGGATGAATTCTGCAGATACCATCTTGCCTATTCTTTGTGCAAAAAATTCAATTTCCAAATTAGATGTCTCTCGTGTTTGGGGGAGCTTCTAATTTCTCGGCAAACTTTTCCTGCAGGAATGTTCTCCAGAAGCAGTTCAACTGTCAGGCTAGAAGGGTCTCCTGCACCAGCTGTTGCCTCCAATGAAGGCTTGATTTCTGTTCAGTTTTACAAGAACTTCTCTCCCCATGAAAGAGATGAACTAGGTTCCAGCTCATTTAAGTGCGTATCTTTTGTCCCCTGATTTTTGTTTCAGTATTTATCTCTTCTTATTTATAATGCACTGTGATCATAAAACAACTAAAAAGGTGGCATTTTACCTCTCTGCGACTCATTTTTGTCATTTGTTCCATGTATATACAGTTTGGCAGAACAGCAGGTTTCTGGTTCAGGTTCTAAGGAAGATGCAAGTAAAGTTGCCAGATGAGATGAAAAAAAATCATTAATGATAGATGTGATAATAATTTCCATGATGATGGCATGTCTCTTAGTTGAATTTTTGGACCCCCATAGGTTGCGTTACCCCTTGTCTTTGTATATGCATTAGACCATAAAGCTCCTGGACGTGATTGTAAAGGTCAGCTTGTACAGTGATAAAATTTATGCACTAATTAGTTGATGATACGTCCAATGATTATCATTTAGCTCTTGCAAAATTAGTATTTCAGTACCTAGAGCCACTTAGATTTAAAAGACAATATATTTGTCCATGATGTTTGTGAATCCTGAGCTCAATGTTTATGATTCCATTACCTGAAAGAGTTCCCCAACGGGTAGCTTGTTGGTCAGATCCGCTTAACACATTCAAAGACATGATACCGCAAAGGATTCCAATGCTCATGTGGATTGCCTGTCATGATAGACTCATAACTAATAAAGCTAGAGTTCAAAGGGGTTTAGGTCAAGATAGCTTCTGTCCCAGATGCCACCAGGGAGAGGAGTCTGATCCACCTTCTTCGTGACTCTCATTTCTCTAGGGAGATTTGGCACCATCTTATTCCTCCCAATTTCTTACAAAGTTTCATGAAAGAATGGATTTCCAGGAATTTTAACCCTAATGCAGCTCCGACTCCCTTTGTGGGCTTTCTAGTTTCCTCTTTCCATAAGCCTGTTGGAATATCTGGTGCTGGAGGGACGAAAAGATATTCAATCCTACTTTTGTCTAGCCTTTGGATGGTTTTGGTCTCATCAGATTTCGGGCTAAGTGTTGAGAGCTCAGGAGCTGAACCCGTTAAAAAAGCTCCGCTTTGAAACTTTGATTGGATGGAAATGCCCCCCATGGTAATCTGTCAAAGTGAATACTGATGGCAGTGTAAATCGTCTCAATCAGGCTGGTGGTGGTGGCCTTATTTGTAATCATGATGGAGATTGAATGGGTGGATTTGTGGCAAATCTTGGTGCATCATCAGTCATGGACGCTGAGTTGTGGGCTCTGTTTCGAGACCTCATTCTCGCTTGGAACCTGGGGCTTCGAGTACTGGTCTGTGAAGTCGATTCCAAGGCTGTGGTTAATAAGATGAGGGTGTAGCCTCAAACTGCTGATCCGCAATGTGCCTTCTTCAAAGCTGTTGGGAACTCCTTCATCTGAATTGAGTGTGCAGCTTGTGCCATGTGCATAGAGAGGCCAGTAGATGCACGGATTGGCTTGCTGAACAGGGGCATGCTTTTCCTTTACGCCGATTTGGTTCCTTACGCCTTGCGAGGCTTACTTTGTAATGATGTGTTGGGGTTTCTTGGCTAGTGCTGACATGGACGGATCCATGGGGGAGCAACCCCCCCAAGATCAAAGGAGAATGTTCTTATGCTTTTGTTTAAACTCTTTTCCTCTTTGATTATATGGCAGCCCAAGTCAATTGCTAAATCAGACAACTGAGCCCGTTCTTAACGATGTTCTCAGTACTTGAGATGAGGAGTATGGTTTGGCTATTGAAAGTAGAATTCCTCAGGCAATCAAGACCTTCGAAGCAAATGTTAACCATGCGGCAAGGGGCGGTGAGGCAGAGACTTGTGAAGAGGAATTCTCGGATTCTGGATGACTTATAGAATCATCTTGCAGTGAATCTTGATAGAATTAATACATATATCTTTTAAAATTAGTCAAAACTTAAATTTCATCAAATAACAATTAAAACATTAATTAATGAGTGGTTTGATTTATTTTGATTAAATTTTTGACAAATTTTAAAAATAAACTTCGGTTTAAAATTGATTTTAAACTGAACTCAAATAAGACTCATAAATACAATTACATCTCAAGTTTTTAAAAACGATAATCGCATGTCACAGTTTGAGAATATTAGTTGAAATCATGAGAATCCTCATATATAAGTTACTTTTTGAATTAAATTACAAAAACACGTAATGTCACGTCATCATCTAATTTGATTTTGTTTGATTTCTTAATGTTTGTATGCATTATAAGACACATATGTAATTTTGTATAAAAACTGAAAAGGGAATGATATGTTTTGAAAATTTGATATGTAATTGTATTAATGGTCAAATCCAAAGGATGTAGTTATAATTTGCCCAATAAATAAATAAGAGTGTAGTACTAATTTTCAATGATTACTATGTTTCTCTTTATTTCTCTTTTATTAAAATATTAACGATAGGGGTGAGCATGGAACCAATTGTTCTGTGGACCCGACCCAAATCAACCCAAATATAAATATAAAATATTATATAAATAATTATAGTATAATTGTAAAATATAATTATAAAATATTCATTCTAACTACTAGTGTGTAAAATTATATGTAACAGATACTTCAAAATCCAAATAGATCATACTGATACCATCATAGCCTGTGTAATCCAACAATACTATGCATTTTGGAAAAAAATAAAGTTATAATTATAAAAAGAAAGAATTGCTCACTTGAAACCCTAAGCTATCTCTCATTCATGATCTCTTTAGTCCTTTCTGGCTTCTCTCTCGTTGCGGCTGACTTTGACTGAGCTCCATGCTTCAACAAAATAAGGTATTTCCCTTTCATTTTATTTGTTTCTTGAGGTTTGCAAATACAATATATTTGTAGTATTTCCCATTCTTTTCATGTATTGTGTGTGAGGGGTGATTACCTGATTTTGAGTTTGGGTTGCTGTTTTGATGTCTGTAGGAGTTGGGATTTATATGATCTGTTGTAGCTGATGTTATGGGAAAATTTTTAATAGTTTTTTAGCTGGGTTTTGGGGAGAATTTTCAACAATTGTTCAACTAATGTTCTTGTTCCCTATTTTTAAAGTTGTGTTTATTTCTGTCAAAATAGTTGTATCTCTGATATAGTCAATAAAAATTCTCTTTTCGCTATTCTCACATATTGCAATCAAACATTAATATAATATTTTTTGTTATGTAATATATATTATTTAATTTTTTAGTAAAAAATATATTAACCCGGGACCCAAATCGATTAGAATAGATTGGGTTGGGTTGAGCTGAGATTGGATAGGTTCATGGGTTGGGTTGAGCTGAAATTTTTTCAACCCGATTTGATTGGGTTTGGGTTGAATTTTTAGGCTAATCCGATCCAAACCGATCAATGCTCACCCTATTATTAACAGCGAGTGAAATCCAAATCTTTTATATAAAAGTACTCATAGGTAATCATTAAACTAAAAAAAAAAAAAAAGCTCTGATGATTTTTCTTAATTATGTGTTCTTTTTTTTTCTTCAATTAATTTTTAAGATGCATATTTTGCAAGGATGCCAATCTAGGGTACTAATTCATTAAATGGCCCTTTTTTGGTCCTCAATATTTGTTCACTTATTTATTCAATTCTGTCTTTGATATTCAATGCAAAAGAAGGTTGTCCTGCGTGAAAATTATGTAAATATAAGGTTAAAGATTTTAATTGTGGAGATACCTAATTCTTTTTGGAAGGTTTATATCTAAATTGAAAAGGGATAATTACACGGGAGGTGATTGATTCCTCTAGCATTTAGATTTTTAAATTATGAATTTTACACTAAAAACCTTCAAAGTTTTAATTAGTTGCAATGTAACTCTTTTATATTTGATTTATTAATGAAATTGTCTTTAAAACTTAAAAATATAAAGAATTTGATCATAATTTTTTTGTACACATGTAAAGATAAATATGATATACATTGAGAAAAATTAAGAACTTTTTTATACTATAATTATTTTTTCGTATTAAATATTATTAATTAAAAAACAGACAAGTAAAAAATTCTAAACAAATTATTGAATGATCTTCAAAAAATTTATAAAACTTATTGAAACTATTATTTAACTATTTCAAAATGAAAATATAATTATTATATTGAGGAAGGGATAACATTACAAGCTTGATTAACTTTAGTGTCAAATTCTTATTACAAGGATCTCTCTTCCTCTCTCATCTCGGTCTTTCTCTCTTTCACACACAATTTCTGTTTGATCTCTTTATCCATATTTTTGGCCAATCAGACTGGAATTTGAAGGTATTTAGATTTCAGTTTCACTTTTGTAAATTTCGGTACAACATAGAGCTTGTGGGAACAACTTTAGTTGTGCACTCGAACCAATAAAATCATGAACTTATTTAAAAAATTAAAATAGATGTCAAGTTGATAATGAAAAATGTTATATCGACAAATTTAAATTTGAATATTTCGTATTTAATAATAATTCTATTTCAATTTTTAAATAGAGATGATTGTGATCCTAAAATTATTATTTATATATTTTATTTTTTTACTTTTACTATAGAGTTATGGACTGAACGAAGGAAAAAATATATTTCTGTGATACTTTCTTGGGATTGGAAATCCAATTTTTTGATATATTTTGCTTTGGTTCTTTCTGCTGCTATGTGTTTCAATCAGTATCCCCACATTTTTCTTGGTATTTTGTTGGTAGTGCTGCTATATTGAGCATTTTTATCACTTTTTTTTTTCTCTCTCTTCTTTCCTTATAAAGAAATGTCGCTTCCCTCTTTCAACACCTAGAAGAAAGGTTATTTGTCATTAAACACAATATCAATTCTGTGTAGACATGCCTAATATATTTATTTTTATTAGGACTCGAGGATTCTATCTACACTGCTTATATCTCCAAATTCAGGTATATTGTTTCCCTTGTTTGTTTTATTTTATTTTACCTTTAAACTGCTGTTGTCACTCTCTTAACTGTTTGATATTGTCATTGACTATTGTAAAAATCTATGGAGATAAGGCTATGGAAAAGTGATAAAAACACCATATATTTTTATTAGATGGCTAACGATCAATTTCTTGAGCTTTATTGAAGTTGGTGTTTCTCTTTTTGAGGAGGTGGCAATGTAAGATGCCATTTGTGGCTTTTACAAGAAGCTCACCATCGAGAAGACTTGTGATTGTAAACCGGTTTTGGATAGGATGGACTTTGACCCAATTAATAGTGAAACAGGGATGGACTTTGACCCAATTAATAGTGAAACAGTGAATTTCCTTTTGACGGGGCAACTAAAAGTAACACTTATCAAGAAAGAGCTCTCAGTCAGTAGAGTCATGGACAAGTCTAGAGAGAGAAGCTCTCGGCAATGGTAGTTTGTCCCTGATCTCGATATCTTTCTCTCTTCTCTCCCCCCCTTCTCTTTCTTTCTCTGAATGATATAGGCAAGAAAAAGCGCAGCAAGAATGTTTCCCTAACAGTCCAAGAACAGAAGGACCTGGAATTTGTCTAGGATCATTTCAAAAATAAAGAAGCTACAATACTGAAATCGCGGCAGTTGATTTCAGGGAAAAGAAGCACGATTGATGCTAAGGATGAGTCCATTGAGTCTGATAGCATCTCTTGCACACTAGGGGAGGAGGATTCCTGGTTCTTTAGACAAGAAATTGAAGGAGGCTGTATCGAGAGTGAGGATTGCTCTCTCTCTGAAACAGTAGTGAACAGTTTAAGAGATCGCAATGTGACAAAGGAAAGCTTGAAGGTTCATCCTCTCACCTTGCAGACAGGTCTCCTTGGCTCTAAGGATGATGAGCGTTCGAGTTCAGGGAATGATTTTGCGAACAGTGAAGATGATAGCACTCATTCTCGAAGCCCTGCTCAAAGGGTTGCAGATGTGAACAGTGACTTGGCTAGAAAGGAGACTTCTAGAAGTAAGAGGCCCACTACTCAGGCTTAGGGTGGGGAGGTCTCAAAAGATGGAGAGATGAACTCTGAAGGCTTAACTCTAGAGGAGGAGGAATGCCAAAGAAATGCAGGTTCTCTCCTCCCCCATAGAGGTCCTGCGAGCATGACACCAGGCGTGAACAGTAAACTGCACAAGGGAGGAGATGGAAGTAAAGCTCATTGGGTGAGCTTATTTGCGGATAATAGGAAACCATGCAAGGGCATGCATCTCACAGCTATGGAAAATGAAAATGGTGAAGTCAATATCTTTGAGGAAGACCTAGAAGATGTGTTTACAGACTTTCCTTACTGTCTTGTGGGATACTTTGTAGGGAGGCTCCCAGGGAGAGCAGCCTTGAAGTCCATCACTGATTCTTGGCAGGTAAAAATCCAAACTCAATTCCATGGTATTGGTTGGATTGTGTTTAAGTTTGAAAATGAAGACTCCATTATGAAAGTAATGCAAGAAAAACCATACATAGCATTTGGAAGACCTTTACTTCTTAAAACTATGCCTAAGTTCTTCCAATTTGACAATGAAGAGATTAGCACTCTTCTAGTTTGGATTCAATTGAAACACCTCCCCTTGGCTTTATGGTCAGCAAACAGCCTTAGTAAGATAGGGTCTCAAATTGGCAAGCCTTTATATGTTGATCACCTTACTCTCACTAAAGAAAGAATTACTTTTTCTAGATTGTTAGTGGAGATGGATGTTGCTAAGGAAATTAAACATTCTATAACTATCAACCTCCCTGGAGGAAGATCATTGGAACAGAAAGTGGTTTATGAAAACCTTCCAAGATTTTGTACCAAATGTAAAGTGCTAGGGCATTCTGTTAAATCATGTAGATTCAGCACTAAATTGGTCCCTGTGAAGCAGTCTGCTGAGAATCATGCTGGCAAGTCAGATGAAGGCAGCAGACCCCTTAAGGAGACTTCTTCCTCAGGATTGGATATTAGTGGTCCTGATCACAGGGTGGAGCCTGGCAGCTCTTCCCAGGGTGTGCAAAAGGGATTTTTGCCCTCTCCCAGCTCCAAGGAGAATTCCCAATCTTCTGGGAAGGAGGAAATGATTGATCACAGGTCAGGTCAGAGTGAAAAGGCAGTGGTCATGGATAGCTCAGTAGATCCCAAGCAAACTATGAGAGGGAGCATTCCTTCTATCTTAAAGGAGAAGGTGATCCCTAGTGTAGTTGGAGTATTGTCTACTGCAAAGAAAAAAAGAAGTAAAACCTCAGGGGCAGTTGGACAGAAAGATAGGAAGGGAGGGGATGCCTCCCATTCCCTTCAATGAGAGTGGCATGTTGGAATATCAGGGGTTTTCACAAACCCCTGAAGCACAATGGGGTTCTGCACTTTATAAAGAGCAATAGGATTGACATCATGGGAATTTTGGAAACTAAGCTTGATGAGGTTAAGCTGGGAAAGATCATGGGTAACAAGTTCAGATTGTGGAAGCAAACAAATAACTTCCAAGCTCATGGAGCAGACATAATTGTTGTCCTTTGGGACCCCTTAAAGGTCAGTAATACTATTAGTGAAGCTAACCCTCAAGTTATTCATTGTAATGTTATGTGCTTAATCTCTCCCTGTAATTTTGTCGTTAGTTTTGTTTATGGTTTCAATTCTATTGTATCTAGAAGACCCTTTTGGGCTGCTCTTTGTAAGTTTAACTTAGAGAATACTGTTCATTAGCTAGTGCTAGGGGATTTTAACAATGTGTTTGCTATTGGTGAAAAAGTTAATGGTGTGTCTGTCACTAAGTATGAGCTTAGAGATCCTTTAGATTGCTGCAGAGAAACTGGGCTTACAGATCTTTCCTTTACTGGTTGTCTCTTCACCTGGTCCAACAATCATGTATGGTGCAAGTTGGACAGGGCAATGGTTAATAGTGAATGGTTTCTGAGAGGCTAATGCTATTTTTCCTCCAGCTGGGTGTTTATCTGACCACTCTCCCTACATTGTGAATCTGTTTGAAAATGAAAGAGGTGGGAAAAGATCCTTTAAGTTCTTCAACGAGCATGAGAAGTTTGATGAGACTGTCAGGGCTAATTGGAATAGGAACTTGGTTGGGTCCAAAATGTTTAAGCTTTGTAGGAATATGAAATACTTGAAATTTCATCTCAAGGAGCTTAATGAGAGACATTTTAGTCATATTTTTGCAAGGGCTCTTGAAGCTTCTAAGGAGCTGGCCAGACTTCAAGAAGAGCTTCAGGAAAACTTCACAAATAGAGACCTTCAAGTCAAGGTTGCAGACATGAGACACAAAGCCTTCAAGCTTGCTGAGGCAGAGAGAAGTTTCTTTCTTCAGCAGGCTAAGTGTAAGTATCTTATGAATAGTGATAGGGGCTCCAAGTATTTTCATGCTATTATGAAGAGAAGAACTAGTAGGAACCACATTGCTGCAGTTGAAACTTCTGAAGGTGTTCAGACTAGGTCTGAGGCTGAGGTTGTTAATGAATTCATTAAATTTTATGAAGATCTCAATGGGAAGTCTAGTCCCTGCTGTCCTATAGATCCTGAGGTGGTGGGGGATGGGCCTAAGGTTTTAGATGATCAAGCAGCTAGGTTGGTGAGGGACATCACTGAAGATGAGATCAAGAGTGCTCTTTTTAGCATTGGGGATGATAAATCTCCAGGCCCTGATGGCTACTCCTCCTGTTTATTTAAGAAAGCCTGGGAGAGCATCAAAGCAGATGTAGTGGGATCAGTGCTGGAATTTTTCAGGACTGGTAAAATATTGAAACAGATCAACCACACTGCCTTAGCTATGATCCCTAAGAGTCTTGCTGCCTCTAAAGTGGAAGACTACAGGCCTATAGCTTGCTGCAATGTTGTTTACAAGATTATCTCCAAGATCACTGCTACAAGGCTAGCTCCTATTCTGGGCAGTGTTGTTAACCCTGCTCAAGCTGCTTTCATAAAATCAAGGAGCATGGCAGAAAATATCTACCTCATTTAGGAATTGCTAAGGCAGTACAGCAGGAAGAGGATCTCCCTTAGGTGTATGATCAAGATAGACCTGAGGAAAGCATATGGCACAGTCAATTGGGGGTTCCTGGACAGCATGATGGTGGGCCTGGGATTCCCTGACAGGTTTAGGAGATGGGTTATGGAGTGTGTTTCCATTGCTTCTTTTTCCCTGTCTATCAATGGCAATCTGCATGGGCACTTTAAAGGCCAGAGAGGGTTGAGGCAAGGGGACCCCTTATCCCATTCCTTTTTGTGATTTCTCTGGAGTACCTCTCTAGACTTTTGGGTAGACTTAATGATGAGAATGGCTTTAGGTTCCATCCAAAGTGTGACTTATTGAAGATCAACCATCTTGCCTTTGCTGATGATCTTATTTTGTTTGCTAGAGGGGAAGCATGGTCAGTTGGATTGCTTATGGAGTGTGTGACAAAATTCAATGATTGCTCTAGCCTTAAAGCTAGCATGCCTAAGTCTAACATCTTCCTTGCTGGGGTTCCTCTCTCTGAAACCCTAGAAATCAAAAGATTAACAGGTATGGAGGATGGCAGCATTCCTTTCAGGTACTTAGAGGTTCCTCTTACTGCTTCCAGGCTTAATGCTGCCCACTATATGCCTCTTATAGATAAAATCTCCTCCTACATTTATGGTTGGGTTGGTAGTTCATTATCTTATGCTGGTAGAACTGAGCTTATTAAATATGTTTTACAAGATGTTAAATGTTTTTGGCTGGCTATTTTCCCCATCCCTACCAATATTATTGAAAAAATTACTAGTTTGTGTAGATCCTTCTTATGGAATGGTAGCAATTCAGGCTCTAGGAAGGCTTTGGTTGCTTGGAGTGAGGTTTACAAGCCTAAAGCTGAAGGTGGTCTTGGCCTGATTGATTTGAAAAGTTGGAATACGGCCCTTCCATCAAGAGGAATATTCATCAGAAGAAGGACACATTGTGGGTTAGGTGGGTTCAGCACTATTATCTTCAAGGGAGGTCAATACGGGATGCTAGTTCTAACCTTGAAGATTCATCTCTGTGGAAGCAGATCTTGGATATTAAAAATGGGCTGGTAGAGTCTGAACAGTCCATATAGAATGCTCAAGCCAAGTTAATGGAGTGGGAGATGCAGAACATATTTAGCATTAAGAAGGTCAACAACAGCATTAGTCCTAAAGGCAGCAGAGTATCTTGGGCTCCTGTTGTATGAAATTCCCGCTGCACACCAAAACATTCTTTCATCTTTTGGTTGGCCATCAAAGGTAAACTGCTTACAAAGGATAAGTTACAAGCAATAGGTGTGGATAGTCAATGCCCATTGTGTAGAGAGAGCAATGAATATGTTGATCACCTCTTCTTTTCCTGCCGACTAAGCAAAGTAATTTGGGCCTCCATTAAGGGCTGGTTAGGGAGCAAAAGAGGCATGAACACCCTTAGAAGTGCTGTTAGATGGCATCTCAAAGAAGTCAAAGGCAAGGGCCCCCATGCTGTAGCTAAGAGAGCAGCTCTTGCAAGCACAATGTACCACATCTGGATGGCTAGAAATGCAAAACAATTTGAAGGAACCTCAGTGCAGCCGAAAAGTATAGCAAGGAAAATTCAAATACATGTGTATAGATTAGTATATGCCAGCTTTCCTGAGCTAAGGCCCCTTTTGTAAAATTTTGTAATTATCTATGCTCTCAATGCTTCATCCCCTGGGTATGCCCAATGTATTTTGTATATAATTGATTAATTAATAGATTACCTTTTATTGATAAAAAAAAAATAATAAATAAAAGTAACACTTATCTTATACTTTCCTTTCTTTTTCTATATATATTACGCTTCCCTTATCCTTCAATGTTCAACCATGGATCTGCTTTATTTAGTTTTTTACTCTTCTCTCACATGTAATTTCCTGAACATATTGTACAGTTTATAACAATTTCAAACTGATCTCAACTGTATGACTAATCATTGTAGTATGTTATTTTAGGTATATCATCCAAAGCAATCTTTTTTGGTTACAATGTCGTAGGCGTACTTGGCTTGAGCTGCCAAGTTCCTGTTTTCAAATCTTGCTATAGCCCTTTTCCATTTTTTGTTTAGGATTATGGATAGAGTTCCACTAAACCTTAGTATTATCCATTCTAAGGTCAGAACTAGAAGTATTAAATGGCACAATCATCACTATTTTTTACTTAAACAATCTCATGATGCTTAGAAACAAAGACATTTAATGTTTGATGAAAAGTGGGATATTGTAGTTTACATGAATCACGATGACAAATTATGAACATCACGAAAAAAGGTTTATTTTAAATAAAAACAATTATTCAGAAAACAAATATAAAAAGAAAGAAAAGAGATAGTTACATATAAAAATGGACTACACACTAACTCCAAAAAGGGTACCCAACTTTCATATACACGGAATAATGTTTACTAGCATCTTAATACGCACTATGCACATGTTGATTTACTTTTTTATGTGATAAAACAACATGTTAACAAAATTTTTTTACCTATAGGCATGTCAAGCATAATGGTCACATATTTTTCATTAGAAAACTGAACCTACAAAGAAACTCCATTAAGAGAAAAACAATCTGGTTAGAATCATCAAAAAGAAACAAGAACAATTGAAAATGAAGAGAAGATAAAGAGTAATAGAGAAAATCAACATGGGTTGAAGATAAGAGAGATAAGGAGAATGAAGAAGTTAAGCCTACGTGAGATAGTGAGAGAGAAAAACATGAGAGAAAGATTTAGAGAGTTAGATCAATTGAGTTACATATACAACCTTATTTAAATATTTGATTTATATATTTAAATAGGGGTTTAAGAGACATTTTTGAAGTGTAGACACCAAGTAAAGGTTCTAATTTTATTAATAATAAGTATAGATAGATATGTAACTCTCTTTAAGTACATATTTTAATTTTATTAATAATAAGTATAAATAGATATGTAACTCTCTTTAAGTACATATTTCGATGTAAGATGGGTGGTGAAACTTTTTTGACGAAAAATGTTGAATATTCGAAGTTTATCTACATTGAGCCTCTAGTGGAGGCAGAACCAGTTAATTGTAAATATGGCCAATCTATTAGATCAGGTATATATGTTATTCCTGTGGATGAAATCAATGTGTCACAGTGGATAAATCTCCTTGCCGGAACTGATTAGCTTCTATGGAGTTGACTGTTCCGTATCCTTGCCATTTTCAGGTCCTTGGTTACCATATTCTGCGTAGTACAATATGCTCAAATTTGCAGTTCTGTTATCCCATTCAAGCCAACCTTCGGATTGAAAAAGTCATACAAGAACCTCTCTATTATTATCACAGTTCTTGTAAAAATCTTTTCATGGTCTGCCAAGTACGTCTTCACTGGATATACTGATTCAAATATTGTGCACTTGTGGATCATAAAATCTCTGTATTCTGTAGGAGAATCTTTTCCTTGGGCAGCAACAGTATTTGATTGTCCCAACAAAGGTTTGCTAGCATAGATGTGATATTTTTGGAAACGGCTCTTGCCTTACCGAATAAAATTTATGGTCATAGATTTCACAATCTCGGGAAAACCAAACTCTAGCTTTGGCTTAAAGAGTGTCTTGAAATCCAATGAACCTACATCTATCGTATTGAACAACTCAGTTGTAATGCATCGCTGTTTTACTATAAATTGTTTTAAAAATTATAAATTAAATCATAAATTGTTTTTACTAACAAAGCCGAAGGATTCTAGCAGAATAAAATTTTTCCTAGCAAATTTAAGACATGATTATGGAGAAATTTATGATGAGACACTTTCTTGAATATAGCTTCTGCTCTATCTTTCTTCACTCTAGTTTCAAAGTGCATTTGGGATTGCTACAGTTGTAGCTGTGTTAGTGCCAAAAGTATTCTAAGAGTGCTGACACTAAAAGAGCTGTGAGAAATTCTGTTATTAAAAAACATTGTGGTGTTTGGTAAACTGTCTTGTAAAAGTATTGTAAAAAGTGTTGTGATCAATAACAGTGTTTGGTAATTATAACTTTAATAATATTGTGAAACTGCAAAATTATCAGATTAACAGAATTCAATAAACGAATATTTAGACATTTTTAATTGACCATTCTATTAAATAAAAAATTCATGTGAAATCATTTTAACGTAACATCAATCAAGAAATAATACATTTTTTTTATTGTGTTCATAATTTGATCTTTATTTTTTAGATAAATAATTAGACCTTTAAATTATATTTTGTTTATTAAATAAAATTTATTTAAAAATATTAAAAAAATGTTATTCCCTTCAATTTTTTATTGAGATATTTTGTGCGGATAAAAAAATTCGATCAAAATAAAAAGAGTGGTAAATTGCAAAGACATACATGAAGCAACATTTATGGATTCATTTAGAAGAAAAAAGTATATCAAAATAATTAACCATAAAATAAAAAGAATGCATTTATGTGTTAAAATTCATGTAAATAATGATAAATTTCAATATATAAATAATTGAAACGAACACCAATAAGAATATTAAAATCATTTATATAAATACAATTTTATAAAGTTAAAATTATCAAAAGACATACAATATGGCTTAAGCACTAAATTTGACCAAATAATCATTGATCTTGATTCTTGATTAAAAAAAAAAAATTGTAATATGGCCAACGAATGAGAAACAATGATGCTTATATAGGTGAAAGAGCTAAAAGAGATATTAAGATTTGTGTTTACTAACCGTTTAATATTGCAGTAGTAGAAGTTCATATTTATAGGGTATGTACAAAGTGTCCTAATAGGACTAGAAAATACTATAGTGTTCTAATAGAATTAGGGTTTCCTATTTACAATAAACTAGAATTTCTTAATATTATTTACATTAGAAATATATATATATTTACACGCTTCCTCAATTCGAAAGGAGTAAAACCACAGAGAGATTGCTTTTATGTTGAAGAAACCGCGGGGATGACAACCCTTTTGTGAAGATATCTACAAGTTATGCATCTGTAGGAATGTATCGGATTTGAATATCTCTTTGGGCAACTTTTTCACAAACAAAATGAAAATCTATCTCTATATGTTTGATGCGGGAGGGGGGGGGGGAGGAAGAAAAGTGCGGCTGGTAGTTCGCATGGTGACATCAGCAGTGACGAAAACAACATTGTTGGAGGAGGTGACAGTGCTGACTTGAAGAGAGGTTAATTTCGGTGGGGTTAGGTAGTGTTTGGTTAAGAATTTCAGAAGAAGTAGAAGTAGAAGTAGAAGAAATATTTTCCATGGCTTTAGGGTTTTGAGATCTTATTGCTCTGATACCATGAAAGTGCTAAAAGAGATATTAGGGTTTATATTTACTAATTGCTTAATGTTGCAGTAGTAGAATCTCATATTTATAGGGTATGTACACAGTGCCCTAATAAGACTAGGAAATACCATAATGTCTTAATAGAATTAGGTTTTCCTATTTACAATAAACTAGAATTTCCTAATATTATCTACATTAAGAATGTATATAAATTTACAATAGGAATGGGGTCAAAAATATCATCCAAACACCCCAATTAGCAAAAACAAGGTTTGGCTTTTTCTCACAACACATCAAAAGCTTTACTAAACGCACTCTCAATCACTGTAATGACGCTAATTAAGTGCATTTTCTTTTCATAAGCTTTAGCATCTCTTCTTTCTTGCTTTAGGGGATCATTTAGTCCTTAGAATCATGAAGCTAGATTAAGCATTGGTAGCTTGTGGAAGAGAACCTCCTCCACGAGTTCCCCTAGCCGCATTACCAAACATGTTCTTAAATTTTGATTAATTGAAATGATATATTTCCATAATTAATTCCATTTAACTTTTGGTAAATAGTGGCGGTACTAATACTTGGTCGTTAAAATTTGCTTTCGAGTTAATAGTCAACTTGGTATGATACTTGTCAAGGTTTTCGGTTGTATTGATTTTTTCGTTTTCTTAATTAGTTAGGACGTGAAAAAAAAATTTAAATGTTGGGGAAAAGTTCACACGAAAAAAAAAAAAGTGTTTATATATGTGGATTGGTTGCTTTCAAGTTAAATAGTCAACTTAATATAATGATACTTGACAAGGTTTTCAATTGTGTTGATTTCTTTGTTTTCAGCTCTTTCTTTTTTATACGAATCGTAACCTTAATTAGTTAAAACGACAAAAAAAAAAGTGTTGGGAAAGAGTTCACACATTAATTATATATCGAAAGTGAAAAAAATATTTACATATATGAATTGTTTTATAATTTAAACTTATGAGTGAAAATAATGTTCTTTTATATATTTCAAGACACAGCACGTTTTAAAGTGTGCTATGAGATACCGTTTGGTTAATTAGGGATTTCCCTGACCCACAAAATTAATACGAGCTGTACCCAAAAATGTCGACACAGTACCTAACAAGGACTTCTCACAAAACGGTTGTGCAATTATCACTACAGCACTATGCTCTCTAGAGTCTGGAGTGGTTATCCAACCAAAAAGAGCTTACAATCAACGAAACCAACGTCATCATATATGTTTCTAAGGATAAAGCTAATTAATTAGCACAAATACAACTATGCTAGATTTGAAGATCTGAAAATAAACCAGTGTTATGCATGTATTTTATCTTAAAATTTATTTTAAGTATAATTTTTCATAAATTTTGTTAATATATGTATAACTTAATTTATGTTTTTTACGAGTTAAAATCGTTTTAAAAGTTGAACTGTATTATTTTTTGAAAGAGGCAAAATTTGATCCCTGGTAGCTCCAATTGAATTCATGGTCCACTACTATTCCATTTCGAATCATATCCATAAATGCCCATTCCGTTTTTCCTTTTTTTTTAAAAAAAAAATTCATTATACAAAATTATGATAAAACCAACTTCTTGCTAAGACTTGGAAGGACTCACCGTCTTTTGCCACAGACCTTGTTGTGATAAAGGCAGCATGGCATGTCCCTTTCGTCATCTCTTTCTTCATTTTTCTCTGTTTTCTACTCACGTATTACATAAACGCGTGCGCGCGCACACACGCCGACTGACAAGTCTCCCATATATCTCATGAAAGATATACATGGGAGCCTGTTCAGTTTGACCGTGTAATCCTTTTCAACTTTGAGGCGAACCATGTTGACATATTATCAGTTTTTCTATGTACTTTTTTTTTTGCCATTTCTCTTAACTTCCCTGTAGTGGAGAATGAATTTTCTTTTCGTTTTGGTCTACTACTCAAAAAACTTCTTATTAATGTCATGATTATATGGACCACAAAAAGAGAAGACATGGATGAAAATGGGCATAATAAACTTCGGTTACATGTATCGGTTCCTGTGCTTGCTCCTTAAGGCTTATTCAATGCTAGAGATATTAGAGCTATCGAGATTTCAATGCCAATATCACTAGTTGTGAGTTAGCTCCATTCAATTTTCTAAGCGAGTGTTGACTTGGATGGAGTTGGACCTTCATTTTCTGTGGTTGATCAGATTATTGTGAATATCGTACAGAATTCATTTTTACCGCATAAAATCATTGGTGCTGCCAAATATAACTATAAGCTGTTAGAAATCTTGTTTCTAATACACAAATCATCAAAGTTCATTCCATATAACGTTATACATATTAATTTACACAATCATGGTATTTCATATTCAAGAACAAACATCATGATACAACCAAGATCTCATGTTAAACATATCAAGAATTCATATATAGATTGAGAAGATGAGTTAGAAACACCAATCAGAATCCGTTGCAAGCAAACTTCCTTGGGTTGATCTTCTAAGACTACATGGAGAACCACTTTTGGTATGAGAACCAAATAAACTGAATGTTAGAGGGAGGGAGAAGAACTATATGTTTTAAAAAAAATTAAAACATACGTTAAACACCCTCTCCTGATGTCCTTTTATTTCCCTGTGTCTTAGGGACCATAACCCCTTCAGTTACCTCACACATGTGCATTGGGTCTTTGGCCCATTAACAAACACTCATATCACATCGGGCTTCTGCACATAAGGTAGCTCATACTGTTTAACCTTGAAACTTTGGAGACCCATACAATTAATATCACTTAATTGGGTCATTTATTAGATAACGGGTCTACATGTACAATGTTATAACACATCTGAGCCCAAAATTCCAACAATCTCCCACTTGGGTTACATATGTTATCCTTTATATTGTACATGAAGATAACCTTAATTGAGCTCATTTGTGCTATCTAAACCAAAATATCCAACAACAATCTGGTCCATTAACCATATCAATGTAGGATCAAAGCAGCCTTTATCACATTTATCGTAACAAGACCCATCAATGGTCACAATATTAACACAATTAACGACATAGATCTAGTATAGATGTGTAGCATGGAAATGACATGAAACATGATCTTAAACATGTTAATTTTCAACTGGTCCTCCATATGACTCAAAAGAATCATACGAAATACTTTCAAACATTAAGTGCAAAGCTGTAATGAAAGTCATCATAGAGTAATCAAAATATATAATCCAAAGTCTGTACAGAACAACATAACCATGTCAATTAAGCAAAAGTAAAAGCCAAATACAAACTCCCACTATACGAGCATATGGTTCAAAAGAACAACACCCATGTGAGCAACATGCTCATGAAACACTATAGGTGGCAAACCTTTAGTAAGCGGATCCGCAATCATAGAGTTCGTACTGATATGCTCAATTGACACTTGAGAACTCTGAACTCTCTCTTTGATAACCAGAAACTTGATGTCAATATGCTTTGACCTCGACGAGCTTCGGTTGTTCTTGGAATATAACTCAACAGCCTTATTATCACAATAAATCGTTAATGGTCTATCAATATCATCAACTATGCGCAGCCCAATGATAAAATTGCGCAACCATATTCCCTGACTTGATGCCTCATGGCAAGCTATGAACTCTGCTTCCATGGTGGAAGTAGCTATGAGTGACTATTTCACACTCTTCCATGATATAGCTCATCCAACTAACATAAAGACCTAGCCAGAAGTGGATCTACTGCTATTGAGACACCCAGCAGAATTGGAGTCTGAATACCCAACGATCTCCAAAAGATTTGATCTCTGATATGTGAGCATATAATCCTTCGTTCTCTATAGATATCACATAACTCGTTTAGCTGCTTTCCAATGATCCACGTCTGGGTTACTCAAATATCTACCCAGCATTCAAACAATGTATGCAATGTCCGGTCGCGTACACACTTCTGCATACATGAGACTCTTAACAGCTGAAGCATAGGGATATTTCTCCATTTCTTTATTCTCAAGTTCATTTTTGATACATTGGAGCAAACTGAACTTATCACCCTTTCCCACGGGTGTGTTTCTTGGTGCACAACCACTCATACTAAATCTACTTAGCACTATTGATAGGCCTTCTATGACAGTCCAAGTATACCTCTTGAACGATCTCTATGGATATGTATACCCAAAACAAATGACGCATCACCAAGATCTTTCATTTCAAATTTACTTGATAAAAATCTCTTGGTTTTATGCAATAGGCCTATATCGCTGCTTGCAAGTAGAATGTCATCTACATAGAGCACCATGATAATAAATTTGCTCTCACTGAACTTGAGATATATGCACTAATCAATGGTGTTTTCTTTAAATCCAAAGGATGTAATCACCTTATCAAATTTTCAATACCATTGCTGAGATGCCTGTTTTAAGCCATAAATGGACTTCTTAAGCTTGCATACAAGGTACTTTGAATCTTTAGACTCAAAATTCTTCGGTTGCACTATATATATTGTTTCTTCAATGTTTCCATTGAGAAAAGCTGTTTTAATGTCCATTTTATGTAGCTCCAAATCATAGTGCGCTACAAGTGCCATAATAATTCTAAAGGAATCTTTCATCGAAACTGGCGAAAAAGTCTATTTATAATCAATGCCTTCCTTTTGAGTGAAACTTTTGGTTACTAGGCCGGCCTTATACCTTTCAATGTTGCCTTTTGAATCCCATTTGGTTTTAAATATCCATTTGCAACCAATCGGTTTCGCACCTTTGGGCAACTCTACTAAGTCCCAAACACCGTTGTTATCCATTGATTTCATCTCATCCTTCATGGCTTCAATCCACTTTTCAGAATTAGGACATTGTGTGACTTGACTAAAAGAAGTTGGATCATCTTTTAGACCCATATCAAACTCATGTTCCTAGAGATACATGACATAATCAGTCGAAATTTCTCCTTTCTCTAGTGGATCTCCTTAATGGCACTTCCACTTGAGGTTATTGAGGTACCTCTTCATGAATCTCAGGTTCGTCATCAATGCGTTGGATCTCCGGATTTGCATTTTGAATAACGTCAGATATAAATAGCTGATCATTTTCAGTTGCAACAACAGGAATGTAAACACATTTCTCCTAAAAATTGACTTGCCTGAGTTAGTTTCTCCCACTTAACTCAACGTCCTCAATGAACTTAGCATTGCCCGTTTCGAAAAAGGATCTATTAGAGGTGTTGACCCTCGCCCGTATTTTAATGATGGCAAAACACAATTGTTATTTAACTAACAAGTTTAAACTAAGTTGTATTAAGGATCAAACACATTCAACCAAGGAACAAAGTGCAAAAACTCGAACCAAATCAAGTATCAAGTGAAGACTGAAGATCTAGTATAGGTCTTAAGGTTTAGAACCAATGTAAGTCTCACTCATACATTGTATTAGCTTGTTCAATGGCTCGAACACAAAAGGTTTTTTTAAAAACCATTATTTTTAAATGTTTTTAATGAAAAACAGAAGAAAATCTGGGTTGGAAAACAACCCAGTCGACTGGGTACATATACCAGTCGACTGGGTACATAGGTCAGAAGGTACCCAGTCGACTGGGTTGCCAGTCGACTGGTACTTTGACCAGTAAGTTTCCAGTTGACTGGATGAATCAACCTAGTCGATGGGTAAAATGGATAGAAAGTCCCCAGTTGACTGGATGATATATACCAATCGACTAGATACCCAGAAGGTCTAAAAACGAGTATTTTTCAAGTGAACCCAATCGACTGGTATCTCGACCCAGTCGACTGGTAGTTCAAAAATATGACCGTTGGACTCCAAATCTGAACGTTTTAAAGTAAATCTTTTTCAAATTAAAGTCCTAAACGGCCATATTAATTGATTGCTATATAAACCCATTCAGTTAAGCATTCAATAACAAGCTGCATATATTCAAAAAGAGTTGATCTCACATAATCAAGTTTTTATACTCTTGAAACACAAAAAGCTTTGAAATAATCTTGTTGAGCCATTTCTTTAAGCTCTACTTTGAAAGAGAGACATTTCTATTGTAATAAGCTTTCATTTGCTGTCTCTCTACCTTTTACTTTACACCATCTTTGTAAAGGGATTACTTCCGAGAGGAAGGAGAAACTTCTGAAAGGAAGGGGATTGTTCGGTTTAAGCAATTCCTGTAATTTGCTTGTGTACGGTTTGTGCAACACCCGGCTAAGTTGTGCGACTAAGTTTTCTTAGTGGATTACTTCAAGGAGTTCCTTGAAGAGAGTGGACATAGGGTCGGAACGAATCCGATATTGCTGAACCACTATAACTGTATTTGCATCCTCTTTCCTTAAACTCTTTATTTACAGCTGTTGCTTATCAGTTTTTATAAACTTGTATTAATTCCGTAAAAAGTTTTTAAAAACCCAATTCACCCCCCTCTTGGGTTGAAACCTCGAGCTACAATTGGTATAAGAGCTTCGTTCTTTTAATTAGGCTTAAAATCCTTGAGTTGATCCAATGGCAGCAAATAGCTACTCTGAGGGACACTCTTATACTAAACCACCATTGTTCAATGGCTCAAATTATAACTATTGGAAAAATAGAATGAATATCTTTGTCGAAGGACAAGATTACAATCTATGGAGAATCATAAAAGAATGACCTAAAATTCCTTCAAAAGAAATAGTTATTGGAGAGACTCTTCATACAATGCCTAAACTCAAAACTGAGTTTACTTACGAGGATTGTAAAACGATGTCTCTCAATAGCAGAGCAACAAGCATGCTACATTGTGCATTAGATATTTCTGAATATAACAAAATATCTGCATGCGTGTCTGCTAAAGAAATATGGGATAAATTACAAGTCACATATGAAGGAACTAGTGAAGTAAAAAAGTCTAAAATTTACATGCTAATTTCTGAGTATGAATCTTTTAAGATGTCTCCTAACGAAACCATTTCTAAAATGCACTCACGATTCACCACTATTATAAATGGTTTAAAATTGCTTGGTAAGAATATTGAGGAAGTTGAACTAACCAGAAAAATCTTGAGATCTCTACCACCAGAATGGAAACCAAGAGGACAGCCATTCAAGAGGCCAAAAATCTTGACAAGCTTGATGTTGAGACGCTGCTTGGGTCATTATTGACATATGAGATGGAAGAAATGACTCCCATCGTCAATGATGATGAGAAGAAGAAAAAGCAAATTGCTCTCAAAGTTTCTACGAGCAACAAAGAAAATGAATTAGAACAAGAAGCAGAGAGCAGTGAAGAGGATGGTGAAATGGCTTTAATCACCAGACGATTCCATAGGTTCTTGAAGAAAAGCAAGAAACCTTACTCAAAGGATCCCACCTAAAAAAGGAAACCACTTATGTGCTATGGCTGCAAGAAGCCAGGACATATAAAAGCTGACTGTCCGGTTTCAAACAAACCATACAAGGGTTTTAAGAAGAAAGCTATGGTAGCAACTACTTGGAGCGATGACGAAGAAGATGAGTCATCAGACAAAGAAATCGGATACGAGGAAATTGCCAACCTTTGTTTGATGGCAATCGATGATGAAAGTGAGATAACATCTTCTCTCTCTTCAAAAAATAATATTGTTACTAGTAGTGAAGAACTGCTAGAAGTTATAAATGAAATGCATGAAGAATTGAAGAAATTTGATTCTAGAAATTATGTTCTTAAGAAAGAAGTATCATCTCTTTCTAAAGAAATGACAACTCTTAGAGAATAAAAAGAAAAATTATCATCCTTACTGTATGATTCTTCTCAAGATTTTCTTAAAGATGAAAATGAGAATTTGAAAAATAAAATTTCTGAATTAAATAGCACTATATCAAGACTTATGCTTGGTAAAGAAAAACTTGATGAAGTGCTTTCTTCCCAAAGATTAAGTGGAGGAAAATCTGTAGGATATTCTCCATTGGGGAAACAAAAAACAAAAGAGAGATTATTCATGAAAGCCTCTTGTGTAGATGGAGCTTCTACTTCAAAAGCTCCTAGCATGGTTAAAATCACTCCCTCGAAAAATGCTAGGAAGTCTAGAAACTTAAATGATCATACTAAATTGAAGCATCCTAAAAATACTCATGCTTATATGTATGCTCATTCTAGAAATGCTCATACACATCCTAGAAATAATTATCATGCTTATTCTAGGAACAATGTGTATAATCAAAGAATGCATTCTGCTCATGCTTATCCTAGGAATTATCATCATGGTTATCCTAGAAACAAAATGCACACACAAAATAATGCTAGCATGTATCCTAGAACGCATCATCATACTTTTTATAGAAATGACATGCATTTTCATACTCCTTACCATAGAAACATGTATCCTAGGAACTATTATCCTAAGGATTATAGGAATGCACATGTAAGACATCTTAGAAATTTCTATGACTATCATGCTAGGATTGTGGATCATCAACTTGTTCATAGAGCTCCACATGTTAAGAAAGTATGGGTCCCAAAAAAAACCATATTTTCAAGGACTAACCCCAAAGGACTTAAGAAATTTTGGGTACCTAAAAGTGCTATCGTATATCCTTGTGTGATGTAGATATGTCTCCACACCAAAGAGAAAGGTAACTGTTAGTACCTTGATAGCGGATGCTTGAAGCACATGACCGGTGATAAAAGCGTATTCAAGGAGCTAACTCTAAGAGATGGTGGACTTGTGACCATTAGAGACAATACTAAAATAAAAATCATCGGGCATGGAAAAGTCGGTAATGATTTCTCAACCTTAGATAATGTATTGTTAGTACAAGGCCTTAAGCTAAATTTACTTAGCATTAGTCAATTATGTGACAAAGGATACAAAGTCACATTTGAGACCTCTCATTGTCTAGTTATAGATATCAAGAGCAACAAGATCAAATTCATTGGCCATAGACATGAAAATGTCTACATAGTTGATTTGAAATCCTTGCATTCTGATAATGAAAAATGTTTTCCTGCTTTTAGTGAAAATCCATGGCTATGGCATAGAAGGCTTGGTCATGTAAACATGAACTTGCTAAAAATTGTTTCAAGAAAAGATTTAGTTATTGGACTTCCTAAAATCAATTTTGAAAAAGACAAAGTATGCAATGCTTGTCAAATGGGAAAACAAACTAGGATTTCTTTTAAAGCAAAAAATGTAGTCTCAACTACTAGACCTTTGGAACTTTTGCATATGGACTTATTTGGTCCAATTAGTACCATTAGTCTAGGTGGCCATCAATATGCTCTTGTTATTGTTGATGACTATTCAAGATATACCTTTGTTATTTTTATTGCTTACAAGGATGAAGCTTTCAAAGTATTTGAAAAGTTTTGCAAAAAGGTACAAAATGAAAAAAGGAATTTGTATTTCAAGCATAAGAAGTGATAATGGCAAAGAATTTGAAAATCAAAGCTTTTTAAAATTTTGTGATGAAAATGGAATTAATCACAACTTTTCAGCTCCTAGAACTTCTCAACAAAATGGATTTGTTGAGAGGAAAAACAGAATTCTAGAAGAATTTTCAAGAACTATGCTTTGTGAAAATAATTTACCAAAATACTTTTGGGCTGAAGCCGTGAATACTTCTTGCTATATATTAAATAGAATTTTGATAAGGCCTTTGCTTGATAAAACTCCATATGAACTATGGAAAGGGAGAAAACCCAATATTTCCTATTTTCGCGCTTTTGGTAGTAAGTGCTTCATCTTAAATAACAATAAAACTAACTTGGGTAAATTTGATTCCAAGACCGATGAAGGAATATTTTTAGGATATTCAACTACTAGTAAGGCTTATAGAGTTTTCAATAAGAGAACTCTAGTAGTAGAAGAATCTGTGCATGTAACCATTGATGAATCTAATCCAATGAGTAATAGAGAAGTTTCCTTTAAAGATGATGCAGATTTTATTCCAAGAATGGAAACTCCTACTCCCATTGTTGACCCAAAAGTGAGTTCTCCTCAAGCAAATGAAGGGATGGCAACTCCCAATTTGGACCAACCATCTTCAAGTCAACAAGAGGAAAATCTACCCAAGGATTGGAGGTATGTAAATCATCATCCAATTGATCAGGTAATTGGTGATCATTCACAAGGGGTAAGAACTCGCTCTTCTATTAGAAATATTTGCAATTTTGTAGCTTATTTGTCTCAAGTAGAACCTAAGACTTTTATAGAAGCTGAAAAAGATAATGATTGGATAATTGCAATGCAGGAAGAGATAAATCAATTTGAGAGAAACAATGTTTGGAAACTAGTTCCAAGACCTAAAGATCATTCAATTATTGGAACTAAATGGGTATATAGAAATAAAATGGATGAAAATGGTATAGTAACTAGAAATAAGGCTAGACTAGTTGCTAAGGGATATAACCAAGAGGAAGGAATAGATTTTGATGAAACCTATGCTCCCGTAGCTAGATTAGAAGCCATTCGAATGTTACTAGCCTTTGCATGCTTTAATAAATTTAAGCTATTTCAAATGGATGTGAAAAGTGCATTTTTAAATGGCTTTATAAAAGAAGAGGTTTATGTTGAGTAACCTCTTGGATTTGAAAATCCTAGTCTTCCAAATCATGTCTACAAGCTTTCTAAAGCTATATATGGTTTGAAGCAAGCTCCAAGAGCATGGTATGAAAGACTAAGTAAATTTTTAATTGATAATGATTTTGTAAGAGGTAGAATAGATACAACTCTCTTCACAAAAACTCACAAAAATGACACTTTGATAGTTCAAATATATGTTGATGATATTATATTTGGTGCTACTAATGAATCTATGTGTCAAGAGTTTGCAAAGTGCATGCAAGGTGAATTTGAAATGAGCATGATGGGAGAACTTACCTACTTCCTTGGACTGCAAATCAAACAACTAAAAAGAGGTATCTTCATCAATCAACAAAAGTACATCAAAGACCTACTAAAGAGGTTCGGGATGGAAAGCTCAAAGCCAATTGGAACGCCTATGAGCACAACTGCTAAACTTGATCTTGATGAAGGAGGTAAAAATGTAGATTCTAAATATTATAGAAGCATGATAGGTGCTTTACTTTATTTGACTGCAAGTAGACCTGATATAATGTTCAGTGTATGCATGTGTGCTAGATTTCAGTCTAATCCTAAGGAATCACATGTAGTTGCAGTAAAAAGAATCCTTAGATATCTACAAGGAACCCAGACCATAGGATTATGGTACTCTAGAGAATCATCTTTTGAGCTAGTAGGATATTCAGATGCTGATTTTGCTGGATGTAGGTTAGATAGAAAGAGCACAAGTGGAACATGCCAATTCTTAGGTGCTATGTTAACGTCTTGGTTTTCCAAGAAACAAAATTCTGTTGCACTATCAACCGCTGAGCCGGAATATGTAGCAGCTGGAAGTTGTTGTGCCCAAGTATTATGGATGAAACAACAACTAGAAGACTGTGGCATAAATCTCAAAAATATTCCTATATTTTGTGATAATACTAGTGCCATCAACCTAACTAAAAATACTATTCAGCACTCTAGAACCAAGCATATAGAGATTAGACATCATTTTTTAAGAGACCATGCTCAAAAAGGTGATATAAGATTAGAATTCATTCCTTCAGAAGATCAAATAGCTGATATTCTTACAAAACCTTTAAGTGAAGCTAGTTTTTGTAAGATTAGAATGTTGATGGGATTGCTTGATTTTGATAAACTAAATGTTTGATTGCATCTCATTTCATCATTTGCATATTTGACATTGAGTGAAAGAGTGTTAATCATTGTTTAATTATTTCCCTCACTCAAAAATGTCATAGATAAATAAATTGGTGCTAAAAATTCAAGACTGAAAATTTTACTAAGGGTTCAGTCGACTGGTACATGTGACCCAGTCAACTGGTAAGTCTCTGTCAGATCTTCCAGTCGACTGGTACCTCTGACCCAGTCGACTGGTAAATCTCTGCCAAATATTTCAGACGACTGGTAAGTCCTCTCCAGTCGTCAATGAGGTCGAATCCCTGATTAGCGCCCATTTTTGAAAAACCCTTCTCCACCAGTCAACTGGTAAAAATATCCCAGTCGACTGGTAAATGTCTGCTAGTTTATCCAGTCGACTGGTACGTTTACTCAGTTGACTGGTAGGCAAACTGTTCATCTTCTCAATGGGACACAGTCGACTGGTAACGCGATATTATAAATAGGACTGTTCATTTTTCTGAAATTTTACGCCATTTTCAAGCTCCCAAATTTTCTCTCTCTAGAAAAATTCACTATTTTGATCCAAAAACCATCCAAACTTCATCTAAACACACCGATCTACTCATCCATAAAGAGATTTTTGACTTTCTACGGTTAAAATCTCTTATTTTTTCCAAAAACTTTTTTTTCTTCAAAATGAGTGATAAGATCCGTATAAAACTCACAACTAGTGGACCTAATGCGCCTAAAAAGCTAAGGTCTTCAAAACCTTCAGCTTCGGAGTCGAAAGAGAAGGGAGCAGCGGGCTCATCCAGCAAGGAGCCCAGAACAAAGTTGGAACAGACTCTGTTTTACAGCCCAGTGGCTCATACGAGGTATAATTTTATAATCCGTCACAAGAAAATCATGACGGGTAGAGTCGTTGATTTCGACTCTATTCGCCATGGTAATTTCGATATTCTACCAGCCTTTGAGGCAATAAATCTGACCCCACTGGTCAGAATTCATGAGAAATATTACCCGCGACTGATTTACCAGTTTTACGCGAACTTGGTGAAACCCAGTCCTCTGGTTCTGAGATTTAGAACCAGAGTTAGCGATGTGGAGTTTGAGGTCAACACTGACCTCTTGATGAGCATTCTGAGATCCCTATAAGGGGGGTTCAATGGAGTCTGGATGGATGGCCAGACAACTTTGAGGTTGAGGAGGCTTGTCAGATAGTCAGGGGCGACCCTAACTATGTGTACAGACCTACTACATTTCATACATGTAGTGACTTGCCCCTCGACTCAAAGATGTTTCAGTTGATTGTCACTTGGACCATCCACCCGAGACTCGGAAGTCGAGGGTATCTATCTAAAATAGATACGGTATTGATTTGGTGCCCAAAATCTGGGCACCACTTCAATACATATCCTCTGCTGCTCGCCAACATAATAAACAGCGAAGCAAACGACTCCGGGTGTTTTCTTTATGGGATGCTCATTACACTCATCCTCCAGCACTTCCGGGTACCTTTGCCTGCCTCCGAGGCTCAGGATATCGGATTGACGGACATCATCAACATCTCATCTCTGAAGAAGATGGGATGTACTGTTCATGAAGGGTTCCTCTATCCGAAGGCCGGAAAGCGCTTAAGGATCCGTGAGGATGCGAGCGACAGTGATGAGGATGTTGATACGGCTGCTAAGATGGAGACGGATACCCGGGCACCTCCCATTGGTGACTCAAGTACTGGTCAGACTGGTTACGGCGACATCCTACGAGCTATCACGAGCCTTCAGATGACGATGGAGTCAGGGTTCCAGTCCATGCAGTCTGATTACCAGAGACTGAACTCCTCCATAGACCACTTACGGGACGACTTCGAGTTACATCGAGAGCACACCGAGGGTTCCCTAGCTGAGATTAGGGATCTTCTTCGTGACAGCTCGGACTCTCCCACTCCTTGAGTCTATATCTTTATTATGCTCTTAGTATTTTCCAGTTCTTATCACATAGCACAGACATATCATGTATTATTTTGTCTTAGTTATGGCTCTGAGAAGCCCGTTTGTCTAGTGACCTTTTATATATGATGATGTATTTCTATTAGCCATATTTCTTGCATCTATTTATGCTATTTGTGATATGTTAGCTCTGTTTTAAAACTCTGTTTAGCCTTTAAACTGCTTTAAAATGCTTCTACGTATATGAAAACTTCTGGTTCTTCCTGGGAAGGTTTCTATAGCCTGAATGAAGCCAAATTTTTGCGTGCAAGTTTATTTTCTTATACTCTAGATGACTATATTGGCTAAATAGCTTATTTTTTGTGTTATACCCCCTTTGATTGCTGTTGTCAAAACAGAGGAGAAAAATGAAAAAAAAACGAGAAAATCTAAGTAAACGCAACCAATGCATAGTTTTAGGGGGAGCATTCCTCCATAGCATTATAAAAATGTTTATTGATTGGTTGAGTTTGATTCTGGATTGGTTGAAAGAAATAAAAACTGTGTTTACTTATTTACAGGGTGGTTTTACTCGAAAAACAGAGGAGACTCTGTCCAAATTTGTGTAAAATCCTATTACTTAGTTTTTAAAACTGTTTTTACATTATTAGTTTTGTCATCATCAAAAAAGGGGAGATTGTTGACCCTCGCCCGTATTTAATGATGACAAAACACAACTGTTATTTAACTAACAAGTTTAAACTAAGTTGTATTAAGGATCAAACACA
This sequence comes from Bretschneidera sinensis, assembly GCA_023935145.1. Classification (NCBI taxonomy): domain Eukaryota; kingdom Viridiplantae; phylum Streptophyta; class Magnoliopsida; order Brassicales; family Akaniaceae; genus Bretschneidera; species Bretschneidera sinensis. Next base: position 37,569,680 of record CM043697.1, on the reverse strand, counting down.
TTCAACCAAGGAACAAAGTGCAAAAACTCGAACCAAATCAAGTATCAAGTGAAGACTGAAGATTTAGTATAGGTCTTAAGGTTTAGAACCAATGTAAGTCTCACTCATACATTGTATTAGCTTGTTCAATGGCTCGAACACAAAAGGTTTTTTTTAAAAACCATTATTTTTAAATGTTTTTAATGAAAAACAGAAGAAAATCAGGGTTGGAAAACAACCCAGTCAACTGGGTACATATACCAGTCGACTAGTATATAGGTCAGAAGGTACCTAGTCGACTGGATGAAACAACCTAGTCGACTGGTACTTTGACCAATAAGTTCCTAATCGACTGGATGAATCAACCCAGTCGACTGGTAAAATGGATAGAAAGTCCCCAGTCGACTGGATGATATATACCAGTCGACTGGATACCCAGAAGGTCTGAAAATGAGTATTTTTCAAGTGAACCCAGTCGACTGGTATCTCGACCCAGTCGACTGATAGTTCAAAAATATGACCGTTGGACTTCAAATCTGAACGTTTTAAAGTAAATCTTTTTCAAATTAAAGTCCTAAACGGCCATATTAATTGATTGCTATATAAACCCATTCAATTAAGCATTCAATAACAAGCTGCATATATTCAAAAAGAGTTGATCTCACATAATCAAGTTTTTATACTCTTGAAACACAAAAAGCTTTGAAATAATCTTGTTGAGCCATTTCTTCAAGCTTTACTTTGAAAGAGAGACATTTCTGTTGTAATAAGCTTTCATTTGTTGTCTCTCTACCTTTTACTTTACACCATCTTTGTAAAGGGATTACTTCCGAGAGGAAGGAGAAACTTCCGAAAGGAAGGGGATTGTTCGGTTTAAGCAATTCCTATAATTTGCTTGTGTACGGTTTGTGCAACACCCGGCTAAGTTGTGCGACTAAGTTTTCTTAGTGGATTACTTCAAGGAGTTCCTTGAAGAGAGTGGACATAAGGTCAGAATGAATCCGATATTGTTGAACCACTATAACTGTGTTTGCATCCTCTTTCCTTAAACTCTTTATTTACAGCTCATTACTTGTATTTATTGTTTGTTGCTTATCAGTTTTTATAAACTTATATTAATTCCACAAAAAGTTTTTAAAAACCCAATTCACCCCCTCCCTCTTGGGTTGAAACCTCGAGCTACAAGAGGAATCATAAAATTTGAAACTCATTGATCTTTCAGAGTATCCAACAAAATAGCAGCTAACGGTCCTTGAGTCTAGCTTCTTCTCATTTAGCTTATAAGGCCGAGCCTCAGCTAGACATCTCCAAACATGTAAATGCCTAATGCTAGGCTTTTTGCCTGTCCATAACTCGTATGGGGTTTTAGCTACTGCTTTACTTGGAACTCTATTCAGGATGTAAATTGCAGTCTTGATGGCTTCACCCCAAAGTGATTACAGCAAAGAAGAATGACTAATAATACTTCTTACCATATCCTTTAATGTTCGGTTTCTTCTCTTAGCTACACCATTTTGACTAGAAGTCCCTGGCATAGTGTATTGAGGAACGATCCCACATTCCTTCAAAAATTTGGCGAAAGGTCCGGGACGTAGTTCACCCGATCTCTCATATTTATCGTAGTATTCACCTCCACGGTCAAATTTGACGGCCTTAATTTTCTTGCCTAATTGATTTTCAACTTCGGCTTTAAAATTCTTGAACATATCTATTGACTGAAACTTCTCATGAATTAAATAAAGATAACAATACCTGGAGTAGTCATATATGAAAGTGATAAAATATTATTGTCCATTCCAAGAAGCTGTAGGGAATGGACCACAAATATCCATTCGTATCAATTCCAAGACACTATTACTCCTATTAGCATCTTTGTTTTTAACATTTGTTTATTCTTCCTTAATGCACTCAATGCAGACTTCAAAATCTGACAAATTTAAGGGATCAAGAATTCCTTCTGGCACAAGTCTTTGAATCATTTGTTTAGAAATATGTCCTAAAGGCTTGTGCCATAACATTGATGAATTCTTATTTGTTAATATGTGCTTAATACAACCATTACTTGTATGCAAGGATTCGATTTCTTAGGAGGCAATCATATCTAGTTTATATAAATTATCAATTAAAGAACCGGTACCAATCAAATTTGAATTCTGAAAAAGACTAAACTTTCTATTTCCAAATGAACAAGAAAAACCTTATTTGTCCAAACATGAAATAGAAACCAAATTTCGTCTAAAAGATGGTACGTAAAAAGTCTCATCCAAATCCAAATTACAACCAGATTCCAATTGTAATCTAAATAAACAAACTGCCTCCATAGGAGCTCTTTCACCATTTCCTACATAGATGAATCTTTCAGCATCAGTTGGCGTCTGACTCCTTATGCACCCCTGCATAGAAACACTTATGTGAGTAGTTGCATCTGTATCTATCCACCAATTGTTCTTAGGTACTAAGGCCAAATTAACTTCTGAACAAACAAAGTTTAAAAGTTTACCATTCTTCTCACGCCAGGTCACATACTTAGCGAATTTTGGGCAGTCTTTCTTAATATGCCAGCTTTATGGCAAAATAAACAAGTTATACTTTTATCTTGTTTTTGTTGCCCCTTGTGGTGTGAATTTTCAGACCCTACAGTTTATTTTCCTTTATTGTTCCTCTTTTTTTTCTTGCTGGAATTGGGGTCCTGATAAGTTGATGCTAAATGAGCACTTTCAACCTTTTCATGACTAAGTCTCTCTTCCTCTTGTACTTGAGCAATCAGCTCATTCAAAGTCCATTTCTCTTTTTGAGTATCGTAATTGATTTTGAAAGGACTGAATTGTGTAGAAAGAGAGATCAAGACTAAGTGCACCAGAATGTCTTTTGGCAATTCCAGCTTGAATGCCTTTAGTATTGTCACAAGGTTTGACATCTCCATGATGTACTTTCTTATATTCCCCTTCCCCTTATACTGCATTTAGACAAGCTTAGTCAAGATGGTGCTTGTCTCAACCTTTTCGTTTGTGGCGAATCGGTCTGCTATTTGGGAGAGGAATTTCTTAGCATAATTTTCATCAGGAATAGAACCCCTGATAGTATCCGAAATCGAGTGCTTCATAATCATTAGGCTCATGCGGTTCGATCACTCCCACTTTTAATATGCAGCCTTTTGCTCAGCGGTATTATTGCTGGTCAAAGACGCGGGGCGATCGACCCTCAATGCATAGTCTAATTTCATACACCCCAACACGATCATAATATGATCTTGCCACTTCTTGAAATTCCCGTTAAGCACAGGAATGTTGTTGATGTTAGCAGAAATTGACACTGCTATAAACAAGAACAAAAGCTCACAATTAGTAACAACTTATGTATATATGAATCAAAACAAAACTGTATACATATATACATTGCATGTGGGCCCATAACAAGATACCTAGTACAACATTAATACTTAGTCTTTGGACAGAAATATCAACTTGTAAGTGGTATCTCAAATATAGTTCATGATTATTGACAACCCAACCTACAAAATAATGTGCCTTTCTTTGGACCGACACATTATTCGCATGGCAACCTTTATTTGTCACATATTCACAACTATTTTAATCTATTAACAATGCAAAAATAACCTTTCTTTGGGCCGATTATTTTCACATATTAATAGCATGTTTACATGTCTTAAAATAAATAAACTTACATATTAGAGGTTGCTTTAGCAACATAATACTTCAATTCATTCATCTCAAAACATTAAACATAAAATTCGGAACAAAATCCTTAAAAAAAAATTTTGCCCTTTACCTCGACCTGCGCCACCGCGGCACCAGCAATCTACTCGAGAGACAGATCACTGGTGCTGCAGTGCCTAGAGCTGCTGCAACAGCAACAGTTCTCTAGAATTTTCCCTTGACCAACACTAGTACTTTGTCTCGAAGGAGCCGTGGCGCCAGCAATCTGCCCGAGAGACAGATCGCTAGTGTTGTAGCGCCAGTACTTTGGTGCTGCAGCGCCAACCCTCTGCAATGACAAAGGCCGAAGGCCAAGAACCTTGCACCTAGGCACTGGTTCGGTAAACTGTAATTTACAATTACGAAACCAGTCATGAAAAATAGCAACAAAAAAAAACACCAAAATTTGATATTTTCATACCAAAATCCATATTTTGAGATGCAATTCACAAAGTAATCATACAATCTCATTCATATATCATAAAGATATCATAATCACATCAAAAAACTTGGATTTATAGAAATTTTTAAAAACAAATTTCTGCCTTAAACATGCTTAATGGGAGAAAATTCAAGAAACTCAATTTTCATATGAATCTCAACAATCTAACATGAAAGGCTCTGATACCACTTGTTAGAAATCTTGTTTCTAATATACAAATCATCAAAGTTCATTCCATATAACTTTATACATACCAATTTACACAATCATGGTATTTCATATTCAAGAACAAACACCATGATATAGCCAAGATCTCATGTTAAACATATCAAGAATTCATATATAGATTGAGAAGATGAGTTAGAAATACCAACCGGAATCCATTGCAAGAAAGTCTCCTTGGGTTGATCTTCTAAGACTATAGGGAGAACCACCTTTGGTATATGAACCAAATAAACTGAATGGTAGAGGGAGGGAGAAGAACTATATGTTTTTAAGAAAATTAAAACGTACGTTAAACACCCTCTCCTGATGTCCTTTTATTTCCCTGTGTCTTAGGGATCATAACTCCTTCAGTTACCTCACATATGTGCATTGGGTCTTTGGCCCATTAATAAAGACCCATACCACATCGGGCTTCTACACATAAGGTAGCCCATACTGTTTAACCTTGAAACTTTGGAGACCCATACAATTAATATCACTTAATTGGGTCCTTTATTAGATAACAGGTCTATATGTACAGCGTTATAACACATCTGAACCCAAAATTCCAACATAAGCCTGGTAAGAGAATCTATACTATTAGTATAGTCAGAATCCTCATTTGGTATTCACCCTTTAAAGTGTCATTTAAACCCCTACTTAAGTATATAAATCAAATATATAAATAAGGTTATATATGTAACTCAATTGACTCCAACTCCCCACATTTTTCTCACATGTTTTTCTCTCACACTATCCCACTCAGACTTAACTTCGTCACTCTCTATTAATCTTTATCTTCTCCATGTTTTTAATTGTTCTTATTTCTTTTTGATGATTATAACTGGATTGTTCTTCTCGTGGGGTTTTTTTTTCAGGTTCAATTTTCTAATGGAGAATATGTGATCATCATGTTTGGCATGCTTATAAATAAGAAAATAATTGTTAGTATATTATTTTATCACATAAAAGAGCATATCAACACACACTATAGCTATAACACACGCGTAACGCGTGTTAGAATACTTAGTACATATAGTGATCCATAAATACAGTTGTCTCTATTTTCAATTTTTGTACATGCATTTAAACTAAAACAAACAAATGCAACAAATTATAATAAGGGACGCTAATTTGCTACACTTTGACACAAGATTAGTATTACATCTAAATTAATCATGGATCAAATTGTCTCCAGATTTTCAATTTTAGGAAAAAAAATACAACTATAAGAAAATAGGATAATTCAATATAAAATACTTTTATTTATTTATTTATTTTACCCTTGAGACTTTTTACGATTCACGTGAATGGGTGATCGAGAAATTTATTGTTAGTACCATAGATTCAACGTCCTACGATCTACAATCCGGTCAAGTTTCATTACCTTCCGTCAATCCTATCACCCTCATGCATCGCTTGTGTGATTTGAGGGGACAGCCCATTTCGATCACCATACTCCCAAGTTTCATTACCCTCCGTCAATTCTATCACCCTCATGCATCGCTTGTGTGATTTGAGGGGATAGCCCATTTCGATCACCATATTCTCAAGTTTCATTACCCTCCGTTAATCCTATCACCCTTGTTAATGTATTATATGGGCTTAGTCCTACATTGGTTGTGTATAGCTTTGCCTTTCCAATTGGCTTATATAAATAGGATAGTCCCACATTGGTTGTGTATAGCTTTGCCTCTCATATTGGCTTGTATAAATAGGATAGCTCCCTTGTAAGTAAATCACGCCATTCAATACAATTCTTCTCTTTGTATTGTCTCACTTCCTCTCTTAAATTCAACATGGTATCAGAGCTTTAATGGTTCTCGGTATATTAAAAGTTGAGTATGCTCAGTGATTGCCACTATTAGTGGATCCTTCACATCAGAAAAACTTCTAGTATATCTTTTTCATACCTGTCGGGTCATCACTATAGTCGGAGTCTCATTCTCCATTGACATCATCTCCGCCGCCACTCCTGTTTCAGACACACTGTTGCCACATCAATGACACGTCAGTGCCACATCACCCGTTGACCGTCATATCATCAGTTAACCACCACGTCACCGGTTTTTTGGAGGTTCACCTTCCTCTTTGCTCCTATAGCTGAATCGGACTTACCCCGGGTTATTACTACTGTTCTGGATTAATCTAATTATGTTGTGTGGGCTCAAAAAATATTTGGTTTTCTCCATGGACGAAAATTGTGGTGTTATGTGACTAGAGATATCACTGAACCCAAGAAGAAAGATGACGAAGATGCTGACAAATATGTTGACCGTCTAGAGGACTGGGATAATAAAAATCACTAGATTCTTACATAGTTTCTTGCCATTATTATCCCAGAAATCAAACTTCAATTTGGTACACTCCATACAGCTAAAGAAGCTTAAGATCTTCTCCAACACCACTACATTAGGGCAGACATCTCAAATCGGTATCGTCTTCTTTCCATCCCTCATAGCATATGCCAAGAACCTGGACAAACTGTCAACAGTTTTCTATCTCAGATGACTGCCGTGTGGAACCAGTTAGCTCTCACTGAGCCAACTTGGGAATGCACAGAATATGTTGATGTTCATGGAAAGTGCAGAACTGAAACAGGCATTATGTAATTCCTGATGGGCTTGAGAGAGGAATTTGAACCTGTATGAGCTTCAATCCTATACCGGGGCGCGATACCTCCCCTAAACGACGTACTCTCTGATCTACTCAGTGAGGAAACACATTTTGTCATATTACAAGGATCTCATACAGATGTTGCCTTTGCAGCACCCGTTGCTCTTTCCACACCAGCTACCAAGGCAAACCTACACCAGAAGCCCTTATATTGCAAGTATTGTCATTCACAAGGGCATGAATTGCTCAAATGTCCTTTTCACCTGTGTAAAGTCTGCAGAGAACCCGGTTACTATCTTGCAGACTACCCTAAACTTCCATCTGAAAATCAATCAAATGGGAACCAATATCGCTCTCGAGGCTCATACAATCAGTTTTATTCTAAGCCAATGAATACTGTTGCTGTAGCCACTGATACTACACCAACTTCATCCAGCTCTCCACCTGATTGGAGTGGTTTCTACATCATTCTTACCGAGGCTCTAAATAAAATTGGTAACAATATAGCCATGTCAACTACACCAGGTACATCCCGATGGTATTTTGATTCTGCCTGTTGCAATCACATGACTTCTGATGCCTCTATATTTTCCTCTAAAACCTGTGATGAGCATGCACCTACTATTTACATTGCCTATGGATCAAATATGTTGGTCAGCTATATTGGACATGTTGATAGTTCTCTTTTGTCTCTCCTTGACACATATTTGGTTCCTAATTTTACGTTTAACCTTATATATGTTGGACAACTATGTGATCTTGGACTTGATTTGGATTTTTCTTCTACTAGTTGTCGTATACGTGACCCTCAGACAGGAAAACTCCTTAGAACTGGCCATAAAGTTGGATACTTTTTTAAGCTCACTCACCTCCAAGTCCCATCCTCACCATCACCAAACCAATCAGCTGCATCCATCCCAGCACTCTCACCTGTGGAATTGTGGTACTCTTGGTTAGGTCACACTTCATCCAGCTGTCTATGTTCTCTTATTTCTAGTAGTCAGTTAGGTTCATTTCAGCATGAGTCTTTTCATTGTATTCATTATCAACTTGTAAAACAATCAGCTTTACCTTTTAATGAAAGTCAGTCTGTTTCCCTTGCACCTTTTGATTTAGTACTTTCTAACGTTTGAAGGCTTTCTCCTCATATATCAATGGGTGGTGCTCGTTATTTTGTTATATTTGTGGATGACTATTCTCGTTATACTTGGTTGTTTCTTATGAAAAGTAGATCTGAACTCTTTCAAATATATTCTGATTTTTCTTCTATGGTTCAAACTCAATTCTCTCGGAATATCAAAATTTTTCGTTCAGATAATGCAATGGAATATAAAGACTATGCTTTTCTAAACCTACTTCATAAAAATGGCACGTTCCCCCACCGCTCGTGCCCTAGAACCTCCAAACAAAATGGATGAGCCGAACGCAAACATCAATATATTCTTGACACCGTTCGTGCTTTACTCATTTCTTCATCATGTCCTGAACGTTTCTGGGGTGATGCTGCCTTAACCGTAGTGTACATAATCAATCGTGTCCCTTCCGCTACAATCCAAAATCAATCTCCATTCGAGCGCCTTTTTGATAAACCTCCTGATTACTCTAACCTCAGAGTCTTTGGTTGCGCTTGCTTTATTCTTCTCAAACCACATGAACACAACAAATTACAACCAAGGGCTCATCTGTGTTGTTTCATTGGATATGGTATTGAACGTAAGGGGTATCAGTGCTGGGATCCTATTTCTAAAACTCTTCGTATCTCTCGTCATATCATTTTTTGGGAACATCAAATGTTTTCTTCCTTACGGTCATTCGACATGTCAACCATCACTAACTCCAGATTCTTTACTAATCCATCTATTGAGTTATTTCTTGATAATCTAGTTTCAGGTACTATTGAGTCCACCTCCGAATCACCAGCTGATATCATCCCTTCCATTCTGGAACCACCAGTTGATCCTACCTCTCCAGACCCAGCTCCAGCTCTAAAACCATCAGCTGACCTCACCTCTCCGACTTAATCGGTCATGCCCGAGGATATTCCTATGTCTGATGAGTCTGCACCGACTCCCTCTGAAAGCCATCCTCTAGATCACCCCCACAGATCTACCAGGGTAACTCATCTCCCTTCTCATCTTGCTGATTACCATTGTGATTATCATTGTTTTTCCACTATGCTTCATCTGCATGAGCCTCAATCCTATAAGGAGGCTAGTACTAATCCTCTTTGGCAGAAAGCAATGAATGAAGAACTTCAGGCCCTAGTTAAAACTCATACCTGAGATATTGTTGATCTTCCCCCTGGAAAAACTCCTATTGGGTGCAAATGGATGTTTAAGATCAAGACACTTTCTGATGGCTCTATTGAACGATATAAAGCCCAAATTGTTGCCAAGGGATTTGCTCAGGAATATGGCATTGACTATGAAGAGACACTTGCTCCAGTGGCGAGGCTCACATCTGTCCGTACACTCCTTGTTGTCGCCGCTATTCGAAGATGGACTCTATTTTAAATGGATGTCAAAAATGCATTTCTCAATGGGGATCTTCTTGAGGAAGTCTATATGCATACACCTCCCGGCTTGGATGCCCCTCGAAATAAAGTTTGCCGCCTTCGCCATGCCCTATATAGTTTGAAACAAGCTCCACGTGTCTGGTTTGCTAAATTCAGCACTACCATTCATCAGTTTGGTTTCACACTAAGTGCTCATAATTCAGCTCTGTTTATCTGTCATACTGCCAACGGTATTATCCTTCTTTTACTATACGTGGATGATATGGTTATTACTGGAGATGATCTACATGGTATTTTTGAACTCAAAAAGTTTCTCAATGGCCAATTCTAGATGAAAGATCTTGGTGTGCTCACCTATTTTCTTGGACTCGAAGTCTCATCTAATTCTGATGGATTTTTTCTCTCTTAGGCCAAATATACCTCGGATCTCCTTTCCAAGGCTGGGATCACTGACTCAACCACTGCCACTACTCCTCTCGAGCCGAACGTCAGACTTATCCAACTCATTGGTTTACCTCTTCAGGATGCCACTCTATATCGCCAACTGGTTGGAAGTCTTGTATATCTTACTGTCACTCGCCCTGACATTGCCTATGTCGTTCATCAGGTCAACCGGTTCTTGTCCGCTCCTCGGACCACCCATTAGTCGGCTGTTCTTCGCATTCTTCGGTATGTCAAGGGTACCTTATTTCATGGGCTTCATTTCTCAGCACAGTCTGCCCCCGTCTTACAAGCTTATTTTGATGCCGATTGGGCCAGAGACCCCACCGACAGACGTTCAACAACTAGTTACTGTTTCTTTTTGGGCAATTCTCTCATTTCCTAGCGTAGTAAGAAACAAACTGTGGTTGCTCGCTCCAGTACTGAAGCTGAATATCGTGCCATGGCTGATGCAACTCAAGAACTTCTCTGGCTTCGATGGTTATTCACTGACATGGGTATCTCTTCTCTTGCTGCCACTATCCTACACTGTGACAACAAGAGTGCTATTCAGATCGCTCACAATGATGTCTTCCACGAGCGTACAAAACACATCGAGAATGATTGCCACTCCATCCGTGATCACATTCTCCAAAATACGGTTCGTCTACAATCCGTTAGTTCAGCCGATCAGACAGCTGACATTTTCATTAAAGCTCATCCACCCGGACGCTTTCACTCTCTGGTTTCCAAACTCAAGTTCACCTCCCAGTTACCGCCTTGAGTTTGAGGGGGGATGTTAATGTATTATATGGGCTTAGTCCCACATTGATTGTGTATAGCTTTGCCTCTCCTATTGGCTTGTATAAATAGGATAGTCCCACATTGGTTGTGTATAGTTTTGTCTCTCCTATTGGTTTGTATAAATAAGATAGCTCCCTTATAAGTAAATTACATATTTCAATACAATTCTTCTCTTTGTATTGTCTCACTTTCTCTCTTAAATTCAACAACCTTCATGCATCGCTTGTGTGATTTGAGGGGATAGCCCATTTCGATCACCATACTCCAATGAATATTGCCAAAAACCACCATCATCATCAAGCCAAAAATCAGTTGATTTATTGGTTTTATAATTATAAGAAATCCGGGTCTAGTCAGGCGTTCATGATGAGCTGCCTCACCTACCAAGACCCGTTTGATGTTTAGAACGATTTTAACTGTCTAAGTCTCCCAACTTCTCTGTGGTCCAACATAGAAACTGCCCACAAGAGTTAGTTAACATGTGAACAAAATATATAGAGGGGGGCGTGGAGGTTGAATGTATTCTAGAGAGAGATAGCGTATTAAGAAAGAGAAACTTAATTTTTTTTATAAAAAAATAATAATTCTTGAATTACTATAAAAACATAATTTTTTTTAATTATGATTTTACTTATGACTTTCAACAATATTTTAAATTGTCATTACCAAACAATACCTTTTAAGACCGTGCAGCAGCTTATGATCCTAAGAATTTTTAAAGTTTGACAAGTAAATACAAAAATATGGATTTGCTCTTCGGTTTCACACAACGTAATCCTCGCAACTAATTATAAGAAGTTAAAATAGCTAGAAAGTAAGACAAAACGTCGTTTTCTTTCTTGTCTAGTACTGTCAACTGTCACATAGTGATAATGGCCCAAGAAGGCTTGTCGCCAGTCGGTCCTAGTAAGTTCAAGCAAGTGGTGCTTTGTGTTATTTCTGGTTAAGACGTCAAAATATCCAAAAAAAAGAATAAGGGTACCGTATTTTCGGAGTGTATATATAGCATTTAAATACTTACTTTATGATAATTAGCCGACTCAGCAAATTAACCTTTATTTATCTTTTTTTAATCACGCATGGTCGACCAAAGATTGTAATTGTTGGACATCCATTATAGATTGAGACCAAAGATATGACCCAAATCTTAGTTAGGTATGGTCCATGTATATGTGATGTTTGATGACACTTAATAATTTGAAGTATATGCTAGAAACAGCATACACTTCAATTTTTATACCTTAGCTTTAATGGCTCAACTACCCTTAATTTTAAGTGTATATTTGAAAAAACAGAAAAAAAAAATAATTAATTTGATAATAAAAATCATTTTTGGTCCTTAAATTATATTTTTTATTTCAATTTGATTATAAACCTTCAAAACGTTGCAATTGAATCCTAAAACAACTAAAATTTTTATTTTTGGTCCTGATTTCGGCAGCTCAAATTGCTGACGTGACGCCAAGGAAAAGGTAGGACAAAATCTCGTCCGTTTTTCCACGTGTGAAAGTGTAAATACAACTTTGCCCTTTATTTACACAAATTTGTATTTAATCCTAAATCAAATTAGACCAAATTAAAGGCTAAATCCCAAAAAATTTTGGTTTCAAAATCTTTTTTGGTGTTTTTCTTTCAGGTTTTGAAAAAGACGCTAGCTTTGTAGGTTTGAAAATTTCATGGGCCGAAAAAGTTTGTTTGAAAATATTTTTTGACGTTTTTTCTTTAAATTTTTTACAGGTTGTGAAAAAGAAGATTTCTAGATTTTAAAAAAAAAGGAAAAATTGAAGAAGAAGAAGAAGATTTCTGAGTATGAAAAAAAGTTTATCCAAAATGCTATTTGGAATGGTTTAATGTTTTGTTTCATGCGAAATGATCATCCTTCTACCCCTTTTCTCCCACCTTCTGAGCTAACATGGTGTGTCCACGTCAACAATTTGGGCATCCAAATTGAAATCAGGACTAAACTCAGGTTTTTGGTTGTTTCAAGACTCAATTGCAACGTTACGAAGGTTTGGGATCAAATTGAAAAATGAGGTATAGTTTAAAGACCAAAAATGGGTATTGACCTTAATTTGAAAACAAATTCACTATATGTTTTTTCTTTAACATCAAAAAGCAAAATTTATTACTTCTAGAAATCCAACCAAAGTACAATTACAACCAAAGAAACGTATAGAGCATTACAAAAAAACTCATCAAAAATCCAAAGCTAATTTGTATAAGTTAATTTTATACGTAATTATCTTTTTTTTTTTTATTAAATTTTTAAAATAATCGAAACAAGAAGAATAACCCAAATACCCCCCCCCCCCCCCCCAAGATAGTATAGCGAAGGATGCATGTGTTGTGCAGGCAGAGAAGATCGATTATAAGAAGGTTCTAATATTTTTTTTTGGTTTGAAAATTTTTTTTGGTGTTTTTCTTTCAGGTTTTGAAGAAGAAGCTAGCTTTGTAGGTTCGAAAATTTTATGGGCTGAAAAAGTTTGTTTGAAAATATCGACTAAATCTTTCCTAAATACAATTATATATTTTTTAATTATTTTTTTAAATTGTTATAATTGAAATGAGAGGTATCTGAACTTAAAATTATATTACAAATAAAGAAATATATGATTATTAATTGAGCTGCATGCTGCAAAATTACAAATTATAATTGTCAAACTTGAAATTAGTAACATAAGCATGATTTGAAGATAACTATAGGCATTATATACTAGAAAAGAAAAAATGGTCCATGTGTTTATTTACAAGTTCTCACAAAGATTATCTCCAATGAACTAAAATTCACAAATGATGATGTGGGTAAAACACTAAGCATATAATCTGTACAGTCTCTCCCTCTCTCTCTCTCTCCCTCCAAGCAATCATGAGTATAGAAATAGAATTGAGATGCTTCGTACAAGTAATAAGGGCCGGCATTGTAGTTAGGAGTTCATACAACATGCTTACATTCTACTATTTAAGTTTTTAATTTCTATACAAATTATGCTCTCTCTCTCTCTCTCTCTCTCTCATACGACACTTTCTAATTTGGTATTTCAAAAAAAGCGTCGCTGACCTTTTATCTGTAACCGTGTTTAATTTTCTTTTCGTATTAAGCCAATGGACCCAATCACCCAAAACGGGGAATTCGATGTGACTGACGCGCTATAAAATCCTTCTTAGCTGGATCGAGTCTTTTCCAGCGAAGTTGCCAATGGCCATGCTTGTAATAATCTACAAGTCTTAAGGGTACTATCATATCTGCCAATGTATATAATTAAGACATTCGTGTAAGGTTTCTTCAACATTCACTTTATCTCTAGGTACTGACTAACAAGTGAGAAAGTGAGAAGGCCAGCTAAAGTATGTCTATCAAGGTTTCTCCTTTCGATACCCTTTTCTTCTTCCTCTATCGTCTTCTTTTTAGACAATTTAGAAACGCAAAAAATACTCTCCAAAGAAATTTCAGCAACAATATTAATACCCAAGCAACCCAATCAAAATATCAAAAGTACTACCCTTCTCTTGTTCATAGAACAGATTTATCAACCCAAACTTTGATCTTCAATGTGGAAGGAGCTTTGTTGAAATCATCATCTTTGTTTCCTTATTTTATGCTTGTCGCCTTTGAAGCTGGAGGGCTGTTAAGGGCCTTTGTGCTCTTTGTTTTATACCCATTTATCTGTTTAGTTAGTGAAGAGATAGGGTTGAAGATAATGGTTATGGTTTGCTTCTTTGGGATCAAGAAAGATAGCTTCAGAGTGGGAAGGTCTGTTTTGCCAAAGTTTTTTATGGAGGATGTTGGGTTTGAGATATTTGATGTTTTGAAAAGAGGAGGCAAAAAGATTGGTGTAAGCAATATTCCTCAAGTGATGATTGAGAGCTTTTTAAGGGATTACTTAGAGATTGATTTTGTGGTTGGAAGAGAGTTAAAGGTGTTTTGTGGGTACTTTGTGGGACTCATTGTGGAAGACAAAAAGGAAGAGAAGCTTGCTAATTTTGATGAGATAATTGAAGGACAAGACAAACTGAGTAGAAGTACTGATGATCATGTAATTGGCATCATCAGTTCATTCAACAAATCTCTTGACATTCCTTTCTCATCTCACTGCAGGGTGAGCTTTTCACTTCTGCTTTTCACTTATATATAAATAAATTCTTATGTTGTGCCAATAAAGGGCCCTTATATGCTGCAGCTTGAATTTTCTTTTTTTTTTACAACAGGAAATTTACATGGTGAGCAAAACAGATAAAAGGAGATGGCAAAACCTACCAAGAGAAAAGTACCCCAAGCCACTTGTTTTCCACGATGGTCGACTAGCTTTAAGACCGACCCCGTTAGCCACTCTAGCTATGTTCATGTGGATCCCATTTGGGTTCACTCTTGCCATTATCAGGATTATTGTTGCCTTGACTCTTCCCTACAATTTGTCCATCCCCATTTTTACTTACTCTGGGCTGCGCCTCATTGTAACAAACCCCCGTAACGCAAAGGAATTAACACACAAACACAAAGGCCTCCTTTATGTTTGTAACCACAGAACATTACTAGACCCTCTCTACCTTTCTTTTGCATTAAAGAAAGATTTCACTGCGGTCACATACAGCTTAAGCAGGATATCAGAGATCATAGCACCGATCAAAACCGTTCGATTAACGAGGAATCGAGATCAAGATGGTAAGATGATGGAGAGACTATTGAACCAAGGGGACTTGGTTGTTTGTCCTGAAGGAACCACATGTAGAGAACCATATCTTTTGAGATTCAGTCCATTATTTGCTGAGATGAGCGATGTTATAGTACCTGTTGCTATGGATACCCATGTTACAATGTTTTACGGTACAACTGCTGGTGGCCTCAAGTGCTTCGACCCTGTATTCTTTCTCATGAACCCAACACCAAGCTACACCATCCAGTTGCTTGAGTGTGTATCTGGATCATCCACGTGTCACGATGATGGGAATTCAAGATTTGATGTTGCCAATTATGTGCAAAGTGAGCTTGCCAAGGCATTGGATTTTGAGTGCACAAAGCTTACAAGAAGAGATAAGTATTTAATTTTGGCAGGTAACGATGGGATAACTTGTAGGCCAAACAATAACTAGTGCATGATTAATTAACAAAGGTTTCGTGCAAGGCCATCGACAGTTGGACGTAATTTTCTACTGTAAGGGTCGTTAGGGTATAGGTGGACACATGCATGGTTCTTTTTCTCTTTGTTCTTTAAGTTTTTTTAAATAATTTTATTATGCTAATATAGTACTTACAAATTGTAAAAAAAAGTTAAAGAGTTCATTGTCTTTCCTACTTGTACGTCCCAGTTTAATTTTTCTTTTGGATTGAACTACATATATATATTAAATATGAAAATATTAACTTACAATACTTTAATTTTAAATAATATTGTACACCAATCATCTTAAATCAAAATTACTCTTGTTTTCATACGAATTTAAAGGCAATTAAGAACTTATTTAAATAACCCAAAATTACTCATCAAAAACCGTGTACCTTTGAGTATCCAGCCAAAATATCCTCTCTGTTATGATGTCATAAAATATTTATTTAAATTAGAGGTGAGTATGAGTCGGTTTCGACTAAAAAATCAATCAAACTCAATTATATCGGGTTAAGAAAATCTCAATCCAACCCAACCTATGAACTCATCAATCCCTAACTCAACACAATTCATTCAAATCAGTTCCTAACACAGCTTTAGTATTTTTTTATTTCAAAATTAATGTAAACATATTATATAAGAAAAAAATAGTTTACTATACAATTATTCATTATTCATTATATCCAAAATCAAATCCATACAAAAATTAATTAAATCTTGCAATATATTATTTAAAAATTAATTACCTTAAATCACTTCACACAAAGTTCATACAGCCTTAATTTAATACAAAACGAAAGTAAATAAAAACTAGATTTTAAAGGTGTTTGATCAATCAAAATCTTTAAAACTTCAACACTATAGAATTGGTTTTAGAATATCCATAACTAAGTTTCATCATACAAAAAATATAAAATGAATGAACATAGGATAAACAAATCAATTTAACAAGTTTTTGGAAAACTTATTGAAAGTCCAAAAGAAATACTTTCATGAGAACAAATGGTCTTCTTCAACTAAAAAGTATTAAAAAGATACATGCATCTTATATATTTAAATTCTAACTGGCCTTTTTGATTTTTTTTATAAGTTTAATGAGTCTTTTTTTATGGAAACTAACATTTTTTGTTGGAGGGTTTCTAAAAAGAAAAATAAATGAAATGAGAATATATATAGACACACACACATATACATATAAATATAAAAACACAGAAAATATATATTGTAATCCAAACTAACTTATCAAAATATAAATGTAATCCATCAAATAAAAATTTATGCATACACAAAATATATATTGCAATCCTAACTAACTTACCAAATAATGAATGTAGTCCATCAATTCTTAAAGTATATTTTAAATATATATAAATTATAATTATATAATGATCGGGTTACCGGTTTAGGTTAGGTCAAAAAATTTTAACCTGTGACCCAACCCAATCTAACCCACTCTACTGGGTTAAAAAATTTCCCAACCCAAACCCAAACCTAACCCAACTTTTGAAAACCTCAACCCAACCTAATCCATTACACTGGTTTGAGTTGGGTCTGTATTGAAAAAAAATACTCCCTTCGTCCTATATTTTTAGTTCACTTTCTATTTGCATAAACTTTAATACAAATGTTTTTTTTTTAATCCAAAACACCATCCAAAATTAAAGTTGAGTTCAGAACATGTGAGTTCTACAAGAGTTATGTGACATAAAAGAAGAGATTAAGGATATACTTGTAAAGTCATTGGTTTTTGTATCCTATTTAAGGAAAGTTGACAAACAATTTGGGACATCCATTTTAGAAAAGATAGACTAAAAATATGAGATAGTGGGAGTATTTGTCAGTACTATCTTCGCTTGATATGAACTTAAGTATGGAAGTCGGATAATTTCTAAATGAATTAAAACTAGAATTTATTAGTAAATAAATTCAAACTTGAAACTGGAATTCATTTTGCAAATGAACTCAAATAAATTTTCACATTTGGTATGGTCTTATTCAAACTATAAAAGTTAAATGAAATCAACTAAGAATTCAATTCATTTTTCTAATTTTACTTAAATACTTAAAACATTATTAGATGATTTTAACAATTTTTATCTCGTTATCTTTTTTACTCGCTCTTTTTTTTAAGCTAATCCTCATAACATGTACCCACAAATTAACATGTTCATGACAACAAGTGCTAGGCCAAAAGAAGAAGAAAAAAAATAAACAACATGTAGTGTTATTTACTTGTCGTGTTCTTGCTCGTTATTCCAAAAATTTTATGAAAATTGCTACTATTTGGTTAGAGGTCCCTCTTCTTTTGCTAAATGTGGTGCTAGCTTATGATTTGTTAAATGCATTTGTTGCCTGAGGGGGGGAGGGGTGACACCTACATATGCAGAAAGAAATAAAAAATAAAAAAAGGGAAGACGAGGGGGTTTAATAGAATACCTCTATTATAATCTCTTTTTTTCTCTTATCTGAATCAATTAAGGGAGTTAGAAAGGAAAAAAAAAAAACAACAAGTGTAAAGATGGAGAAAAGCAACAGACGGTAGAAACTAGAGAGTCTTATAAAAAGAGAAATAGCCATGAATATAAAAGTGGGTAATTTTATCCTTGTAATTTTATGGGTAAATGTCTATTTTGGTCCCTAAAGTTTGGATCTAATTACAATTGGGTCAATGTGGTGTGCAAGGGCCGCCTCTAGGACCAGAACAATCACCGTTGGATCGTCGTTCCTATGAGGTCCTCTGCCAACCCTTGGACCGTCTCTACCATAAAAAGACTATCCATAGCCACTGAATCTACCACCACCACCTCTGCCTCCCCCACGACCTCCATTTTTCCACCAGCTTGCGGTTGTCCCTTTGCCCGTGGAAGAAATCTTACGAGAGGTAAAAGCTTAGCTATGTCAATGTAGAACTTATCACCAGCTAAGTATGAACTGGCCATACGACATTGAACAAATTCCAAGCTCGAAGCAACCTGTCAATCCGATGCTAGTCCGGTTCTTACTGAACCAAGCCTTGTTTGTGTCGAGTCCCCATCGATCTGGTGCCAGTGCGGTCTTCTTCATGTTTGGCTTGAAAGAAAATTATTCTCTTAACTTTTTTTGCGTTTTTCTTGTGCTTTGGTTCCAAATAAAGATACAAAAACATGGCTAAAGGGTAGTTTTGGTATCTCACAAGGTTACCGTCAGTTTTTTGTCACGATGTCATGTGTTTGGGACCTAATTATTATGATTTTGACAAGTTAGAGACTCGATTGTTTAAATTGAAACATAGGGACCCAATTGTGATTAGATCCAAACCTTAAGGACCAAAATAGACATTTACCTTAATTTTATACAAGTTCAAGTATGGAGTTTGTTTGCAATTGATAGAATTTGATCAAAGATTACTCAATTCCGCACAAATGAATTCTACACTTTCATTAGCAAACCAAACATGTGACAAGTTCATTTATAAAAGAATTTTACATTTCATTAACAAACTAAATGAAGTAGGGTAAAATTATCTCTCCAATAATATTACGATAAGTAGCAACCTTCAAAGGCAAAAAAATAATTCAACAATCTAGACAGATCAACCAATCAAATCTCCACACTTGGCAAAGGGCATTACGATAATTTTACATTAAAGGGTGTTATGGTAATCTCATATCAATGTCTCAGTACTACTCCAACACTCCAATTTATGTATAAACTACTATTCAGATCCAGTATGTGGGTAACTCTAGTTTTATCTAAGATGAATGTTATTCCTATCGCAACACTAAAATCACTCTCCTAATTGGACTATGTTCCACAACACTATATAAGGGGGCTCTCACCATCAAAGGTATTGATTAACAACTTACACCAGATATTCTCAAGTTTATCTCCTTAAGCCCTATACTAACTTAGGCATCGGAAAGTCCCTCGGGGCGTAACCTCTGAAGACTTTCTAGTTTACGTGTCTTTCATGTGCGCAGGGATCTGGGAGGCAGATTTTTGGCATCAACACTAAACATATAAATATATGAAATTCAAAATTTTGAAATTCATTTAAACCAAACATAGTGTAAAATTTGACTGTTACTTATGTTGATAGTAAAATGACGTATCAAGAATCAAAGTCATCGATTCTAAGATATCTACGTATGAGCTTCTTTTGCCTTCAGTTTTGTTTTATTTTTTTTATAATTGTAATAATTGCTATGGAAATCAAGAAAGTATTATGAACAATGAAATTGTGCTTACAATTTCGAAATTTGTTGTTGTTCAGACTGCAAATATGCTCACTTTAATTTCCTAGGCAAGAGCCCTACTTTCTCTAGAAATGAAGATTTTTTGCTTAGGTAAACCAACCTGTGGGTGATCTGCACAGTATATAGAGCGAGAGAGAGGTGCAAAACAATAGGATAGAAGAAGAAGAAAAGAAAAGTATTCTATTACCCTCAACAACCACAAAATAAAGTGCACATTTTGTCCTAAAATGTTAGATAATTTGGAATTTTAAAGATCCTAAAATACCCTTAATTGCTAAAAAAATGTGAATGGTTATTCTGTGTACCCGGTTTCGTGGGAATTACCACGAAATCGAGAAAGTTCACTAGTAATCACCAGAAAATTGAATAGTAACTTTGGTATTTAATTTTTTAAAACAGCTACTATTCAATTTCCTTCTGATTACTAGTGAACTTTCTCGATTATATGGTAACTCCCATGGAACCAGATCCGTGGTATCACCACCACTCAAAAAATGTTAGGATAATTTTGAGTCAAAATAATTGGTACTTAGTTGCAATATACGTGCTCTTAGAGTATGTGTAAAGAAGTAATTTGATAAATATAACATGAAATTAAAATAATATATATGTGAAAGATTTATTATTGAATCAAATAATTCTTTTGAAAAAAAAATTGAAGTGTCCAAGAAGAAAAAAGAAAAAGAAAAAAAAGCTTTGTAAAAAAAATGTGGCGTGCAACACCTAGAATCCCAGGTATTGCCTCAAAAATGTCAAATGGCTGCATGTTAAATAGCAATGCAATTAAAAGTGGTGATGATATATATATATATATATATATAGTTTATTTTATTTATTACTTACCAAATCTTGTTTGGTTTCCTTCAACTACAATTCAAATTACTCTCTTTCTTTAAATACTTGAGGACTGAAAAGAAGGTTTAAAGAGTAAAATTTTAAAGGAGTTTACGGGATAATTTTATAGAGAGTCACAGGAAGCTCTAAGAAAAACAAAAGGTAATAACATGAATTTTATTTTTGAGATTTAGCATACATGAAATTTCCCGGAATTCAATGTAGGAATTTTCAAAGGGTGTTAATTATGGAAGAATTGAAGAATAAGTTAGAAATTTTAATATGAATAATTTTTTAGATGTCGACGATCAGCAATCAGGGGAAATTGCTGAAAAGAGCAGAAAAGGCAGGGAGGTGATCACGAGTAGCTCTAGGTGCTACGTGGTGAGTTAGATTTACTTTAAGTAATCAAGATAAATATGAAAATATATAGTTAAAATATTTGAATAAATTATTAACATATGATTTGAAGATAGATGAAAGTTGGTTGATGGGTATGATAGAAATAATTGATATGTAGAGAATTATTATATGATAAGAAATATTATTATAATAATGAGTCGAATTAATAATGAAGATGATAAATGAAATTCTTGACGAGTTATGGTTGATGATTTAATATGATATATGAGGAGAAGAATTTAGTGAAATTGATCAAATAATAATTTGAGAAGAAGTATGATAGCTAATTTGAATGTTTGAATACATTCTTGTTTTTATATTATTATTCATATGCATATTCATATGAGTATGCATGAAATAAAAAAACCAGAAAGGCAACCTGTCTAAATGAAAATAAAAGAACCAAGAAGGTAACCGATCTAAATGAGAATAAAAGAACCGGGAAAACAGTCCGTCTAAATGAGAATGAAAGAACCGGGAAGGTAGCCGATCTAAGCTAAAACATGTCGACATGTGGGAAGACATTCCCAAATAATAATAACATTTAAATTCATGCATTGCATTTGCTTTAAATATTGATTGTTATTTTTTGAGATGCTAAAGTGTTATTCTTGAGAGTAAATTTATTGATAGATGAATGAGCCTCACAGATAGACAAATATGATGAGAATGAAATATAGAAGCATGATATGATGAGAATTGTCTGAGTAATTGATTATATGTTGTGAACCTCATAACGAGGTAAATTATGATGTTGAATTAAGAATTTAGAGATGATTAAATATATAGTTGAAAGATTGATATGTCTGATGAGTAACTTAAGAAGAGATTGTGTAATGGGAGAATTACGAAATTGAATAGTGATTACATAATATTGTTATTGAATTATTTGAGGAAAGAGATGAATGAATATCAGAAGATTATTAGAAGTAATTGAATTATAAGATGTAACTGGGAGTATATAATCGAATACTTCTAGTAAATTTAATCCACTGAGCATGTGAAGCTCACTCCTCATTGTCTAATGGTTTCGGGTAGCAAGTAAAATAGATAGAATGGTGAGCTGAGATTCTGACGAAGTCATTATCTATAAGCTACGTGGTCCACATCATCATACTAATGAAAAAAAAAATTAAATATTCATGCATATTACGTTGTATTAAATGTTTAAGTTGATATCTGAATGATGTATCTCTCCTGTTAAGGGTTGGAGAATGATGTAATAATTGCAGTTGGTATTATTTTTATTGTTGCATATATGTGTTGTGCTGGGATTTCAAAAAGTGACAATACCATCTCTAGGGTGGCCAACCCGGGATGGGTCGTTACAATTTTGGTATGAGAACATTCGGTTTTATGATTCTGTGACTGCATAAGAATTTAAAGAAGTGGAAGATTTAAATAAACTATATTTTAATATAGAGTCTGAGGATGACACGTGGACGTGCTAGTGCTAGAGGTAGATTTCTGAATCAGAGGGGATGTGGTAAACCGCCAACATTTAGAAGAACTGAAGCAGAGAGGGAGGTTGAGTCTGTGGTTCCTACAAGAGAACGGGTTGCTAGTGCAGCTGGTACTAGTAGAGGTGGGAAAAAATATAAGATTAGGAGGGATGAGCTGAGAGAAGTTCTTGATCGTGCGATAGAGAGAATAAATGCAGTAGAAGAAAGGGCAGATAATTTTCAGAGGAGATTAGAGGAAAGAGGTATAATATAACTTGATATGGTGAGACAATAGATTTATGAGGGAGAAGGTATGTTTGCACGTGAGATGCAAGAGGATTGTTTTGTGAGATTTCTTAAGTTTAAACCCCAGTCTTTTAGAGGATCTATAATCCTGTGAAAGCCAAGCAGTGGATTAGACATGTTGAGAAATATTTTGAAGACTTACCAGTGATAGATAGACAGAAGGTTACTTTCACTTCATTAATGCTGAAATGTGAGGCTTCTTAATGGTGGGAGAATATTTTGCCTAGGGTGAGTACACAGGTAGAATAACCTTTAACTTGGCATAAATTTAAAGATGAGTTATTTGCAAAATATTTTTCAGATACATTTCGAACATCATAGGAGAGAGATTTTATTCACTTAAGGCAGAGTACCTTATCTGTGGCAGAGATTGATAGTAGATTTATAGCTCTGTCGAGGTTTTTACTTGAGTTAGTGAATACGGAAGAGAAGAAATGTAAATGATTTTTAGACGGGTTACACTAGGACATTCGATCTAAACTCTCTTACATGGGTATAGATAATTTTGCTATACTGGTGGATAAAGCATTACAGATTGAGAAGGATTTAATGGAGTTTAGAGGTATGAGAGATTAGTTGAAAAGGTCTAGATTCGAGGGACCTAGAAGTGGTAGCAGTATAAGTGTGAAGGGTGGGAGACTACCCCAGATGAGGCATTTCTTGTCACAGAGAACTGTAGTGCAGAGTCAAAGGCAAGCGGGATCTGTTACTTCTGTAGCTCAGAGTAATATCAGTGAGACTCCTAGATTTAGGAGACAGGCTATGGGAATTAAGAGTTATGGTAAAAAAGTAAATACGCCACCAAGGGGAATTGGTAATATGATATATGATCGAGAGGCAAGAGTTTGTTTTAGTATAATCAGGTAGGGCATCTGTCTCAGAATTGTCTTACTCTGATGTGCTTTATATGTGATGAGGGAGGACATGTTGGTGTAGATTGTCCAGTGAGGAAATCTGTTGAGATAAATGCTGGAGGTGTTGGGAGAAGATAGGTAGAGAGAGGTAGTGGATCAAGGAGTATGCAGGGTAGAGGTAAATGATCAATAGTTAAGAGAGGACACAGTAGGCAGTTACAGTCCAGAGACAGCAAAGTCTATGCGTTGACCTAACAGGATACACATACCACTTTTAATATTGTTATGCGTATGGTATCTATTCTTAATAGACCTGCTAGATTATTGATTGATCCTGGTGTAACCCATTCTTTTGTATCTAATGTTACTATGAAATCTATTGATACTAGTGTTAGTCCTTTGATGCATGCTATTTTTGTTAAGATTCCTACTAGGGATAGGGTTATTATCAGGATAATTTATCAGGGTTGTATAATTAGTATGGCTGGTAGAGAATTTGAAGTTGATTTTTTGCCTTTAGATATGACAGATTTCGATTTAATTTTGGGAATGAATTGGTTATCAGTATATCATGCTTGGGTAGATTGTTCTAGGAAGAATGTGATATTCAATATACCAGGACAAAAGGAGTTTAATTTTCAAGGAGAACGTAAGATACTTGACAACTGTCTTATTTCTACCCTAACTGCTAGTAAATGGTTTAAGAAGGGTAATGAAGGGTATTTGACATATGTGGTGGATTCTAGCAAGGATATTAGGAAGTTAGAAGAAATCTTGGTATGAAAGATTTTTCTGACATATTCCTTAAGGAGTTGTCTGGTTTGCCTCCCAAAAAGGAGAATGAGTTTTCTATCGAGGTGATTTCGTGATAAGCACTCATATCTATAGCACTTTATAAAATGGCACTAGCTGAGTTGAGAAAGTTGAACATACCATTTTAAGAATTATTAAATAAACAGTTTATCAGACCTAGTGTGTTTGGGGAGCCTCTGTATTGTTTGTGAAGAAGAAAGATAGAACAATGATGTTGTGTATAGACAGCTAAATAAGATCATTATTAAGAACAAATATCCTTTGTCTAAGATCGATGATTTGTTTGAACTATTGTAAATAGCGAGGGTGTTTTCGAAAATAAACCTGAGATCGGGTTATCACCAGTTAAGAGTAAAGGAGGGAGACGTGCCTAAAACTTTTTTTAGGACACATTATGATCATAAGTTTCTTGTGATGCCATTGGATTGACAAATACCCTAGCAACATTCATGGATTTGATAAATAGAGTATTTAAACTATTTCTTGACAAATTTGTGGTTATAATTATTGATGATAGTTTGGTATATTCTAACAATGAGGAAGAACATGTGAAACATTAGACAGTGTGTTGGAGATTTTGAGTAGAGAGAGATTGTATGCTATAATTTTCTAAATGTGAATTTTGACTGAATGAAATAAACGTCTCGGGGCATATAGTATCTGGAGATGGTATAGCAATTTATTCATAGAAAATAGAGGTAGGGTTATGTTGGGAAAAACAAACTAATGTAACTGATATCAGAAGCTTCTTAGGGTCGGTAGGTTATTATAAATGATTTATCCATAATTTTCTATTTTTGTAGCACTGTTGACTAGATTGAGCACGAAAGATGTGAGATTTGTATAGTCTGGGGAGTGTGAAAAAAGTTTCCAATTACTAAAGGAGAAATTAACTACATCTCCAATATTGGTGCTTCCTTCTAGTAATGAAGGATTTGTAGTGTATAGTGATGCATCCTATCAAGAGTTGGGATGTGTGTTGATGTAACATGGGAAGGTAGTGGCATATATTTCTAGGCAATAGAAGAATCATGAGAGCAATTACCTTACCCATGACTTAGAGTTAGCTGCAATAGTGTTTGCTTGAAAATTTGGAGACATTATTTGTATTAAGCCACTTATGAGATATTTACTGATCACAAGAGTTTGAAATACTTACCTACCTAGAGAGAGTTAAATTATGGACAGAGGCGGTGGATGGATTTGATTAGTGACTATGATCATATAAATTCACTATCATCGAGGAAAAACAAATGTGGTAACAAATATATTGAGTAGAAAATCTATAAGAAGATTAACTTCTACTTAGACTCATGATGCGAAATTGATGATAGATTTAAGAGAGTTAAGAATGAAGTTGAATATCAGTGATAGATTTTTGTTAGCAAATATGGTTGTGCAGTCATCCATAGTAAAATGCTTGTTAAAAATGCAAAGTAAAAATGTGGAGATAGAGAAGATTAAGCAGGAAGTGCTTAGTAGAAAGCAATATGAGTTAAAAATTAGAAATAGTGGTATTTTGGTATTGGAACATAGGATATGTGTTCCTAATAATGCTGAGTTGAGAAATGAGATATTGAAATAGGCACATGATGATGTATATTCGATGCACCCAAGTAATAATAAGATGTATAGAGGATTGAGGTAGAATTTTTGGTGGTCAGAATTGAAGAGGGATGTAGCTTAATATATTCCTAGATGTTTGGTTTATCAGCAAGTGAAATCAGAGAACAAACATCTAGGAGGCTTATTACAGCCTCTTCTTGTGCTCGAATGACCATAGAAAAATATGAGTATGGATTTTATTTTTTGGTTTTTTCATACCCAGAGAGATCACGATGCAATGTAAGTGACAGTAGATAGACTTTCTAAATCATCTTAATTTCTTCCAATTAAAACAAATTGGAGTCTTAAAAAGTTGGTTGAACTGTATATAGCTGAGATTGTGATATTGTATATAGTACTATTGAGCATAGTGTCAAATAGAGATGCTAGAGTTACATCTTGGTTTTGGAGAGGCTTTCAGAAAATCACAGGTACACAGTTACAATTTAGTACAACTCTTCATCCTCAAACAGATGAGCAGACAAAAAGGATTATTAGAGTACTAAAAGATATGTTGAGGGCAAATGTGGTGAGTTCTTAGCAAGTTGGGATGCTTACTTATCATTGATTGAATTTGCTTATAATAATTAACATCAATCTAGCATTGGAATGGCATTGATTGAGACATTGTATAGTAAGAGATGTAGAACTCTTATGTGTTGGGAAGAAATGAGAGAGAGAAATATACTCGGTCCATCAATTATTGAGTTAACAATTGCAGGGATCAAACTGGATAGAGAAAACCGTAAAGTAACATAGAGTAGACCGAATAGCTATGCTGATAATAGGAGAAGACCTCTTGAGTTTCAAATTGGTGGTTTGGTGTATTTAAAAATATCTCTAAAGAAAGGTATATTGAAATTTAAACAGAAAAGAAAAGTTGACTCCGAGGTATGTGGGACCCTATAAAGTTGTTGAAAAAGTTGGGCTAGTCGCGTATAGCTTAGAATTGCCTCCAAAGTTGAAGCAGTTACACAATGTGTTTCATGTTTCACGTTTCACTTTTGAGAAAGTGTTTACATGATGAATGTAATAATATTTTGAGTCAAACTGTAGAAATTAAGAAAGGTTTGACTTTTATACAAGTACCAATAAGAAATTTAGACAGAAAAGAACAAGCTTTGCGTAATAAAGTAATTCTAGTAGTTCAAGTTCTGTGGTGAAATAAAGATGTTGAAGAAATTACGTGAGAACGTAAAGCAACTATGAAGAAATATTATCCACTGTTGTTTCTTGAGTTAGGTAAGAAAATTTCGAGGACGAAATTTTTATAAAGTGTGTAGAATTGTAATACCCGTGCTCTTAGAGTATGGGTAAATAAGTAATTTGATAAATATGACATGGAATTAAATTAATATATATGCGAAAGATTTATTATTGAATAAAATAATTCTTTTGAAAAAAAAATATGGTGTGCAACACCTAGAAGCCCAGGTGTTGCCTCAAAAATGTCAAATAGCTGCATGTTAAGCAGCAACGCAATTAAAAGCGATGACAATAATTTATATATATAGTTTTAATTTATTTTATTTATTACTTACCAAATCTTGTTTGGTTTCCTTCAACTACAATTCAAATTACACTCTTTCTTTAAATACTTGGGGACTGAAAGGAAGGTTGAAAGAGTAAAATTTTGAAGGAGTTTATGGGAGAATTTTATATAGAGTCACAGGAAGCTCTAATAAAAACAAAAGGTAATAAAATGAATTTTATTTTTGAAATTTAGCATACATGAAATTTCTCGGAATTCAATGTGGGAATTTTCAAAGGGTGTGAATTATGGAAGAATTGAAGAATAAGCTAGAAATTTTAATATAAATATTTTGTCAGTTGTCGACGATCAGCAATCATGGGAAATTGCTGAAAATAGCATAAAAGGCAGGGAGGTGATCCACGAGTAGCTCTAAGTGCTACGTGGTGAGTTAGATTTACTTTAAGTAATCAAGATAAATATGAAATATATAGTGAAAATATTTGAATAAATTATTAACTTATGATTTGAAGATAGATAAAAGTTGGTTGATAGATATGACAGGAATAATTGATATGTAGAGAATTATTATATGATAAGTAATATTATTAGAATAATGAGTCGAATTAAAAATGAAGGTGATAAATGAAATTCTTGACGAGCTATGGTTAATAATTTGATATGATATATGAGGAGAAGAATTTAATGAAATTGATCAAATAATAATTTGAGAAGAAGTAGGATAGCTAATTTAAATGTTTGAATACATGCTTGTTTTTATATTATTATTCGTATGCATATTCATATCATTATTCATATGAATATGCATGAAATAAAAGAACCGGGAAGGCAGCCAGTCTAAGCTAAAACTTGTCGACATGTGAGAAGACATTCCCAAATAATAATAACATTTAAATTCATGCATTGCATTTGCTTTAAATATTGATTGTTATTGCTTGAGATGCTAAAGTGTTATTCTTGAGTGTAAATTTATTGATAGATGAATGAGTCTCACAGAAAGACAAATATGATAAGAAGGAAATATGGAAGTATGGTATGATGAGAATTGTCTTAGTGATTTTATATGTTGTGAACCTCATAACGAGGTAAATTATGATGTTGAATTGAGAATTTAGAGATGATTAAATATATGGTTGAAAGATTGATATGTCTGATGAATAACTTAAGAAGATATTGTGTAATGGAGGAATTATGAAATTGAGTAGTGATTACATAATATTGTTATTGAATTATTTGAGGACAGAGATGAATGAATATCAGAAGATTATTAGAAGTAATTGAATTATAAGATGTAACTGGGAGTATATAATCGAATACTTCTAGTAAATTTAATCCACTGAGCTTGTGAAACTCACTCCTCATTGTACAATGATTTCAGGTAGCAGGCAGAATAGATAGTTTGCTGAGCTGAGATTCAGACGAAGTCATTATCTGTAAACCACATGGTCCACATCCTCAGATTAATGAAAAAAAAATTGTAAATATTCATGCATATTACGTTGTATAAAATGTTTAAGTTGAGATCTGAATGATGTATCTCCCCTGTTGAGGGTTGAGGAATGATGTAATAATTGCAGTTGGTATTATTTTTATTGTTGCATATATGTATCGTGCTAGGATTTCAAAAAATAACGATACTATCTCAGGGATGGTCAACCCGAGATGGGTTGTTACATTATTAATTACATTATTAAACCCCTAAGTTAACATTCTTCATATATATATCGATAATTAATCACATTCTATTCAATGTTATAAATAGAGATTGCAATTTTTATTCAAAAAATTGGGTTTTTATACACTCATTCGTATCTGGGCGAAAAGTGATCTCCTTCAGAGAATAAAAAAGATATTTCCCCTATAATTAGTTTGGGGCGGAGTCGGGTGGTACACTATAAAAAAAATCAAGCTTAATTCTTCCAAACCACTAATTATCACAAAAAAGGGATGACATTTTGATCTCAAATTTTAGGGCCATGTCCTGCCCGATTTGATCGTGGCGAAAATCCCTTCACAACTTCATAAAATGGAAGAGAACAATAGTGATTTTTTCCCGTAAGATGATTTCAGAACGGTGAGAAAGATAACACCCTCCGCTCGATTCCCTAATGTGTAATTAATACTCCGTTTGGTATGAACTCAACTATAGAATTCAGTTTATTTTCAAATGAACTGAAACTATAATTCATTCGTAAATGAATCGGTAATTCAATTTCAAATGAAGTGAAACTAGAATTTATTTGTAAATGTATTTCATTTTCAAATGAATTGAAACTAAAATTCATTTGCAAATAAACTCATTAATTTTTATGTTTGGTGATTGTAGAATTGAAATGAACTTTGTGTTTGGGATCAACAAAGAATTCAATTCATTTTTTAAATATACTTAAATACCCTTAATTACAACACATTTTAATTCATTTAACATATAAATTTTAATTTTATTGATTTATTCAACAAACTTAACACTATTTACTTTTTTAATTCACAAGATGAATTTATAATCCAAAAATGAAATCTAATTTTTTTTTGTCGGATGAAATCCGGAAATTAAATATTCATTTAACCCTTTTTTTATTAAAAAAAAATGTTTGTTTTACTTTAATTTACATCAATTTGAATATAGTAACATGTTAATTAATTTTATTTTTATAACCTATTCTTTCATTTTTTTTTATTCTAAAACAATAAAGGAACCAAAAGTTTGGTGTTCCTAACTAAATATACATAAAGCAACTGTAAAGTGTAAGTCATATTTTTCAGAGTGTTGAACGTTCTCTCATTGTACGTAGCAACCATGCTTGAATTACGCAAAGTAAAACCATTATCTTTATATCTTCAAAAAGAGCCAATGATTGATAGTATACGTTGTTGTTATTGTGGCGATTGTCGTTATTGTTATAAGGACGACGATCATGAAATGCAGAGATAAAAGATGAAGATAAATAAAAGAGTGATAGAATAGTAAAGAAGAGAATGGTAATTTTATCTAACTTTATAAAAACTCATATCTAGAGTTCATTTGTAAATTTCATCTGTTTTAATAGAATTTGTCTATAACTAATTTAATTCTACTATAATTCATTTGAAAATGAATTTCACATTTTTATTAAGAAACTAAACATGTGATCAATTCATTTGTAAATGAATTTCACACTTTATTAACAAATCAAACATGTGGTCAATTTATTTGTAAATGAATTTCATATTTTATTAATAAACCAAACACAACAATCTATAAAATTTAAATAAATTTTACAAAAATTATAAAATTCATTTAAACAAAATAGAATCTAAATAATTTATCTTTTATAATATTTAATCTATAAAATATTTTTATATTGTTTTTATTTTTTAATTTTAATATGAAGATAAATTACAAAATAAACTATCCCACCAATATTTTATCATTACTCTGTTAGTACGACTTTAATGATGTATAGCTAGCAAACCATATATCCTGCAAGTGACTCTCTGGCACTGGCTTGTACAATAATTGAAAAGTCTAATCGAAGATGGTTACAATAATTGTATCATCACGGTTGAAACAGTAGAGGCATTTTTGAATAAATATAAAATTATTAGTTTCAATTTTTATACATGTAAGTGGTTAATTATGAAAATTATTTTTTTAAATTTGTTAAGTCGATATGGATAATTTGTTTTGACTCACTCGAAGAAATGAATTTAATAAATTGACTTGTGATATTATTTTACTATTTGAAAAAAATGTTTACAATAATTGGGTATTTGGTTTATGAGAAAAGATAAAAAAAAAAAGTAGGCTAACTAAGATTTAGACATTGTTTGATTAAACTCAATTTTTGTCTTAATTTGACTTTAATCACCAACCAAACAACACATTAATAACTGTAACGTATGTCTCTAGCTAATTGACCATGACTGCACTTTTTTACTCAATTAATTGTTGTACTTGTAGTTTTAGATGTTAATGTTACCTTTCACAACTCGTTCGAGTGTATGAGTGTTGCGGACGTGTCAGAAGCTAAAATTTTAAGAGTGTTTGTTGTAGTATACCATATTCGGTCTAACAGTTAAACGATTGTATGATAATTTCGGGTTACAAAATCACCTGAGTTTTTTAAAGTCTATCACAAATAACAGTTCAAAAGTAATATATCTCATAAAATGAATAGTACTAAGAATTTGTATTAAGATTGCAAGAAAGAATAAACAAAATGATAGATACGTGTCTAAACAATTTGGTTATAACATGCAGAAAAATGAGATAGAGTTGGAAGAAAAAGAAAATAAATGGGAGAATTACAATTGATTGCTTGAGGTTGAAGGAGGAGGAAACGAAGAATTACAGAAGATTGGGAGGTTGGAGATATAGTAGTTGTTGCTTTGCAAAGATGTCGGGTCTATTGTAGTTGTGTGTAATGTCCTATTTCGTAGTTGATGCTTCTCTTTTATTTACAGGCATTTGCAAGTAGTTGCAACTCTTGCTTTTTGATTCTCTCAATTTTCTTCCTCACTTTCTTGAACTAACCTCCTACTTATCCAAATATGCAGATATTTTGGAGACCATGGAAAAAAAACATGTGAGATTTGGTCAAAATAGTTACATCATGCTCCTGATTGTGCGAAATCGTTGTCTCGGTCAGACTGACCTTCCTTTCTTACTAATCTGCCACTTGGTCTTGCATTATAACCGACGGCTTGTTCACAACTTAAAACCCAAACAAATTACAAACCCATGTCATTTCTTTTCAAGCCGACCCACAAGGCCTGATACATCTTTATTCTCCTCTTTTTAGTTAAAATCAGCCCGAAAGGGTTGGCCCAATCTTCACTTTTATGCCCATAAACTCTCTAACTAGCCTTCTGCACCTAAATTGGGGTTAACAATTACTACTTCGGGGTGACTTTGTCAGCAAAAGCAAGACATAGACTTTAGAGATGGATAATAAGTGAGTTTGATGGGGTGCGAATAATCCATTGTGGATCACAAGTTTTACAATTCAAATGGATGTCGGTGAAAGTACTCGATTTTAAATGAGTAAGCTTTTTCACATTCAATTTAATTGCGTGATATTATATTTAGCATATGCATTATAGATATACAAAACATGACTCTGATATACGACATTGTGTATCTATAAGGTAAAATTGTGATAAATATTGTGAGAGCACAACAAAGTAAAAATCAGTTCTATAGCTTTTAAGCATAGTCAATTAGGCATCATGTTTGTGTTCAAAATAGTTCACATATTAGCCAATCTCAAACATAGTCAAAATGTCAAACAATAAGAAATGAGTTGACTCAAATTTTAATTGCATGAAAAAAATATCAAAAAACTTAAAAAGTAGACAAAGAGAAAAGAGAAAAATACCTTTAATAACAACTTGAAATTTTCAAACAAAACCACGTAACTGAAGCCATGTCTTAGTACAAAATCAAAGTTGAACACAACAGTTCATAAAAATCTAAGTATCAACAATGAATCAAACATGGTTAAGCAAACAATATCATAAAAAAGAAAAACTTCCACGCAAGGCACCATAATATAACAGGTCACTCATTACCCAAAAATTTATTGGTCTGGTTAGATTAAAGTAAATTTTTAACGTGTCTATAAATTCAAGTGGTAAAAAATACGAATTTAACATGTTCAAATTAAAATTCTCACATCTACTAATGTTTTAGAGCTTCTTTTTGATCAAATCACTCAATCAAACTGTTATTTTTTAATATTACATTATTACCTATTCCTAGAATCCAAAAAAATAAATATTGCTTATTAGTGTACTAATTCATTTTGCTATTCGAATTATGAATTGATATCCCCGTACATGAAGATGTTTGGTAATGATTTAAAGTCAATTTAAGGTAGTTAACTTAAAGGGATTTAAAGGCAAAGTTGATGCTTTAAATTAGTGTTGAACTATTATCAAACAAGGCCAAAAGGCCTTGAAATAAATTAATTAAGTACTGAACTATAGATGATCAGTCATGCCATATGGAAAACTTGAAAGCGTGTATAGGCTGCCTAGTCATTTTTATTATCGGTTTTTGATACTGTGACAGTTGATTAATAACAACTCATTATGCGTGAAAATTTGGTTAATAAATCATCATTTTAATTTAAAGAAAAAATTACTATAACAAGTGAATTTTTTTATTTGCAATTGATTATTAACTAAGTGTGCGTTAACGAGGTGCTAAAATATCATTTCCTGTAAAATTAAGTAAAAGTTATAAATTAAAACTTTATTTTTACACATGGATTTAAATATTTTAAATTTTGAAATCGGATGGTAGCCGCCCTACAATATACTACCAGGTGAGTTTACTTAATTTCTTATAATTAACATTTTTTAATTTATATATTTTCATTTCTTCATTCTTTTTGTTCTCTTGGAGTAAATAATGCTACCTCTCTTTCTCGTTTGTAAATATTGGAAGGCAGGTGGAAATATATTTGTCATTTCAAAACAAAATTGTTTGATTTTTCTTTTCCTTTTTAGTATGACGTTTATAAACTCTCTCTATTCTCTTTCAATTGCAACTCTTTTTATGTTTAATGTAGTAGCTAATAAAAGGATCCTACCCCAAAATATCAAAGAGAAGTGTTTAAATTTGGAGTAATAATAACCAATCAATCAAATATCATTATTAAAATTGTTAAATTATACTGGAGAGTTTATGAAATAATTTTTATTTCCTATAAACATAAGTTAAAGTCAAATATTGGTTTATGAAAAAAGTAAAAGTTAATTTCAAAGAAATAAAATTTGCATCAGAAAAATGGTTTTTAATAAAAATTCATAAGTTTTTTTATTAAACATATTGAAGATACTCTTTTTTGTAAATGCATATTCAGAATAAATTTATGTAATCTTTTATTTTCTAACAATGATAATTCAAAAAATATTTTATAATTACCGCTCATTACACGGGTTTGTTACTAGTCGCTCCATAATTACAAACTAAGTATCTTTTTTATTTATTTATTTTTCATTTTTTTTAGGTCCATGACCCCATTAGTTTTCCTTCAATTCGATTGGGTGCCATTACTCCTAGTCCAGTTAAAGCGGGCCCGTTTTGGTCACCAGCATTCAGGGTGGGCCTAGAAGACAAAAGCAAATAAAATTTCAACCGCTAAAAGCCTGATAGAGGTTGTGAATTGTTGGTTATTCGCATAAATAATTACAAAAGCAGTGACTAATCAGTAATTCCAGAACTTACTCTCCTTATTTTCTTCAAAACCACGATTACTATATAAAACACCCGGCCTACTTACTCTAGCTTCTCTTTATCTATCTCCTTCTAGGGTTTTCATTCTCCAGTCCTCAAGAAAACCAGTCCCAAAATATAATCTCTTCTCCATCGATTTTCTCCTGTCGAATCCTATATCGGCTCGATTTAGATTTGTATCCCATTAGTTTCTGTACGCTGTGCGGTTAGTATTTTTGGATGGGTACGGAGAGGAAGAGGAAGGTGAGCTTGTTTGACGTGGTGGACGACACGTCTGTCTCAGCGAAGATCACTAAATTGAACGGTGGTGTAGGGATGATGAACAGCAACGCGAACCCTTTGATCAACAGTTGGAATGGGAAGGCCTATTCGCAGAAATATTATGACATACTGGAGAAGAGGAAGACTCTGCCTGTTTGGCAACAGAAAGAGGAGTTTTTGCTGGTGCTGAAAGCTAACCAGACTCTGATCTTGGTTGGTGAGACTGGTAGCGGTAAAACCACTCAGGTTAGTTTTGGCGACTTCTCTTGACCCTTTATGATTGTTTAGCTCCTGGGTTTTATTGGTTTTATTTATATATTTTCTTTGTGGGCGTCAAATTGGATGTTAAACAAGAACTACTCAGTTTTTTTGGGGAAAATTATCTTCTTTTATTCGCTGCTTAAAAGGTAGAAGAGGAAGTAAGATAATGTGGAGTCTTCGAAGATATTAGCATAGCCCAATGTTTGCGAGCTTATCCCTCTCTTTTTTCTTTTCCCCTTTTTAATAGGATTCTAATGTTCTCTATTTTATCATTTCTGCTGAATTAAACACTTTTGTCCATTGATTGTGGTTAAACAATATAGTAGGAAAGGAAAAGAGAAAAAATTCTGATGTTAATACTTCCTTTTTTCAAGACATGATTTATGGAGCCGCTAAACAAATTTTAGCAGAGAAATAAGCTTTTCTGTTTTCTACTATCTTGATGTGATTTTATTTGGAATGTGCTATCTGCAATGGTTAATACTGACGCTTGTTGTACGTGTACTGGTCTCATACTTTCACATGGTGATGGTGCTGCCAAATGCATGTAATTTTATGTATAGGAAGTTTTAACATAGAGCTAAGTTACGGTTTTATGTGATTGTTTTTGTCCGTAAGGAATTAGAAATGGAATCTTTGCATGCTATGCTTGTAAAACGACCGTGTTTCTGAATCTTAGGCTTAAAAATATCTTACTGAGTTGCATGAAGCTCGAAAGAGAGTCAATTGAAGCTGCATAAGGGCTGGCAGATTTAGATTTTGAGCGTTTTCAGTTATATTTTTATGTAATGAAACCACCTTCTTCCTAAGCACTGTCATGTACATCTGATTCAGTGTTATATATCTAATCATTTGTGCTTATTCCCTAATTAGATGGAGTTAAGGCTTATATTAAGTCGAGGTTTTGTTATTTGTTTAGATACATGTGTGGATTGTGTTTGAACATCTTTTTTCTTCTGTTTTTGAAATTCATAATTGCCGAAAACTGTTTCTTATCTACAGATTCCCCAGTTTGTTTTGGACGCTGTGGATATAGAAACTCCAGATAAGCGCAAGAAATGGATGGTTGCATGCACACAGCCCCGTAGAGTGGCTGCAATGTCTGTTTCTCGACGTGTTGCTGAAGAGATGGACGTAAATATTGGGGAAGAGGTTGGTTATAGCATCCGTTTTGAAGACTGCACCAGCGGAAGAACTGTTTTGAAGTAAGCTTTTCTTTCTGATACAAAACTTTTTCCTGTTGTTACATATGCTGAGAGGTATTTTTTGTGGATGCTTGAATTGTTGGTGAAATTGATCATGTTTTTTCGTTTCTTGTGGCAGGTATCTAACAGATGGCATGCTTTTGAGAGAAGCAATGACAGACCCACTTTTGGAACGATACAAAGTAATTATTCTTGATGAGGCTCATGAAAGAACTTTGGCCACAGATGTTCTATTTGGTCTTCTGAAAGAAGTGCTGAAAAATAGACCTGACCTCAAGCTAGTTGTAATGAGTGCAACTCTCGAGGCTGAAAAGTTTCAGGGATACTTTAGCGGCGCACCTCTTATGAAGGTTCCTGGTAGGCTTCATCCAGTGGAGATCTTTTACACACAGGAACCTGAAAGGGACTACCTGGAGGCAGCCATTCGGACTGTTGTTCAGATACACATGTGTGAACCTCCTGGGGATATTCTTGTTTTCCTAACTGGAGAGGAGGAGATAGAAGATGCATGCCGCAAAATAACAAAAGAAATTGGTAATCTTGGGGACCAGGTGGGGCCTGTGAAAGCTGTGCCTTTGTATTCTACTCTTCCTCCAGCTATGCAACAAAAGATTTTTGATCCCGCTCCACCCCCGCTGAAGGAGGGTGGACCTCCGGGAAGGAAGATTGTGGTGTCAACCAATATTGCTGAAACCTCGTTAACCATAGATGGTATAGTGTATGTTATTGATCCTGGGTTTGCCAAACAAAAAGTTTATAACCCACGTGTCCGCGTTGAATCCTTGCTGGTATCTCCAATTTCAAAGGCAAGTGCACACCAGAGATCAGGTCGTGCTGGAAGAACTCAACCGGGCAAATGTTTCAGACTTTACACTGAAAGAAGTTTTAATAACGATCTCCAGCCGCAGACTTATCCTGAAATATTGCGATCAAACCTCGCAAACTCAGTTCTGACCTTGAAGAAACTGGGGATAGATGATTTGGTGCACTTTGATTTTATGGACCCCCCAGCCCCTGAGACATTGATGCGAGCTTTGGAGGTGTTGAATTACTTGGGAGCATTGGATGATGAGGGGAACTTGACAAAGTTGGGTGAGATCATGAGCGAGTTTCCCTTGGATCCACAAATGGCAAAGATGCTCGTTGTCAGTCCTGAATTCAACTGCTCAAACGAAATACTCTCGGTTTCTGCCATGCTATCAGGTATGTTATTCTCAGCATGTTTGCTCCTTTGTGTCTGTCTTGAGTCAGGTCTAAACAATGTAATTAGTCGCAGCCAATGGCCTGCTTCAGTCTTGAATGCATGCCCATCTGTCTCGCATGCGTGTAGACACTTGTCCGCGCATGATGTTAGGCTTTTAACTGCATTCATGTGTATGTAAGTACGCATGCGTGCTGTTAAAGACTAATGTGTCCAATTAGGTTGTCATCAGCAACTGTCTTGTCTGGGTTCCATGCCACCGGTTGGCATGCACCATAGGATTTCTAAGTAAGTGCTGATGCAGATAGTTGCAGTTTCTCAGTATTCTCTCATGAAGCAAATGGTGTCGTCTCGCCTATGCATCCGCTGACCTTCCGTGGGCCTCTTCTGTGATAACCCAATTCTTTCTTTAGTACCCAATTGCTTTATCCGGCCTAGGGAGGCTCAAAAAGCTGCAGACGAAGCGAAGGCTAGGTTTGGGCACATTGATGGTGATCACCTTACACTCTTGAACGTGTACCACGCTTATAAGCAGAACAGTAAGTATTATTTTTCTTTTTTTCTTTTCCTCGGAATCGTTTACTGACTATAATTCAATTTTATGATTAGGAATCTTACCTTTTATTTGATTGGGTTACAGATGAGGATCCATCTTGGTGCTATGAAAATTTTATCAATCATAGGGCACTGAAGTCTGCTGACAATGTTAGACAACAGCTGGTGCGCATTATGGCTCGGTTCAACTTAAAGTTGTGCAGTACCGATTTCAACAGCCGTGACTACTATGTCAATATACGAAAGGCCATGCTAGCTGGATATTTCATGCAGGTGGCTCACTTGGAACGCACTGGACACTACTTGACCGTCAAAGACAACCAAGTATGTAGAATGGCTTGTCCTTTTTGTTATTTTGAACTTCTGTACCTTTTTGTGAAATGCTCTGTGTTCTGGTTGCTATTTCCTCTTGGTAGAGAAGACATAAGTATTATTTATCATTCATCGTAAGAGGGAGATATTGGAGTGAAACTTAATCATGTTTCTTTACATTCAATACTTTTTAGGTGGTGCATTTGCATCCATCAAATTGTCTAGATCACAAGCCAGAGTGGGTGATTTATAATGAGTATGTCTTGACCAGCCGGAATTTCATCCGTACGGTAACAGATGTTCGTGGTGAATGGTTAGTCACTTTTCTCTCTTTTTTTCTTTCTTTTTTCAAATGTTGTTTTTGTGCTTATTGGTCCTTGGTGGTTTAAATAGATAGCTTTTGTTAAGCTACTAAGGTCAATGTAATGCTTTCTAGAGTAGTTTATTTGATATTTTAATGTCAAAAGCCAAATGGTGCGAATATTTAAGTTGGTAGCCGCAATTTGTGTGTCAATTTATTTAACAGTGGTTACATTTAATTTAGTTTTTGCCTTGTTGATTAGGCTGATATACTAAGTAATGAAATGTATGGAGGATCTGGAATTGCTGTGAGCCTGAACTCACTGAACACTGTATTTGAATTGAGAAATAGAATTATTACATAGTCCCTTAACATGATACTTGTGTCCATCTTCGATCTTTCAATCTGTGTCATCTCATTGCAGTTAATAAATCTATTATTCTTTGGGTGCAGGTTAATTGATATAGCACCACACTACTACGATCTGGACAACTTTCCCCAATGTGAAGCCAAGCGTGTTCTTGAGAAGCTTTTCAAGAAGCGGGAGAGGGAGAAGGAGGAAAGCAAGAATAGAAAATGAAGCAATGCTGTTAGATCACATCCTATATTACGTTATCCAGAGACCAAGGGAGGAGATCGAAGTTTGAGAGCTATTGCTTAACATTGGCCATTATTTAGTGACCTCCTAGTGGAGTCCACTAGTCAGTAAACTACTCCAGAATTAGCAATTTTCTTGTACTATTTCGTAGAGTAGATCTGGAGACTGTCCTTTTGTATCAACAGCCGTCAAAATTTGTTTTTGGATATGGTGGTCTTGTTACCAATTTGTTTAATTAATATTCAGATTAAAAAATGGAATTAATGTGAGTTTGGCATGCAACAAATGGAATTGAAGTCCGTTCCCGTGCTGGCTTGTAAAGGCAGAAAGATGGTGACTGATTCTGGTTATCATGTACAAGTCTATTGTTTCTGCGTATGGGTAATATGAGAATATGAAGGATAATTGTGTTTTCTGGTGCTTTGTATCATGTACGAGTCTATTGTTTCTGCGTATGGCATTCATAATTTAATCAACGGCAGTCTGCACAATCTTCATATAAAAAACGAGATGGAATGCCTTGCATTATGCTTAAATTGATATGACCGCCCAGATGCTCATTTTTTCGGAAACATTGAAAGAACTTACTTACCTCTCTTTTCAATATGAGCGGTAGGCTTATCGAATATTTTTGTGTGCTTTGTAGGCTCCCAAAAGCCTTGATCCATGTCATTCAAGTTTCACCGAAAATTCTGAAGCGTAAGTCTGCAAGCAGAAACATGTCTAGATTCTAGACTAGACGAGTTACTGTATATTTGGTTCAAATCAAGGTCAAAGGAGCTTCAACCCAGCTGCTTGCTTTTTGCTTTTTGACGTGCCTCTTTTTCATCATTTTTCTCAACTCGATCACGCTATTCCATACACCCTTTTCACCATGAATTCTTGAGAGGATTGTATATGCTGCAGGATGATCATTTTTCAGCTTTGAGATTCCTTCCGCGGCAAACTCACCGAGTTCCAAACTTGAGTGCAAACCACAGGCTCCAAGCAATGCCCCCCAAATTACCACATCAGGTTGAAATGGCATCCCCTTGATCAATTTCTCTGCTTTGTCCAGCTGACCTGCTCTCCCATAGAGGTCTACCATGCAAGCATAATGCTCCTTTCCTGGCCGGATACCGTACTTTGGTCCCATGGAGTCAAAGTGCCTTTCACCTTCTTCGACCAACCCAGCATGACAACAGGCGGATAACACATTAATGGATGTCACTTGATCAGGCCTTAAACCGGTCTTTATCATTCTCTCAAATTCCTCCACTGCTCTTGTTCCAAACCCATGCCTTGCACAACCTCCTATTATTGAATTCCATGACACCAAATTCTTCATCGGCATGGACTTAAAAACGCAAAACGCAGCATCAATGTCCCCACATTTGGCATACATATCAACAAGTGAGGTGAACAAGATAACATCATCAGGGATACCAAGCTTTACCAGACTTGCATGAGCTTGCTGGCCCATAAGAAGAGACGAACAGCCTGCACAAGCATCAAACACAGTTGAAAAGGTAAAATGATTTGGTTTAGTCCCTGATTCCGTCATTAAATGGAACAGCTTCAAGGCAGCCACAAACTTTCCATCCTGCACATAACCGCTAATCATGACAGTCCAAGAAATCACATTCTTTTCACTCGTTACATTAAACAAAGACCGAGCTTTATTAATCCTCTTATTCGCAATGTAACCATTAACCATTGTAGTCCAAGAAACAATGTCCTTCTCAGACATCGCATCGAAGATTCTCTGAGCTTCATTCATGCAACCCAATTCCATATATCCTGAAATCAACGCATTCCACGATGTAACATCTTTCACTGATATATCATCGAACACTCTCCCTAACCCCACTTGATCTTTTATACTCGCATAACCTCTCATCAATGCAGAGCCAACAAACACACTGAGATTAAGCCCCAAGAAAACTGCAAGCGCGTGAATTTGCGGAACCAAGACCTTAAACACAGAGTCCAAAACTGCGCTAAGCACTGTGGATACAGTGTACTCTGTGGGCCTTAAACCAGATTTTTGCATTTGTAGAAAACATCGATAAGTTCCTTGAGGATTCTTGGTCTTGCTTAAACCCGATAACACGGTGTTCCATGAAACAGCGTCTTTGTGGGGCATTTTGTCGAATAAATCGTGGGCGTGTTGGATTTGGTCGTTTCGGATGTAGGCGTTGATCATTGTGTTCCATGAGGTGGTGCTTTGAATTGATGTGTTTAGATCGAAGAGATTGCGCGCTTCGATCAAGCGGTTATTTTGAAGGTGAGCAATGATCAACCGGTTTAGATTGGCCGTTGATAGTGTACAAATTTGACGGGAAAATGGTAGACGGAGAGTAAGGGCTCTGTCTAAAATGCGCATGGTGTCGTGATTTGCATAACCAACGCTCCCC
Source organism: Bretschneidera sinensis (assembly GCA_023935145.1). Lineage (NCBI taxonomy): Eukaryota > Viridiplantae > Streptophyta > Magnoliopsida > Brassicales > Akaniaceae > Bretschneidera > Bretschneidera sinensis. Next base: position 37,527,587 of record CM043697.1, on the reverse strand, counting down.
CCTAACTAACCAAATAATACAACATCGTTCGAAGGCCCAAATTTGGAGTAGGCTAATAGGCAGGAGATTACAATTTGTAGGATTGTGTTTGGCCAACAATTACCTTTATGGGGGTGTTGTTCTACGTTACGACCCAATCTAGCTAGCCTACAGCTTAAGGAGGATATAAGTTGAACTCTTCGCTATTAGCAGTTGGTCCAAAAGCGAAAAATGTCATTTTCGTTTCTTTCATATAAATTATTATTTTTTTTTATGAAGATTTTCTTTTTTCATTCAATTTCGTTCTCACTGAGAATTTTTGAAATCTAAATATTCCTTTCCGATTTCATTTATAAGAGAGATTGATATTCTCTATTCATAAATCAAAGATTGCTCGTTAATCTTTTTATATATAATTAAACCCCTTTTTAATTAAAAAAACTCAATAACATTATATTTAAATAAAAACTTTAACTCCATAATATCACTATATATAAGTAAAGATGAGTATGGATCGGTTTGGCTTAAAATTTAAACTCACCCAAACCCATTCAAATTGGTTTGAATAGATTTAAATTGTCAGCATAATTTTTTTTACTTAAAAATTAATCCAAACATATTATTTAAGAAAAATATTTTAATACAACAATTCGTTATTCATTAGATCTAAAATCAAATCTATACAAAAATTCATTAAATTTTACAAATTCATCACTTACAAAATACCTTAAATCACTTAACATAAATTTCAAACAACTTTAATTTAATACAAAAATATACAAAATAGATACTAAATTTTTGGAAGGTTAGGGTTAGTTTTAAAATCTTATATATATATCGCATAAAAAATAAATAAAATATATTTAATTACATATAATAAATATCAAAAATATATATATATATATATATATATATATATATATATAAAATTATATAATGACCATGTCACCGGTTTAGGTCGAATTGAAAAATTTAGGAAAAATTTAGAACTTGTAACCCAACTCAACTCAACCCAACCTAACTAGTTCACAAATTTTTCAACCCAAATCCAACTCAAGCCATCCTAACCGATTGCACCTGGTTGGATCGAGTTGGTGATTCTATCCGGTTGGATGCTCATCCATTCATATAAGATAATGGACAACATCATTAAATAATATTATAATACAAAATAAATATTCAATCAATACAAACACTAATGGAGATTAGGAAGAGTACCACCTCCGTCTCCCTTGGAGATATTTAAAACTCTTTATCTCTGTACTAAGCACCTCGCAGTTCGTATAGAAATGCTCTTGTCTATCTTAGATATTACTTTCTGATCTTGTAATGGCATTATTTAAAAACGAATTATTCTCATAAATATAATAAGTTTCGTTACGAAATACATAGGCTGTAACACGAAGAACTAATCGTCCTTATTTTCAAGGTCAAGGGAGGGGGAAACTGACACTTTACATACCCATAGACTATTTGACTGGTAATACTCATAGCCTCAACTTCAGTGTCTTCCGACGGCCAATTTTCGATAGAGTTCATCAATTTCCACCTGTACAATATTAAATAATTTGTGAGCTTTAACAGTGTCAAATGAAAAATTAAGAAGATAACAAGGGAGCATTCCAAGTAACCTGATAATATTTGAGCAAACTATTTCTTCTCTTTTTCAGTGTTGCAGTCACTAAATCTCTTTCCATGTCAAAGGGGCAGGGCTCCAAGATGACTCCTTTGATGCACTCAAAACTTCTCAGCTGGTTATTTAATTAAAAATAAATAAAAGATAAATATCAGCCGACTCGAAGGAAGGCAGAAGCTATTAACAGAGAGAGTCAGAGGCTAACCATTTTCAAGACAAATCATACATGCTGACCTTTTTCTTTTTACAATGTGCACAAAGAGTGATGAAATTAAATGGTACAGAATGACAGAAACATTAATGCTGGTGTCATTCACAAGAACAATGTAACACCATTTCAGTTAATAGTGTGTTTTGTGAATGATTTCTCTATGAGTGTGCGTGTGTACATGTGAATATTTGTTGAAAAATTAACTTATTCCATGTAGGAAGCAATCCATTGGTGCAAAAGATAACATAGATTTGTTTCAGTTCTGCGCTGTTAGTTAACTGATACATGCCATTAACCATACAACAGCATTAAAACAAAAGAGAGAATTTTTTAACTAGAAAGAAATTAAAAGAGTGATTCACGAACTGATGTTAATTTGAAAATCAGAAAATATTACCTTGTTTCTCTCAGCTGCAGATTTTAGCTCAGAAAGGACATAATTTCGTAGTTGATCAAGAGAACAAAGTTCATAGAAGGAACCCATGTGACCGTGTAAGTATGCCCATTGCTTGGTGTTTTCGGAGTGTGGCACTACTACAGCAACTAGCATTGATTTGAAGCTGTCCCCATAGACCCAGATCTTAAAGAACAGTGAGAAACATGGTTAAATAATTTAAGAACTAGGGCGTACAACTGTTCTTTTGCAATCAATGAACAAGCGGAAGAGATACTTACATCTTCAACAATTGGAAGGACGCCATAAACATTTTCCAAATACTCTAGAGCGACATACTCTCCTTGAGAGAGCTTTATAAGATTCTTCTTGCGATCTATAACTTTGATGACTCCGTCTGGTAAAATTTTCCCGATATCACCTGAGTATACCCAAAGGTAGATAAAATCAGAAGGTAAATCTAGCAGTAAAGAATTATGTTAGACAGGCAAGGCGCTACTCAACCTGTATGAAACCACCCGTCTTTCATAGCTTCTCTTGTAAGCTCAGGATTCTTGTAATAGCCTGAAAAAAGAGTCTTTCCTCTGACACATATCTCACCACAAGGAGGATCCCCAAGCGGGTTGTAGCCCATCTCTGGAACCTCCTCTAGGCGTAGCTCATTGTAGATAGCTGGGGCACCAACAGCACCAACCATGCACATTTCATCCGGAAAGCTAAGAGTAGTTGGCCCACAAGTTTCTGTCAATCCTGAATGAGCCACAATGGATGTGGTTCAATATGTATAAAAGCTGTATGAGAAGATCTTAAATGGGATCGGCTCTCTGCCTAGAGTCCTAGACAGTAATCTGAACTCTAATAAGGTAATAATTCATAGTACCCCAATCACAATGGTCTATAGAAGTCTGTCTGTTGTCAAATAATTTGGCAGCCTATGCAGTCATTTCATGCAAGATAAATTTATGCTAGGGCACCTGTGCTACGTCTTCTCATTTTGAAGTAAACAAGATGGGCAGTACTTATTTACATGTACTGCCATAGACACAGGTATTTACCATAGCCTTGGAGTACAAAGCAACAGCAAGTAACACGCAAGAATTCTTCCACCTCAGTGCCAAATGGTGCACCTCCAGATACTATTAGTCGAACGCGGCCGCCTAACTTTGCTTTGACCTAATAACAAAGAAGAAGAATAAGAAAAAGAAGAATTTAGGCAATCAAGGAAAGGTTTCCCTAGAGGTTAACAAATTCACTTATCAAGTAAACAAGAAAGGCAATAATTTTGAGGAGAATGAACCCGTTGTAGTAGTTGTCATTCTATGGCCATTTTCAATTATACAAGTTAAAAGGGAACTGATTGAATCTAAATGTAATTTTTTTTACAAGTATTGAATCAAATGTAAATCAAAACCCATAAATTTCATGAAATTGGAACCTGCTACCATTTAGGTTCTGGTAAACAACTAACTATATAAGCTGCCAAGTTTGGACGATTTTTCAGTTCAGAAACTAAGTTTAGAGGAGATAAGATGCAACCTTCCTGAACGCTAACAGATCTGCTAGAGGTGAAGCATTTTTCTGTTTATACCCAAGATTCATCCAAGCAAGTTTGCTGTATACATAACATAATTTAGTTGGTGTGAAAAAGGTTGCATGTATTTTATTAAAAGAAAGAAAAAGAGGATAATCATGCTATATAGGAAAAAAAAGACCATCTTACTATTTGTACAAAGCATCAAAAATCCGCCTCCTTACTGGGTTGAGTTCTTGTAGTGCTGTTTTTATACCTGACATACATATGAATCTTGACTGGATGAGTCTATATTTTCAAGATCCACGAATTTACGAAGTATTCTGATGAAAGATAGATAACCAACATGCCTTCATGAATTTTTTCAAAGACTCGAGGCACGCCAGCAAAAAACGTTGGCTTCAATTCCATCAAGTCATCCCGCAATGCATTTAAATCCTTCAAAATAGGTACATATAGTTTACAATTATGTGAAAACATAGTGAACCTCATAGCTGTACATTAAAATTTAGTCTATGGGAAGAGATGGGAATTAAGTGCAGCATTAGATAGACTACTGAGAGAAAGTTACAGAAGAGAAATAGTTAATTGAATAGGGAAGAAATTCCTTAATTGAGGGTCGTTTCATTGTGTTTGTAAATAGGAAGGAAACTAAGTTTCTCTCTTTCAGGACTACCACAGTGCAAGCACCGCCATCACCTCACTGTTGCGACTGTACTGCAGCTCATCTTCATATTTTTTTCTCTCTTGTTACTAACCAGTTTCCAAATAAAGTTAAAAGCTCAAAGAACAAAACTGAGTTTTCCAGCAGCTTACCCCATTGTAATAGCCAACAGAAGCACCCTTATGGAAAAAATATTCCTCAATCACGCGGTCAAGGATATGTGCAAGGGGGAGGAAAGATAGATACACATCATTCACTGTCATCTATGTAAATTCACACACACCAAAATAAAATAAAATAAAAGGTCAGGATAAACAAGAGAGGCAGGGAGCATAAGGCAATGTTCTAAAAAGGAAAAAAGACCAAGGGATTGACTATGTAAAAGTACCGCAATATCATACTCATGCAAAAGGCCCATATGCAGCCACAAAGAGATGTCCACACAAACTTTTTATAGAATTAGATGATACAATGGATATAACTTGAACAAAACAGAGAAAGCTTATCATGCAAAAACAATTTTCAGACTTGAGCATTATTTTCACCTTATCTTCAAATTGTTCCATAAAGAGATCAGTCCCTCTTACAAATGTTGCAATTGTTTCATGTGTTAACACAACACCTTTGGGGTCTCCACTGGTGCCACTTGTATACATAATTGTGCAAATATTAAAGGGCTGAGGAGTTGAAATCTCCTGCGGATTTTCTTTTCCCTGATGAGCAACAAACACTCAAGATCAACCGCAACAGAGAAGCATGAAAAGACTAACAGTAAAATTGATGCCGAACAGTAACAAGAATCTAAAACTAATTTAAAAACTAATTCAAAACTGATTGTATTCTCATTCATAAACTGCCCGTAAAAATTACAAGTCTCCAGTACTTATAAAACTCTAATGTATGTAAATAAGGAAACAAAATAAACTAATTATTGTTAAGATACTATTATGATTTTGTTTCCTTATGGAGTATTTATTCTTGAAAAAATCTTGACTGGTCCTCCATCAAAAATAGGGAATGAGAGCATATCAGTAGGTTCATTAAGTTATCAATAACCATATGCTTTGGTGCTTTGGCTGTAAGAAGTGAGAGAGGTGAATCTAGTAACACCCCCCCTGCCCTTCCATCCTCCACCCCAGAAAGGAACAAAGGGACCATAAATTGCACACTTCACTAATACCAACTATATTTTATGCAGGTTAAGATATTCAATAATGTACTGAAATCAAACATTAAAACATTAACCATGTGGAGAAACTCATCCCACGAGTACGCTCTGATCCCAGTTTGAGCTGCTTTATCGTTCTCTTCCTCTGTTAATGTGGTGAAGCAAACCATCGCTGCAACCACAACCAAACTATGTAGAAACTCTTCAAGCAAATTCAGCTAACTTAAATTTATCTAGTAAATCTCACCTTTTAACTGTTGAGCAGATCTACAATCTGGATTAAGAATCTGCAAATACATGGTTCCAATCAGAACAAGCCATTGCTTTTGACATTTTTAGACCACACGGCAAAGCCTGTTATTTGATCAGAAAGCAGATGAGATTTTGGATCTTACCCCACTTATTTTTTTATCTTGGACAAAAACAAAATCAATCTCAGCATGATCTAAAATAAAATTCACAGCCCCTGACCCTGCATCAACCCATCAGAAGTTCAGTTGAAGTGTTTCAAACACAACAAACTGGTTTAAAAACAAAGCTTAAATGAACCCAATAGCTTTGATTGATTCAAGAACCGAATTAAGTTGAATGAAATCTATGGTTTGCTCAGCTACACCAAATTAGGAAAACTAAAGTACAACTGTACAAGCACGCAAGGGGCCAATGATTTGATGGTTAGGAGATCTCAAGCAAAAGCCTGATGAATATTGAATGTATCGATTTACATGTGTTGCTTTCATTTGGATCAGAAAGCCAAAAGAAAAGAGATGAAACCATTAGTTAATTTAAAATCATCTTGGACAACTGAAAACAGACGAAAAATAAAATAAAAATCATTCTAATGGCCCCCTAGCAAAGCTCCCAGTTACGAGAAACCAAGAACACCAAATATATTGGAACTATGCACAAATAATTAATAAGATATCCCAAGTCAAATAATCAGATAAAAAGCAATGAGACCGTACAAAAATTTACTCTAAAAGCAGAAAAAATCTAATTAGAAATTTACCCAAGGTATCATAGAGAGGCACACAAATTAAACTGTGGGCACCACAAGCCTACAAAAATTCAATCAACTTGTTTATTACAGGCTCATCTAAAAGTAATAAAATTTAGTAGTAAGATCTTTGCAGGGAAAAGCTACTATAGAAAGTATCAAAGAAGACCTCCATTGCCACAATCCACTGTGGGCAGTTTGCTCCATAAATCCCAACCCGGCAGCCCTGTCAAAAGAATATCGTTAAAGCAGTAAAGAAAAACACTCGTAAGGAAAGAGAATGGCTTTAGTTTCCAAATTCCCATATTCAAAGAGGTCTCAATTCACAAGCCCCAGGCAAATACACATATCCATGCTTACATGTTCAGCTCCAGATGCTCGCAATGCAGAACCAATTTGCAGAACTTCCTCATAAACTTCTTTGTATGTTTTCCAGACATAAGGCCCTACCTAAAGACCAGACAAACTTATAATGTAGCAAAAATGAGTACTTGACACACATTGGAAACTATATTTATTGCTTTCAGGTGGAAATTTACCTTCTCATCAACAATTTTACGCCATCCAAGCATCCTATTTCCAGGATACTTCTGGACAGAATTACTGCTCATCAAGATACTTACACTATCAGATAATCCATTCTACAAGAAATGTTTATATTTGAACCATCACAAAAACCTAGGTATACAGTACCATTTACGTTCCCCGATATGAATCGATATTATCAAGCAGTGGGCTTATACCCGTGGTGTATTACAAATATACTTGGACTGCAAAATTAACTTCATGTGTTCATCTCAAGATGGTCAAATTATTAGAATGGCATTCACTTCTACCTCTATATTCTAGTATACTTTCCTATATACAACACAATTATAGTTGCAATAATGCAATCTCTGCTTCTTTATTTCAGCAGTTAACTTATATATATATACACACACATTCAAATTACCTGAAAAGATCCCATGCTGTAGTCATATTGGGATCAGATGGAGGGTACCCATTTTCAGAGAGTAGATTGCGATAGACAGGACCAACTGAAGGCTTTCCATCTTTTCCTTCGCTTCCTTCCTCCACCTTAACTCCAAACACCTTCATTTTCCCCGCTTGCAAAACCTGGTAAAAAAAGAAAAGAAAACTCAGCATGCAGAGACTTATTAAAGACCTCAAGCCAAAAAAATACATTAGATTGCCCCAGTAAGGGACCAGTGAAAAGAAAACAAAAAGTTATGAATGATCCACCACTCTAGACTCTGAACTGGGTAGAAAAATGTAAGTGTATATTTATAACCAGCAAATGTAGCCAACTAAGTTACAACACATCAATAATTCAATATCAATAAATCCATTATCAATAGTCTTCCAGCAAGCACATCTAAACTTGGTTGCGGTGATATCAATATTTGGAAAAGGAACAATTAATAAGCAAAATAAGTATGTGAGCCATTAATTTCATTAAATACAACCCATAAAATTCGAACGTTAATTCACGAATCTAATGGAAATTGAACAAGCCCTTAACATTCAAGCTAGTGTGATAAAATTAAGTAGTGAAACAAGTTTCGGTTAACAAAAGATGAGTGATAATAATTTTTACCTGATCGCATAAACTGATAATGAAATTTGAAAACTAAAGTTTACCTAGTACTGATTACTGAATACTAAAACAGTTGAATAGTAGCCATAGCTACAATGGAACAGGAAATCAATTGAAACTACATGCAAAACCCAACAGAGAAAATTAGATTAAAATAATGAAACAAATTACTGTAAAAGAATATGCATAAACAGAACAGGATAATTACTGTTAGGAGTGAGCATGGGTTGGCATAAAAAATCAACCCAACCCAACCATAAACCCATTCAACCCCAATCCAACCCAACTCATTCAAATCAATTTAAGTCGGTTTGGGTCATCGGTTTAATATTTTTCACTTAAAAATTAATACAAAAATATTATATAAGAAAAAATATTTTACTATAATTATTCATCGTTCATTATATCCAAAATCAAATTCATATAAGACTTTATTAAATCTTATAAACCATCCGTTACAAATTAAGTACTTTAAATCACTTCACACAAAGTTCAAACAACCTTAAATTAATACAAACAATACAAAAAGTAAATAAAAATTAAATTTTAAATGTGTTTGATCAATCAAATTCTTCAAAATTTCAACACTAGTATACACTTGGTGCTAAAATCTCCATAACCAAATTACATCAAACCAAAATTATAACGTGAATTAACATAGGATAGACAAATCAATTCAATAAACTTTTGAAAAGCATATTTAAAGTCCAAAAGAAATATTTTCACGAGAACAAACGGTCTTCTTCAATTAAAAAGTATTAAAGAATCATATTCTTCACATATATAAATTCTAATTGGTATTTTTTATGGAAACTAGAATTTTTTGTTCGAGTGTTTCTAAGAAGAAAAAAGAAAAGAAATTATATATATACACATACGAAATATATATTGTAATCGATACGAAATTATCAAAATATAATGTAATCTATCAAATATATAGATACAAAATATATATTCCAATCCTAACTAACTTATCAAAATATACATATCATCGATCCTTAAAATAGTATATTTTAAATATATATAAAATATAATTATATAATGATTAGATTATCTTCTACCGGTTTGGGTCGGGTTGAAATATTTTTACTGAAAAATTTCTCAACCACATTTTTGAAAACCGCAGCCGAATCTAACCTATTACACCGGTTTAGATTAGGTGCACTGGTACACAGGTTTCCAACATTGAAACCACAAGCCCCCAAAATCCGCTGCTCATTGTTCTCAGAACCATCAAAACCCATTACTAATCATACCTTTCACAACCAAAAACAAAACTTAACACATACTCAAATCCATAAACAAATACGTGTGTATATGTGTGTGTGTATATATATATATATATATATATAGAGAGAGAGAGAGAGAGAGAGAGAGAGAAGGGAGCTTACAGAGCAGAGTACTGATAGTAAGTGAAGCTGTGCAGTGGTGATCGAGCTGTAAGAGGTGGTATGGATTTATGGAGCCAATGCCTAAAGAGAGAGAAGGATTGGCGTGGTTCATAATTGTGCTGTTAATGAGTTAGTTGAAGCAGCGAACAGTGTGTTTGGTCGCATTCATCTCTTCCATTTATTGTCGTTGCCCCTTGGTATGGATTGCCTAAAGAGAGAAGGGTTGGCGCGGTTCATAATTGTGTTGTTAATGAGTTAGTTGAAGTAGCCAACTGTGTGTTTGGTCGCATTCATCACTTCCGTTTATTGTCGTTGCCCCTTTCTACGACGGATTCTCTCACACGTAAAATTTTCGATTTGGCCAATCAGCCGCTCAGAATAAGGAAGTCTGTGTGGTAAATAGTAAATACACACTAATCCTCATGTACCCGATGATATGTAGATTAGATCATAAATTCAATTCTTGGCAACACTATAACCCATTTTGATTTGATACGCTATTCTTTTTTGCTTTTATGTGAAAATTGTGTTTGAAAATAAATTTTGGTTTCACGGAATCGATTTCTTTAGAGTTATCACGGAATTGAAAAACTTTAGAAATAATTACAAACAACTGTAGTTCTCATAATTATCAGTAAAGTTTTCAATTTAATGATAACTCTCATAAAACTGATTCGTGAGAAAATGACTTTTTCTTTTCCATAAAAGAAGCTTTGAAAAACAAAATATAAGTTTAGCAATCATACTTTAATGTTACGTGGAACAAATGAATTTCATATATTTATAAATTGTTTATACAATTTGATACATCATCATGTTTAAAATAGCAATTAAATATAAAATTTATTTGTAAATAAATTTACAATGAAATTGAATTAATTTATTGTAAATCTTATCAAAATTGATAAAGTTTACAAATGAATTTCATAAAATAAAAGATAAATAATTATGTTAACCAAAATATTTTTTTTCTCTTCTTTCCCTTTTGAATTGTTCAATTATTCTTAATATTTTAAATATAAAAATTTAATAGAATTCTAAAAAAAAATTGATGGTGAATTTTACAATTTCATATGAAAATATCAAATATAAAAATTCTTTTAAATTCATTTAAAAATTAAATAAATTTAATTTTCACTTAATTATAAACCAAATGTAAAATGTGTTTGTAGATTATTGTGTCACTTGACAACACCATAAAGTCGAGATACTCCATTATTATTATTTATTGGTGTTCGTTGGGTATTTGCACGAAGAAAAACTTAGTTTCATTAATGACAGACGTCTATAAGCTTTATTTATGATTGATCTTTACTTCCTCTGTATGATTGAGTATTTGCTAACATTTATGTCTTTATCTGATATAAATTGAGGTTTGAAAATTCTTTGAAAAGAATTTACCACTCTGACATCAAAATTATCTGATAGACGCAATTCTTGTCCCCAAACTTTCCTCAAAACACAGTTTTATTTATGAGTGTGGACTACCAATCTTTATGCAAATTCAAAACATCAAGACCAGAGACTTGTGAGGCTGTGATTAAAGTTTTAGGTAGGACTCAAACATCAAATTTTCAAAACTGTTTATAGTTAGGCACAATTATTACTATAAGCATATGGCTGATGCAATTATGAAATTAATTTATTTTCTTTATTTTGAATGATGAAGATATTATAATAATTTCTAATAGATTTTACAACAATACCTCTCTGTCCTTTGCCACCGGTACGAGATTCAGGATCACCCATTGGGTCAGTGAAATTTTCTACTCGTTTTTTTTATGATTAAATTGACTTAAAACCATACAAAGACAAAGTTAATAGACTCCCAACTGGCCACATAGCTTTAGTTTTCTTGAAGCAATCTTCAAATTATTTATTACATTTGTTAACATATTGTTTTTAACATTATTTATTACATTTGTTAACATATTGTCTGTATTATAAAGTTCCCTTCTGTTTTGTTATTTGTCTTTTGTTTTTTTTTTCTTTGCTTGGTTTGCTGGATTCGAGATAAATGAAATCCAGTTATTCTTTATTTTTTTATAAAAAAAAATTCATATTGCAGAGCATCAATGGTGGATTCACCTCTGATTTACAAAACAAGTCTCCAGCGTCCATTACCATAATTGGTTCCAGGAATATCCATCAATAACCATGCATGACAATGTGCAAACAAGAGATCATAGGTGTGAAATTAACTCATACAGCCCAAGGAGTTTAGATATACCTACTTTCATGACAACTGCTCTAAAGGTGTCTAAATCTAGCTTTCATGGTTACCCGTGAATTAAGTACAACACTACATCATCAAGGCGATTTCCAAGGAGCAGAAGCTACTTTTTGAAACTCACACCGCGCACTCTGAATCCGTCCACTGAGATCGCCAATTTGCAACTGCAATCTTGTAATCTCAAGGTCTGAGGTCTCCTTTTTTGACTTTATCGTTGCATATTGTTCCTCTAGCTCGGTTATCTTCCTTCTAATTTCTTCCATCTCTTCTTCGAGCTTTGTTTTCTCATTACTATGCTCCATTATCTCCCTTTCAGCGTCTTTTGACTTATCCAGAATCTGTCCTTGCCCATCTTTAATCAACAGCAACTCATTCACGCGACCACGAGGCACCATAACATCAAATCCATGTCTTTCAAGGTCAACAAGACTTTCCAGAATGCTCTGAAATATGCTTCCAGGATCATCAAATTGCAAAATGGCGATCTTCTCAAATAGACCAGCAAATGTTACCATAATACCAATAGCTGAGCCTTCACGATACTCCTCTTTACTTTCATACAAAGGACGAAAATGTGGTCTTTGAGGAACTAGTTTGAAAACTTCCATAGATTCAATAGTTTTCCAAATTGGTGACCTTTTCACAAAAGGCAACCTCTGACTGTCATCCAAGACACTGCTTTCTTTAATCTGTTTTTCTCCCATATCATTCAATCCATTGACAGTTCGACCAGAAGATTGTCCTAGACACAGACACACTGTATTGTTAGAAAAAAGGTGTCAACATACAAGTAAAAAAAAAACAACTTAAGAAAGGCAGAAAACAAGTTACAATGAAGCAACTTACTTAATTCTTCAACACCAGCAGAGTGAATTCCTCCAATCCACATTGATAGAGGTTGATCATCGTCCGCTGTGTTGTTAGACACTTCAGCAATGGCCATGTGAACTTCTTTTGTATTGCAATCAGAGTCGAAAACTTCCGCAGCCTTTTGTCTGCATGTATCTTGACAGACTACAAAATGCCAGATAGTGGTTCAGTTCCATGTAATACAAGTAACAAGCAGCCATAACTTGGAAAAGAGGAAAAGTCTTTAGCTCTGATTGTATTTGTCTAAGCTAATAACAGAGAGAGAATTTAGATGTTCACACTACAATATTCAACAAAAAATCTCAACTCAATATGACAGGCTTGCAAAAAAGAAAGAAAAAATATCGAAAAACAGTTTTTTCAAAAGAAAGAGAACCATAATTCTATTTCACCTCAAATTATGCCTGCATTCCTTCTGCCACTTATGGAAAAATCATTGAAAATAATTACAGATTCTATTTGACAAAGGAGGAGCTCCATCACAGTCAAAGACAATACTCATTTTATATAAAGGGAAAAAGAAACTATGAATTGCTCTATCTAATTGTTGAGGAAACATGGGAAAAGAAATGGAAACTTGGAACATTATAAGCAAATACAAGCATCCCAATTTTCCAATGACTCTTAAGCCATAAAGAGTACCATTATTGAAAAACTGTTATAAAAAACAGAGTAAAAAGTACTACTGTTAGACACCCAAAGGGCATGTTTGGAAGCGTTTTCAAAAACTCATTTCCATGTTTGGCAAACAATTTTCAAAAGTAATTTTCTAAAACAGTTTTCAAAAAACCAATTTTCAAAAATTGTTTTCTGAAAACCCAAAATTGATGATGTTTTCTGATATAATTTTCGAAAAATAGTCTTAAAATCAGTGTTCACTTTTTTGTTTCATTCTTCCTCCATGGTATATAGAAATATTAAAATTTTGAAAATAAAATAATATTAATTATTTTTAAGTGTTTAGTAAATATGAGAAATAAAATTAATATAGATTTTAAATTTAAACTCAAAACTAAAAATAATTACAAGGTGTATCAAAACAGTTTTCAAAATAAGATTATCCAAACAACATTTCTCTGTTTTCTGTTTTGGAAACAGTTTTCGAGTTACAGTTATCCAAACATGTTTTCTTCAGAAAACATCAAAAAACTGTTTTCAGTTTTCATTTTCGAAAACAGAAAACTGTTATCCAAACATGCTCAAAACTTCCCTATATTAATCACTTCTAGCATTGAAATTTACTACAGAGTTTGTTTCTTCCATAAGAGTTTGTTCTAATTCATGTATGATTTTTCTCTTATGTTTCTTCCTCTTCTTGATTATGAACTTTTTTAAGTGGGTTGCCTACTACTTTAACAAACAATTTTTTTCCCCAATCTTTCTATAGTTACTTGGAACATTCAAACTATGTTGCTGTGTTCTTGGGCATTGCTCGGTTAATCACAAGCTTATTCTGACAGCAATAAGCTTCAGATCTTCCATAAGAGAAGGCTTAAAACAATTTTTAGGTTGCAAGCCCCTCATACCTGCAAGCCTCACCCGTGGGAGTGTAGGCAATTCAACTTCATTAGTTATATGATCTTTTACAACAATTTCACCATTAACGCCTCCAGTCCCATTGTATTACTTACCTACAAATCATCATGCACACTTGTTTCTCTAAAACTACACATCCAACTAATGGATTTAGCTTATAGTAATACATACCGGCCTCTGAAGGATTTGGGCTTACGACTACTAATTTACGTGGCCTTCCCCTCTTTCTTCTTTGACTGCTTCCTCCATTTTTCTGTTCCTTAATTTCCTACATGAATTAGAACAAGCAACCAAATCAGTACCGTTGAGTGAAGGCACAAACATAAGAGAAAAATCATAGAGGGCCCTCCTCCCCCCTCATGTTGATAGCATGTCTAGATAAATTCTCCCCAGGGCTAGGGATCACAACTGGAAAATTGAACTGACACAGCTTGATAAAACTAGTCAGCAATAATTTGGGGCAGTGAGGCAGAGCTATTTGTCACTAACTTTAAGATAAATGGCATCCATTAGATATTTTACTTTCAAAATAGTATTGTTTTCCTTCAAAAAGTTTATGAGATTTTATTCATGAACATACCCTGCCTATTACCTGATTAACAACAAAGAGCAAAAGGTTTACCAAAACTAATTCAGGTTTGGTTAAAGAAATTAAGACAGTATTAACATGCCATGCAATTACCATGCTCTTGTATCCTGCTGAATCATTTAATTTCTCATTCTCTCTCATTAGCTTCAACAATTCTTCACTAGGGATTTCGCTAGGATTTCCAGCCTGTGGGCCCTTTATCCCCTTAGCTTTTAAACCTAAGATGACAGGCACATCAACTTCTTTTGCTTTACCCTCATCATAATTAATTTCTTTAGCAGCAGCAATCCCTTCACTGCCCTCCTCGCCTGAAAAAATTATGCACACACTCATTTTAGACACAACTTAATTGAATGCAGTTTATTTTGACAGCCATATGTACCTGTTGCTGAATCCAGTGGGCCTTTCATTTGTTTTTTCAGGAGTCTTGCCGTTCCTCTCTTCTGCATGGACAAAGAAATACATAGTTCAAGGAAAACGTAGAGAAAAGCATCCTAACCAGGAATATTGGCCCATGGAAGAAACAAAACCAATGTTCCAATAATTGATCATCATTACCCAATTAGAAAGGTGATGTTGACAGAAAAGGCACCCATTCGAACTGGATTGCTGCAAATCAAATGGTGCTTGCTGAATATCCAAGTTCAAAAAGCAGCTTTCCTTTAACTCTTGAAGCGATGCATTGAGCAGTACCAGTTTTAATAACACTCAGGTTACACGTACACATGAATAGCTTTTGAATTGTAAGATAGATATTTTTTTTTTATAAGTGAATTGTAAGATAGATATTATATTTAATGACTGTTATAACAAACTAAACTCTAACCTAATTTTGATAAAAAAAATAAATAAATAAATAAAAACTCTAAAACAATGTAAGATTTGGAGCTAACTCCATTCAAGTGAAGGGTGACTGATGGATCCAGTACAGTGATGAAACAGCAACCTAGGTTGATTGAACTATTATAACAAATATTATGTGTTTCTCTTGATTAATATGTAAAATGCCCTAATTTTTTTAAAGAAAGGATCAAATATATACAAAATTGCACAAAATTCAAGATAAGAAATCTAACTCACAACTGTCATTCTTGTAAATGAGCTTTCACTCTTAGCAGAAGGCTGATCACCAATGATAGGTTTTCTTGAGCCTCTAGTTCCTGAACCTCTCCGTGAAGTGGCCGAACCTCTCCTTGGGGTGGCTGAACCTCTCCTCTGGTTGGCCGAACCTCTCCTCTGGGTGGCCGAATCTCTCCTCTGGGTGGCCGAACCACGACGTGCTTCTTTAGTTGATGTTTCATTTGGCATCTTACTTAACTGACCAGCTGTGATGGATAATGGGGCCTCTGCAGTTTTCCCTTCATTTAACTCTATGGAAGGATATGAATGCTCAGTTTTATCATTACATGCTGCCAGCTTTATCTTCTTCATCCTTGAGGGCAAGGCATAATTTTCATCGCAAGGAGTTGACTGCTCCATCCACTTCTTTCTTATTTTTGTGGAACAAGGGGTTTTCTCTTCAGTGTTATCCTTTGTACCATGTGAACTTTCAAGTTCTACAGCCACCTCAGGGCTGTTGGTACCATTGTTGGCATGCCCTAAATGCTCTTGAGCATCTGAAGTGATCAAGACTTCCTGAAACCAAAGCCAATGATTTAAGCTTCAATTATTGAATAGAATTTTTACATACTTTGTTGCAACTTAAACTATAACACATGCATGCTGCTAAGCTTTCAAAAACAAATGCAACACACTATTGTTGAGACAGCAAGGCAAACCTGTGTGACAAATGCGCCACACTATTGTTGAGATCCAAGAGCTCTCAGCCATTACATGAAATGGCAACATTTGTTGCATCCCCATTGCTAAATTAGTCAAAACATGTAAAAATTTGTTTCGTTTTAAGAGAAAAATGAATAAAATAAAGAAAAACTTCACGATACTAGTAAGACATTTCTGGACAAGAGAAATAAGCATTATTTATACAATCAATGCTTTTAGAAATGGGCTCAAGTCAATATTCTAATTACAAAGTAAAAGTTTGGAAAGTGTTCCATAGGATATTTATTTGGCAAACAACGGAACACTGAAAAGAGCCGAACCCAATCCTACCTAGGCACATGTTTGTCATCCTTCGAACCCAGAAACTATTATAAAAAGATTGATGGATCAGACCTGTTAACCCTAATGAGAACTAAAACAACATTATGAACCACCATGCCGCATGCAGAATGCAAAAAGGAAGGATCGCATACTTCTACTAGCTTCCGTCCATGTATTTCTACTATCTTCTTCCAGACATTCATAGGAAAATCATCAATTTTTTCCCATCTCTTCTTCTTGGTGAAGGGAGGGATGAAATGATATGATAATTAGTCAAGAAGAGTTAAATTCCAAGCACCGTATCCTCTACCATTTCCTCTCTCCCAAAGAAGAACAGAAAGTAGAAGAAAATGATGAAAAAAGAAGAGATGGTACCTTGGATTTACTGAGTCTACTGACCCATTTTCCATCAGACCATTCCATGTGAGGCCTTATATCTGAGTGACTAAGTTCCTTATCCTCATTTCCATGCTTAAAAAATACAATGTACCTCCTCCCAGCAAGAACTTTGGTAATTACTCCTGCCCGCCACCCAACATCATAGGTTGTATCCACCCTTTCCAGCAACTCATAATTTCTATCCACGTAACAGGGAGGAGAGGGTCTAATATGGAGGGAATCTACAATGACCTTTATAGTCCAAGCCTCATCGATATCCCTTGAACTCGGATACTTCACCAAGAAAGTATTGTCCTCATTCTCTTTAATGACTATTGCAGGAAACCAAACATCACGTAAGTTTTCTTTGTTTAGGTTCACCTCCACAGCTGTCCCTGAGCTAAAAATTGATCCTGTGGGTTGCTTTAAAAAATAAAATTAAAAAACCAAATCACTCATGTGGAACAAAATTCAACCAGTTAAAATATATCTTTGATTCTATGTATTATAGCATGATACAGAGAAAGCAATAAAAAAAGTAGGAATAAAACCACATATGCATAAATTTCCAAATAGATACATTATCCTGATAAAATTGCAGGATTGTGTATCTATTGAAGAAGAGTAGAAGCTGACATGATAATGGTGGCATGAGGACAAATCAGAAGAAGCAAGGGCATCAAGAAAGTATTAGGCTGTGCATTAAAATTGCATGGTTCCATTCTCTTTGGCATACCAATTGTTAGTACAGATCCACTATAAATCATGCCAAGAGTGACGTAGATAGTAGATTGGGATGCAATGGAAACTAATCATATATCCTGACAAAGAGATTTTGAAAAGCCTTTCTTTTTTCCCTTTTAACAGCTAAATAACATGCAACACATCAATCTAACTTCTATGCAACATTCACATCCACCATCATGAAATATATCAGAAACTTCAAGGAAAAATTAAAATGGAAAATTAAGAACTTCTCTGCCCCGCATATATTTAAGTGCCAAAAGAAATAAACCATCGATCAAAGAATTACCACATTTGGATCACAAAATTAATGGAGTAACGAATAATCGCCATCAAAACAATCCCTTTTGTTTACAAGTTATGGCCTCCTTCCTTCGAATAAAAAAATACCACATCTAACTTAGATACCATATCTAAGTTCAGGACTTCAGTTCAAAAATATTCAGAGCCTCATCATTGAATGAAGGAGAAACTTCAAAAAAAAAAAAAGAATAAGAATAAGATAACATGCCAAAATGATCAAAAAAATGCCGCATCAAGCTCACGAATCCAACAAACCCACAAAACTTTTAACCCACCAAAAGGTCCAAAACCATAATTTTATTTCACAATTCACAAAGAATCACCCAAAAACCAGATCAACCCACATCACATACCTGCTTTTCAGGACGAACCCATTTGCCATCCACCCATTCCAAGTGCGGCCGTAAATCTTTCCTCTCGAACTCG
This sequence comes from Bretschneidera sinensis, assembly GCA_023935145.1. Lineage (NCBI taxonomy): Eukaryota > Viridiplantae > Streptophyta > Magnoliopsida > Brassicales > Akaniaceae > Bretschneidera > Bretschneidera sinensis. Next base: position 37,508,837 of record CM043697.1, on the reverse strand, counting down.
TTCACATCAGGTGGGTTATCGAAGTAAACCATGTACCTTGAGTTCTGTAGAACCTTCCTCACAACCCCAGTCCACCACCCATCTCTGCATCTCGCTTCAACGACGTCGTATTCCTCGAAACCTACGTCGGTGTCCTCCTCGGGTGGCAAAGGCCTTATATAAGCAGGCTCAATGTACTCGGTCAAGGGAGTGAACCCATCTTCAGTGACCAGGTATTTGTACTCGACTAAGGCTTTTTTCCTCTTCTTCGAAACGGATTTTGGCGTAGACTCGACAATTGTGGCTCTGTACCAGGCTCCCTTGAAACCTTCCTCGTCGCTGCTCACTTCTACTTGTGTGCCTTTGCCTAAGAGGAATTGTGGTTCGGTGTCAGGATTCGCCATTTTTCTTCCTTTTTTTGGTGTGCGTGGCTGAGAAAACCCTAGCTAATAAACCCTTGTTCCCTCTGTTTTTTTCACTGACTTGTTGAGGGTAAATGTTATAACAGGCTTTTATCAACAGATGACTTGAGGCTGTACTTTAGGGGTGACTTGGCCTATACTGATATAATATCTGTTGATTGGGAGGTGGTGTTTTCAAATGAGTTTAGTTAGAGTGGGGGAAAATATTTTGGGCGGTGTTTTCAAATGAGTTAAAGGAGTGGGGAAAATATTTTGAATTAGATGCGGTGGGTTGGATTATGGATTTAAAATTTTTAATTTTATTTAAATAAATAATTTGATTAAATATATAATTATATATTTTATATTTATTAAATATAAAATAATGTATAAATAATTATAGTATCATATCAATTCTAACTAATAGTGTATAAAATTATACGTAGAAAAAACTCTAATGTCCAAACAGGTTTCAGTATCTCACTAATACTATATTACTATTATAGCCTTATGTAATTTGACAACATTAAAAAATAAAAAAATTATAACGTTATCTCTAGTTCAATCATTTACAATCTCTTTAAAGTTTTATCTCTTCTGGCTTTTTTTTCTTTGTTGGAATTGAGCTCCTGTTTTGACAAATCAAAGTATTTTCTTTTCTTTTTATCTATTTTTGATGAAGCTTATATATATATTTTTTTGTCAATTTGATATGCCTGCCATTAGAAATGGGTTTAGAACATTTAAATTGGAATTTTCAAATCTAGTTTTTCCTTGTGACTATTGCTGAGATGTGGAATGGTATATTAGCTACATTGGGTCTTGTTGCCTTACTTTCACTGAATATGTGAAGGGTGGTACTCTTATGTAAATTTTGTTTTTAAGGATTTGGGGAGTTCATGGCTTAGAAAATATTCTAAATGTTTATACCATTTATCTATCAAAGATAGGAACCAATGGAAACGCTGAAAATTTTCCAATTTTGATTTGTCCCTATTTGTTACCACTCAGTTTCCGTGTGTGTTCAGTTTAGTAAAAAAATATTATTTATGTTGTTAAAAAAATACCAAGTTTGAAACCGTAAAGAAATTGTGCCATCTCAATTATTACAAAAATACACTAGTGTTTTCGTGATTTTTATTGTTTATGCGGCAGCCCAACGGATTGACATATTCGGTTTATCTAAGTTATTTAAGATGTTTACAAAAATGCTTAACATTATTTGTCAGACATATTTTATTTGTAAAAATGTATAGATTTGATTTTGAATTTAATCGAATATTTTTTTATTATGTAATATATATAATTTATTTTTTTAGTAAAAATATATATCAATTCGATAATTCAAACCGATTAAAATAAAATAAATTGAATTGGATTAGAGATTTTTTTAACACAGTATAAACTGATTAAATTAAAATTTTAGACTTACTCAGTCAAAACCGATCTACACTCAATTTTACTATACTTTACTTACCATCTACTTTCATCTCATGTCTTGATTTAAACAAACTTTTTTTTTTTAAATGTAAACCAACTCTTCTTTTTTCTTTGAAATACAAAATATGCCATTGAATCATATAACTATTCATCATGCAAATGATTCAAACCCAACTTGTCAAACGTGTTTAATAATTTTCATTTTTATTATTCAATTTATCCGTTCAAATAATATTTTTTTGATGATCTTATTTAAATAATTAAAACAAGATTTCACCCATAAAAACTACTTTTTAATTATCGAAGTAAGCTAACACTTCACTTGGTTAAAATAAATTCTTTGTTTTATGAAATTAATTTGAATTCCATATTTTATATTTTATCATGTTTGATTTATCAATAAAGTGTTGAATTCGTGTACAAATAAAATACGTTCAGTTATAATTAAATTTTATTATAATTGATAAAATTTACAAATAAATACTATACATGAATTTTTATAAATAAATTCTATACTTAAAATAAAATATATCAAACATAAAAATTTATTCAAATTTATTTATAAATAAATTGTAATTTTAATTCATTTGAAAACAAAATATTATGTAAATAAATTCAATTGTAATTCAATTAAAAATGAATTGAGTTCTACATAGGAATGGTAACAGGGTAAGGAGGATTCCTCATCCCTGTCTCTGTCAAGCTCACATTCCCCATCCCTGCTTTCGGAGATGAAAGTAGAGAATTTTTTTCTCAATCTCGGTCCAAGGGGAATCGAGTTGTAGTGAAATTTTTTTTTCAACAAAATAAAATCACGAGACTACATAAAATTTGAACTATATTAAGTCAATAACCCATAAAAAGAAATATTATAAAGACTCAAATTGGTAACATAAAAACTTTTAACATTTTTACATGTTAAAGCCTAAGTTGATTTTGTAACCATTAAAAAATAGTAGATTGTAAAAAATAAAGCGCAAATGATATTTATAAAAAAAATGCAAGTAGTATTTATAAGATATGGATTTAATAAATCATCGTTAAAACATAAATCATCATTTTAATTAAAATCTTATATTTTTTTAAAATTCAATAAATTTATTTAATAAAAAATTAATTTTAAGATAAAAATAAAGTTACGGGAATTCGAGCCGAAGACCTGCATGCCCGTCCCCGTCAAGGCAACAAATATTTTTTTCTCATCCCCATCTTCGTCCCTTGGAAATTTTTCTTCAAATTAAAACGAGTATTTTTCCTCAAGATGAATCCACAATTTTGAACAAAATTACTATCCCTGCTTCTACATGCTTAGACTTTATACCAAAGGGAGTTGTGTTGAAGAGAAATGTGTGATAGCCGAGTACAAGTAGCGGTAATCAGTCTCACCTGATCACCCTCAAATACTCCCAAAGATTCCACCCACTAGGTCACTACCACAAGTACTCTCTGTTGCGTATTTTTCATAATTTTTTCCCGTAAACCACCCGAAACTTCCTAAAAATCACCAAATCCCCACTCAACTTCCAACAATGGCTACCCTAACAACCATCAGATTATCCAAAACCCCATTTTCTGCCCCCAAATTCAAAACAAAGTCCCATCAAAACCCACAAATCATCTTTCCAAAGCAATACAGATCGGTCTCTCAGACGAGGTTCTCCTTCAAAACGGCCATAAAAGCCTCGAACCCGAGTGCACCCACTAGCTCCTCTCCAGGGCTGTACACCGCCAAGAAATTCGAGCTCACAGCTCAAAACGTTGACCTGGTACTCGAGGACGTTAGGCCTTACCTTATCGCTGATGGAGGAAACGTCGACGTTGTGTCCGTTGAAGATGGCGTCATTTCTCTCAAACTCCAAGGTGGGTTCGCTACTCCTCTTTTCATGCTTGAGTTAGCAGTTGGTGGTTTTGTTTTATAATTTGTGGGTTTTGTGTTATATTTTGTGGGGTTTAACGTTTGAGAAGAATGAGACTACCATTAAGTTCAATTTGAACCGTAAACTCAGCTTACACTAACTTACCATTTGACAGATTGTATGTTGAAATCTGGAAATTTCGGAATTTTGATTAGTCATTGATGAAATCTGGTGACCATATTACCTATGGAAATAAAGTGTTAATGTAAGTCTAGCTTTTGTTGATTGTAGCTTTGCTTGTGGTGTAGCGGGAGTTAGTGAACTGTTCTAATTGAAATGAGTTAAAAGAAAAGGAACCCGATTGGTTTTTAAACTACTAGGAATATGGTTATAGATTTAAAAAGATTCTTGTTTCGCTTCTAATTTCTTTTTTCTTTACATTTTACGTGACACAAAAATGACACATGTGAATCCAGAATTACTGAAGCATATGTGTATTGTAGCTTATCCCAATTTTCTTTTGTTGATAACTGATAAGTAGCTTTTATCCAGTTTTCCCTATGTTATGTCGCAGGTTGTTATCTAATGAATTCATTTTGGCTGTAGTATAGAGAGTGATAAACTTATTGTTGAAGCATAAAAGTTCTTGCGCTAATGATACTTACAACTCTTGCATTTTTAGTGCCTTTTTACCTAACACATGCACACATAACTCTTGCTTGCTTTAAACTAATTTTTCGGGACCAAGAATTTATCATTTTGAGTTGCTGGTTGTTACTTTTGATCTTCTGTTTTTTCCGTTATACCATTATATGATACAACAATCTGAAATGTAGCTAAATGCTGTGAAGTGAGCTGGTAAAGTTTTCACATCATTTGCATAGCTCATTTGTGGAGCAGGAATATGCTCTCTAGGTCATATTTCATTTATGGATTTGTTAATATTTCTATTTGCAAATGAATTTTAAAGTTTATTAGCTTTCCAAGTATACTAAACAATGGAATTGCCAATGAATTCCATAAAATTTGTGGAATTAATTTATTACAAATGGAAGAGATTTACTTGAGAGGGAAGGAACAAGACGAGGTTCAAGAAATATCATGAGTCATAGAATTAAACAAGTCACTCCTTCTTGCACCCCCAAGTCCCAACCTAAACTCTAAGTCGGATTGACCAAAAGAGATCAATGTAAAGAGAAGGCCTAATAGTAGTAAATGCTATTTTCAACTTTTGATGTTTGTTTTTATATATGGTTGGTTGGCTCCATTTTATATAGGTTCATTTTGTTGCTTGTTTAGGTTTTGAAAGTTCTGGCTTTGCTATTTAAGATCCTTTGGGGTATTGATAATGTGCTTTCGTTTTTCCTTCCTCATCACCTTTGTTAAACTTTTCATATTGCTTATGTTTTCTATAAACAGAGGTTAGGCAAAACACCCTTAAAAATTGGTCCCTGAAAAAATCAAAAGCTGAAAAAGAGTTTCTAAGAAATTGAATGTGTCACAAAAAACAGTTTTACCAAACACAACAATTTTTAGGTCTATAGCTGTTTTACCAAGAACTGTTTCAAAAACCATTTTGACAACCATAACTTGAAACTACAATTAGGCCAAATGGTACCTAACATGTTAGAAGTTCACTCAAAAAAAGGTAAAAGAAACATGTCTAGAAGCAATGAAGAAATAGAGAAATGATAAATTCAAGAAACATTGGCTGGGAGATATTTTCAATTTCTTATAGAGAAGTTTGCGCCCATGTTCTTGCATTAACTGTTTTAGGAAAAGAATAATTAATGGATAAGTGAATAAGAAATGCTTGAACATATAATTCCTAAATATGTGTTAACTTTGCTGCAAAAAACTTTAGAAGTAATCTAGTGGTAAGTGGTGACTCCTCTCACATGTTCAATGGGGCTTGGAAATATGCATGTATATAACTATATATCTACATTCTATCTTGAAGACAAAACTTGTGAAGATTCCACTGAGTGGAAAGAGGCACAGATAAAGGCCACATGATATGTGATATCACCATGGAAGGATCATTAACCAAACTGAGACTTCACTAATACCATTTCGTTGAACAGAGGCATGTGGTAGCTGCCCTAGCTCGACGACAACCATGAAGATGGGGATTGAAAGAGTGCTAAAGGAAAAATTTGGAGATGCAGTCAAAGTTATTCGCCAAGTGTTTGATGATGAAGTAAGAGAGACAACCGTTGAGGTGAGTTTTCTTCTAACATGACTTGGTACAGAAAGAAATGATACCTGACAGGGTAAATATTTTTTTAGTGATCATGACTTTTCTAGATGCTATGCAACTGCAGGCAGTGAATGGTCATCTTGATATATTGAGACCTGCCATTAAGAATTACGGTGGGAGTGTTGAAGTATTATCTGTTGAAGGTGGAGATTGTGTAGTAAAGTACATTGGACTGGAGTCCATTGCATCGGGAATCAGAGCAGCAATCAAGGAGAAGTTCCCTGATATTTTGAATGTTAACTTTACTGGCTAGGGTTTTCTTAATATCAGAAGCTCGAGGAAATATCAATATGTACTTCATTTTTATTAGGGTGTAATCACTTTGCATTTTATTGACCTTGGCTGTGTATATTATCTAGGCATGAATGAGTGAGAGATTTATACACGTATGCATCTTGTAGTCAGGATGCATGGGCCCTCTGGCTCTGAATGTTTCAAGTTTGAGATTATTTTTCTTGGTAAATAAACAAGTGAGTTTGTAATGATCTTGTACATTTTTGTGGATACGTGCATACATATTAAAAGCATTTGATGAGAAATATATATTAAAAATATCTCTGGGGTACTGAATGCTGACATTTTGGAATAATGTCGACTGGTTTGAATACACTTAGAGATTATTTTGTGTAATCATGCATAACATTTTCAAACATAATTCTTCTTGTTAATTCAATATTCAGTACATGAGAAGCTCGTTTAATTTGACTAGGTTGCTTCATTCAATGTCTGCCCAAGCCATCGTAAGTATCTTGACAAATATCTTTTCCTAGGCAGATTGGCCTTCTCTATCAGCAGCAGTTAGGACTGATTTCAGCCAGCGCGATAAGTTGATCAAGAATGGTGTGTAAACGAAATAGCAAGTGACTGTCCAAGTAACTAACCCCTGCATACAAAAGAACCACTCTGATTCTTCAGAATAATGCAGCAAATTCTGTTTCTGTTTCATGGCGTAATCTCTTACCTGGCCAAAGATCTCAATGTTTGCTTGTGGGTAATACCATAGGTGGAAGAACCTGAAAGTGAGCATCAAGCAGAGGGATCAACAAAGGTTATTTGCTTGTTAATGAACTTTTTTATTCAGAAAGATTAGGGTTACTTCATTATCAGAGCTTCAGCAAGTGGGCAGCCAAGTCCTATCACAGATGCTAGGGTGAATCCAACCCGTGTTCTATCCAGGGATAGCCAAATCAATTCTGCTGCCGCAAATAATATGTAAGCCTCTATGTTATCTGCCACTCCAGCTTCATACATTTCAGCACTCAATTCGATAAATAGCACCAATGCTCTGTGTTGAAGAAGATTAATGTTGACGTCATAAGGCAATATCTGCTTGCATCAATCAGAAGAAACAAGGCCAAAATTAAATACCCACATCAGTGAAATGACTGTTTTTCCCAGACTTCCCTCTGGGACCTTCGAAGAAGCCCTTTCATCCAAGAAGAGTTGCAGCAACCCCACAGTGCAGTAAAAAGATCCAAGCAAGAAAGGAACCTAACAACATAGAGCTCATAAAACACATCTGAAACTCAAGAACTGCATTTGATAACTACCAAAAGAAATTTTCCAGGGTAAAAAAGGCAAAAACTTAACAGTTAATAAATTTACCCAGATATTTGTGTGAAGAGGACCGATATTGATCGATCCATTTTGGTACACCACAAGATTTACCCTTGAATGAAGTCCATCGATGAGGGGACCCAAGAAGAAACCTGAACCAAAAAGTGAGAGAGAAATGGATGGCCAAGTGTTCCTGAGACAAGTACTACTCTGCTTACTCAGGCTGCAACAAGGTTTAGCTCGTTTCGTATTTTTGTGGTAAGGTAACTTGGAAAGAAAGCTAAAGGAGGTGAAAGCGATGAGGCTGTGCATGTTTCACTTCTATCACATTTGGAAGTCAAAATTATAGATTCTGATATCTGCTCCGATTGTATCAATATTTTGAAGATTATGGCCTTGAAAGTTCACTAAATTTGGACCACACAAAAATGTCGGTAAATTAGAGGCGGTGGTTCTTTGGACAGTGATGACAAAAGAAAATAGCAAAAATGACATCACAGAAGAAAATCTGTGTTAAAAACTAGTATTTTCTGCTGTGGAAAAAGGGAAGAAGAAACGGAAAATTCCACCAAGAAAAAGAAGATCTATGGCTGTAAGAATCTTGGAAAGAGTGCCATCAATCATTTGTGCTGTAAATACGACCCAAGTTTTCTCCGATATACAGTCAATAAGTATCTTTCCGATCATCTACTGGACAAGATATATACAAAAAATTTGGCTGTCCCCGCTTTGAATATCCGAAATAACTTCAGGCCTTTCATTTTCTCTACACTAGTCGGGTGAGATGATTGTATATTCTACAACCCTTCGGTTTTTTCTTTTGTCTTTAATCATGTATTCTGCAACACATTTAGACGACGGACGAAAGAAATTTATTGTCTGTTGAAATAAACTTCATATTTTTAACACGATTCAATTGAATTTCACAATTTATTGTGTTTGACTTATTAATAAAATCTGAAATTCATTTAGAAATGAATGAATTTCATATTTGGTTTGTTACTAAAAATATAAAATTTATATTCATTTGTAAATGAATCATAATAGAAATGAGTTAGTTGTTGACGAATTCTAGTAGAATTGAGTTAGTTGTTGACGAAATCTTAAATTTTATCAATTTTAATAGAATTTATAAATGAACTCTATTTTGAGTTTTTATAAACTTATATTAGATAAAATTATCCTTTTTTTAACAGCTCTATTTCCCTGTATTTTTAGTATTTTCGATTTCTAAACTCTGGTTATTGTTTAATTTGTTTTCTTTATTTCCGTTGTCATTTTACGAAATTAGAGATGTATGTAGATAACAAAAGGTGAATGCCTCTTGTAGAACAATAACAAGTAACAATGTAACATGTTCTTTTTTTGTTTCTTGTATGTGTTTTTCATTTTTCACGTGTCTTTTAACAAAAAATTTGATAATTACTGCTTCTGATAAGGTTGAAGGCTTGGAAACAGAGATCTTATTAAACTTGGAGAACCGGGAAGGAACTTTGAAACTGTCTCTTATGGAATGTGGTTGTTATGTTAAAGATATGTTATAAGTGTCAAAGATATGTATGTAAAGAATTATTTTGCCAGGTGAAAAACAAAAGAAAGTTAAAAAAAAACGATGATATAAAAAATGTTATAAAATCATATAATAATGCTAAGAGTATTTAAGTAAAATTTATTAAATTAATTGAATTATTATTGATTCAAAACACAAAATTCATTTTAATTCTACAATTTAAGTAAGACTATACCAAACATGAAAATTCATTTGTAAATGAATTTTAATTTTAATTCATTTACAAATGAGGTGTGAATTCACTTGTAAATGAGTTATAGTTTCAGTTAATTTAAAAATAGATTGAATTTTATACTTAAAGTCATACCAAATAAGTGTTAAAGACCTTTTTATGAACATTATTTCCTTAATAATAAAATTGACTAGCATTATGTAATATCAAGTGCAGGCGAGGGAAGAACTTAAGCAACGCCTTAAGGGAGATGTTAAGTTTCCCCACGGAATAGAACTGAGAAATTACCTTTATGGGGACGTGAAGCTTTCAGATGTGATTCTCAGCTCCACAGCAACCCCAAGTTACTTCCCTCCTCATCATTTTCACCACAGGAGCAAGAAACACGTGCATAGATGGTGGCTTGGCAGCTAACAATCCTGTAAGACATTGTTGTTTGTTGTTGATTGATTTAAGTTCATGACGGTTTTATTCTATTTCTTATATTGGTATTAGGGATACTATGCACGAGGTCGTCTTACTATACGTTGAGGAAAATCAACATATTTTTTATAACAAGGAGAATATTTATTTTTTTCCATATGAGATTTGCATGTGAAGTCTTTTTGGACATTCTTTTTTTCTTTGATATGCAAGTCTTTTTCAACATTATTATTAGGCTTTGTAAATATTAGAATTAGTTAGCTGAGTTGTTTGATTTGCTGCTTCCTATCTATCATTAGTTTAGTTGTATCTTGGCTGGCTTTGTAACTAATTTTAGTTAGTGCTATTTATAGCCTTAATCCTGTATCTTAATTGGTGATGAATGAGAATAGTTTTCTACTCTCTCAAACTCTCATTTGCTTTAGCGTAACTCTCATTTGCTTTAGTGTAATATGGTATCAGAGCAAATCGTTGCTTTTCTCTTTCTCTGATTCGATTCGATTGAAGCTTCTTCTTCTCCAAGATCGTTGAGCGCAGATTGTTCTTCCTCCTCGATTTCTATAGAAACTCCAAGATCTGAAAATTCTCTCAACTCTAAGTCATCGAATGGCAAATCCGCCATTGATAAACCTTCAAGCCCCTACTTTCTTCATCATTCTGATGGTCCAGGCATTGTTCTTGTTTCGCAACATTTGATCGGAGATAACTATGCCTCATGGAGTCGAGCGATGCTAATCGCCTTATCAGTGAAGAACAAACTTGGATTTATTGATGGTTCGATCACAAAACCTGAAGGTAATGATCACAACCTTCTTAATTCATGGATCAGGAACAACAATGTTGTTATTTCCTGGATTTTGAACTCTGTTCCTAAAGAAATTTATGCTAGTGTGATATTCTCTAATTCTACTTATGAGATTTGGCTTGATCTTAAGGATCGATTCCAACAAAGGAATAGTCCTAGAATTTTTCAGTTATGTTATCAATTGATGAATCATGTTCAAGATCAAAATTCTGTTAGTGTTTATTTCACTAAACTGAAGATTATATGGGAGGAATTAAGCAATTATAGGCCAGTCTGCACTTGAGGAAAGTGTACTTGTGGTGAAGTGAAGGATCTTAATTCTCATTACCAGATGGAGTATATCATGTCATTTCTTATGGGGCTACATGATTCTTTTACTCAAGTCAGGTTATTTGCTTCTTATGGATCATTTGCCACCCATAAACAAGGTGTTTGCTTTGATTTCTCAAGAAGAACATCAAAAGAAAGTTGGTGTTCATGCAAGTTCTATTTCTGATCCTACTAGTACTATGGCTTTTGCTATCAAGAATGCTAACTCCAACAGGACTGGTGCTTATAATTCTGGAAATCACAATTCTGGGGTTTATAAAGGGCATAGGAAGGAGAGACCTTTTTGTACCCATTGTAACTTTCATGATCATACCATTGAGAAATGTTACAAAATCCATGTCTATTCGCCTGGTTTCAAGCCAAAACAAAGAGACAATCCTCCATATTCCAACAGTCACACTATTGTTAATCAAGTCTCCAAACAGTTCTACTCCAGTTCAGATGCCAAGAATGATCAACAGGGTAATGTTGGGAATTTTATTCAGAATCTCAATACCAATCAGTACCAGCAGCTAATGTCCATGCTTTCCAGTCATTTGGCCACTTCTGTTAAGGCAACTAATGATCAACATGATGTTCCAGTTGTTTCTTATACTACAGGTATATGTTTATCAGTTTCCTTGAATCCTATCTTCTCTTCCACTCAGTTTTGGATAGTTGATTCAGGTGCTACTAGATATATATGTTCAAATGCTGCTGCTTTTATTTCTATGCGATCTATACAGAATTCTACTGTCACTTTGCCCAATCATATCGAATTCCTATCAGTTTCAGTGGTGATATTAGGCTAAGTACTATGTTAATTCTCCAGGATGTCTTGTTTGTTCCTCAGTTCAAATTTAACATGCTTTCTGCGAGTGCTCTTACGAATGCTTCACAACTTACAGTCAGTTTTCTTCCTGATTGCTTCATAATTCAGGACCTCAACAGCAAGAAGATGATTGGCAAGGGTGAAAAGTTTGAAGACCTTTACGTGCTAGATGTTGCTATTTTGAGTTCTGTTTCTACAGCTTATGTTAATAGTATTTCTGCTCTTGTTTGGCATAATAGACTTGGCCATTTATCTTTCAAAAGGTTGGATAGTTTGAAAAACCAGTTGCATTATGATACTTCCAGATTCAATAAAGCTATTCCTTGTTATATTTGTCCTTAAGACAAACAAAGAAGGTTGTCTTTTGATTCCCATAATCACATGTCCCAATTTCCCTTTGATTTGGTTCATTGCGATATTTGGGGACCTTATCATGTTTCTTCACATTCTGGATATAGATTTTGTTTGACTTTGGTGGATGATTGCACTCGTTTTACATGAATCTTCTTGCTTAAACAAGAGTCATATGTTAGTTTTATTATTCTCAAGTTCTTCAATATGATAGCTACTCAGTTCAATGCTAAAATAAAAGTTTTCATATATGATAATGTCTCTTCTCAGTATGAGCCTCAATTTTATCACCAGACTATTAAATTTTCACAATAGAGGGATGCTATGAAATCTGAATTAGATGCTATGGAGTTCAACAACACCTGGTCAGTTGTTTCTTTACCAAAAGGGAAACATTCTATTGGTTGTAAATGGATTTACAAGATAAAATACAAATCTGATGGCTCTATAGAACGACACAAAGCCTGGTTGGTGGCTAAGGGATACATTCAACAAGAAGGACTTGACTTCATTAAAACCTTCTCTCCTATGGCAAAGTTGGTTACTGTCAAAGTCTTGTTGGCTCTTGCCACAAGTCAAAATTGGGATTTGGTTCAATTTGATGTGAACAATGCTTTTCTTAATGGGGACCTATTTGAAGAAGTCTATATGGATCTTCCTCTTGGTTATGGTAGTAAGGGGGAGATTCTTAAACAGGGAGGAAAACTGGTTTGCAAACTTCATAAGTCCATCTATGGTCTCAAGCAAGCTTCGAGACAATGGTATTCAAAATTTTCTCAAGCTCTTGTTCAGTTTGGTTTCACTCAGTCTAAGTCTGATTACTCTTTGTTTACCAAAGGTTTGGGGTCTTCTTTTGTTGCCTTGCTGGTTTACATTGATGATATTATCATCACTGGTCCAAACACTCAAGTTATAGACTCTGAAGTGTTTTCTTCACAGTCAGTTTAAACTCAAAGACTTAGGATCTTTGAAATATTTTCTTGACCTTGAGATTACTAAATCGGCCAAAGGAATTGTTCTATCTTAGAGGCATTATACCCTTCAGTTACTTGAAGACACAGGGTATCTTGCTTGTAAGCCTGAAAGTGTTCCTGTGGATCCTAAAGTTCAGCTTAGTGCTATTGATGGTGATCTCCTTACTGATATATCTCAGTATAGACGTCTTATTGGTCGTCTTCTTTATCTCACTCTTTTTAGACCGGATATCACTTTTGCTGTCCACAAACTGAGTCAATTTTTGGCTCAACCCCATTTACCTCATCTGAAAGTTGTACATCATCTTCTTAGATATTTTAAATCCAATCCTGGTCAAGGATTATTTTTCTCTTCTTCATTTTCCCTCAAACTGAAGGCTTTCTCAGATTCTGATTGGGGTTCTTGTTTGGATACCAAGAAGTCTGTCACTAGTTTTTGTATTATCATTGGTGACTCTTTGGTCTCATGGAAGGCTAAGAAGCAAACCACAGTTTTAAGATCCTATGCTAAGGAAGAATACAGAGCTTTAGCTTCCACTGCTAGTGAATTGGTTTGGATACACCAATTGTTGAAAGACTTTTAGGTTGATGTTTCCTCTCCAGCACTTTTTTTTTTGTGACAATCAGGCTGCTGTTCATATTGCTTCGAATCCAATATTTCATGAGAGGACTAAACATATAGAGATCGAATACCACTTTATTCACGATAAAGTCACTGAAGGCTTTATCAAACACATGCCAATTCGATCTCAACATCAACTTGCAGATGTCTTTACCAAAGCTTTACCTTCTTCCTTGTTGTTTCCTCTCTTATCCAAGATGGCTGTTAAAGATATTCACAGTCCATCTTGAGGGGGAGTATTAGGCTTTGTAAATATTAGAATTAGTTACCTGAGTTGTTTGATTTGCTGCTTCTTAGCTGTCATTAGTCTAGTGTATCTTAGCTGGCTTTATAACTAATTCTAGTTAGTTAGTGCTATTTATAGCCTTAATCCTGTATCTTAATTGGTGATGAATGAGAATAGTTTTCTACTCTCTCAAACTCTCATTTGCTTTGGCATAATAATTATCTACAAATAAATGTTCAATTCCACCCTAGAAAAGAATAACAGAAACAGAAATTGTCAAGAGCATACGAGATTAGCCACTTATCATTATTTTTCGAACATCATATCTCATTTTTCATTCTTTCTAATTTTTCATTGGTTATGCTTTGTCGTTGATGAGCAGAGCTTGCTCGCACTATGTGAAGCTGCAAGATTGCATAGAAACAAACAGAACTACAGTAATTATTTGATGCTCTCCATTGGAACTGGGTGGCAAACTCTATTACCTATGCGAATATGTGACGGGAACAAAATGGTGAGGTGTTGGCCAATGAATCGATTACCATGCCTAAAACCAACTGAGGGCAGCATCAAATGGTTCTGCACGAGTTGTTTTGCTCAAAATAGGAAGCCACGTTTTATAGAGTGTTTTGAATTCACAGACTGACATGGTAGAAATATACATGTCACTGATCTTCCACGGTCAAGGCCACAACAATTATATGTGTATACAGTTAAGGAAAGTAAACAATAGTTGATCTTTGAAGAGACTTAAAAGAGAAATTAAGTATATATTTACTGACTGCTTAATGTTGCAGTAGTAGAAGCTCATATTTATAGGGTATGTACATCAAAGTGTTCTTTAATAGGACTAGGATACATCAGAGTGTCCTGATAGGATTATAGTTTCCTATTTACAATAGACTATAATTTTCTAATATAATTTACATTAATAATATATATATATATATTTATTTACACGCCTCCTCAATCCGAATGGGGTGAAAACACAAAGAGATTGGTTTTATGTTGACGAAACCGATGGGATGACATCTTTTTGTGAAGATATCTGCAAGTTGTGCATCAGTAGGTATACCGGATCTGAACATCTCATTAAGCTATTTTTTCATGAACAAAATGAAAATCAATCTCAATATGCTTGGTACGAGCATGGAACACCGAATTAGTAGTAAGATAAGTGGCACCAATGTTATCACAGTACACTCGAACTGGATGAGTTAAGAACAGATGTAAGTCACAGAGAAGTTGTCGAATCTAGTAGGTCTCAGCTACAGTATAGGCAAGTGATCGATATTCGAATTCAGTACTGGAACAAGACATTATGGGTTATTTCTTTGCTTTCCAAGAAATAAGATTTGGTCCAAAGAAAATAGCATAACCTGTGGTGGACCGACGACTGTCAGGGCAGCTAGCCTAGTTGGCATCTACATAGCATGAAAAAGAAAAATCCTTTGTAGAAGCAAGAAGCAACCCATAATTAGTAGTACCACATAAATATCGAAAAATGTGTTTGACAAGCTGAAAGTGAACCATGCAGAGAGCATGCAAAAACTGACCAGCTAGATTAACAGGACATGCAATATCAGGTCGGGTCACTGTTAGTACTGAAAACCTCCAACCATACTCCTAAATTCAGAGGGATCTGCTAGTAGTTCACCTTCGTGTTTTGAAGGTGGTGTTTGGGAAGGTAGATGAGTTTTAACAGGTTTGGTTGAAGACATAGAAAATTTAAGTAAAAGGTCTTTAATATAATTAGTTTGAGAGATGTTGACCTTCACCTATATTTTAATGATGACAAAATACAACTCTTATTATACTAACGATGCTATCTAAGTGTATTAAGCAATAAGAGCATTTAACCAAGGATCAAGGTGCAAGAACTCAATCCAAATTAAACACTAAGTCAAGCCAGAAGGCCTAGTATAGGTTAAGGTATTCCAACAAGTTGTAAATCTCACTTATTCAAGTAATTAGCTTGTCTAATGGCTCATTTTGAAAAAATATTTTAAAAACTAATGTTTTAAAATCATAACCTTTTAAAAGAATGAAAAACTGGGTTGAAAGCCAACCCAGTCGATTGGATACTTACACCAAAAGACTGGTGTTTTGGACAGACTGTCCCTAGTCAACTGATAAGATTAACCCAGTCGACTGGTACCTTCAATAGCCTTAAAAATGGGATTTTTAAAGTGGACCCGGTCGACTAGTACTAAGATCTAGTCGACTGGTAATTCAAAAAATATGACTGTTATGGCGCTAGACTTGTACATTTGATGTACAAAAGCGTACCAAATCTACACAGAACGGGCATATTACATCAAGGCTATATAAACCCATTCTATTGAGCATTTAAAAACAAGGAGTTACACATTCAATCTGGTTTTTACTCTTTGATACACAAAAAGCTTTGAAATATTTGTGTTGAGCCATTCTTTAAGCTTTACTTTGAAAGAGAGATATTATTTAGTTGTATAAGCCTTCATCATTGTCTCTCTACCATTTACTTTACAGCATTTATTGTAAAGGGATTTGCTTCCGAGAGGAAGGGGTTTAAGGTTTGTGCAACACCCGTGAAGTTGCACGACTAAGTTTCTTAGTGGATTACTTCAAGGAGGTTCCTTGAAGAGAGTGAACGTAGGGTCGGAACGAATCTGATATTGTCAAACCACTATAAACTGAGTTTGCATTCTCTATTCCTTAAACTTTTTATTTATAGCCATGTTACTTGTTTATATGCTTGTGGTGTTATCAGTTTTTATAAACTTGTGTTTAATTAGCAAAAGTTTTTAAAAACCCAATTCACCCCCCTCTTAGGTTGAAACCTCAATCTACAATTGGTATCAGAGCATCGTTCTCAATTTTAGGCTTAATATCCTTGAGTTGATCCGATGGCAGCAAATAGCTATTATGAGGGACACTCATACACTAGGCCTCCCTTGTTCAATAGCTCTAACTATAACTATTAGAAAAACAGGATGAAAATCTTTATTGAATGACAAGATTACAATCTATGGAGAGTCATTAAGGAAGGACCTAGAATTCCTACAAAGGAAATAACTATTGGAGAAATCAATCATACAGTGCCTAAACTCAAAACTGAGTACAATGATGAGGATTGTAGAATGATGTCTCTCAATAGTAGAGTCACAAGTATTTTACATTGTGCTTTAGATATATCTGAATACAATAAAATCTCTGCATGTGTTTCAGGTAAGGAGATATGGGATAAATTGCAAGTTACACATAAAGGAACTAGTGAGGTTAAAAAATCAAAAATCTATATGCTAGTTTCTGAATATGAATCTTTTAGAATGTCTCCTAATGAAACAATTTCTCAAATGCATTCACATTTTCACAACTATAGTTAATGGTTTAAAGCTTCTTGGTAGGAACATTAAGGAGTTTGAACTAACAAGAAAAATCTTAAGATCTTTGCCACCTACTTGGAAAGCAAAGAAGACGGCCATTCAAGAGGCCAAAGATCTTGACAAACTTGATATTGAGACACTCCTTGGGTCATTGTTGACATATAAAATGGAAGAAATGAATCCCACTGTCAATGATGATGAGAAAAAGAAAAAAGGTGATTGCTCTCAAAGCCTCTACGAGCAACAAAGAAGAAGAATAAAAAAAAGAGGCGGAGAGCAGTGAAGAAGATGGTGAGATGGCTTTAATCACCAAACGGTTTCATAGATTCTTGAAGAAAAGCAAGAAACCATACACAAAGGATTCCACCTCAAAAAGGGAATCACTTATGTGTTATGGATGCAAGAAGCCCGGTCACATCAAGGCTGATTGCATAGCTATAAGCAAACTATACAAGAACTTTAAGAAGAAAGCTATGATTGCAACCACTTGGATTGATGACGAAGAAGAAGACTCATCGAATAAAGAAGTTGGACACGAGGAAATTTCCATCCTATGTCTTATAGCAATCGATGATAAAAATGAGGTATCATCTTCTCCCTCTTCTAAGAATAACATTGTTAGTAGTAATGAAGAACTGATAAAAGTCATAAATGAAATGCATGAAGAATTAAATAAATTTGATTCTAGGAACTCCACTCTTAAGAAAGAGGTAACATCCCTTTCTAAAGAGATGATTAGTCTAAGAGAAGAGAAAGATAAACTATTTTCAATGCTTTATGATTCTTCTCAAGATTTCCCAAAAGATGAAAATGAAAACTTAAAGAAGAAGATATTAGAATTGAATGACACTATATCTAGACTCATGCTTGGAAAAGAAAAGCTTGATGAACTGCTTTCTTGCCAAAGATTAAGTAGAGGAAAATCAAGGTTAGGATACTCTCCATCAGGCAAGAAAAAATCAAAAGAGAGCTTATTCATAAAAGTTTTTTGTGTGAATGAAGCCTCTACTTCAAAGGTCACTAGCAAGGTCAAAAACACACCCTCAATGAATGCTAACATGTCTAGAAATACTAATTCTAATGCATATACAAAAATGAAAAATCCTAGAAATACTCATGCTTATATGTATGCTCATTCAAGGAATGCTTATACACATCCTAGGAATAATCATGATATGCATCCTAGAAACTATATGAGTAATCAAAACTTGCACACTGCACATACATATACTAGGAGTTACCATCATGGTCATCCTAGAAATAGTGTGCATATAAGTATGTATCCTAGAAATAATCATCATACATTTTCTGGAAATGATATGTATATTCATATTCCTCACAATAGAAACATGTATCCTAGGAACTCATATCATAAGCATTATAGGCATGCATAACTAAATACTCCTAGAAATTTCAATAACTATCATCCTAGGACTGTTGATCATCATCATGTCTATAAAACACCATATGTTGTTAAGAAAGTGTGGGTCCCAAAAGGAATCGTATTTTCAAGGACTAACCCCAAATGACCCAAGAAATTATGGGTACCTAAAAATGCCATTGTATATCCTTGTGTGATGTAGATATGTCTCCATACAAAAGAAAAAGGTAATTGTTGGTACCTTGATAGTAGATGCTCAAAGCACATGACCGATGATAAAAGTGTATTCAAAGAGCTAACTCTAACACAAAAATAAAGATCATCGGGCATAGAAAAGTTGGTAATGATTTCTCAACCATAGATAATATATTGCTAGTATAAGGCCTTAAGCCAAATTTACTAAGTATTAGTCAACTTTATGATAAAGGCAACAAAGTCATTTTTGAAACCTCTTATTGTCTAGTAATAGACATCAAGAGTAACAAGATTAAGTTTATTGGCAATAGACACGAAAATGTCTACAAAGTTGATTTAAAATCATTACATTCCGAAAATGAAAAATGTTTTCCAGCATTTAGTGAAAATCCATGGTTATGGTATATAAGGCTTGGTCATGTGAACATGAATTTGCTTAAAATCATTTGTAGAAAAGATTTAGTCATTGGACTTCCCAAAATTAATTTTGAAATAGACGAAGTATGTGATGCTTGTCAAATGGGAAAACAAACTAGGATTTCTTTTAAATCAAAGAATGTAGTCTCAACTACTAGACCATTGGAACTTTTGCATATGGACTTATTTGGTCCAATAAGTACCATTAGTCTAGGTGGCCATCAATATGCTCTTGTTATTGTTGATGACTATTCAAGATATACCTTTGTTATCTTTATTGCTTACAAGGATGAAGCTTTCAAAGGATTTGAAATATTTTACAAAAAGGTTCGAAATGAAAAAGAAATTTGTATTTCAAGCATTAGAAGTGATCATGGAAAATAATTTGAAAACCAAAGTTTTTCAAAATTTTGTGATGAAATTGGAATTGATCACAACTTTTCGGTTCCTAGAACTCCTCAACAAAATGAAGTTATTGAGAGGAAAAATAAAGTTCTAGAAGAATTTGCAAGAACAATGCTTTGTGAAAATAGTTTACCAAAATACTTTTGGGCTGAAGTAGTAAACACCTCTTGTTATATCCTAAATAGAATTTTAATTAGGCATATGCTTGATAAAATTCCATATGAACTATGGAAAGGTAGAAAGCCTAATATCTCATATTTTCGTACATTTGGTTGTAAATGCCTCATCCTAAATAACAATCAAACTAACTTGGGTAAATTTGACTCTAAGACCAATGAAGGGATCTTTTTAGGATATTCAACTTCTAGCAAGGCTTATAGAGTCTTCAACAAGAGAATTCTAGTGGTAGAAGAATCTGTTCATGTAACTCTTGATGAGTCTAACCCAATTAGTAATAGAGAAGTTTCTTTTAATGATGATGCAGGTTTTATTCCATGAACGGAAACACCTACTTCCATTGCTGACCCAAAGGAGAATCCACCTCAAACAAATGAAGAGATGAAAACTCTCAAATTAGACCAACCATCTACAAGCCGACAAGAGGATAGTCATCCCAAAGATTGGAGGTACGTAAATTATTACCCGATCGATCAAGTGATTGATGATCCTTCACAAGGGGTAAGAACTCGGCCCTCTATTAGAAATATTTGCAATTATGTAACTTATTTGTCTCAAATAGACCCTAAGACATTTATAGAAGCCGAAAAGGATAATGATTGGATAATTGTCATGCAAGAAGAAATAAATCAATTTGAAAGAAACAATGTATAGAATCTAGTCCCTAGACCTAAGAATCATACAATAATTGGAACTAAATGGGTATTTAGAAATAAGATGGATAAAAATGGAATAGTAACTAGAAACAAGGCTAGACTAGTTGCTAAGGGATATAATCAAGAAGAAATAATAAACTTTGATGAGATTTATGCTCCCGTAGCTAGATTAGAAGCTATTCAAATGTTATTAGCCTTTGCATGCTTTAATAAGTTTAAGTTATTTCAAATGGATGTAAAAAGTGCATTTTTAAATGACTTTATAGAAAAAGAGGTCTATGTTGAGCAACCTCTTAGATTTGAGAATCCTAGTCTTCCAAGCCATGTCTACAAGCTTTCTGAAGCTCTATATGGGTTGAAGCAAGCTCCAAGAGCATGGTATGAAAGACTAAGTAAATTTTTGATTAGCAATAACTTTGTAAGAGGTAAAATAGACACAACTCACTTCACAAAAACTCACAAAAATGACACCTTGGTGCTACTAATGAATCTATGTGTCAAGAGTTTGCCAAGTGCATACAAGGTGAATTTGAAATGAGCATGACGAGAAAGCTTACCTACTTCCTTGGACTTCAAATCAAACAACTAAAAGGAGACATCTTCATCAATCAATCAAAGTACACTAAGAACATACTAAAGAGGTTTGGGATGGAAAGCTCAAAGCCACTTGGAACACCCATGAGCACCTCTACAAAACTTGATCTTGATGAAGGAGGTAAATGTGTAGATACTAAACATTATAGAAGCATGATAGGAGCTTTACTTTATTTAACTGCAAGTAGACTTCATATCATGTTCAGTGTATGCATGTGTGCTAGATTTCAGGCTAATCCTAAGGAATCACATGTAGTTGTAGTAAAAAAATCCTTAGATGTCTACAAGGAAGTCAAACCATAGAATTATAGTACTTTAGAGATTCATCTTTTGAGCTTGTAGGATATTTAGATGCTGATTTTGCTGGATGTAGGTTAGATAGAAAAAGCACAAGTGGAACATGTCAATTCTTAGGTGCAATGTTAACCTCTTGGTTTTCTAAGAAACAAAACTCTGTTGCACTATGAAGCGCCGAGGCAGAATATGTAGCAGTTGGAAGTTGTTGTGCCCAAGTGTTATGGATGAAACAACAACTAGAAGACTATGGCATGAACCTTAAAAGTATACCCATACATTGTGATAATACTAGCGCTATCAACCTAACCAAGAACCCTATTAAGCACTCTATAACTAAACATATAAAAATTATACATCATTTCTCAAGAGACCGTGCTAAAAAAGGTGATATAAGACTAGAACTCATACCTTTAGATGATCAAATAGCTAACATTCTTACAAAACCTCTAAATGAAGCTAGTTTCTGCAAAATTAAACTATTAATGGGATTGCTAGATCATGATAAACTGTATATCTGATTATTTTATCTTTCATCATAATGCATATTTGACATCTAGTGAAAGAGTATTAATCCACATTTAATGTCCCCCTCACTCAAGATGGCATAGATAAACAAATTTCATGCTAAGACTCAAATAATTGAATTTTTCTAAAGGGTCCAGTCGGCTGGTAAATCTATACCAGTCGACTGGTAAGTCTATACCAGTCGATTGGTAAGTCTATACCAGTCGATTGGTAAGTCTCTATCTATTCATCCAGTCGACTGGTAAGGCTATACCAGTCGACTAAACCTTGTTTGGTGGCATTTTTTGAAATTCAGTTATCAATTCAGTTGACTGGTATTTTTCTGCCAATTCGTCCAGTCGACTGGTATCCTCACCCCAGTCGACTGGTATTGCGTTTCGATAAATAGGCTCTTCATTTTTTACAGATTTTTTCGTCATTTTCAAAAACCCTAGCTTTCTCTCTCTACAAAATCTCGTCATTTTGATAAAAAAAAACCATCAAAACACAACCTAAACACCTCGATCTACTCATCCAAACCAACTATTTCAACTTTTTACAGTTGAAATCTTCCATTTCCACCAAAAACCTTTTTTTACCCAAAACTCTTATTTCTATCATAATGTCCGAAAGAATCTGAATAAAGACCACCGCTGAGGGACCACATGCGCCTACGAGGCCAAAGTCCACTAAATCCACAGCTCCGGAGTCACGGGGGAAGGGAGTAGCAGGCTCATCAAGCAAGAAGCCCAAAAAAGAGCTTGATGATTCGCTGTTTACCAGCTTGGCGGTGAAGGACAGATATACTTCCATCATTAGGCATAAGAAAATCATGACGGGTAGAGTTGTCAACTTTGACTCTATTCGTCATGGTAACTTCTATGTATTACCTACCTTCAAAGAAATATACCTGACCCCACTGGTCAAGATACATGAGAAGTTTTACCCTAGACCGAGTCACCAGTTTTATGCGAACTTGGTGAAGCCCAGTCCACTGGCTCTGAGGTTCAGAACTAGTATCATGGGTATGGAGTTTGAGGTCATTACTGACCTCTTGATGAGTATTTTGAGGATCCCTGTGGGAGAGATCCAATGGAGTCTGGATGGATGGCCAAACAATTTCGAGGTTGAAGAGGCATGTCAGATAGTTAGGGGCGACCCTAACTATGTGTTTCAGCCCACGACATTTTACACACGTAGTGACATGCCCCTAGACTCGAAATTGTTTAACCTTATTGTGAGTTGGACCATCCACCCGAGACTAGGGAGTCGGGGTTATCTATCTAAGATAGATATCGTATTGATTTGGTGCCTTAAAACTAGGCATCACTTCAATATATACCCCATGCTGCTCACCAACATGATTAATGGTGAAGCGAGTGACTCTGGATGCCTTCCCTACGGGATACTCATCACGCTTATACTCCAGCACTTCCGGGTGCCTCTCTCTACCTCCGAGGCTCAGGACATCGGCCTCAAGGACATCATCAATGTCTCATCGCTGAAGAAGATGGGATGCATAGTCCGAGATGGCTTCATCTACTCAAAGGCTAGGAAGCACATTCGGATTGGAGAGGATGACAGCAGTGATGATGAGGACGAGGGTGTTGCTGCTGCTGTTGCTGATATGGATACGGATGCCTGAGCACCTCCTATAGGTGACTCGAGTGTTGGTCAGGCTGGGTACGATGATCTACTTCAGGCTATCACAAGTCTCTAGCTGACCATGCAGTCTGGCTTCCAGACCTTGAGCTCTTCTATTGAGACCCTCCGGGATTACTTCGAGCTGCACCGAGAATGCCCCGAGAGTTTCCTGGTTGAAATTTTGAGGTCTTATTCATGATAGCTCTAACTCTCATGCTTCCTGAGTTATTTGTCTATCCCCTTTTGCTGTACATAATGATATAGTTTCTTATTGTCTTGGCACAGACATATTTTCATGTTTTATTGTATTTTGTACCTCTGCTTGGCTCTACGAAGCTTGTCCTTGTATAAACTTTTGATATATATGATGATGCTTCATGCTTAGACCTATTTCATGTACTCGTTCTGCTTATATGTAATTTAGTTACATGTTTTATAACTCTTTATATTCGAATATATGCTTTAAACTGCTTCTGTATGTATGAAAACTTTCGATTCTTCTCGGGAAGGCTTTCGAACTCGGAATGATGCCAAGTTTTCACGTACAAATTTTTTTATGCATCTATGGTAGCTAAATGGCTTATTTGTTGGTTTACTACCCCCTTTTATGCCGTCAAAACGGGGGAGAAAAATGAGAAAAAAGTGAAAAACTAATGTAAACTCAAACTAGTGCATAGATTTAGGGGGAAGTATTGCTCCAAAGAACTTGGTATATGTTTATAATTGTTGAGTTGATTGATTGGGCTGCAAAAATGAGAAAAAAAGTGAAAAACTAATGTAAACTCAAACTAGTGCATAGATTTAGGGGGAGTATTGCTCCAAAGAACTTGGTATATGTTTATAATTGTTGAGTTGATTGGTTAGTGATGAGAATCATAAAATGCATCTTTACAGTACTTAATTGTTAGCATTTTAGGGTTGATCTAGGTTTGAATTGCACTTTTATACCTTAACAACTCTAAAGTGTTATTCTTGGATCATTGATCTATTTCAATGCATTTTTAGGTACTTTATGTTCAAAAGATATGGAAAAGCTATCATTGCTTGAAGCACAATGACTTGATGAACACTTGAGTGAAGGTTCACAAGCACTTGGAAAGGAGTTTCACTAAATTGCCAGAATTGCCCGTACAGATCAATCATCTTTGCAAATTAAACTGTATTGATACAAGAAGATGCAAGAGATGAGCTATATATGCTTAGAAAGATCCAGAAGTCTATTTTCTTGAGAATTTATGGCTCATAAAAATTATTTTTCTAGAGAAAGTTATGGCAGTTTTAGTAGACAAAGGTCAAGCCTCCAGAACAGCACCAACCAGCACCGCGATACTCCTTAGCCAGCACCGCGGTGCCCAGAAGCACACCCAACCAAGCTAAAGCCAGCACTGCAGCGCGTACACGATGTTATATCTCTGAGTTAGAACTTAATTAGGGTTTTAAACAATAGATTAAACCCGAAAACACCCTTGGACCTTTGTACTATAAATAGATCACTTAAGGTTTAAGAGAAGCATCTTTTGGAGAGGCCAGAGGCCCGGGAAAACATCATGAAGGCTGCCACACTCTTCCCCATGGCCAACTAATCTCTAAGCAAGGCAAATGGATGAATCCATAGGTGTATTTGTTCTTATTTTCTAGTCTTGATTCATTGTAGTTTGGATTTATTATCATTAAACATTGTTATGATTTACTTTTTAATCTAATTAGAAGATTTCCCCTTAATCCAATGATTGCATCTTTCTCCCCCATATAAGTTTAGTCATGCTCTTCTTATGTGATGTTGTTGAGGTGTGATTGAGTTCAGTATCATTATGATATATTGTTGTTTCTTGATAATCTATAAGTTAGGTCATGTGTGCTTGAAAGCAAAGAGTATTTCATAACAATTACATTAGGGTTTATATATGTGCTTTAATTGAATATTTGCCGATTACTTGTTTGGGATGTGAAACTTGCAATCAAGATAAAAACAATTGAATCAAGAATAGAATAAGGCAATGAACCTAGGGAGGATTCCCGGACCCTTGTTGTTCTCTATTATATTTACACAATTATTTCACACTACTTCAAACTCAGATTTTCTCGTTTAACTTTTATCGTTCGTTTTAAGGTTTGCACTTTCTCTTGTAGTTAGTTTGTCTCCCTGTGGAATCGACACCCCAAAGCCATGCTACAACTACCGCGTTATACTTTGGGTGTAATCAGTTAGGCTGCATATAAACTGCAATTGATCCTTTACAGGTTGGTTTTGTTCAAAAAATAAAGGAGACTCTGCCCGATTTTTTTTCAAAAAATGCAACACTTAGTTTTTAAAAAAAACTGTTTTCTCTCTTTAGTTTTGTCATCATCAAAAAGGGGGAGATTGTTGACCCTCACTTATATTTTAATGATGACAAAACACAACTCTTATTATACTAATGATGCTATCTAAGTGTATTAAGAAATAAGAGCATTCAACTAAGGATTAAGGTGCAATAACTCAATCCGAATCAAACACCAAGTCAAGACAGAAGACCTGGTATAGGTTAAGGTATTCCAACAAGTTGTAAATCTCACTTGTTCAGGTAATTAGCTTGTCCAATGGCTCATTTTGAAAAAACATTTTAAAAACTAATGTTTTAAAATCATAACCTTTTAAAAGAATAAAAAACTAGGTTGAAAGGCAACCCAATCGATTGGGTACTTACACTAGAAGACTGGTGTTTTGGACAAACTATCCCCAGTCGACTAGTAAGATCAACCCAATCGACTGGTACTTTGGGCAGAAGATTCCCAGTCGACTAGTAAGTAATACCCAGTTGACTGGTACATTCAATAGCCTTAAAAATGGGATTTTTAAAGTGGACCCAGTCGACTAGTACTAAGATCCAGTCGACTGGTAATTCAAAATATATGACAGTTATGGCGCCGGACCTGTACATTTGATGTACAAAAGCATAGCAAATCTGCACAGAACGGGCATATTACAGCAAGGCTATATAAACCCAATCTATTGAGCATTTAAAAACAAGGAGTTACACATTCAATCTGGTTTTTACTCTTTGATACACAAAAAGCTTTGAAATATCTGTGCTGAGCCATTCTTCAAGCTTTACCTTGAAAGAGATATATTATTCAGTTGTATAAGTCTTCATCGTTGTCTCTCTAGCATTTACTTTACAACATTTATTTTAAAGGGATTTGCTTCCGAGAGGAAGGGATTGTAAGGTTTGTGTAACACCCGTGAAGTTGCACGACTAAGTTTCTTAGTGGATTATTTCAAGGAGGTTCCTTGAAGAGAGTGGACGTAGGGTCAGAACAAATCCGATATTGCCGAACCACTATAAACTGAGTTTGCATTCTCTATTCCTTAAATTCTTTATTTACAAAACATATTATTTGTTTATATACGTGTGGTGTTATCAGTTTTTATAAACTTGTGTTTAATTAGCAAAAGTTTTTAAAAACCCAATTCGCCCCCTCTTGGGTTGAAACCTCAGTCTATAAGAGAGAAACAAACCAATGGGATGACGAACAACTTCAATTTCAAGGAAATAATGAATATCACCAAGATCCTTCATAGCAAATTGGTTAGATAAAGTGCGAATAAAACAAAAAATGAGAGTTGAATTATTACTGGTGTGAATAATGTCATCAATATACAATAGTAAAAAAAAAAAACCATGAGATGATGCAAGAACAAACTTGGAAGTGTAGGCCTGACTGCAAGAAAAACGAAGAGAAAGAGGGAAAGAACTGAAGCGATGAAACCAAGCCCTAGGAGCCTGTTTCAGACCATAGATAGTTTTGCGCAATTTATAGACATGAGTGGGCCGAAAGGTATCAATAAAACTAGGAGGTTGTTTCATGTATACAATTTCATTAAGAAAACCATGAAGAAATACATTCTTAACATCTAGTTGTCGAATCACCCACGAATAAGAAATGGCTAAGGATAAAATAGTGCGTATAGTGGTAGGTTTGACAATAGGACTAAAAGTTTCATGATAGTCAATTTATGGTTGTTGGTGGAATCCCTGAGCGACCATCCTCACTTTGTAGTGCTCCAGAGACCCATCAGCCCGATATTTAATTTTGTAAATCCATTTATACCCAATTAAATTTTTTATTGGATCATATGGAACCAGATCCCAAGTGTGGTTAGTTAAAAGAGCATTAAATTTTCCAGACATAACTGAACACCACTTGGGATCTTTATTTGCTTGAGAAAAATAAGTTGGCTCAGTGGTCTAGGTAGTAATGAAAATAGAGAGTAATTGTTTGGGTTTACAAATACCAATTTTAGAACGAGTGATCATAGGGTGACAAGGAGAAGGGGCGAATGGTGGAGGAAAAGTAAAGTTAGAAAGAACGTCTGGTGCAAGTGAGGGAAAGACAATGGGATTGAGAGAAATAGAGGCTGGTGCTGAGGAGTCAAGTAAAAGAGATGGTAAGGGAGTAGACAGTGGTTTGATGGATTGATTGGTAGGAGAAGAAATGGAGTCCATAGGGATGGAGGTTGAAGCAAGAGACCGTGAGGTAATAGGGATCGATGGTGGGGAAAAAGGACAAGGAACAAGGAGACTAGGAGCATTAATGATATGTGATAAGAGTTATAAAATGCATCTTAATAGTACTTAATTGTTAGCATTTTAGAGTTGATCTACGTTTTAATTGCACTTTTATATGTTAACAACTCTAAAGTGTCATCTTTGGATCACTAATTTATTTTGATGCATTTTCAGGTATTTTGAGTCTTAAAGAGATGGAAAAGCTATTGTTGAATGAAGCACAAAGATTCCATGTATACTGGAGCAAAAGAGTGCTTTCAGAAAGGCTAAACAAAGAGATCTAAGCATGTGCGCCACGCCTTAGAACCAGCTGGGCCGCACCCTTCAGAACAGAGGCCAAAGCAAGCAAAGAAGGCCATTAGGTCAAGGTACGCCTTGGACCAAGGAGCGCCACGCCCTGAGGTGTGAGGTGCGCTCTGAAGGGCTGAGGTGCACCCTGGATGGAGCTGCGCCGCACCTTCCAGCAAGTTCACAAAGCTGGCCTAAAACCAAGCCTAGGCGCACACACGAACTTTGTTCTCCGAGTTATGATGTAATTAGGTCTTTAATGATTGTTTAAAACCCTAAAACACCCTTAGACCCTTGTATTATAAATAGATCACTTAGGGTTTGATATTAGACACTGATTAAGCCTGGGAAACTCAAGGAAGCAGCCGATTCTCCTCCATCAAAGTGTTCAACCATGAGCCCCATGGCCAACTAATCTCCAAGCAAGGCGAAAGGATGAATCCCTAGGTGTAGTTGTTCTTAATTTCTAGTCTTAATTCGGTTGTAAAGATTTAATGTTAAAACATTGTTTATGATTTATTCTTACAAGAAGAATTAGGATTCATGTGACAGCTGCACTTTTTATTATTCTTATCTTAGATTTTCTTAATCCGATGATTGCATGCTTCTTCTCCATATAAGTCTAGTCTTGCTCTTCTTATGTCAAGTTGTTCAGGTGTGATTGAGTCCGGTAGATTTCTCTTTTAAGGTTGTCCATTACTGTAATATTTTCATGGTGATATATTATCGTTTCTTGATAACTCTATAGGATAGGTCATGTGTGCTTGAATCGAAATCAATGAGTATTTCATAAGCAATTACTTTAGGGTTTATATTTGTGCTTAATTGAATATTTATCGATTGCTTGTTTGGGATGTGAAACTTGCAATCGAGATAAAAACAATTGAATCTTGATTAAGATAAGGCAATGAACTTAGAGAGGATTCCCAGACCCTTGTTGCTTCTCCATAGTATATTCACATGACTCTTTACACAATTACTATCAAAACTCAAATTATTTCATTTAATCTTTACTGTTCGTGTTTAAGTTTACCTTCTCTTGTAGTTAACTTGTTTCCCTATGGAATCGACACTCCAAAGCTGTGCTACAACTACCGCGTTAGTCTTTGGGTGTAATCAAATTTTGGCACTGTTGTCGGGGAAACGCGCTTAAGTACAAAGAAGATTGTCAACTTTAAGACGAAATGGTAATATCGTTCCTTTATTTAAGTTTTTGATTTTCTGATTTTATTTGTTCTGTTTTATTTATTTTATTTTTAACTCATTTCTTTTCTTTAAGTTTTGATTTCGTTTATTATTTATTTATTCTGTTAACATGGCTGAAAATCCTAATGAGAATATTGCTAGAAAACTTAAAGATTATTTACATCCTAGCCGAACAGCCACCCCATCTTGTATCATGTTCCCCCTAATGTTCAACAACCTGATTTCAAACCGGGCATGATCCAATTGCTACCAACCTTCCATGGGTTTGAGAATGAAAACCTCTATATCCACATTAGAGAATTTGAGGAAGTAGTAGCAACCTTTCAAGGTAGAACTAATATGGTAGACACCGTCAAACTTCGGTTTTTCCTCTTTTCACTTAAGGAAAAAGCCAAGGCTTGGCTGTACTCGTTAAGGCCTAGGTCCATAGGTAGTTGAGAAGAGATGACATAAGTTTTCTTCCAAAAACACTTCCCAACCCATAAGACCAATAACCTCAAGAGACAAATCTCAAACTTTGCACAAAAAGAGAGCGAAACCTTATATCAAGTTTGGGAACGTTTCAAGGACCTATTAAATTCTTGTCCACACCATGGGTATGAGAGTTGGTGGGTAGTTAGCCATTTCTATGACGGACTCCTAATTAGGGAAAGGCAGTTCATTGAAATGAAGTGCAATGGGGATTTTCTTAAAAAAGATCCCGACCAAGCCATAAATTTCCTAGATGACCTATGAGAAAAATCCTACACTTGGACAGGACCAAATTCCATGGAAAGCACTAGGAGAAATCAACCCGTTGGGATTTATCAACTTAAGGAAGAGGATAACCTTAAAGCCCGTTTAGAGGACCTAACTAAGGAAATTGAAGCCTTAAAAACCAGAAATACTAGAGCCCCTGAACCGGTTGTTAGGTCAGAATCCCACGAGCCTTGTTTCATGTGTAATGGGGTAGATCATTTACCTAAGGATTGTCCAATTTATTTTGAGATGAAGGAAGAGTGTAATGCTGTAGGTATACCCTTTGGGAAACCACACTCACCCTACTCTAACTCCTACAATCCCGGTTGGAAGAATCACCCTAATTTCAGTTAGAAATCCAACATGCAACCCCATGCCCACTCTAGTACCCAATGGCAACCGAAAACAACCTCATTTAATACACCTCAACAATCTTTACTTTTAGAAGATATGTTTAAGCCATTTATGTAGGTACATGCCCAGAGTTTGGAAGAGCAAGGCAAGATGAATCAATGGTTGTTAGAGAAGCAACAAGCAATCAAGGAGGAACAAAAGGTAATAAAGAGTCAACTCATCAAGTTGACTAGTTTCTTAACGATTCAAGAACAAAGTCAGTTTCCTTCATAGCCACAACCTAATCCAAGGGGACAACATATGGCACAAACCACCAATCCTGAAAATCAAAACATTAAAGAGGGTAATGCCATAATTACTCGCAACGGTAAGAAAATTGATGGATCCATTCTACCATCAAACCTGATTCCTAACACCGTGTGCAACAAGGATAAAGCCCTCAAGGAACAAGAGGCCCATGATAATTATTCTCCATCGGTGCCTTTCCCTCAAGCACTCCTAAACCTAAAGAGATAAATACAGCACTAAAAGGTGAGATTCTTGAACAACTTTAACATGTTAAAATTAACCTCCCTCTTCTTCATGTTATAAAAAATATTCCCAACTATGCTAAAGTCATCAAGGATCTATGAACACTTAAGAAGAGGCACAATGTGAAGAAGACGACAATCTTAATAGATCAAGAGAGTGCAGTAATTGACAGCAAGACACCGCTCAAATATAAAGTTCCGGGCTGTCCAACGGTAGCTTGCTAAATTGGAAACAAATCTTGTGGCTAAGCATTGCTAGATTTGGATGCTAGTGTGAAACTCATGCCATACTCTATGTACTTGCAGCTCAGTCTAGGTGAGATCAAACCAACCTCTGTGGTACTTCAATTAGCGGATAGATCAGTAAGAAAACCAAGAGGTATTGTAGAAGATGTTTTGTTGCAAATTGATAATTTCTACTATCCTGTTGATTTTTTGGTTTTAGATACTGTTTTTACTGTAAACACGGAGTAAAAAATTCCTTTGATACTTGGAAGACCATTCCTTGCCACCACCAATGCCCTCATTAATTATAGGAATTGCCTAATGACATTATCATTTGGAAATAGGACTCTAGAGGTAAATGTTTTTCGAGTCTCATGGCAGCCACATGAAAAGGATGAGTACATCAAAGATAATTCTAACTCTTCAAAATAAATTCCTAATAATTTTGAATTCAATGATTCTTCAGTTTATCCTCATGCCGTTAATGTTGTTAATGTTTTTGATAAGCCACAAGAATTTATTAAGAAATCTTGGCAACCATGCTTTGAAGAGTTGCTTGAGAGAAGTCACATGGATGCGGGAATCAAATATCCTACTGTTGATAGTAAATGGGCATCACCAAAAACTCTTAAGCCACATGCGGTGGACTTTAAGTATTCCTTGCCAAAAGACTACCATTGAGGGTCCACTAACTATGGAGCCTCATCTTCAGCACCACAATGAGGCCAGCAGTGAGAGTGGTGCAACATCTGGCTGAAGACGTAAAACTTAGCGCTCATGGGAGGTAACCCACAACATATCATTTTATTTTTTTTGTTTTTCATATTTCTTTTTCTTGTTTATTATTATTATTTTGTTGTTTTCCAGCTTTACTTTCGTATTTTTTTTAGGGACAAATATATGAAGCAGTTCAAATGATGGTGCACAGTTTTCAGCTTATGTGCACTTTTGGCTACAAAGGGAGTTTCCTTAACTTTTGCTTTCAAATTGATGACAATGCTTATTTTAAGTTGGGGGTGGAGGAAAGGAGGAAACATATTTCTGTTTTTCATATTTTTCTTTGAACTGTTTGGTGTCATTTTCCTTTTTGTTTGTTTTTAGTATGTTTTTTGTTAGTCTTAGAGTTAATTCACATATCAATGATATGAGCCTAATTGAGATAGCATATAGCATTTAGAAGAAGTTAAATCTTGCTTCAGTTTGAAATTAATTTAAGTGTCAATCTTCATTTGGTTAGAGACTCTAGTTTGTGGTAAGATTGTATGATTAGTCTTAAACATTTAGAGAAGTTTCATGTGTGCTTATTTTGTGAATATTTTTGCGGTCTCCATAAGCTCTAAAACTTACTTGATAACCACTTGAGGTGAATTCCTAGAGTGCACATTACTTAGAATATGATATAGGGCATTATTAGACAGTCTGAACCTGTCAAACCTACCATTGCTATATTTGCCACTAGTCACCTATTTGAGCCATTTTCTTGAAAAAACAAAAGAATTTGAGCCTTGTTTCTTTCAATAGCCCATTTATGAGCCTAAAAATATTTTATCCTTACCTTTAAAGAACTTAGCTATATACATTTGTTGAGAAGCACTTAAAAGGAGTAAGGATGGGAATATGAGAAAAATATTACTACCATAACCCAAGTACATTAAAGGAGATAAGTTGGGGGTTATGGAAAAGAAAAAAAATGAAAAGGAGGTGAATGATCTTATGCCAAAATACAAAAGAAAAGAAAAGAAAAGAGAAGTGAATTATGGCAAAGAAAGAAGAAAAGAAAAGAAAAATGGCGATTTGAGAAAAATGCTCGAAAAATGGTTGAAACAGTTGGGTGTTGAAGAAAGGTTATCTAATGCTTAAAAGTGGTTGTGTTTAAAGCTAAGAGATTGAGTTCTTTTACTTATGAATCCTTCCCATTCTTTCTTAACCCTTACCTTAGCCTAACGTTATAAGCTTATTAAAGACCTATTGATCCAATGTAATGTGATTTTTCTATAATAGTGGAGAGTGGTTTGAAATGTAAGCCTATGGAGCCTTTTTTTTTGTGATTGATGTCACGCAGTTTATCCTATTTTACAGGCCAAGACTTGTATTCTTGAATGTTATGCATAAAATCATCCAGATGATTGGATTAATGGATTGTGGTAAGATGGATGTTAAGAGTCAATAACGATTTTAAGATTGATGTTTGGATTACTTTTTGGACTTGGGTGGAATTTAATAATTCTATATGCTATATGCTTAGTGCAATTTTTGAGACAAAAAGTGAATTACTCTTGGTTAACACTAGTATTGCTTTACTTTACTTTGATTACTATCGTAAAATTCATCTCTTGTTTTCGCTTAAATTGCTAGGGACTAGCAATAAGCTAGTTGGGGGTTGTGATGAGAGATATAAAATGCATCTTAATAGTACTTAATTGTTAGCATTTTAGAGTTGATCTAGGTTTTAATTGCACTTCTATATGTTAACAACTCTAAAGTGTCATCTTTGGATCACTAATTTGTTTTGATACATTTTCAGGTATTTTGAATCTTAAAGAGATGGAAAAGCTATTGTTGAATGAAGCACAAAGATTCCATGTATACCGGAGCAAATTAGTGCTTTCAAAAAGGCTAAACAAAGAGATCCAAGCATGTGCGTCGCACCCTGGAACAAGCTGGGCCGCACCCTCCAGAACAAAGGCCAAAGCAAGCAAAGAAGGCCATCAGGTCAGGGTGCGCCTTGGACCAAGGGGCGCCACGCCCCGAGGTGTGAGGTGCGCCTTAGATTAATCTAGGGTGCACCTTAAAGGGCTGAGGTGCACCCTGGATGGAGCTGTGCCGCACCTTCCAGCAAGTTCACAAAGCTAGCCTAAAACCAAGCTTAGGCGCGCACGTGAACTTTGTTCTCCGAGTTATGATGTAATTAGGTTTTTAATGATTGTTTAAAACCCTAAAACACCCTTGGACCCTTGTATTATAAATAGATCAGTTAGGGTTTGATATTAGACACTGATTAAGCCTGGGAAACTCAAGAAAGCAGTCGATTCTCCTTCATCAAAGTGTTCAACCATGAGCCCCATAGCCAACTAATCTCCAAGCAAGGCGAAGGGATGAATCCCTAGGTGTAGTTGTTATTACTTTCTAATCTTGATTCGGTTGTAAAGATTTAATGTTAAAACATTGTTTATGATATATTCTTTGATCAAACAAGAAGAATTAGGGTTCATGTGACAGCTGCACTTTTTATTCTTCTTATCTTAAATTTTCTTAATCCGGTGATTGCATACTTCTTCTCCATATAAGTCTAGTCTTGCTCTTCTTATGTCAAGTTGTTCAGGTGTGATTAAGTCCGGTAGATTTCTCTGTTAAGGTTGTCCATTACTGCAATATTGTCATGGTGATATATTGTCGTTTCTTGATAACTCTATAGGATAGGTCATGTGTGCTTGAATCGAAATCAATGAGTATTTCATAAGAAATTACTTTAGGGTTTATATTTGTGCTTAATTGAATATTTTTCGATTGCCTGTTTGGGATGTGAAACTTGCAATCGAGATAAAAACAACTGAATCTTGATTAGGATAAGGCAACGAACTCAGGGAGGATTCTCGGACCCTTGTTGCTTCTCCATAATATATTCACACTACTATTTACACAATTACTATCAAAACTCAAATTCTTTCATTTAATCTTTACTGTTTGTGTTTAGGTTTACCTTCTCTTGTAGTTAACTTGTTTCTCTATGGAATCGACACCCCAAAGCTGTGCTACAACTACCGCGTTACTCTTTGGGCGTAATCAATATGAGATATAGGTGAGAAATGAGAAGTTTGATGTAGAGGTTCAGTAGTAGTAAGTATAAGTTGGGGAGTGGTATAACAATTAGTTGTAGTGGAGGGGACTGGGGTAGTGAGGGTAGGATAGAGAAATGATAGTTCATGGAAGATAACGTGACGACTGGTATAGACACAACTAGTGGTGGGATCGAGACATCTATATCCTTTGTAATTTTGAGCATATCCTAGGAAGATACATTGTTTGGATCTAGGTGCGAGCTTGTGGGGAGCATTGGTAGTGAGATTAGGGTAGCAGACACACTCAAAAACATGAAAGATTAAGTAATTAGAAGTTTTAGAAAACAATTTTGTATAAGGAGCTTGATTTTGCAAAATGGGTGTAGGTAGACAATTTCTGATGTAAAGTGCGGCATATGTAGCATCAACCTAAAAGGACTCAAGAAGAGATGAGTGAATTAAGAGGGTGCGCGCCATTTCATTCTTACGATCAACAACACCATTTTGTTAAGAGGTGTTCGAGCAAGACATTTGAAAAACAATACCATGGTGAGCAAAGAATTGTTTGAAACGTGTTCGATCAAATTCTTTACCACCATCACTTTGAATTTTTTTTTTTTGGTTGAAAACTAATTTTCAACAAAAGCTTTAAAAGTATAAAAGTGTTTAAATACTTCGGATTTTTTATGCATAGAAAAAATCCAAAAGTAACAAGAAAAATCATCCATAAAAATAATATAATATCGATAACCCAAACTTGATAAAATTGGAGATTGCCAAACATTAGAATGTATTAAAGCTAAAGGTTGGGTAGTATAATGCTTAAAAAAATCAAAAGGTAAATGTTAGACTTGCCTAATTGACACTCCAAACAAAAACCATAATATTTAGAAGACAAAGAAATATTCTTGCGAATTTTTAAAAGAGAAAACACACAGGGACCTAAATGACCGAGCCTACGATGCCAAATATCACCCGAGACTTGACGAGAGACTAGTTCCAGAGGAGAGAGAGTGATCGAATTAGGTGGAAAGGGATAGAGATCACCATCACTGTAGGATTTGAGAAGATTTTTCCTCCATACTCTTTTCCTTTATAACAACATGAAAGGAATTAAAGTTAGCAGAACAGTTGTTATCAGAGCATAAATGTTTAACAGAAAGTAAGTTGTGAGATAATTGGGGGACATGCAAGACATTGTTAAGGTGAAGGGGTTTAGTGGAAGTGCGTAAGAAAGTAGAACCAACATTATTTATATCAAGCAATTGTCCATTACCAACCAAAAATTTAGTTTTTCCAGAATAAGGTGTAAGATTAGTAAATATACATGACTAAGGAGTCATGTAAGCTGAGGCTGACGTATCAGAGTACTACTGAGTGGCACTAGAATCACTAAGGGACATTGTGGCAAATGATTTAGGCAAGTCATTGGAGACAACAACATGATTAAATCGCTGAGTACAAGTTAAGACAAGGTGACCAGTAGTGTGACAAATTTGACAGGACATAGAGGAAGCTCCAGGATGTGGTCCTAATAAACCTTTATAACTGTAAGAAGAAGTACCAACAGATCGATTAAATATAGGAGAAAAGTGAGAGGACTGATCAATACCTGAACCATTATGAAAAGATTCACCATGACTAGTATTGTGGCTATGACCCCGGCCATGACCTCGATAGCCTGAGCGACACCTGCCACGACCATGAGAAGCTCCAGAGGTGATGGTGGTAGTAAGGGCTCTATGAGGGTCAGAAAGCATAGAAGTGACCCGAAGATGCTTCAGGTGTTGTTTTGGAGAAATAGCTTGGTACGTAAA
Source organism: Bretschneidera sinensis (assembly GCA_023935145.1). Lineage (NCBI taxonomy): Eukaryota > Viridiplantae > Streptophyta > Magnoliopsida > Brassicales > Akaniaceae > Bretschneidera > Bretschneidera sinensis. The sequence goes on along the minus strand of CM043697.1, from coordinate 37,471,935 downwards.
CTATTAAAGGTAAGAGTAATGTTGGTGTTGGTGTTGGTGACCGTAGTGATGAAACTTTCATATTTTGTAGGTAGACCTGCTAAGGTATAAAAGATGAGGTCCTTGGTGGAGAGTGGTGAATTAATGGTAACAAGAGCATCGACTATGGCTTTAAGGTCCCAAAGATATTGTTCCATAGACTGGTCAGCTTTGGTATATTTGTGAAGCCTGAGGCGGAGGTCGAACTCATTTGCATTGGATTGATCAAGGTAGTGCTGTTCCAATGCCAAACATCCATAGAGATACGCAGATCATATACGTCTTGGAAGATGTTCAAAGTAAAGGTAGCATTAATCCAGGAGTGAAGGCACTGGTCCGTACAAATCCAAGTGTGAAAAGTAGGGTAAAGGGTGGGGTTACCAGTACTAGAGAAAGAATATTGAGAGGGACAAGAAAAGGTACCATCATCATATCTGAAGAGATCATAACTTATAAGAATTGGGAGGAATTAGGAGCACCAGAGGATGTAATTATTTTTATCAAGTTTAATACTAACAAGGTGGGTGATACTAGGAGTGAAAAAAAGAAAGAGATTAGAAAAAATAAGATGGGTCTGTGGGTGAACAGTAGCGGCATATGTAGACTGAAGAATAGTTTGAGTGGCAAAGGTTCGAGGTTGAGAAAGACCATATAGGGACAACTTAGAGGCTGCAATAGGACTTTAAAGCGAGGACTATGAGGGATAAATGCGTGGTGGAGCCAGTGAGGTAAGTCAGATAAGAGGTTTGAAATGGTAGGGTTTTGTGTGTGTCAAACAAGTGGAATAGGACTAAGCTGGTGGCGTAGGATGAGGTTGTTGTGGGACCAATTATGGTGAGTGAGGTAGGAAGAGAGATGTTGGGGAGGGGTAAATGTATCGGTGATGTGGCATTCTGGGATAAGTTTGGGAAGTTGGTTTTCGTGTAAAGAGAGGCGGGCAGAAAGATATTTGGAATTGAGTGGGATGTGGGATTAGTCATTGTGAATGAGGTAGAAGAGATATTTGGGATTGAGTAGGCTATGGGATCGGTCATGGTGAGGGAGGCATAAGAGATATTTGGGATTGAGTGGTCTGTGGGACTGGTCATGGTGAATGAGGCAAGAATAGGGATGTTGGGGAGGGGTAAAGGTGTCGGTGATGTGGCGTACTGGTGGGTGGAGGATGACATCATGCTGGTGACATCATGTTGATAAGGTAAGGCTGAGAGTGTGTTGACTACAGCAGAATGATGGATTTCAGGGAAGGGAAAGGAAGAAGACAATAGAGCAGTGATTTCCATGGTTTTTAGGATTTAGAGAGAGGAGTGTTTTAGGGTTTAGGATCCTTCTGCTCTGATACCATGAAGAGACTTAAAAGCGAAATTAGGTTTATGTTTACTGACTGCTTAATGTTACAATAGTAGGAGCTCATATTTATAGGGTATGTACATCAGAGTGTCCTAATAGGAGTAGGATACATCAAAGTGTCTTAATAGGAGTAGGATACATCAGTGTCCTAATAGGATTATAGTTTACTATTTACAATAGACTAGAATTTCCTAATATAATTTACATCAGGAATATATATATTTACAATCCTGTCTAAATTTTATCAACTAGCTTTAAGCTGCATAATTTAATTATATTGATTCATCGAAAGTAAATCCAGGATTACTAATTGGAAGATGAGGAAGCATCAATGGATTGTACTTCGCAGAATAATCTAAAAAAATTGTCGAATGTTGGGCATCGACTTTTACAAAAACCTGCATCAATAATAAACCCTGATACGAGTTTGCCTGAAGAACAAGAGAAATTTAACCAGTCTGATTTGGTTGGGTAATAACATGATCCCCAATTTTGTTGCACCTATTATCATCATCATCATCATCATCATAATCTTGATTGATATTACTGTTATATTTATTCAAAGAAAGTTTTGTTTACCGGAAAATTTGCATACAAATTGTCCCAGGGAAGAAAGAAGAAGGAAGTGAGGGTGCCAACAGGTTTTAAGTAAATAAAAATGCTAATATTACTTGCACTCCAAAAAGGGCAATGAAAATACTCGGGCTCTTAGCCTAATTGTTATTTGTTGATTCTCTACATAGTAGACCTGGATTTATTCTCCTTTTCTGTTGTATATAAAAACAGGAGAATGTGGTATGAAAAGCAGAAGAGATCTTGGTGTATAATGTCTTGGGGGAAGAAACCAACATGATGTGTATGTTTGCTTCTATGAATGAATAGGGTGTAATATTGTAGTTGATCAAACAAACGGAATTGAATTGTGGTTTATGAAGTGAAATATTTGTACTCTTACTTTAGCAGCGCAAGAATGGGATTAACTTGCTACTGAAGTAACAAAACTAATGAATGAGTCTTTGCTAATGAAAATATGGACATCAATAAATTAGATGGCAGAACTATACTTTGATTTATACTTCTCCTATTTTCCAAAGATCATACCAAATATTAGTACAATATTATACTATTAAAGTTGAAGTTGGACTCTTGAAATTGGATTAAATTGAGAAAGATTTGGATTATGTTTTGTGTTTGTGACCATTGCAGGTGATGTACAAATTTTAAATGCTCACAAGTGCACGAATCACAAATAATATTGTGATGAGTTTACTTTTGATGTCGATCTCTCAGGGAATTATAGTGGTTTAAATCATAAATTACTTTATTAAAATTACTAAAACAAATTCTGAAATTAAATCCCAAACACTCTAATTAAAAGATTGGTGAAGAGAAATTTGAAATAAAAACAATTAAGTAAATTAAACAAAATGAATTATGAAGAGATCAGTATAATCAATGAGAACAATTGGGAGTTTAACTTGTTGTCCAATCATGAATTGGAACATTTGGTTAATATAAAGAATTAATCAACATCCAAGACTATTGGTATTTCTTGTAAGACTAGAGAATGACATTGATCGTGTTTATTCTCAATTTATAACTAATTAATTAAATTCCATGTATCATGTTCATCAATTAATTAGTTAAATTAAGTATAAGGAAAACACTAACTCCTAAATCACAATTTGATTTGAATCTTGATTTAAATTCCTATTCAAGAAAGCTTAATTAGGTTTAGATGATTTGTCCTCAACCTAATCTCAAATATTAACCTTGACTATCAATAATAGATGGCCAATCCACAAGCAATAATAAAAGGTACGAAGAATATTGAATAAGAAATAATCTGAAAATTTTCATAAAATTAAATCCACCAAAATATCCAAAAATCAAGGCAGTTAAGCCAAATGCCCAACAATGTGTTCAACCGTTCATGTTTAAATCTCAATCATAAAAATCAAATACTAGGGTTACAAGCATATTGAAGGACAAAATGAGCAAAGATAGAATTTCTTCCATGGCTATAAGATGAATCCTCAAAGTCTAGAAGCGATTGATCATCGTCTTCAATCTCTTGATAAGCCGTATTGATGAAAGAAACCGTCTCCTTCTTCAATCTCCCAAAACTCCTCTTGATAATATCTCTCTAAAAACCGCAGTCGTCTCCCCCCTATTTTTTTAGTCTAAATTCTTGTATATAGCTATATGGAGATGGCTTTGTAGACAGAAAAGTCGTCCTAGGGTTTCTGTTCAAACATGCTTCTGCTGCTGTCCAGGCCTGGTTCTACTAAAACTGCCATAACTTTATCTAGAAAAATCATATTTACGAGCCGTAAAATTTTCCAGAAAATAGACATTCGGATATTTCCAAGCATAAATGATTCATCTCATGGTTCTTCCTGAATCAATACAGTTTAATCTGCGAAAATGACTGATTTGTCACGCTGCCACGCTGAAATCATGCACAACCTTACCTTTGTCTACTAAAACTGTCATAACTTTCTTTAGAAAAATCATATTTATGAGCCATAAAATTCTCTAGAAAATAGACATCCGGATCTTTCCAAGCATATATGTCTTATCTCTTGGTTCTTCCTGAATCAATACAGTTTAATCTGTAAAAATTGACTGATCTGTACAGCAATTCTGGAAATTTAGTGAAACTCCTTTCCAAATGCTTGTGAACCTGTAAAACAATGAAAAACAACTCAAAGTAATAAATTTCTAAGCTAAACATATAAATAAATATACTACAGCAAATATTTGTTCATCAAATACCCTCAAACTTAGATTTACCTAGTCCTCAAGCAAAACTAAAAGAAAACATAAACAAAACAAACCTAAAAATTTAAATCAACAAAACCCTTATGCCTTAATTCTTATTATGACTTATATCTAGAAATCTTATGCACAATTATGTTAACAGTCTTAAAACTTCACAATTCATTGCTCAAATCAAGTACACATTGCACATCCATATTCCAATGCTCAAAACACCTCACGTCAATTACCCCCAAACCTAACATCAAGAATCTGAATTCGCTTTGACTCTAGGCCTCACAGGATTCACTCATTAAGCACACCTAACCTAGGTTTCAAACACTCATCAAGCATATGCGAATAGAAGTTATGTAAACAAGAAATTTCAAATATAAATTTGCATATGAATATGGATATCATCAAATAACGCTCATATGTTTGCAAAATAAATCTCATGAAAAGAATCAAATGTTAGGATTGCAAAGCTATCAGATCGCCTATATCATATCATAGTCAAACACCTAAAGCAAAAAATATTGAGTATGAACCTCTACATAGATGGGCGTGGTTGGCCGAACCTGATTTATACCAAACCTCTTTCTTTTCAACTCTTTATAAGAGCGTCTTCAATACCTTTGAAATATCTCAGGTCCTCTTTTTTGTCTAACCAAATCTTTTTTTGACATGTTTCTCATATATATATATATATATATATACATTTTTTTTCTTTCCTTTTTTTCTTTTTTTTTTTAAATAAAAATTTAGATTTTTCTCGAGAGACAGTGGCAACTAAGGTGTATAACGATAGGCACACACTCAAACTTATTACTCAAGTCATTCAACTAAAATAATGAGAATACACAACATAATACTTCAAGGGAGTTATATAATCCTAGCATTCAATGCAAAACCTATAGAGATCATCTAACAATTAAGGTCATAACGAAGAGTGTTTAAGAGTACCAAGAAACTAACTCTCAGAATAAAACGCTTATAGCTCAAATAACTCACTAAGTAGTCTCCACTATTTGATTCTCAATCATTAGATCTAGGTTAATCTCAGTATCAACATCAAGAGCACGGTCTATGGAATATGAATATGCATTAGTCCTCATAACAACTTGTCGGTGTTCAAGAAACTAAACTCAACGTGCATAAAAGACTTGATTGCTAACCATAAAACAAATTGTAGCATGAAAATTTTGTCTCAGCAAGTTCTAATTGTACCCCCAAACCTAAACTAAACATTGTCCTCAATGTATGAAATCAAACACACATTTAGAAAAACATTTAGAAGGGAACAATGAAAATGAAAGAATAGAAAACATACTCTATCAAATGGGTGGGTTGCTTCCCACCAAGCGCTTTCTTTAACGTCTTAGCAAGACGTTGGTTGAACTTATTCAGGATCATGCACCTCAATGCACTCAACAACCCCCTTCTCATGGACTCTTCCAAGCAAGGCTTCACATGATGCTCGTTGACCTTGAATGTTACTTGAGTCTTTGGGTTCAACAACTCTACCGCTCCATGAAAGAAAATGTTGACTACCAAAAACGGTCCGCACCATCTTGCCTTCAATTTTCTTGGAAATAATTTGAAATGAGTGTTAAACAAAAGAACTTTCATTCCAGGATAAATATGCTTATGGATAAGGCCTTGGTAATGGTAACACTTAGTACGTTCTTTGTAGATCTTTGTATTCTCATAGGCTTCATCACGAATCTCTTCTAGTGTTTTCTCTACTCTCTCAATTGTAAGAGCAACTTCAAGCTTGTCTTCTATTTCTGTCTGCAAATAAGTGTCATAAATAAGTGAGTCCACATAATCAATAAAAGAACACTCATCGTTAGTGAAAATAGAATGAGTGGTTAGAGAATCAAACACTTTAAATTGTACAGTCTCTCCCAAGACTGTCATCGTTAACCTCCCATTATGGACATCAATAATAGTCTTGGTTGTGGCCATAAATGGTCTACCAAGAAGAATTGTGTGCTCCTTGTCCTTATATGGGGTTCCTTCTATCTACAATACCACGAAATGCGTAGGCACAATCACTTTGTCTACTTGCACCAATATATCCTCAACTATTCCTTTAGGATATTTAACTAACCTATCAGTGAGTTGAAGGGACATAGTTGTTGACTTAAGCTCCCCCAAACCTAGTTGCAAGTATATCGAATATGGCATGAGATTTATACTTGCTCCTAAGTCTAGCATTGCTTTGGCAACTTTCTTGTTTCTCATTGTAATGTTGATGATGAAACTTCCAGGATCTTTCAGCTTAGGTGGCAAGCTTTGTTGGAGCACTGCATTAACAACTTTTGACACCATCACTTTCTCGTTCTTCTCATATTTCCTCTTTTTGGTGTTAAGTTTCATAAAGAATTTCGCATATGATGGCATATTCTTTATAACATCCAAAAAATGCAAATTAATATTCATTTTAGAAAGCATGTCAAAAATATCAGAAAATTGCTTATCCTGTTTAACATCCTTCAGACGACTTGGATAAGGAATAAGAGACCTATAAGGCTGGGTCGCCTTGTGCAGTGTCGTGAAGGAAGATGGTTCCTTCTATTTGCTCTCCTTGGATGTTTAAGAAGATTGTGGATCTTTAACTGGATTTCCTTTAGGAGTGTCATGCTCCTTTTACTTTTCAATTGATTTTCCTGTATCACGTGGCAAGTTATAAGAAATTTTATCATTGAAATTGTTGTTAAGAATTTTACCACTTCGTAGCACTGTGATAGCCTTTGCTTGCTCAGGTTGGCTAGGTAACTTCCTTTTTTGATGTACTTGCAATTGTTTCGCAAGTTCCCCAACTTGTACTTCCACCCTCTTCATTAACACCTTTACGGAATCCAACCTTTGGCTGTGTCTCTCATGAGTATCTTTGCTAACTTGAATAAAAGCACTCAAGTTCTCCAAAGTTGGATTTCTAGGCTGATTGGGTGGTGTAACTTGGTTTTGATATTGAACCGGTCATGAAATTTGAGCATATGCCGGAGCGTTGTTAGCCTTCCAGGAGAAATTGGGATGATTCTCCACCCAGGGTTATAGGTGTTAGAATATGGATCATTCCTCGGCCTAAGTTGGTAAGACTCCATTGAATTAACTTGTTCTTATTCATTTCTTGCATAAGATTCATAAGACAAATAACAAGTGTTAGCACCGTGACCAAAAACCCCCCACAAACTCCACATACCTCATGATTGGGCGTGTTAGTGGTAGTGAGAAGTTTGAATTGTTTGGTCAACTCTACAAGTTGCATTGCCATATCGTTGTTGGAGCTCAATTCATTAACCCTAACTCTCTTTTCTCTTAAACTCTTTTGTTGGGAATTAGCACCCAACATCTCATATAGCTCACATGTCTCCTTAGCAGTCTTTTCTCCCATGGCTCCACTGGCAATGTTATCAACCGTATATTGACACTATTGTGTCAATCCATCATAGAAGAATTGAACCAGTAGCTACAATGGGTAATGATAGTGGGGACACTGGATTAGAAGCATCTTGAACCTGTCCCATGCTTCATGAAAGGGTTCTCCCTCCATTTGTGAGAATATGGCAATCTTAATTCTCAACTCAGTGGTCTTCTGATGAGAGTAGAATTTGTTCATGAACCGATAGTAGACTGCTTCCCATATAGTCAAAGAATTGGGTGGAAGAGCCATCAACCACGCTTTTGCTCTATCTTTTAATGTGTAGGGGAAGCATCTCATCCTGAGTTGATCCTCATTCAGCCCCTGTAGAGGAAAAGTCTGCACTGTTGCATAGAAATCCCTTATGAAGGTTAATAGGTCTTCATTTGGAGTTCCGTAGAATGAAGGAAGCATGCTAACGTGGATATTTTTTATCTTATAATTCCTTGCAGCTTCCCTCAATTGGATGCAAGATATGGAAGTGTCGATGATCGGCCTTGCATGCTCCTTCATCATAATTTGTCTTTCAACTCTTTCCATTCTTTCAAGATTCTCTTTTTATATTCCCTCAACCTTTTCTTCTTCTTCTGTAGGCTGTAACGTCTCCCTTAGCTTATAGATGTTGTCTATTGCTGGCACTAGATTTCTCCCTTGGGATCTTCTACCGTGCATGTACCTGAAGAAAACAAAAGAAAAATTAAGCTACCAGGAATCAAGAGAGCGAAAATCAAGAAACAAATTAATGCCAATTGAATCAAGAAAATCAAGAAGAAAATAAAGAAAATTTGACAGAAAAAAAAGAAATAAAAGAAATAAAAATTACGCCTAAAATAAAGAAAAGAAATAAATTAAAAACAAAAATAAAAACAAAGAAATAACTAAAGAATTAAACGCCAATTCCCCGGCAACGGCACCAAAAACTTGATGTGCAAATTTTAAATGCTCGCAAGTGCATGAATCACAAAAAGTATTGCGATGAGTTTACTCTCGAGGTCGATCTCTCAAGTAGTTACAGTGGTTTAAATCCTAAATTACTTTTTTAAAATTACTAAAACAAATTCTGAAATTAAATCCCAATCACTCTAATTAAAAGATTGGTGAAGAGAAAATTGAAATAAAAACAATTAAGTAAATTAAACAAAACTAATTATGAATAGATGAGTATAATCAATGAGAACAATTAGGAGTTTATCTTGCTATCCAATCATGAATTGGAACATTTGGTGAATATAAAGAATTAATCAACATTCAAGACTATTGGTATTTCTGCTAAGACTAGAGAATGCCATTGATCGTGTTTATTCTTAATTTATAACGAATTAATTAAATCTCATGGATTGTGTTCATCAATTAATTAATTAAATTAAGTATAAGGAAAACACAACCCCCTAAATCACAATTTGATTTGAATCCTGATTTAAATTCCTATTCAAGAAAGCTTAATTAGGTCTAAATGATTTGTCCTCAACCTAATCTCAAATATTAACCTTGACTATTAATAATAGATGGCCAATCCACAAGAAATAATCAAAGGTATGAAGAATATTGAATAAGAAATAATCTGGAAAATTTCATAAAACTAAATCCACCAAAATATCCAAAAACAATCAAGGCAACTAAGCTAAACGCTCAACAATGCATTCAGCCGCTCATGTTTAAATCCCAATCACAAAGTTCAAATATTAGGGTTACAAGCATATTGAAGGAAAATAGGAGCAAAGACATAATTTCTTCCCTGGTTACAAGATGAATCCTTAAAGTCTTGAAGCGATTGATCGTCGTCTTCAATCTCTTGATAAGCCGCCTTGATGAAAGAAACTATCTCCTACTTCAATCTCTGAAAACTCCTCTTGATAATATCTCTCCAAAAACCGCAGTCGTCTCCCCCCTGTTTTCTGAGTCTAAATTTCTATATATAGCTATATGAAGATGGCTTTGTAGACAGAAAATTCATCCTAGGGTTTCTGTTCAGGCCGTGTGCTTCTGCTGCTATCCAGGCCCGGTTCTGCTAAAACTGCCATAACTTTCTCTAGAAAAATCATATTTACGAGTCGTCAAATTCTCCAAAAAATAGACATCTGGATATTTCCAAGCATATATGGTTCATCTCATGGTTCTTCCTGAATCAATACAGTTTAATTCGCAAAAATGACTAATCTGTCATGCTGCCTTGCTGAAATCACGCACAGCCTAACCTTTGTCTACTAAAACTAGCATAACATTCTCTAGAAAAAACATGTTTATGAGCCATAAAATTCTCCAAAAAATAGACATCCGGATCTTTCCAAGAACATATGGCTCATCTCATGGTTCTTCCTGAATCAATACAGTTTAATCCGTAAAAATGACTAATCTGTATATGCAATTCTAGCAATTTAGTGAAACTCCTTTCCAAATGCTTGTGAACTTGTAAAAAAATGAAAAATAACTCAAAGTAACAAATTCCTAAGCTAAACATGTAAATAAATACTTGAAAAACATACAAAATACTACAACAAATATTTGTTCATCAACAAGCCAATCTTTGGAAGACCCACAAAAACACCCTTCTTATGTTGATTTAGGGAGTTTAACATTATAAACTTTTTCGTCACACAAATCAAAGAAGTTCTTTATCCATTTTCTACATCTATTCTTTTATCTCAATTTTTTACTCGTTCTGTAAATTCCTTCTTTACTCATGGCAACATTCTATCGAATGACTATCAGGCTCTCTCTTCTTGGAAAAAAGTTGGCAAAAATGAGACGAATTGCTAATAAAATTAGCAGAGTCATGATAGGAGCTTAAATATTCATATTTAAGCCCCTTAATTTACATTTGTTAAGCTCTTTATCTATATGTTTTAGTCTATTTTACTTCACTTTTGTGTTTTACTCGTTTTTATAGGGTCTTGGAGAAAAAGAAGCATTTTTGGCACTTAAAGGAATAAATCTGGAAATCCTAGAGCAGCTGCTGGCTAAATTGCGATCGAGCGCACTCCTCTGTGCGATCGAGTGCAGAATTGCGATCGAGCACACCACATATGCGATTGAGCGCACATGTACGGGCGTGAACAATAAACTGCAGAACCCTGTTTTGGAAATAACCTTATTTTGGAAATAAAGGAGTTTTGCGTTTTAGAAAAGTTTAGGAACTCATGAGCCGATTAGGACTTCTCAAAGACCTATAAATACACTTGTAAATCACACACAAAAGGCATCACCTCTTGGGGGATCACTTCTTTTATCCATTCTTTTATCTTTTGCTTTAACTTAGAGAAGGAGACCATGGAGCGGAATTGACGACTCTTCTCTCGGGTTTCTTCTTTTCTTTTTGTTTAATTATGTGTAATTAAATTCTTAGTAGGGCTTGATTGAAGCCCTAATTATGTTTACTCAATAAATTTAGTATTGGCGCCTTGCGATATTTATGTTGTGTTGCTTAAACTTGATTAATACCTACTTTTATTTAAATTCCTCATATGTATATGTCTGATCAATATGTGCATGTGGTATGGACTTGTTAGTTAGATCACTTTGGATGACCGAGTCCTGGGTCTAACATTAGTAACAAGGGATATCTTATCCGGATACCCGGGTTAATCAACATGGGAAACCGAGAGTAGATACCATGCCTTAGGTCTCATGTGGTTGTCGATTTCCATAGTACTTATGTTTTCTTAAGGAACAACTCAAGCAGATACTATGCTGAATCCCTTAAGGAAGAAAAGAGTTAGAGTAGATACCATGCCTAACTCGTTGCTTAGGGAAATCAATAGCTTAAGGAGTAGATACCATGCCCTTAGGTTGGCAACCAATAGGTATACATGGCATGAATAAAGCATTGGCATACTGTTGTATTGTGGTAGCATAATTAGTGGTGGATATCAAGTCCCTACACCTTTATCCTTAGTATTTTATCTTTATTATTTCTCAACACTTTTATTATTTCTATCTTTTTATATTGCGAATATAATTCTAAATTGAACTTTGCCAATCCCTGTGGAGATGATCTTGCATTTGCACACTATACTACACTGTTGACCTTGTGCACTTGCAAGTAAAACAAGTGCGATTATTCACCTATTTATTTAGGTATATTATCGCACAACAAGTCATAGCAAGCAAACGCATGGCAAGAAAGAAGAAGAGAAAGCCACTCGTACTAATATTTTCTTGTGCATTTATTTCATTGGAAAGTTTGGAAAATTGTACTATAACTGAACAGTCCAATGATGGATCATAAACCTTTGATCGATGAGAAACCAGTAATAATTTTTTTTTTGAATTTATATGAATTTTTATAGTGTATGGATTATGGGTGTACTATAAGATTTAGATTGTCTTGAGGTATAACTCTATTGCTTGGCTTAATTTAATACTTAGAACGTTTATTTATACTGGTGAACGTCATCAACATGTGATAAAGATTGATTAACAAATGACTACAAAGAATATCTAAACTCTTCCCAAAATATAAATAAGATTCAAGAGAATTCCACAAAATTTTAGAAAATTCTATCAACAACATATTATAGAATTCTCTAGACTTGCCAAGTCATTGCCTTGTCAACGTCCAATAAGCACAAGCGTCAATAGTTACATGTCTAAAATATTCTAAAATCAATTTAAAGTCAAAGGTTGATCTTAATCAATGCTCCATATATCAAAGTTTGTTATGATAATTTTTCGAGCCTCTTAAGGATGTCAAAAACCGACTAGACATATGAAAATCTGATATGCCCACTTCGATTGGATCAGTTTTATTTATTTGAAGTTTTACAGCTCATCAAAATGATTTTTCTAGAGAAAGTTATGGCAGTTTTAGTAAACAAAGGTCAGTCCAGAACAGCACCAGCCAGCACCGCGGCACCCAGAACCTCCACATCTTGAACCACCAGCCAGTACTGCAGTGCTACTGCCTAGAAACTTGCCCAGCCAAATTATGCCTAGCACTGCAGCGCCCATACAGCAGCACCACAGCGCGCACACATTTTTCTTCTCCGAGGTTTGACCTAATTAAGATTTTAAATGACTTTTTAAACCCTAAAACACCCTTGGAACTTTTGTAATATAAATAGGCCACTTAGAGTTTGATAAAACATATATTAGAGGTTGGAAAAGGGTCCAAAGACTCAAGGAGGAGCCCCATGGCCGTCTAATCTCCAAGCAAGGCAAATGGATTAATCCCTAGGTGTAGGTGTTCTTATTTTCTTTTCTTGATTCAGTTGTAATGTGGATTTATCGTTAAACATTATTATGATTTACTTTTCAATTTAATTAGAAGATTTACCCTTAATCCGGCAATTGCATCTTTCTCCCCCATATAAGTTTAGTCATGTTCTTCTTATGTGATGTTGTTGAGATGTGATTGAGTCCGGTAGATTTCTCTTATAGATTTTTCCATTACTGTAGTATTGTCATCATGATATATTGTCGTTTCTTGATAATCTATAAGTTAGGTCATGTGTGCTTGAAAGTAAAAAGTATTTCATAACAATTACATTAGGGTTTACATATGCACTTTAATTGAATATTTGCCGATTGCCTGTTTAGGATGTGAAACTTGCAATCAAGATAAACAATTGAATCAAGATAGGAATAGGGCAACGAACCTAGGGAGGATTCCCGGAACCTTGTTATCTATCCATTATATTATTTACACAATTTTCTCATAATTCAGATTCTTTCATTTAAACTTTTATCGTTTGTGTTAAGGTTCACACCTTCTTTTGTAGTTAACTTGTTTCTCTATGGAATCGACACCCCAAAGCTGTGCTACAACTACCGCGTTACACTTTGGGCATAATCAAATTTTGACACCGTCACTGGAGAAACACGCTTAAGTACAAAGAAGATTTTCAACTCTAAGACAAGACGGTAGAAGATTTGTAGATAGTTTTTCTTTCAGCAGTTTGTAAAGGCGGTAACTTCGTACCCTCTTTTAGCTTGCTGCAATTTTTTTTTCCTTCTTTCTTTTTATAGTATTTTTATTTATTATTGTTCTTTTCTCTTTGATTTGATTTTCTGATTTTCTTTTATTATTCTGTTTATTTATTTTCCCTCTAAACTCAATTGGTGTATGCTTTGACCGAGAAATTCGCGAGGTAGATTCATTAAGGGACTCGAATTAGAATTATCCTTTCCTTCCACATCCATTAGTGATACCTCGCCTAGATCAAACCATATTGTCCCCCCACAGGAGAATTTAGAGAATTTTGTTAACATGGTTGATAACCATAATGAGAATGTTGCTAGGACACTTCAGGATTACCTCCACCCTACACGCACAGCCACACCATCATGCATCATATTTCCAGCCAATACTTGCCAATTAGATCTTAAACCAGAGATGATTCAATTAATCCCTACATTTCATGGCTTGGATAATAAAAACCCATATGTGCACATTAGAGAGTTTAAGGAAGTAGTAGCGACTTTTCATAGTCAAGATGAAACCGATAACATTGTGAGGCTTAAGTTCTTTCCTTTCGCTTTGAAGGATAAAGCTAAGATTTGGCTATACTCATTAAGACCACGATCAATTTGGGTCATGGATTGAGATGACTCGGGCTTTCTTTAATAAATACTTCCCCCAACATAAGACCAATGCTCTAAAAATGCAAATCTTCACCTTTGCACAAAAGGATAGTGAAACTTTATATCAGTCTTGGGAGAGATTTAAGGAGTTGTTGAGTATGTGCCCTCACCAAGGGTATGAGAATTGGTCCTTAGTGAGCTATTTTTATGAGGGACTTACATACAGAGAGCGCCAATTTGTAGAGATGATCTGTAATGGTCAGTTTTTAGAGAAAGATCCTGATAAGGCCATAGAGTACTTCAATGAGCTTGCTAAAAAAGCTCACACTTGGACTGGACCTAGTGCTACTGAAAGTACAAATAGGTCACAACCTGTAGGGAACCCAAATGGTGGTGGAATTTACCATCTTAGGGAAGAGGATAACCTTAAGACCAAGGTCGAGATGCTCACTAGGGAACTAGAGGTGTTAAAGACTAAGAGCTTAAAGCCAACACATGTAGCTAATCATGCAAAATCTTTTGAACCATGTTTTGTGTGTGGCGGGGTAGATCATCTCACCCAAGAGTGCCCCACATTTACTGAGATGAAAGGGATGTATGAGGAACAATGTAATGCCTTAGGCATATACAAGAGGCTTCTGACACCTTTCTTTGATACTTATAATCTGGGATGGCAAAATCACCCCAATTTCAGCTGGAAGTCTGAAAACCAGTAGCTTTCACAACCCCCTGCACCATATTTTGAACCATATCATGCACCTATTTCTTCTAGAAGTTCTTTAGAAGACACTTTACATGCTTTTATTGAGGCACAGGGTAAGACTAATCAAAGACTTGAATCTTTAATTACGCAGGCTGTTGAAGAAAATAAAGAGATAAAGAGCTAAGTGTCCAAGTTGATAAGCTACTTAAGTGTGACTGAGCGAGGTAAGTTCCCTTCTCAAGCTCAGTCCACACCCTATAGTCAACACCTAGCATAAAAGAATTTGAAGGAGGTGAATGTCATTGAGACACTAAGTGGTAAGTCATTACACATCCAAACAACGAAAAAATCAAAAGATGTGGACGAAACCCACCAAGTATACATGATTGACTCATTCATGGAAAAGGTCCAGCACCTTAATCCATTGGAGTCCACCTTCATCCATGGCTTCACAAGAGCATATATCGAGCTAGAATTTATGGATGTTACTGATGACATCCTTAAGGCCTCTCCAAAGCATACAAGCACCGAATTTGGCAATGAAGCAGTGGCTGGTACATTCGACCTATGTTTTTCAAAGAGGGAATAAAAGTGTCTGGCTGAAGACATAAAACTTAGCACTTATGGAAGGTAACCCACAACATATCCTTTTATTTTTTACTATTTTTTATATTTCTTTTCTTGTTTATTATTATTATTTTGCTGTTTTCCAATTTCACTTTCATATTTCTTTTTCAGGAACAAAAATACGAAGCAGTTCAAATGGTGGTGTATAATTTTCAGCTTCTGTGCACTTTTGACTACAAAGGGAGTTTCTTTAACTTTTGCTTTTACATTGAGGACAATGCTTATTTTAAGTTAGAGGTGGAGGAAACATATTCCTGTTTTTCATGTTGAACTGTTTGGTGTCATTTTCCCTTCTTGTTTGTTTTTAGCATGCTTTGTGTTAGCCTTAGAGTTAATTCACATGTCAATGATATGAGCTTAATTGAGATAGCATACAGCATTTAGAAGTAGTTAAATCTTGCTTCAGTTTGAAATTAATTTAAGTATCAATCTTCACTTGGTTTGAGACTCTAGTTTGCGGTAAGAATGTATGATTAGTCTAAAACATTTAGAGAAGTTTTATGTGTGATTACTTTGTGAATATTTTTGCAGTCTCGACAAGCTCTAGAACTTACTTGATAACCACTTGAGGCGAATTCCTAGAATGCACATTGCTATATTTATCACTAGTCACCCATTTGAGCCTTTTTTCTTGAAAAAGAATTTGAGTCTTATTTCTTTCAATAGCCCATTTACTCACCTTTATGAGCCTAAGAAAATATTTTATCCTTACCTTTCTCTTAAAAGAACTTAGCTATGCACATTTGTTGAGGAGCACTTAAAAGGAGTAAGGATGGGAATATGAGAAAATATCACTGCCATAACCTAAGTACATTAAAGGAGATAAGTTGGGGGTTGTGGAAAAGAAAAGAAAAGAATGAAAAATGAGGTGAATGGTCTTATGCCAAAATACAAAAGAAAAGAAAATAGAAGTGAATTATGGCAAAGAAAGAAGAAAAGAAAAGAAAAGTGGTGATTTGAGAAAAATGCTCGAACAAATAGTTGAAAAAGTTGGGTGATGAAGTAAGGTTATCTAGTGCTTAAAAGAAGTTGTGTTTAAAGCTAAGAGATTGAGTTCTTTTACTTGTGAATCCTTCCTATTCTTTCTTAAACTTTACCTTACAAGCTTATTAAATACCTATTGATCCAATGTAATGTGATTTTTTCTACAATAGTGGAGAGTGGTTTGAAATATAAGCCTATGAAGCTTATTTTTGTGATTGATGTCACGAAATTTATTACATTTTAGAGGCCAAGACTTGTATTCACGAATCTTATGCATAAAATCATCCGGATGTTCGGATTAATGGATTGTGGTAAGATGGATGTTAAGAGTCAATAACGATTTTAAGATTGATGTTTGGATTACTTTCGAACTTAGATGAAATTTAATGATTCTATACGCCGTGTGTTATGTACAATTTTTGAGACAAAAGTGAATTACTCTTTGTTTAACACTAGCATTGCTTCACTTTGTTTCGATTCCCACCATAGAATTCATCTCTTGTTTTCGCTTGAATTGCTAGGGATTACCAATAAGCTAGTGGGGGGTTGTGATGAGAGTCATAAAATGCATCTTTAGATTACTTAATTGTTAGCATTTTAGGGTTGATCTAGGTTTGAATTGCACTTTTATACCTTAACAATTCTAAAGTGTCATTCTTGGATCATTGATTTGTTTTGATGCATTTTCAGGTGTTTTGAGTCTAAAAGAGAGGGAAATGCTACCATTGAATAAAGTACAAAGATCCCATGCATATCGGAGTGAATGAGTGCTTTTGGAAGGACAAAATGAAGTAAAGAAAGTGTGTGTGCCGCGACTTGGAAAAGAGTTTCACTAAATTACCAGAATTGCCCGTACAGATCAATCATCTTTACAAATTAAACTGTATTGATGCAAGAAGAACTAGGAGATGAGCCATATATGCTTAGAAAGATCCAGAAGTCTATTTTCGGGAGAATTTTACTACTCATCAAAATGATTTTTTTAGAGAAAGTTATGACAGTTTTAGTAGATAAATGTCAGTCCAGAACAACACCAGCCAGCACCGCGGCGCCCAGAACCTCCACATCTTGAACCACCAGCCAGCACCACGATGCTGCTGCCCAGAAGCTTGCCCAGCCAAATTATACCTAGCACCGCAGCTCCCATACAGCAACACCGCAGCGCGCACACGCTTTTCTTCTCCGAGCTTTGACCTAATTAGGATTTTAAATGACTTTTTAAACCCTAAAACACCCTTGGAACTTTTGTAATATAAATAAGACATTTAGGGTTTGATAAAACATATATTGGAGGCTGGAAAAGGGTCCAAAGACTCAAGGATGAGCCTCATGGCCGTCTAATCTCCAAGCAAAGCAAAGGGATGAATCCCTAGGTGTAGTTGTTCTTATTTTCTTTTCTTGATTCAGTTGTAACGTGGATTTATAATTAAACATTATTATGATTTACTTTTCAATTTAATTAGAATATTTCCCCTTAATCTGGTGATTGCATCTTTCTCCCCCATATAAGTTTAGTCATGCTCTTCTTATGTGATGTTGTTGAGGTGTGATTGAGTCTGGTAGATTTCTCTTATAGATTTGTCCATTACTGCAGTATTTTCATCATGATGTATTATCGTTTCTTGATAATCTATAAGTTAAGTCATGTGTGCTTGAAAGTAAAATGTATTTCATAACAATTACATTAGGGTTTATATATGCACTTTAATTGAATATTTGTCGATTGCCTGTTTGGGATGCGAAATTTGCAATCGAGATAAACAATTGAATCAAGATAGGAATAGGGCAACGAACCTAGGGAGGATTCCCGAAACCTTGTTTTCTATCCATCATATTATTTACACAATTTTCTCATAATTTAGATTCTCTCGTTTAATCTTTTATCGTTTGTGTTAAGGTTCACACCTTCTTTTGTAGTTAACTTGTTTCCTTGTGGAATCGACACCTCAAAGCTGTGCTACAACTACCGCGTTACACTTTGGGCGTAATCAGGGCCATTGAAGGATTTCTCTGTCCTAGAGCTACATCAGGACATTGGTTCTGGATGTGTTGAGAGGAGTGAAGCTTTCAAAACGGGTGGTGTCTTTATATTTGCCCTCGTGGTGGGGGTTTTTTGGTCGTCTCACCACGAGGATCGCTAGTGTCTTTCCTTTTCTTCTCTGTTTCCCCTTCTCTTTCTCTTCGAAAATTTTGATCATCTTCTATCAGCATGTACTTATCTGCTCAAGTCAATACCTCGTTCATGTCTTTAGGCAGTCGCCTAGTGAGCTTGGAGTTGAAGATTCCAGATCTCAGTCCATTTTTGAATGTCAGCGTCTAAACGTTGGGATTGAGGTCAGAGATTTCCTAAGCAACAGCATTAAACCTTAAGATGTAGGCTCAAAGCCTCTCCTTTCAACGTTGAATGATGTTGAGCAGACTTTTCGAGGTCTTCTTAAGTCTCTTTCTGCTGAGGAAGTGGGAAGCAAAGGCGTAACTGAGCTCTTTGAAGGTGCTTATGCTTCTTGGCTTCAACTGGGAGTACCACATGCCAGTCACTTTTTCAAGCGTCAGGGGAAACACCAAACACTTGACAGGATCAGAATACCAATGCAGCATCATGGTGGTCTTGTAATGCTTTAGGTGGTCCAAGGGATCTGTCAAGCCGTCGTAGGGATTGACTTCCAGCATCTGAAAATTTTGCGGGAATGGAGCTTCAAAAACTTCTTATGTGAATGGTGGGTCCTAGACGCTGAGTTCGTCCAGGACGTTATTATTCTGGCATTTAAATACTTCTTTGATTTTCTTTTCCACCTTCTCGATTCTTTTGTCTAGGTTGAGGTTGTTTATGGAATGGGAGCCTCCTCTAGATCCACTGGCACGAGGTGGTGAAGACTCGGCATTAGAACGACTATCGATGGGGAGCCCATCACTAGGGGGCTAGTTTGCCTGGGAGCGTGGTGAGGAGATGGGGGTTAGGTCTGTCGACCTCTTCTCCAGACTTCGGCAGCCAGGTTTGTCACCTAACGAGGGAGCTCTAGGAACTGTGCTTGAATCATTGGAATAGCGAGATGCACCAAGGTGACTCATCCGAGATTTTCATGAGGATCCATATCCGTGTGATAAGGATGTTGCGTTCTCGAAAGAGTTCACGGGTCACAGCTAGAGGTCATGTGTTCAGACACCGTAGGGAACCTAGAGCAGGACTGCTGGCTATGAGTATTGTTTTGTGTGGGTGCGGTGCTGGTTCCGGTGACTCCCTTACCGGTATTCTTGGTGGTGTTTCTAGGTGGCATGGCAACATATGGATTCTTTAGATTTTTTCGCTTTTATTAGTTAGCAAGAGATTGGTTTTTCCCACAGACAGCGCCAATCTGTTGATGCCGAAAATCCGCTGCTGAGCTGGAGGTTTGGGATTCCAAGGTCTGTGCAGAGAAAGAGTGATGAATTAAAGAGTCACCAAAGGAAAAAGGGAGCGGGGGGTGGTGCCTCCGAGGACTCTCCGATGCCTTTGTTAGTGTGAGGTTTTGAGAAAATTGAGAGGATTATGGTATTAGTGTTTTTGTAATGAACTTGAACTAAGTTGAGATCTGCGTACCTTGGTTTTTTTATAGTGGTTTAGGGAGCAAGTTTATCACGTGCTTCGGACGACGCGATCCCTGAGATCCTGCTTTTCTGGCGAGGGGTCTTGTTGCGTGTTCAGGGACGGTGCAGTCCCTGAAGTCTCACTTCCAGTTTTACGTGTGAGAAGTCTGTGAATGTTTACAGCTTCATCACTTGCTCGGCTATGTGCCTATCTATCATTGATGCAGCTACGTGTCATACGGTCATTGGAGGGAGAGCTATCCACATGTCACAAGGCTACTGGAGAGTTAATTATTTATTACATCATCATGTTTCTGAAGATAGGTTCCAAAATTTGGATTTAAGGGAAACCTTGTTGGATTAGTGAACATCCAATCTACAAGAATTGTAGAAACCCCAATTCATAAAATTTATGGAAGTTCACAAATTCATAAAATCTTATTAGCAGTTGAATTATATTCTTATTTCTCATTTTTGGTGTACTTTTTCTTGATCTGGTTAATGTGATCTTTTTAACAAAACCAGACCTTGCTTGCACTGTATGAAGCAGCAAGAAAGCATGGAAGTCAACCAGGCTATCATAATTATCTCATTTTATCCCTTGGAAGTGGGCGGCCAAAGATACCTAAGGATGCTTTTGAAGGACTTAACTGTAAATTCTGTTTCAAAAGAGTGACTACAAATGCAATGGAACACA
This sequence comes from Bretschneidera sinensis, assembly GCA_023935145.1. Lineage (NCBI taxonomy): Eukaryota > Viridiplantae > Streptophyta > Magnoliopsida > Brassicales > Akaniaceae > Bretschneidera > Bretschneidera sinensis. The sequence continues at coordinate 37,451,289 of CM043697.1, read as the reverse complement.
CTTTCAGCTTGGAAGGGGACATAGTAGAGTTATACATGGCACGCCTCGTACAAGGCAACCAGAACAATTATTTACGGACCCTATGGTTGGTAAAAAGAAAATTAAAGTTAAAAGGAAAGAAGTAGGAAGGTATAAAAGTCAGAAAAAAACTATTTTTATATTGATTGGCAAGAGATAAATATGACAAAAAAAAACAGATTAACCTTTTCTTCCAACTTTTTCTCTCCAAATTATTGTCAATCCTCCCAAATTTGAAAAATAAAAAGTAAAGCAAGCTCTTTTATTGTTTTCTTCTCTCTTTCCTTGCAACACTTTGTGGGTTCGTTGCGTACATAGACCATGTTTGGGTTTTGTTGAATAATTATGCCTTGAATTAGTGGTGGACCAAAAATTGTCTAAAGTTGAGTCCACTTCTTGCATAATTTGTGGCTTTTGTTTGTGGGTCAAAAGCATCTTCTACTTTAGGCCATGGTGGAAGACAAAGTGGAAGACAAAGTTCACTTTGGTATAATTGGAGAACAAAATGATGAGCATTCATTGTTGTTTGTCCTTTGGAACTTTTGTGAGCCTATAAAAGGCATTCCAATTTGAAGCATTCCATCATCAAGTAATATCAAGAATCATCAAGTGAAAGAGAAGTTAAGAGAGAAATTTGTGAGATTGTGTGTTTTGGCTAAAGCCAATTTTGTAAACACTCTTTGTATATTCTCTCACTATAGTGAAATTTTGCCTACTAGCCTCTGCCCGTGGAATAGGCTTTAAGCCGAACCACGCAAATTTGTTGTCTCCCCTTTTATCTTACTTTATTGTTTTGTCATTATTACTCGATCAATTTACGATCCTGTCACGATCCATTTCTAACAAACTGGTATCAGAGCTTGCAGGTGGTAAATTTCTATATGTTTTTCTGCGAGTTTACTGTTCACGTGAATAGTAAATTTTGTGAATAGTAAAATTTTGTTCAGGATCATTTTGTTCGATCGAGATGTCAACAATGAAGTTTGATATTGAGAAGTTTGATGGAAACAGCAGTTTCAGTCTATGGAAAGTTCGTATGTTAGCCATTTTAACCCAAAATAGCTTGAAGGAAGCACTAATGGGGAAAGCCAAGATGCCTACCGGCATGAGTGATGAAGATTGGGATGACCTGGATGACAAGGCTCTATCCGCAATCCAACTGAGTCTTTCAAATGATGTCTTACAACAAGTTCTGTCAGAGAAGATTTCTGCAGACTTATGGGCCAAGCTAGAGGAGTTGTACTTGACTAAATCCTTGGTCAACAGGTTGGTGTTGAAGAAACGCCTTTATGGTCTCCACATGACAGAAAGTTCCTCTCTCAAGTCCCATATCAGTGAGTTTATCTCAATTATTAATGATTTGAAAAATCTTGAAGTTATTATTGGGTCTGAAGATCAAGCTCTCTTATTATTATGTTCATTACCACTCTCATATAAAAATTTTAGAGACACTATAATTTATGGTAGGGAAGAATTAAATTTTGATGATGTAATATCTTCCCTTATGAGTAAGGAGAAATTAGATAATGAACTTTTGTCTAGTAAGTCTGATGATCAGGGCTCTAGTCTTATTGCAAGAGGCAGATCCAATGACAGAGGCTTTGATGGTGGCAAGAATAGAAGAAGATCAAAGTCAAGAGGAAAGCACAAAAATTTGACTTGCAATTATTGCAAAAAGAAGGGACACATCGTAGAGGAATGCTACAAGCTGCAGAACAAAAAGAAGAATGAATGGCAAAATGACAAGGGTAAGTAGAAGGAAGAAACAGCTGATGCTGATGTAGCAGAAGAAAAAGGTGATGATGTTCTATTTGCAACCAACATGTCCAGATCCAATGACGAGTGGATTCTTGATTCTGGATGTTCTTATCATATGTACCCCAACAGAGATTGGTTCTCTACATATGATTATGTTGAAGGTGGAGTTGTGCTAATGGGCAATAATGCCACTTGCAAAACTGTTGGTGTAGGCACAGTAAAAATCAAGATGCATGATGGAGTTGTCAGGACATTGACTGATGTCAGACATGTACTTGATTTGAAGAAAAATCTTATTTCTTTGGGCATTCTGGATGCCAATGGCTGCAAAACTGTGATTGAGTCTGGGAACATGAAAATTTCCTGTGGTGCTCTTGTTCTCATGAAAGGAAAGAAGTCTGGCAATCTATACACCTTATTGGGTTCAACAGTTACAGGCTCTGCAGCAGTTTCCTCATCCATGTCAGATTCAGACTCTACCAAGTTGTGGCATATGCGCCTAGGGCATATGAGTGAGCAGGGATTAGTTGTACTTAGTAAAAGAGGTCTTCTGCCTGAAAGAAAGATTGGGAAGCTGGATTTTTGTGAGCATTGTGTCTTTGGAAAGCAGAAAAGAGTCAACTTCAACACTGCAATTCATAGAACCAAAGGTACTCTTGATTACATTCATTCTGATCTATGGGGGCCTTCTCGTGAAATTTCCAAATGAGGAGCCAGATACTTGCTAACGATTATTGATGATTTTTCTAGAAAGACTTGGGTCTATTTTCTCAGGCACAAGAATGAGGTATTTGGCATTTTCAAGCAATGGAAGACCTTATTGGAGAAGCAGACCGGGAAGCTAGTCAAGAGACTCAGAACAGATAATGGTCTTGAGTTTTGTGATTCAGAGTTTAATCAATTCTGCAAAGATGAAAGCATTGTCAGACATCGGACGGTAAGAAAGACACCACACCAGAATGGTGTCGCAGAGAGGATGAATCGAACACTGTTAGAAAGAGCTTGATGTATGCTTTCTAACGCAGGTCTTGGCAAGGAATTTTGGGCAGAAGCAGTCAATTTGGCATGTCATTTGGTGAACCGCTCTCCTCACAGATCACTTGAACTTAAGACAGCTGAAGAGGTATGGTCAGGTAGCCCTCCTGATTACTCTAACTTAAGAATATTTGGTTGCCCTGCATATGCTCATGTGAATGAAGGAAAATTGGAGCCTAGGGCGAAGAAATGTATTTTTCTTGGTTATGCTTCTGGTGTTAAGGGTTTTCGCTTATGGTGTCATGATACTCATAAGTTTATGATTAGCAGAGATGTTACTTTTGATGAATCTACTATGCTTCACCCTAGAAAAGAATTTCCTGTTCAGTGTGATACAGGAAAGAAGAATGCACAAGAGAAGGTGGAGCTTGAGGTTGATACCTCATCATCTGCAAATCCTAATCCTATTCAGCCAGGAAGTTCGTCTCCAGGTGGAGAGACACACCGTGAAGCTGAGCATCACACTCTAGCTGGTGAAAGACAAAGGAGACAAATAAAACCACCCCAACGGTATGGTTTTGAAGATATGTTGGCTTATGCATTAAATGTTGCAGAAACCATTGATGTCGCCGATCCAACCTCATACTCTGAGGCCATCAGTTCATCTGATTCAGACAAATGACTCGTTGCGATGCATGAAGAGATGGAATCTCTAAAGAAAAATGACACCTGGAAATTGGTCGAACCACCTAATGGTAAGAAAATTATCGGGTGTAAATGGATATTTAAGAAGAATGAATGAGTCACTGGTGTTGAAGATACCAAGTATAAGGCACGATTAGTAGCGAAAGGCTACAGCCAGGTGGAGGGAGTTGATTTTAATGATGTTTTCTCTCCAGTTGTTAGACATACTTCTATTCGTGTCTTACTTGCTCTAGTTGCAATGCATAATTTGGAGTTGGAGCAACTTGATATGAAAACAGCCTTTCTTCATGGTGATCTTGATGAACAAATCTATATACAGCAACCAGAAGGTTTTGCAGTTGAAGGCAAGGAAGATCATGTTTGTCTTCTAAAGAAATCCTTGTATGGACTCAAGCAGTCTCCACGCCTGTGGTATCGAAGGTTTGACTCTTTTATGCTGAGTATTGGATTTTCTAGATGCAAGTATGATAGTTGTGTCTACTATCAAAGACTTGATGATGGTACTTTCATATATTTGTTGCTATATGTTGATGACATGTTGATTGCAGCAAAGAACATATACGAAATTAATAGATTGAAATCTCAGCTAAATGATGAATTTGAGATGAAAGACCTAGGTGCAGCAAAGAAAATTTTGGGAATGGAGATCAACAGAGACAGAGGTGCAGGTAGATTATTTCTGTCACAACATAAATATATTGAGAAAGTCCTGAAACGTTTTGGTATGCATGATGCTAAACCTGTGAGTACTCCTTTAGCTTCTCACTTTAGATTATCAGCATCCATGTCACCACAGTCAGAAGAAGAGATAATGTATATGTTTAGAGTTCCTTATTCTAGTGCAGTGGGAAGTATTATGTATGCAATGGTTTGCACTCGACTAGATATCTCACATGTTGTCAGTGTAGTTAGCAGATATTTGTCCTATCCAGGAAAAACTCATTGGTAAGCTGTCAAGTGGATTTTGAGATATTTGAAGGGTACTTCTACTGCTTGTTTGGAATTCGGTAAAACTTCTGACAATCTAGTTGGATATGTTGATTCAGATTTTGCAGGTGATTTGGACAAGAGAAGATCAATTACAGGTTATGTATTTACTATTGGGACTTGTGCTGTCAGTTGGAAAGCTACCTTGCAGCCGACAGTTGCATTGTCTACTACAGAGGCAGAATTTATGGCTATTACAGAAGCTACCAAAGAAGCCATTTGGTTAAGAGGTATACTTAATGAACTCAGTTTGGAAACAAATAAAACTGTAGTTTATTGTGACAGTCAGAGTGTTATAAATTTGACGAAGGATCAGATGCATCATGAGAGAACTAAACACATTGATGTGAAATATCACTTTATTCGGGATATTGTGGCTCAAGGTGATGTTATTATAAGAAAGATTGGCACTCTGAATAATCCAGCTGATATGCTAACAAAATCTCTTTCCATTACCAAGTTCACACACTGCATGGACTTGGTTGGTGTTGCACAGCATTTGCATTAGACCCTTCGGGGTTGTTTGGCAGAGGTTGAAGCTTTTATTTTCACTATTGTCAAATTCAAGTCAAGGTGGAGATTTGTTGAATAATTATGCCTTGAATTAGTGGTGGACCAAAAATTGTCTAAAGTTGAGTCCACTTCTTGCATAATTTGTAGCTTTTGTTTGTGGGTCAAAAGCATCTTCTACTTTAGGCCATGGTGGAAGACAAAGTTCACTTTGGTATAATTGGATAACAAAATGATGAGCAACAAAATGATGAGCATTCATTGTTGTTTGTCCTTTGGAACTTTTGTGAGCCTATAAAAGGCATTCCAATTTGAAGCATTCCATCATCAAGTAATATCAAGAATCATCAAATGAAAGAGAAGTTAAGAGAGAAATTTGTGAGATTGTGTGTATTGGCTAAAGCCATTTTTATAAACACTCTTTGTATATTCTCTCACTATAGTGAAATTTTGTTTGCTGACCTCTGCCCGTGGAGTAGACTTTAAGCCGAACCACGTAAATTTGCAGTCTCCCCTTTTATCTTACTTTATTGTTTTGTCATTATTACTCGATCAATTTACGATCCTGTCACGATCCATTTCTAACAGGTTTTAAGCCAACTTCTAAGCTCTTTTATTATTTTCTTCTCTCTTTCCTTGTAACATTTTGTGGATTCATTGTGTACATAGGCCAGGCTTAAATTGAAACCCAAACATGGCCTTAGAAAACTGGAGAAATAATGTAGTACTTGGTACCTTTCATAAAAATGTTCCCATTTTTTTCCTTCTTTTTTTTGGTGGGGGAAGGGGTTCAATCGTCTGGACATAAAAGAATTGCAGGGCTTTTAAAATATTCAAAAATAAAAATATAGAAAAATATAGCTTACTGGTAATTTGACAAAGCTCCTGTTTCTTCATGCTTTGCAAAATGAAAATTAGCAAATACTGTAGTTAACTTCCTAATATTGAATACTGTTAAGTTCCTTGAAAAAATGGCAACAGATAGCAAAAAGCCAATCCAAGGAGAGGCAAATAGTTTGCAGGCTAAGCCTCCCACCGATGGGAAAGTAGTAAGCATACTTAGCATTGATAGAGGTGGAATCCCCATCATTGTTCCTGCCGTCATTCTTGATTTCCTTGAAAGGGAACTACAGGTACAGACAAAATTCTAGTTATTCATAACAAATTTTAAAGATGTCAGCAAAATAGTTAAATAACTACAATTCTCTTTATTGCATTGCAAGCATGAACTTGAAAATGATGCAAATGTAAGGATTGTAGACTATTTAGATGTCTTACCTCCAAATTTTGTGTAACTTATCTCTGCTTAGATTTCCTCAAGATTTTACTAGGAGGGTTAATGTTTGTATACATTTATCCATGATAGATATATTAAAAACAGCATTTTTTTTGTAACTGAATGAGATAAGTGAATGAAATGCAGAAAAGGGAACTTAAGAAAAATCTTAATGATGATATACGGCTATGAGATGTGGTTCTCAGCTCCAATGCAACAATGCCAACAGTTCTCCCTATCCATTCTTGCAAATTCAGGGGCAAAATTTGTAACTTCGCTGATGGAAGCCAAGAAGACTAGAAAAATTACCTGGTTCTCTCCCTTGGAACCATCCAGCAAAGTATTACACCCAACGATATATATGATACATTCAGTGACATTGTAGAAACATATATGACGCATCTTCTCCAATCCATGGGGTCCGCGACAATTATCTGCATATCAAGGTATAAACGATTACAGTAATTCTTTCAAAGATATGGATTAACAAGCTTAATTAGAGTACCATAAGCAGTATAATGTGAACTGATTGGTCTAAAACTAACAGGAGGATCATGAACCAGAAAATAATGAACCAGAAAATAATATGCCTTCAACAAATGGAGGAGAATCTAGAATTAAGAAGTTGAAGGAAATTTGGGCAAACCATCTACCTGCATAAACCCGGATACAGGAGTTCACACGGAACAGAACTTCTAATAGAGCTGCTCTGATTAAGATCTTGTTTACATGTTATACGGTTCAAGCTTTACTAAAAACTGCTTCATCTCTCATCAATAACATCACCACATCCAGCATCATACCTAAGCTCATCAAAGACTTGGTTGGGATTGCAGATTTGCAGAAAAATTGTCTGAAGAAAGGAAAAGAAGGCTTGAGCTCGCCAAGAAACAGAGACTTGACTTATGACTTCTAATCTCTTTAAACTTCGACTAGAAGCATGTGATCTTGCTGGCTAATCAAGTGGGACTTAGGCCTAATATGTTGGGCATTTTAGTTCAATAGTTGTCTCTCTCTCACCATATTAACCATTAAGCTTTGCACTCTCTAATCAATAATAAGCAACTTCTTATAGCACCTTTCATACTACTAGTTTTGTAGAGCCCATTCAACACATTCCAAGCGGGAAGAAGGGATGTGCTTGACAGTCATACCCGTGCCCACATGCATACTTGCTAACTTCACCAGATAAACTGAGCAATTAGCAGATCTTACCAAAAGAATGTATGAACCTTAATCAAGAGATCAATTATTCTTGACATAAACGGCTCAAACTTCTGCCGGTCTTACTCAAATTACCTGTCACTAACTGGCCTAACATAAACGTATCAGAAAATTCTTATTCCTTTCAAAAGTGAAAATGGAAACGACTGTTATCCATGGCAGCTCAAACAAAAGCATCCATTCATAGTGAGAAACTGGCCAAGGACACACAAATGTCCAGTACTTAGATCTTAAAGCCTATTTACTTGAGAATGCAACATTTTCAGGAAAGACTGATTTATATACTGCATTCATTTACATGATGTCAGAGAAAATTTAGAACCACTTGAACAATACTTGACCACGATCCTAGGTTCCCAGTTCTCAGTGCTCATCAGTCATCATTCATAATGATAATGCCAGATTTATCTGACTCCCAACATCCAAGCTCGGGCTCTTATTAGATTATGCCAATACAACGCCTTAACATTTCCAAGATCCCACCCAAACTTTGGGGCTTCAACATATACTTCACACAAAATCCTTCAGGACCTTTGAATGGAACCTACCACTCAACAATTTGTACCAAGTCAAGCTCAACATAACGGACTTGGTGAAAGTCAAAAGTATGATCTTGCACACTACCAAAGTAAATAAAAAAGATACAACAACAGGTATACAAAAGATACAAAAGGTACGTGCATTATCATTTTAATCACTCAATACATGGACAGGGGGAAAAAAAGAATTCCAAATAGATGGATATCACTTTGAATTCAAGTGTAGATGAAATGTACATGATTAATGAATCAAGAACATTATCCAAACTGTTACATACTCTTATCTTATTTACAGTTAATTTGCTTCCGCACCTTCAGAACTAGAGATCTGAAGCCTTCAACTTTCTAGGCCTCTTATGAGCTGGTGATGATGGACCCTCTGGTTGCCTTCCAGGTCCCTTGAGAGCCACATGGTAAAAGGAAGATTAATATTACATTCCACAAATGTGCGAGGAATAGACAAGCAAAATGAAATCACAAAAAAATGAAATATAGAAAATTACTATGCACCTTGCGTTTCTGGTCCCTTTTGACAACTCTTTCCCCTAAAATCCCAATCAGACATAAATTTGATATTACTAAACCACTGGCTCATTTCATAGAAAAGCATAAACACAAATACAAATGTCTACATTGTTTTGTATAGTACCTCCAAAACTAAAGGAGTCTGGAACAAATGTTCGATCCTGATCCGCACCACGGTGTGAACGCTATTAAAATTTTCAGAATCATATAGTCAAGTATTGAAATAAACTAGCTTGTTTATAACATCAAAAGCGACTTATAAAAAAAAACATCAAAAGCCAATGCAACTGCAACAAGAGCTAAAAGAACAAAAATCAAGTTTACTAACCTTAGGAGTGCCTGGCATTTCCGTGTACAAACCATCACGGAAAGATGAACCTTCTGCCTCCTTATATTGCAGCTGATATCAAGCACATAAGTTAATATGTGAACATGTGAAAGAAAATCAATGAACGCAGAAAATGAAAAAGGTTTTTTTTCACATACATTTTATTTCAATCATAACACATTAGGCATCAATAAAGATAATCTCCAACTCAAAAACAAGACCTCTACCCCAGTAGCACCTTAACCAATCCAATATCAGTAGATAATAAAATTAAAGATCTCATGCTTATTTATCTGGAGCAGTATTTAAATTTCCAATATTAATGGCTTCTGGTCCCAAAATAATAAAAACTGTGACGGAGCCAAAAGTTTCCTCAAGTCAGGGCAATCAACAATTTATTAAAACAATCAATGTTCAATGCAACAAAATCACGAATTCAAATCTTATCATAATATTCTTTTTCAAGGAAATATTTTACATAAAATTGAAAAAATATAAGGATAACTTTACTCTTTGACCGGAAAAAAGTGAAAAGAAAGAAAAACTTTCAGGATAATGAAAGAAGTTTTGATGATATTGGACATTTGATATTGTAACTAAATAAATTCTTACAACCATTGGTTTTCTAATAACTTATCTAATGATGGAACTTATCAACTTCAATAATATTCTTTTAGCCAACTAGTCTTTTCACAGTACTGTTTCCAGAGGGACACTGAGCCTTTTCTTTTCATTTTCAGTTTAATCCTTGCCCTTTTCTGCTCCTTAGCGAGTGAGGGCAATTGAAGAAAAAACTTATTAGATGTTATGAAGTGAAATAAAGGAGGATCTACCCCTCATTCCTCAATATGATTTTAACTAGAAATCGGATTGGTTGGGTTAATTTGAACTTGAGCAAGCCTGAAACCTCAATGTTAATGGGCCCAAAGAAGCCAGTTCATTGAAGATGCTGGCATAGCGAGGGGGGCACTCAATATCTAAAGCGGTTTCACATCATTAAATCACGTTCTACATAACGAATTACCTGAAATTGTCTGAAATCACAATATTATTGTTACTATCAGATAGTTGCCAAGATATTTACCTAGCATCTAGACTTCACTCTTCCAACTGTCATTAGATCTGATTGCAAGATTTTACAATCTAAGGGGGAAAAAGATACTTTAACAAGACAACACCTGACAATAGTTGCTTAACTGGGGATAAAATAACAAAGGTCATTTACACTCAGAATAGTAGAAACATCAAACCAGACAAAACAACAATACGTAAATGTAATAGAATTAAAATAGATGTGGGCACACATGTTCAAAGAGTGTGTATGTATACATAAGGGACATTCTCTACCTGAACACTGCAAGCACAAGAAAGCTCTTTTAAAACAATGATGCTCCTACTGAAACAACTATACCTGCTTCTGAAGATTCAGCAAAGTAAGTATTTCTTTTCTTAATTCAAGATGCTCTGCACAAACAGTTTTGGTTGGAACCTTTGGTTTTAAATTAACCTGTAAAAGATGAAAGACATGATTTTACACCCATTTAAAAGGTAATATAATTGGAATCACTAATGGAGCAAAGCATGATTTTGCAAACCTAAAATTATCTAAATATCCTAAGCAACACTCCAACAAATCAAAATTCATAAGGTCCTTCTATGCTTAAATTGGAAATGCTTTAAAAGTAAGGAAAAAAACTGAACAAGATGGACAACTTTCCATTTAGTGATGAGAATCCATGATTGATAACAATACGAACAAACATGTTCAAAAATCAAATAAATTTTCATTCAACTAAATGTTTGAAATCTTCACCATAAGCATCTAATTATGATACATTTTGCTGATATTAAACATTTTAGCAATGACTTGAAGCTAGAATATATATATATAGAGGGGGAGAGAGAGAGAGAGAAAGATATATTAAAGAAAACAATAACCAGTCCGAATCAAAAAATTGGTTAACCATTTTTAGGATTGGTTTTGGTTTGGGCTTTTTCAACTTTTTTGGTTATCAGTTCATTTTTAATTATTATTTTAAAATTCCCAGTCCGAACCGAACTGCTATTATATACTCCCTCCGTCCCATATTTTTTTGGTCCATTTTTGGAACTCCAATTTTTTAAGTGAACATCAATTAATGCATTCACATGGGTATTAAAGTGCATTGTTTTCCAAAGTTACCCTTTACATCACAACTTGCAATGAAAATAAACACTAAATCAGTTAGGACAATTTTCATAAAAGTTAACAAAACTTTTTAACATAGACAAAATTATAGGATATCCCAAAATGGAAAAATTGGACAAAATATGGGATGGAGGGAGTATATATTTATCTATTTATACTAATATGGTTTATATGCGTGACAATATATATACTATCGAGTAATTACTCCGTGTCCCATACTTTTTGTCTTGTTCCATTATTCATCCAATAAAATGATTAATTTTTTTGTTAATGTTAAATTACTAAAGTATCCCATTTTTCATAAGTTTCTAAAACAATATTTTTTAATAATTTTAAATAACAAAATATCTAAAAAAATAAGAATCAATGTTCAAAAAGTCAAACAAACAAAAGTTAAGGGACAGAAAAAGTATATATTTTTAAAATACTACATATATATGATTTATTTAAAATATATTTTTCAATATTATATATGAAGAATAATATTATATATGGTTTTGTTTGGTTTGGTTAACCATTGGTTTTCAGTTCAACTTTTGCTGACAGTTATTGGTTTTAGAACATGATTCGGTTCACCAAACCATGAACACCACACTAAGGGAAAGTAAAAGAGGATTAACTCAAAACCCTTGTTTGGAAGGTTTTTCCATAAAGAGGAAGGTTATTGGGAGTTTCCCTATAAGCCTCAAAACTCCCCTACTTGTCAAATTCGTTAACACCCCATATTGGGGGGTTTGCAAAATTTTCATAAAGAGGGAGTAAGTTTACCCTCCTTTACCCTCTCATATTTTGTGAAACTCACAAACAAGAATAAGTTATCAACCCCTCACTTACTCTCATTTCCTTTAAAAACCCTTCCCTTCCTTTCCTCTTTAACTCTCAAACATAGTGTGTGTGAGATAGGGAGAGAGAGAACTAAAAGGGCTGAAATGTTTGCATATCTTCCTAAGAAATACTTTCTGATGAGAAAATTAATTATTAGGGAAAACAAGTGAAAATTAAAAGTAGACTGATGGTAGCGCATTTTTTTTATAAATAAAAGATGTATAAATAAGGCACCAAGAGGGTGCCACCCAATTACAAAAGATTATCTACAAGATAGTATATCTATGAAGCCAACTAAAATTACAAAGTAAAAAAGAGACTATCTACAAGATACTCTTGCTTATGCTAGCAAATATATTACTCGAAATTGTCATAGACATAACATCATGCACCAATAAATTATATTAAAATGATAATCACACGGCATGTTCAGGGAGCAAAGACAAACCCCAAGATCTTGTAAAGTTTGCTCAACCCGCTTGATAGTCCGAAGACCAACAGATGAGCTTGCAGCTTGCACCATTTGTTCAAGCCCGTAAGTCCTCAAATATACCCGAAGCTGAAAATGTTCTTAATAGTCAGAAGAATGCATTCTCAAGTACGAGAGAGACAGAGAGGGACCGAAATGAACTATCACACATACCATGCGCAAAGAAGCAAGAGTAGAAGCATTATCTGCCACTGTCAAGGTTGAAGGTGCAACTGCTGTAGTAGGAAGCTGAGCATTGGATGCAGGTGATAGAGAATCACCAGGAACTACAGCCCTCTCAGCACTTTCAGGTGCAGCATTTGATGTGGCAGGTAGCTCAGGCTCTTCAGCACCCTGAACAATTAGAAAAAGACACATTACTGCATGTGAATGCATGCAGAGAAACTTCTTGACTTCATTCTGAGCACAAATTAGAATTTTCAATCCCACTATCTTTTTTATAGAAAATTTTCAATCGCAGTACGACACCTGAACAAACCAGTTTTTGACTTTTTAGACAAATTGAACTGAAAATATCATCCCCAAAGTGTGTAGCAATTTCTTTTTCTGTTTTTTTGGGTCTAATGGCTGGGCTACACAATGGGGCGTAGGCCTCCCTTCCAATCCCAACTGAAGCCGAATTAAATCCCCAGGTCATTGTTACAACCACCAAAGGATTTTAACAACTAAGCTAGTTAAAAAGCGTCTTTGGTAACTGTGACAAACCCCCATATCCCAGGTCCTAGTTACAAAAGTGTGCAGTAATTTCATTAAGGAATGTGATATGAGTAAACATATCTTTGCTCTCAATGTCAATTCTGAAGGTCACTATTACTAAAAACAAGCACAGGAACATATCTAACTCGATACTTACTCGTGTAACCATGCGTGCCTCTGTTATTCTTTTTGCTTCAGCAAGAACCTAAGAACATGAACTGATAAGAAACAAAACCACAATGTTGAATAGTACTTAGTGTCACAACTGCCCAAAGAAAGTTTTTAGACCTCAGCATCTTTTCTCTCCTGCTGCTTTGTCTGGGAGAGGACCATGGACAATGCACGCTTGCGTTCTCTCTCTTGTGAAATATTATATGGTTCCTGTTCAAGAAGGAAACATCTCGAACTACAATGAATACATAATGTATGTAGCAAACTCAAATCTAGATTATCAAATGTAATCAACTAATAAATTAAAATATTATATATATATATATATAGAGAGAGAGAGAGAGAGAGTAGCATTCCAGAGTAGCCCCTTTTTTTTACTTTAGCATAACTGTAAAAGTTCCTGTAGATAATTCAGTTATAAAGTTACGGACCTTAACAAGAGGGTTCCCTTCAACATCCCCAGGAGATGGAGCTCTAGCAATCAAGATAGCTCGAGATACTACATAAAAATAGATCCACATTCATCAAGAAACAATCAGATACTTCTCAGACTTCATATTTTATGAGGTCGCTTAACAGTGGACAAATAAAAAGATTCAAATTCAAACTCTAAAAGAACGACATGAAAGTATGGGCAAATGATGATCAAGCAAATAGACAGAAAAATACCACCATAATAACGGTCCTTCAATTCCTCCACAGTCCGAGATGATGGAAACCTATCAGCTATCAGAATGAAGCGGAGATCAAACCTTTCGCACAACTCAAACAACTGATCTGTCTCTTCCTTAGTCCATATCTGATAAAGACAAAAAATATATGAAGAGAGAGAGAGGCAGAGATAGAAAATCAACCCAATAAAATCAACAAACTGTATGGATAATGTATCTGCAGGATATAATTCCTGAATTTTTAGCATGATTGAAGGCTTGTCTACGAAATTATGCAGAAACAAAAATAAGAAGATGCAAACTTCACCAGATACTTACAGGATCAGTTAAATACTTCTCATACTCCTCATCCGTGTATTTGATAACATCAACCGACTGTACCACATGGAAAAAGCTAACTAAATCAATATTGATAAAACAAACTGAACAAGACCCAGGTCAATTAAAGGAAAAAAGAAAATAAAAAGATAACCATCATATGCTCCTTTTCAGCACAACATACAAGTAGATGAGAGCGACCTTTTCAATACCTTGTTATATTTGGCAAAGGAGTAGTCACCAGTTGGTGGAACACCATTTACAACTCTCACCTGTTAAGTATAAGAGATGTAAAGGCTTCTTAAGCACACCTAACTAAGAACAAACAGATTTTTTCTTATGTGGACAATTTCCTAAAAGTAAGGAGTCCTACCCAGTGGTAAAGAAGCAAATTGTCTTTCCGAGCAGAGTTCGTGAAAGGAAGCCACTGCCAAGTGATCTGAAGGAAAAGTTTTAAGTAAGTTAACAAACACAACCAATCTATAAATTGAACATTTGCAAATATCAAAGTAACAACTAATAAATTGCAATACTTTAAAAATAACCTATTTGATCAGAGCAGCAACAAAACAACATCCAGCAGAGATAAGATCACATTTTTTTTTGCTAAATGAGATACAATCACATGTTAGTTGTAAAAGCAACTTTCAATTAATTACAACACAGAATATTTATAAAAAAAAAAATTAATTACAACACAGAAGAACATCTTATATGAATAAACTGATACCAATTCCATCTAATGATCTAAACAAATCAATAGAAAAGCTTTATTCAACAGTGCAACATTTAAACTTCCATGGTTTGCTATCTTTCTCCATTCAGAAGATAAAAGAGCCTAATGACTGAAAAACTCTTCGGTGTTCCTCGAATTCATGTGCCAAGAGCATTTAGGAGAGAGAAGGCAATCACTCTCTCTCTCTCTCTGTACCCATCAATGGTTGTAAATATTCCTTGGCACATGAATCCCTCATGTGCCCGGAACACCTAAGAATTTCTCCTAAAGACCTCAACAAAAATAATGAGCTAAAATTACTCTAAGAACTAATAACCCAATTAATTGAATACCCTAACCCAAGTGATCCCAGTACATATATTGACCTAACTTCAATATGCTTCAAAATCATCCATTGCTCGTACCACTTCATTCACATTTTTCTCATAGTTAAATTCTAAAATTCAACCCCAAAAAGTAACTTATTACAATCATATACATCAAGAATGACCGATTTAACACTGTAACAGGAAACATTAATAACTCTTCAGATGATTTTGCTGCTAATATGCATACACAATCACATATGGAATAATAACGAACCTTTTCTTCTGCTGGTGGCCGTCGTTTCAACTGAGAAACATCAATAGATGGCATAAGCGGTGCCAAACCACCCGTAAGCGCATAAACCTACGATTCAACAGCAACAGCCCAACAAAATTATGATATAATATCGCTTATTTAAGCAACACAAGGACAATTTACACGTAATATGTTGGAATGTATGTGTATATATACTCACCTCGCGAGATACGCCATCGGGTTTTCTCTGGGAATCTTTTTGGGGTCGAGATTTCTTCTCTTGGGCTATGGGTAGTGGAGTTTTGGGCAATCCCAAGATGTCCTTGGCGTCCATGACAATTAGGGTTTCGAAAAAGAATAGGGTTTGGGTTCTACTAGTTCCGGGTGTTTAGATTCGCGAATTCAAATTCCAGACACGTGAAGATGTAATTAGGGTTTCTTTAGTTTTGATTTGGATCATGAAATGCTTGGATTGATAGATTAGGGTTTGGCAGGATCGATCGTAACAGAGATGAGATTTGGGGGGTGAAATTAGGGATTCTTTTCGAGCGCGAAAGTTTGAGCAGAGCATTTAGCTGGAGGGTAGTGATTGGATGACACGCGGGTGACTGATATTTGGATGAGTGGTGATCTCACTGGGATGGGATATAGAAAGTATATTAATAATTATAAAAAAAATAAATAATAATTATTTTAAAAAAAATTAAATATCAAATTATTATTTAATTTTTTTATAATTATTAATGAACTGTTTCGATTTAGTAATATCTTTCATTAAATCGAATTTATTATAAAACTCATCTATTGTGATAATAAAAACTTAAAAATATAAACATTTTTAATATTTTGGATAAACTAAAATGTCGATGTTTAAAGTGTGGATATATTTACCGTAGATATAAAATATTTCAAAACTGCCTGTTGAGGTAATCCTAGATTTGCTATCAGTTGGAACAAAGGGTGTCCATGATTTTGAGGCATCTTGAACAAAAAAAAAAAAGGCCATCTTTAGTTTTGATGATGCCCAAGGTCAAAAAACATATAGCATGAGAGCATCGTTGCTCCATGGTTAATATTGACACATTAGCCTAGTTTGAGGAGAGAGAGTCCTAAAGAACATGTTTAGCAACAGAAGAATTTTTTGGGATTATGAAAATAATTTATGGCTAAGGGATTATGATCTCACTATTTGAAAATTAAAATAGAGTTAATTTATAGTGAAACTGAATGCATATTATCGGATGAAGAATACTTAAATTTAAATTTATTATTGTAACATTTAATCTCCTAATAAACTTACTCTTCATTTCAATTTTTAAATGAAGAGTATCATGTCTATAAAGGCACCATTAAAGTAGAATAAAAATGACTTAAAAGTCAGTTGATGTTGTAATGGGACATTGTTAAAATGGTTTAGACATTGACAACATGGGTTGATTCTTCGTAGTGCGACACACAATAGGCTTTGCTTGATTGTGAGGAAATTCCTCGATAATACTTAACTAAGACTCCTGGTAGGTGATAGTGAATTCATACATGAGAAAATTGGCTCTTACAGCATTATAATTGGACGATTTATGATATATTAGTTTTGAAGATGAGTAAATTTTCTAATAATGAAGGACAAATCGTTATTTTCAGCAATGATGAAAAAACTTAAGAGTTACTCTAGAAAAATAAAAACATATTTAAAACGTCTAAATACATATGCAGCTTATTGCGTATTTGAAGATGAAGAAAATAGGTGGATTTACACGGCAAAAAAAAATTGAGTTTACCTTTTAACAAGTAGAAACTAGTGAAAAGTCAGGAAGCATACAAGATCGTTTCGTAAATTTTGAAAACACCATCTAAAGTAAAGCCAACTCACATCAATGGTTTATTAAGATCTTGATTTCTAGAAGTTACTGGTAGAATTGTTGTAGGAATTCAAAGATTGCTTTCTTGGGATTATGCCGAGATGTCAAGACTTGATCGGCATTTGGTGGAGCATAGGTTACCCATCAAAGAAGACTTCAAGCGTTTCAAACAAACTCCAAGTAAAATGGCTGATGATATAATACTTAAAATTAAATAGAAAATTGAGTGATTGCTCAACAAGAAGTTCATCAAAATGTCCAAGTCTTTGCAATGGTTATCTAACATTGTAGTGAAGAAAATGTCCATATATAAAACAACTTTTTTTTTTTGTGTTCTACAGATATAGACAGTTACAAGTACGTTGTTATGCCACTTGACTTAAGAAATGCTGGTGCAATTTATCAACGAGCAATAAATATAGTCTTCCATGAAATGATTGGAGGATGTTTGGAAGTATACATAGATGACATTGTTGTAAAGCCAGACAGTACAAATTAGCATTTGCTCGATATTTGCGAAGTCTTTGAGAAAATGAGACTGCATAGACTCAATGTTAATCCAATCAAATGTGCTTTTGGTGTCCAATCAAATGTGCTTTTGGTGTCCAAGGTGGAAGTTATCTAGGGTTTTTTGTTCATCAAATGGGCATTGACGTTGATAAAAACAAGGCAAAAGAAATTTTAGATGCGCAGCCTCCTAAAAGCTAAAAAGAGTTACAATGTTCTCTCGAGTATATAGCTGTGCAAGAAAAAACCCATATGTTCTCTCTTTTACTGAAGTTACAGAGAGGAAGGATTCAAATGGAATGAGCGGCGTTTGATGCCTTGAAGCAATATTATCTTAATAGTCCACTAGTCCGCGCAACTCTTAGGAAGAGTGAACCATTAAAACTATACATATCACCTTTTGAAGTTTCCCAGGGTAGAATGTTAGTCCAAGATAGTGTGGAAGGTTATGAGTAAGTTGTGTATGTTCCTACAAATTAAATATAGGCTGACTCAGGGGAAAAGGAGTCTTCTGGGTGCCCATTTCGCACTAGAGGTTGAGCAAGTTCAATTTTCTTTCAGTTGGTTGCTAAACACAAAGAAACGCCACCGTTTCTTAGTGATGAAGTGGGCCTCATACAGATGTACGCCTAGCTGGGTTTGGGCTTGTTGCTATCAATAGTTGGATCCACACAGACAACTCACTTGCTGGCCTGATCTTCTTCCCCTGAGGAAGCCCTTGGATACTCTCTTCCCTCCATAACTCTCAAGTTTAGAGATATGACAAATTTTCTCATTTGTAATTGAGGATTTTGGTGTAAGTCTCTCTCTCTCCCCTTTGTCTTGTTATCTTTCATTTTTGTTTTCATCAGTTTCTCCAATGTACTGTCAGTTCTTGGTTTCAAGAACACATTGTGACACAAACAATATTATCACAAGATCTATGATCTCCATTTTGGTAAATAGATATATCATAAGATCTTATATCTAATTTCCTCTCTTTTTCTTTCTTTTAATTTGCAGGTTGATTAAAATTTCAAGACACCACCATGCAAGGGATAATGATCACCAAAACCAGCATGGTGAACACTACAATCCAGAGCACATTTACACACGAAAGAGAAATTATTATCAATGAAAACTTGAGGAGATCATTGCAGCCTTTGCAGGTTAGCATGACAAGCTTAATCTTAACAACAAAGGCTTGTTGATTTTGATATGGTGCCTATCCTACCTGAGCTTATTAAAAATTCCATATTCCCTTTTCTTTCTCTCCCTGTTTTTATCACTTCTTGACCTTGTAAGACCTTTTCTTGGCCTTGTAAGGCCTATTGCTAAATATGCTACTCTTTCAATATTTTTCCTGAAATGCTTCCTTGTAGAACCTAATGAGAGAGAGTTAAGCCATTGGTATTCCTTCTTCTCTCCCTATTCACCATCTCTTCCTTTGTCTATCCCTCCTGAGCTTACAAGTCATGCAAGTTTGTAGTCTTCGACATTAATTCTTACATGCATTATGTATTTTTATTGGCTATTAATTTTAATGTGATTTAGGAGAAAATGTTGTAGAGGGTACTCAAATAAAGATTTCTGTTATCTGACAAGTATTATTTAAATTGAAGAAATTAAAATACTGGCACTCATGCTGCAGGGAGAAAGTTGTTTGACATTTTGTTTTCCTGATATGATATGTTATTGAAATTAAACATAGTGATTGCTGCAAGAATGTACAGTGATAAGACCTCTGTATTATTGTTGTCCTTGATATGAGCATGAGGTGAGGATAACTTGTGCTCACTGGTTGCTCAGTTCTTCCATAATTGGCATTTATGGTGGGAAATTCTTAGCATTCATACCCGATCAATATTATTAGTAAAATTTTTAAAAATTATTAATCAAATTTTCAGTCAAATTTACATCCGATGCAGTCAAATTTTTTTCTCTTATGATAGTTTTTTTATTAATATCTTTTTGCTGTGTTTATATATATTAATTTTGATTGAATTCCTCTTCCCATATGCCACTATAAACTGTCTCCCATTGCACATTCCCCATCCACTCTCTCTTTCTCACGTGTTGAATTTAGGTACTTCAATTATAGTGTGGTAGCACTTTTGTGAAGTGTCAAGGACATTTACCTTTCTTTTTCACAAAAAGTCATTTCCATCTTTTAGGTAACATACTAACATGGGGCAAATTTGATTGCAAAAAAGCAAGAGGTCAATTTGTTTTCAGGTGATGGCTCATTTATTCTAATTGAGAAAAAAAATGAGTAAAGAAAATTAGAAAATGACACTAAAAAAATTCAACCATCCTCGTAGTCTTGACCCTTGACAAGCTAGTTTCTCATCACAACTCAATAAACCAAACAAACAATGGTTCCTCTGGTTACTTGAGGAGCTTTCCACATACATTTAAAAGTGCTTTTTTTTTTGTTTTGTGTTTGTCACAACAAAGGCAGACCCCTTTCACCTTTAATGGGCTGATTACACGTCCATTGTTTGACTACTTGTGTAATATCGATGATATTGAGTTGAATTTTTTTGCAGTAAAAATTGTGAAGTAAAATCTGCAATACAGTATTGTTTTTGCATATAAATTTGAATTTTTTAAATTTGAGATGAACTCCTTGACAATAAAAATTGTTAAGTAAAATGTGCAATACAGTGCTTGCATATAGATTTGGAATCCTTAAATTTTGGGATTTGGTAAAGACCACTTTACACTCAAAATTTATATGTACTACAGGTTTTACTTCATAAATTTTTTACAATAGAAGAGTTTATCTCTTAAATTTTAGGATGTGGTATGATTACTTTATAATCAAAATTTATATGTAATGCAGGCTTTACTTCACTTTTTTTTTTTTTTTTACTAGGGAGGAGTTGATCTTACGTAACCCTTAACTAACTATTTCGTTGCGAATTTTTTATTTATTTATAACGATTTAATCTACTTTAAAACTCACTCACCAATGTTCATAAGAGAGTTGTTAGACTTAAAAAATCAAACTCAAGACACTTCAAGTACATTTAACTTGGTTGCTGCATTATCATTGAACCATGCTATTGCACAAGATTTAGATGCAAGGGTTTAAACTACATTTCACATTAGAGGTGAGACTTTTAGTCCGTACCCATTTTTGAATCATTACTCGTCCGTTAAAACACGGGTATGGACATAAAAAATAAAACCTGTTAAAAAATAGATATTTTTAGCCCATACTCGTTGACCACATACCCATAAGACCTGACCAGTATCAGGCCCCAGTCACCATTTTCTCATCTAAATATGAGAATTTTTGTCAATACCCGTTTTTGACGCGTAACCCACCCGTTAAAACGCAGACATGCCCATAAAAAATAAAACCCATTAAGAAATAGACATTTTTAATCTATACTCGTTGACTGATGACCCATAAAATCCAGCTCGACTCGGTCGTTTCCTATCTCTATCTCACACTTTGAATTGAGCTTTTGATGACTTGCACTTAACTTTGAAAGTCTAACAAATTTTTGCCTTTGGCATATTGACAATGAGAGACTGAACTAAAATTTATTGTATGAAAAATCTTAAAATGACAATTAATAAGTGAAAAAATTTCTTGTTCAATTTATACGGTATTGGTTTAAAACCTAAAACATTTTTACCTCCATATAGGGGTGTCAATGGGCCGTTCCGGCCCACCGAAACAAATTTGGCACGGCCCAACACGACCCACACTTCCACAGGTTGTGCCGTGCTTGGCACTGTACTATTCCTCGTGTCGTGCTGGACCTAGCTTTTGAGGCCCACAACACGGTACTCAGCACAGCCCAGTACGAAGCACGACACGAGGCACGAACATAACATCTAATAAATTCAAATTTACATACAATTTTATGTCACTAAAATAATGAGTCAAAAAGAATTAGATGATAAATTTGATAATTTATGGTAGTGGAAAAAATTTAAATTATTACTCTATTTTTAACATACTGGCATGTAATTTACTAATTCATAAATTAAGCAACTTCACCGAAAGTTACACATTAATATAAATTAAATTAAAACTATACAAATATTTAAACATAAAAAAAGTGTTATTTGTGAATTTTTAATTTAAATATTAAAGTTATAATTGCTTGATTTTAACATAATAGCATTTGATTCAATGAACTAAAACACTAAGAGGAAATCGTATAATATTCTTTTTTGTAATGCGCCGAATGAAACTTAGCTGCATAGCTTGGTTATACAGCTCATCATTCAATTTCTAAAGTCGTTTGTCTAGGAATTGGATAAGTTTTTTTTTTATTTAAACGTCACAATGGTTATAAAAATTACTTTTTAATTATTGATAATATTTTATGTCTTTCTAATTTTTAAAATTTCTAAGTTTTTTTTTTTTTATATTTTACCAATTTGTAAGTAATTTCATCTTCTTTCTATATTTTATATGTTTTTTTAAGTTATTTATTTAGAAGATTTTTTAAAGTTGTAATTTTTAAGTATTTGTTTATGTTGTTATTTTTGTTCGATTTCTAAATTATTTGTAATATTTAACTTCATCAATAAAATGATTGTTTTTCTATATAATTATAAGCATTCAATTCAATATTTATAATTTTTTTTATTATTTTCAACAAAAAAAAGCAAAAAAAATCAATATATACATTTGAGGCCCATGGGCAAGCACAGCCCAGTAACCATGTAGGCATTGGGCCGTGCTGAGCCAAGATTTTTAAAAGTACGGTATGGCACGACACGGTACGACACGAAAGAGAAAGAGGCAAGGCACGGCACGGCATGACACGAAAATACGATGGGCCACCCTGTGTAGACCGTGGGCCAGTACGGCATGGCTCACTGCCACCCTTACCTCCCTAGCATAAAAAAAAAATGAAACATTTATCACAATCGTTACCTCCTTTATTGTTGGGTTACAACCCAAGTGTGGCTTTGTATGAGTTTAATATTAAAAGAGTTCCATCATTTTCAGAATTTCGGCCCATTTATTGTTTAAATATGGTTGAACATTCTGATGGACCCAAATTAACCTATGTATTGGCGAGTGAAATCTGGTTCTGTTAGGGGTGGCAATGGGAGTGTCGGCCGCGGGTCGGTACGGTCCAAAACAAATTTGTTACGGCCCACACTTTTATGGATTGTGCCGTGCTTGGTACGATGCTATTTCTCGTGCTGTGTTAGGCTTAGCTTTTGAGGCCCACGACACAGTACGAGGCCCAGCACAACCCAATACGAAGCACGACACGAGATATGACCATAACATCTAATAAATTCAAAATTACATACAATTTTATGCCATTAGAATAATAAATTAAGAAGAATTATATGATGACAAATTTGATATTTTAGGATGGTGGAAAAAATGAAAATTATTACCCTATTCTTAACATAATGGTATATGATCTACTAATTCATAAATTAAGCAAATTCACCTAAAGTCACACATTAATATAAATTAAATCAAACCTATACAAATATTTAAACACACAAAAGTGACCTTTGTGAATTTTTAATTTAAATATTGAAGTTATAATTGCTTAATTTTAACATAATAGCATTTGATTCAATGAATTAAAACACTAAGAGGAAATCATATAATATTCTTCTTTTTAATCCATCGAATGAAACTTAGCTGCATAGCTTGGTTAGGCAACTCATCCATTTCTAAAGTCGTTTGTCTAGGAATTTGATACGTTTTTTTTTTTATTTAAATGTCAAAAAGGTTATAAAATTACTTTTTTTATTATTGATAATATTTTGTCTTTCTAATTTTTAAAATTTCTAAGTTGTTTTTTATATTTCACCAATTTATAAGTCATTTTATCTTCTTTCTTTATTATATATGTTGTTTTTGTAAGTTGTTTATTTAGAAGATTTTTGAAAGTTGTAATTTTTAACTTATTTGTTTATATTGTTGTTTTTGTTCAATTTCTAAGTTATTTGTAATATTTAATTTCATCAATAAAACGAATGTTTTTCTATACAATTATAAGCATTCATTTCAGTATTTATATATTTTTTTTACTATTTTCAACAAAGAAATCATTATATACCTATAAGGCGCATGGGTCGGCACGGTACGGCCCAGTAGCCATGTGGGCCTTAGACTAAGGTTTTTAAAAATACGGCCCACTACCTCCCTTAAGTTTTGTGCTGGTGTTAGTTGGGCTTCTAATAATTGAAGCCTGAGCAAGGCCCACTTATATTCAACCTCAACGGCCCATTTTCTATATTAACTATATTAATCTAACACTCTTATTTGAAACAAAATAAAAGCGAAATTCATTTAATTTTTAAATGAATTGAACAAAATTATTTAAAAATAAATTAAAACAAAATTTTGTTTTTGACTTTCTTACATTAAATTGTAGAATTCAATTGAATTCTAATATTTAAAATATTTAGAATAAATGAAAATTTCAAAGGAGAAAAGAGAGAGGGGAACGAAAGGAGAAAAATAGAGTATTTTGGTTAATATAGTTTCTTACTCTTCATTTTGTAGAATTCATTTATATATTCCATCAATTTTGATAGAATTGACAATAAGCTAACTCAATTCCATACCGAATTCTTTTACAAATGAATTACATAATTTATTAGCTACCCAACAATGAAAATGTAAATGAATTCTAGAAAATTTATAAAATTAATTTATTCCAAACATACTCCAACCTTAACAACCAACATTTAATTTATTGGATTGAGTTAATGCTTAATAAAAAAAATGGTAAAATGATTGTAATCACACGTCACCACAACGCTGACTTAGTATTTAAGTGAAAATCCAATAAAATTTTAAAATTAAATTCATTGTAAAGATAGATTTAAAAATCAAACAAAATTGTATGACCGCATTGATATAATTAAAAGTTAAGTGACAAAAATAGAATCTGATCCATAGTTGCAGGACTAAAATAAATATTTAACCATTTATCTATTACACAATACTACCCTAATTATATGGGCCAGTAGCAGGGGTGAGTATGATTAGGTAATCTCAAAATTTGGTCAAACCATAACCATAACAGTAATTTATCCAAAATCATAACCATAAACCTAACCATTTCTTTTGGTAACCACACATTTGGTTAAGTTCGGTTATCAAAATTTTACAACTAACCACGGTTAACAAAAAAATGCTAAAATTTTATCAATTCAAGAAAGATATACTAATCAAAGCATAATATGATTTAAACAATCTATATTAAAATTCTTGACAATTGATTTACTTTCAAATACTTTAAAATAAGTTTCAAAGTGCTTCACACGAACATTGGTTTGATATATATGAATAGACACTAATATAACTTAAAAGCTTAAACTCATGAGCTTTGAGTTCAATCCATGTATATAATTCTTTTTTTTTCTTTCTAATTTGAAATAACTTGCATGTAGATATCCTAACAAATCTCCCTATTACGTGTGAGTTATAAACCAAACTCTCATTGAATAGAACCACTGGTCACTCGATCAACAAGAGAAACCAAACCAAACTCAGCCATGGGAGTCCTCACGGGGTAGATAACCATGAGCACACAAACGTTTTTCATCTATAGACTCAACCACAAGACAATATCTTCCAAGTCAAACTATCATAACCAACTCGAATCAGGCTTTGATGTCAATTTGTTAAGGCCATGAGTGTTTCACACGACATGAGATCTTGGGGGAAAAAAACCCCTCAATAAGAGAGATTTTATTGAAAATTTTTAAATGAGAAAAAGTTGAGGAGATAGAGGTGAGAGAAAAGTGTTGACAAAAAAAAAAAGGGAAATAAAAAAAATGAAAAAAAAGAGAAAGGACAATAGGAAATAAAAGTGATTGGTGTAGACAACAATTAATTACAGTGGTGGACTATGGATTGGTGTGGTTGGATTTTCTGATCTCGATCATTTTACTATCTTAGTGAATACTAAGTGGTCTTTCTTATGCTTCATTATATGAAGATAAAATATCGAAGAGATAGCCAGACGTGTGAGCTACTTTCAACCCAATTAAAATTTCACCCATAAAATGCCTTATAATGAGGTCTTGGTTGTCCATCTATGTCAAAATTATGATGACGCCTATCAAGGGGCTTTGATGAGGAAATGCAAGTCCCAAATTTTGAAACAAACTGAACATGGGGTTAGGGATTTTCTCGAGATCATCTTTAAAAACCTAGAATGATTGAATTTAATAAAAAAAAAAACTAAACTAAATATTTATGAAAAAAAGAATAATAATCTAAAAAAGAAAATGGTTATGGTCGGGCGAGCAATAGTAAGTCGCCCTCCGAAATTGCGGAAACACTCAATTGACTCTCAAAACAAGATTTGCTTTGATAACATGAAGAAACCTAATTAGGATTTTATTGATTATAGTATAATGATCACATAGAGACCTTTGATAGGGTTTATATAATAAACTAAGTAGCATTATAAGGAAACTAAATCACCTAAGAATCCTAACCTAATCATACCACAATATATCTAGAATATTCTATAATATTCTCTCACTGACAATGATTTCATACAGTTGTTAGGTTTTTTTCATGTCATGAGTATTGGTGGAATTGAGTCGAGCAGCTTGGCTCGCTCAAGAGACTCGACTCGAAACTTGATTAAATCGAGCTCAAGCTCAAACTCGAGCTGTGATTTTGGCTTGACTAGCTTATCGAGCCGAGCTCGAGTAATGTCAAACTCGGCTCGTTAGGTTTGCGAGCTAGCTCGGTTTAATAAATATTTTATATATACTATATTTATTTATGTATATTATAAAAATTATTTATTTATTTTTAAAATATAAATACCAAATTTACTTATTTTATTTCAAAAAACATATAAAAACATAAATATTTATTTATTTTATTTCGAAAAGCTCAGTTCAAGCTCGAGTTCGAACTGACTCTAGTTAGTGAAGCTAGCTCGAACCTGAATTTCACTTTACGAGTCAAACTCGAGTTTAGTTTTTTTAATTAGGGCTCATCTCAAATAAGCTTTTTTCTCATGAGTCGAGCCCGAGCACCTCTTAAGTCGGGTTCAGCTTGATTCGAATCGAATCAACCCCTAATCACAAGTAGACATTTGGTGCTCTTTTCTTAAAAGTTTATTTGGATAAAAAAAAAAGATTGCTATTAGTTTATATATCGAATTTAGTCAATATTTTTTCTTAATGTCTCGTAGCAGCTGTCTTTTCTAAATTTTACTTTGTCTGTTCACACTGTCTCAATTAATTAATTAGCCCATTAATATCTCCATTTTTCTGGGAATATATTCATCTCCAAATTACATTAATAATTTTGTTTTGTCAACAATTGCATTCATCATTGATGCTTTTAACTTTAGCTAATTCCCTAAAAATATTAATATATAAATAAATAAATATATTTTCATCACACTTAATATTTTCATCACTTTTATTTGTTACCATCAACATCTCCACTATCATTATCAATTATCATCACCATCTCATGATTATCATAATCACAGCAAAACCACCATTCAACCTAAAGCCAAAACACATAAACACTCCAAAATGATTGCCAACAACTACCCACAATTTAATTTTGTTGTTGTGGAGCTTTCTTTCTTTCCATTTTGATAATCCAGTATGTAACGGTTTTCCAATCATATTAAAGCGGGTATTATAGAAGTTGATGTATATTTCACGGATATAAATTTATAGATTTTCGATGATTATAGAGTCTCGTTTTTCGATGAGTGGATGGGGTAAAAGTGTAACAACTCGTCTCGGGTTGATTACTTTCGAGATGATGTTGTCATATTTTGAAAATCTCAACATGATACTGTAATACCCATAGTAAGTGTAAATAAATAATTTAATAAATATAACATGAAGTTAAAATAATATATATATATATATATGTGAAAGAATTAATTTTTTTTATATAAAATAATTCTTTTAAAAAAAAATCATGGACAACATGCAAGAAAAGAAAAAAAAAATTGTGGATAGCATCTAAGAAAAGAAAAAGAAAAAAAAAGAAAGAAAAAGACGTGCAACACCTGGACTTCCAGGTGTTGCCTCAAAACCTTTAAACTGCTGCATGTTAAGCAGCACAAAATGTGAACATTAGGGGCGGCAAAATTTGTATATATATATATATATACTGTGTTTTTTTTTTTTATACTTGTCAAATTCTGATTGGTTTTCTTCTTTTTACAATTCAAACTACTCTATTTCTCTAAATACTTTGGGACCGAAAGAAAGATTAAAAAAGCAAAATTTTGAAGAGATTTACGGGAGAATTTTATAGAGAGTCACATAAAGCTCTAAGAAAAACAGAAAGTAATAATATGAGTTTTATTTTTGAGATCTATCATACATGAAATTTCTAGGAATTCAATGTGGGAATTTTCAAATGGTGTGAATTATGAAGGAATTGAAGAATAAATTAGAAATTTTAATAAAAATATTATGTCAGGTGTTGACGATCAGCAATCAAAGGAAATTGCTGAAAAGAGTAGAAAAGACAAAGAGGTGATCAACGGGTAGCTCTAAGTGCTACATGGTGAGTTAGATTTACTTTAAGTAATCAAGATAAATATGAAATATATAGTGATAGTATTTGAATAAATCATTAACTTATGATTTGGTGATAAATGAAAGTTGGATGATAGGTATGTTCGGAATAATGGATTTGTAGAGAATTATTTAATGAGAAATAATATTATTGGAATAATGAGTCGATTTAATAATAAAGATAATAAGTGAAATTCTTACGAGCTATGGTTGATGATTTTATATGATTTATGAGGAGAGGAATTTGATGGAATTTTTCAAATAATAATTTGAGAATAATCATAATAGCTAATTTGAATGTTTGAAGACATACTTGTTTCTATATTATTGTTCATATGCACATTTCATATCATTATTCATATGCATATGCATGAAATAAAAGAATCGAGAAGGCAGCCGATCTAAATGAAAATAAAAGAATCGAGAGGGCAGTCGGTCTAAATTAAAATCATGACAACCGGTATATGCTGGAAATAAAAGAACCGGGAGAGTAGCCGGTCTAAATGAGAATAAAAGAACCGTGAAGGTAGTCGGTCTAAATGAGAATGAAAGAACCAAGAAAGCAGTCGGTCTAAGATAAAGACATGTCGACATGTGAGAAGACGTTCCCTATAATAATAACATTTAAATTCATGTATTGCATTTGCTTAAATATTGATTGTTATTACTTGAGATGCTAAAGTGCTATTCATGATTGTAAATTTTATTGATAGATGAATGAGTCACACAAAGAGACAATTATGCCGAGAAGAAACACGGAAATGTAAAATGATAAAAATTATTTGCGTGACTGATTATATGATGTGAACCTCATAATGAGGTAATTATGAGACAAAATTGATAGTCTCAAGATGATGATTAATTTTATGAGAAGAAGAGATTTACAAAGGATAGAGATTTGATATGACTAGTGATAATAGAATGTTATTATCAAAATATATGAGATATAGATGAATGAATATTGGAAGACTAATTATACAAATTGAATACTACTAATAAGTTTAATTCGTTGAGCTTGTGAGGCTCGCACCTCATTGTATAATGATTTCAGGTAGTAGGCAAGACAAATAATTTGGTGAGTTTAGATTCAGATGAAGATATTATCTATAAGTCACGTGATTCACATCCTCAGAATAATGAAAAAAAATATTTATAAACTTTCATGCATAATATGTTGTATATATTGTTAAGTTGAGATCTGAATGATGTAACTCCCCTGTTGAAGGTTGAGGATTTAGGATGTAAAAATTATAGTTGTTATTATTTTATATAGTTGCATATATGTGTCGTGCTGGGATTTTAAAAAGTGACGATACCGTCTCGAGGGTGGCCAACCCGGGATGGGTCATTACAGATATATATATATGCAACAATAAAAAAAATATAGCTACTGCAATTATTTACATCAATCTTCAACCCTTATTAGGGGAGATACATCATTCATATATCAATTTTAACATTTTATACGACATAATATGCATGAATATTAATAAAAAAAAATTATTTCCATTAGTCTGAGGATGTGAACCACGTGGTTTACAGATAATGACTTCGTCTGAATCTCAACTCACCAAACTATCTGTCTTATCTGCTACCTTAAATCATTGTACAATGAGGAGTGAGCTTTACAAGCTCAATGAATTCAATTTACTAGAAGTATTTGATTATATACTCCCAGTTACATCTTATAATTCAATTACTTCTAATAATCTTCCGATATTCATTCATCTCTTTTTTCTCAAATAATTCAATAACAATATTCTGAAATCACTACTCAATTTCATAATTCCCCCATTACACAATCTCTTCTTAAGTTACTCATCATACATATCAATCTTTCAATCATATATTTAATCATCTCTAAATTCTCAATTCAACATTATCATTTACCTCATTATAAGGTTCACAACGTATAATCAATCACTCAGACAATTCTCATCATATCATATTTCCATATTTCTTCCTGAGCATATTTGTGTCTCTGTGAGACTCATTCATCTATTAATAAATTTACAGTCATGAATAGCACTTTAACATCTTAAGTAATAACAATTAATATTTAAAACAAATGCAATGCATGAATTTAAATGTTATTATTATTGGGAACATCTTCCCACATGTTGATATGTTTTAGCTTAGACCGACTGTTTTCTCGGTTCTTTCATTTTCATTTAGATCGGCTGCCTTTTCGGTTCTTTCATTTTCATTTAGACCAGCCACTTTTCTGGTTCTTTTATTCTCATTTAGACCGACTACCCTCCCGGTTATTTTATTTTCATTTAGACAGTCTGTCTTCCCGATTCTTTTATTTTTATTTAGACCGGTTGCCTTCTTGGTTCTATTATTTCATGCATATGCATATGCATATGAATAATGATATGAATATGCGTATGAATAATAACAATATAAAAACAAACATATATTCAGACATTCAAATTAACTATCATACTTCTTCTCAAATTATTATTTGATCAATTTCATTAAATTCTTCTCCTCATATATCATATCAAATCATCAACCATAGCTCGTCAAGAATTTCATTTATCACATTTATTATTAATTCGACTCATCATTATAATAATATTACTTCTTATATAACAATTCTCTACATATCAATTATTCCTGTCATATCCATCAACCAACTTTCATTTATCCTCAAATCATAAGTTAATAATTTATTCAAATATTTTCACTATATATTTCATATTTGTTTTGATCACTTAAAATGAATCTAACTCACCACATAGTACTTAAAACTACCTGTGGATCACCTCATTGGTTTTCCTGCTTTTTTTAGCAATTTCACCCGATTGTTGTTCGTCAACACATTTTGTTTTTCTAAGAGCTTTTCGTGACTCTCTTTAAAATTTCTCCGTAAACTCCTTCAAAATTTTACTCTTTCAATTTTTCTTTCAGTCCCCAAGTGTTTAAAAAAATATAATAATTTATATTGAAAAAGTAAAAAAACTAAACATTATTTGATAAATATAATTAAAATAAAATAAATATATATATATATATATATATATATATATGTCGTCCATCGCTGTTGTGCTGCTTAACATGGAGCATTTTGCATTTGTTAATGCTCCAAGTGTTGCACCATTATTATTATTTTTTTTCTTTTTTTTTTCTTAACCGTCCTTTACGTCTCTTATTTCTTTTCTTTTTTTTTTTTCCTTCTTAACCGTGCTACGCACTACCTTTTTTTTAATCGTCTACACGTCATTTTTTCCTTTTTTTTTTCCTTTTTCTTTTGACACAGACGCTTGTTTTTTCTTTTTTTTTTCTTTTTTCTTCCTTCTCCTTAATGGACGCTTTCTTTTTTTTTCAAAAAAATTATTTTATTCAATAATAAATCTTTCACATATATATTATTTTAATTCTATATTATATTTATCAAATTACTTCTTTACCCATACTCTAAGAGCACAGGTATTACAAGAAGGTAGCGCCTCCGAGAATTTCAGGTCGTGTACATATTTTGGGTCTAGGTTTTTTGTTTGATGGTTTGGGTTTCGGCTCATGAATAGCCGTGGTTTTGTAATAAGGTGGAAACCTTAATAAGAGTATCTTAAGTTGCTTATAAATACTCTATACGTGCTGAGCGCACATTATAACGAAAGATTTGAGAGGATTATTATATTGAAACTTCTGGCATGATGTAGCATTTATTATGGAGTGAACATGGGTATATCGTGTCTTATTATTTTTTTTTCTGTTTATTATTTATGTAATTGACAGGTCTCGAATCGTTTAAGTATATCATACCCCTAAAAAAATCAAATGTATTATGCAATTTGACAAATTTCTTTTTGAGTTATCATTACGAAATATTTTTGCATTTTTCTTTATATTTCAATGTTCCTTTTACATTATAAGGGGCATCCAATAGATCATTTTGATTAAAATTTTGACTAAATTAAAACTGGTGCATACTTGTAGCATAAATGCGTCTCATTTGAATACAAAAAAACAATTATTACAGTATTTTATTAGAGTTATTTTCGCAAATTACGGACCAAAGAGTTAAGAATTTTGAGCTTGATGAAAATAAGAGAGAAAAAAGAATTGCTGGAGAAAATAAGAGAGAAGATAATTGTCTTTTAGCATTCAAATGAGGCACATATGTAAATCGACCGGTTTTAATTTGATTGAAATTTTGATTAGAAAAGGCTTCTCTTCTATTTTGTGGTCATAAATTGATCGAATTTAAAATGTAAAGAAAATTTTAAAATATGAGGTAAAATACAAAAGTGTTGCGTAATAATAACTTATTTTTTAGATCTTGTTTTAATATATAATAATTTTAAAAAATATTTAATTCACTTTTCATTTTCATTTTCATTATCAATCACTAAACCATATGATTATATATCAAACTCAGCCTCTAATTGAAATTATTCATAGGCACTGTAGGTCCACCAACCATTCCATGTAGTGGACTAGTGGAATTGTTAACATCAAAACTTTATGACAGCAGGTTATACCACATTTGATGAAACTCTAAATTTCTAATCAATTGCATGAGCTCCCCGATTGACAAAAGAAATAGAAAAAAAATTCAGTAACTAGAGTTTTTACAGGCTGCCACATGGCAAGCGAGGAAGGTTGGAGGACCCACAATCTGCTTTTTGCTTTTTGTCAGGAAGAATTTGAAAGGAGATCCTCCCTCATCTATGAAAAAATTTTGTTTGATACAATATGATAGGCATATGATATAAAATTTATTTTATTATTAAATAATGTAAAAAATAAAAAATACATTTTTTTTATTTTTATTTAATTATGATGAATTTAATTGATTCATAAAAAAATAATGTAAAAATACAGATTTATGATGAAGAATGTTCAAATTTGGGTTAATTAATTACAATGTAGCAAGAAGTGGTAGATTGAGAAAATAAACAAATTATGCCGACAGGTCTATAATTTAAATTTCCATTTAATAGCTTTTTTGTATAGTATTTGCACAACTCACGCTCTTCCTTTTCTTGGATATGTAAAATCTTTCCATTGGTATCTAGGCATGCATTATAGATAAGATTAGCCATCTTATCAGCTTCTGTAAGATAGGTCTTTTCTTTTCATCTTTGTCTTTATTTTGTTTTTATTTTTATTTTTATTGAAACGTTGTTTTTACTTTATTATTTATTAAAAAAACGTAAGTATAATATAATAATAATTTAATTATAATAAATAATAATAAATATATAAATTAAATAAATAGTTTATTTATTATGAAAATTTAAATAAAACTTTATAGTGTCGTTATTTCAACTTTGACTAAGCACTAAACCAAAATTTTTCGGATTTTTTTTTCTCGAATCTTGAGTTACAGTAATTAAGGTGTCTATTGTCCTAAAACGTTTAACTTTGGGACTTAATTATCTTTATTAAGGGAACACATAATTATCTGTAAAAAAAAAGTTTGATAACAAAATCCAATTAGAGGTGACAAACTATCGCTACCAGGCTGGCCCCAACCTGCTCCGAACCCGCATACACAAGTCCTAACGTCTTAAGGTCACCTTATTCCTCTGTTCATGATGTGTTTTTTTTCTTTCTTTTTTAATGTTTTAACTTAATTTCACAAAAGATGCGGTAGAATGATTTATTTTATTATCAGATGAATTTTTATTGGATAAATTTTATATCATGTATTTTTTATAAATTTATATTAAACAATAACTTCATCCAACTGGTACCATTTTCGCAAAGCAAATCCCAAAAAGGCTAGACCTTTTTACATCTTTCTTTTTCTCATTTTGCAATATTGATAATGTTACTCTAGAGGTGGAACACATGTAAGTTGGGTCAGATCAAATACAGATCGGATTTTACGAATAAAGAATTAATGAATATAAAACAAAAATATTTGTTTTTTAACGGATTTTATTTTTCATTTACAAACTCATGTTTTAACAAAGAAATAATAAGTTAAAAATGAATATTGATAATTTTTTTTTATTAAAGTGAGAAAAAAACGATTCAAGTTAAATATTGGTCGAATTTTATGAATAACAGATCAACAGATATAAACTAAAAATATTTATTTTTTTATAAATTTTATTTTTTATATTAATATTTATATTTTAACGAACAAACGATATATCAAAAACATATACGATCTAAAAAAATATGCAACCTCAATGGTTCTCATACAAAAGCTTAGTACTTTAATAATTTTTCTTCTTGGACCGTCATATCATACAATATTGTCCACGTCCTCCTAAATTCACGATACTAATTCCAACTTTATAATCATCAAAACACTCCCCTTAGTAATAATACAAATAATCAGCATACAAATAACCATCATCATCATCCTTTATTTCTCCATCTCTCTCTCTGTTTCATGTGCTCCTATATAATAAGCACCACCTCAACCATGACCACACCTCTAAAATTCAAATTCGAAGTTCAAGTTCTTCCTTTTACCTTGGAAAATTCATTGTCTTACTATAGTTTTGTGTCAATATGGTTGTGCCATCACCCACTCACATACGAACCAAGAAAACGAAGGCAGTAGGGATTCCTGTGATTGATCTTTCTATCATTAATAGGTCAAACTTATCTGAGCTAATCGTTAAAGCATGTGAGGATTACGGGTTTTTCAAGGTTATAAACCACGGTGTGCCTAAGGAAGTGATATCAAGATTAGAAAGGGAAGGGGTTGATTTCTTCGACAAACCGGCCACTGAGAAGCAACAAGCAGGCCCTGCTAGTCCTTTTGGTTATGGCTGCAAAAACATTGGCTTTAATGGAGATATGGGTGAGCTTGAATATCTTCTTCTTCATACAAATCCTATTTCCATAACTGAAAGATCCAGAGCTATTTCCAGTGATGACCCTATAAAATTCAGGTACTAAGTTTTTAACTCTCTTTAATTATTTTGCATTTATTTCAATGTGGACCAAATTTTTCTCATTGACAATATGATCTCTTCCATGAATTCTTCTGGGTTTTTTTTCCCTTCCTTGTATAATTTTCTTATTGACTTGGACATTTTACGTTACATATACAAAAAGGTGACAAAAGTAATAAAAATAGGAAATTTAATGATGTTCTATAAAAAAAAGTTGGTTATTAATCTAATGCCAATTTAGTAACTGTTTCACATTTGCAAAGAACTTTGAATTCACCTTATGTTAGTCTCATGTTTCAAGTTTCAACTGGGTGGTAATAGGTGAAAGAAAATATCTTTGCTTTATGAACTGTCAACTATATGTGCAGCATGGCATGCTTCTTAAATGTGGGGCCCTAACACTTCAGAGGAAATCACAATAACGTTCTCATGGTTTCGTCTTCAAGGAAAATTTTCATTATCTTTACCACTAATTAATTTGATCCTCTAATGACTTGAAAAAATCTGGTTGCACTTGGTCAGGAAACTTGATTGATATTTTTTTGAGAATTTTATTAATAATATTAATTATGTATATATAAATATTATTAGTAAAATTTTTAAAAAATTACCAATTAAATTTTCAGTTTACATTGGTGCAACTAAGAATTTCTCCGGATATATACTTTCAAAAAAATGACGTAAAATGGTCCTATAAGCTTTAAAGTGTTAATTGATTAAAGATATCTTTTTATCTGCATTCAGTACAAAATATTTTTTTTTTGTATCTGATGAAAATTTTATTGATGATTATTAAGTAATTTCATTGGTAATGTGTGTACCGTCACTATTTATGCTACAAGTAAAATTATCAAATAATTATTAATGAAGTTTTCATTCAATGTAAAAATAGTTTTTTTTACCGAATGCATGAGAAATTATTATTTACATCCAGTGTAAAATATAATTTTTACATCAGATAAAGACTTTATTAATAATTATTAAGTAATTTTACTGATAACGATTACACAATCATTACTATTTATATTATTTATAAAATTATTTAATAATTATTAATAAAATTTTCAATACACTTTTAATTATAAAAAAATAAGTGTAAATAATCAAGACTCAAAACTTCAAATCATTATTTCCTTGAATTTTGACTACCAATAATCAACTAATGAACGTGTCATATGCCCATTGGTGATAATAACCAAGACAAAAAATTATTTCCTTATGCCATATCGAGTCTACATTAAACCAATTCCGTACGCTAATACAGTGTAATTGGACCCTCGTGTAAATAATCTTCGCTTTTCCCGGCTGGCGGGGACTGGGCGGTGATCATGTCATCTCTTGCAAAAATGACGAAATAATTCATGATTAGTGCATGTGACGTAGCTAGTCATAAAGAAATCAATAACTTTACAATCAAATCAAAAGGAAAAAAAAGATGAGAAAACAGTTGAACCATCCACGTGTCCTATACTAAATTTAGTGGTTAAGTAATATATATATAGCATTTTCTGCAGTTGTGCTGTGAATGATTACATACAAGCGGTTAGGGATCTTTCATGTGAGATTCTTGATCTAACGGCTGAGGGTTTGTGGGTCCCTGACACGCGCGTTTTCAGTAAGCTCATCAGAGACGTCCATAGCGACTCGCTTCTTAGGCTAAATCACTATCCTCCCCTTAGAAGTAAAAAGGATCGGCACCCATTAATATATGACGTTCATCAACAACAAATCGGATTTGGAGAGCATTCTGACCCTCAGATCCTGACATTATTGCGATCCAACGATGTGGGAGGCCTTCAAATTTGTTTACATGACGGATTGTGGGTCCCCGTTTCCCCTGACCCCACCGAATTCTACGTGATCGTTGGTGATGCCTTACAGGTTAGTTTATTTATTTTTTTGATAAATTATATTGTATTTTTTAAAATTTTATTAAAATGACATTAATATATTTAAATATTTTTTAAAATTTATTATTCATCTCAAGACATCAATTTTTTACTATTAAGCAGTTTCAAAATGAATTTATTTAAAAAATCAAAATTTTAATTTGATATTATTTTTATGATGACAAAAAAACCCTTAATGTTAAAATATCTCAAGTGATTATGATAAGTTTAATAATATTATTTATCTCAAAATTTTTTATAATACAAATTTTTAGGTTATTTGAATTATTATTTTTTTAAAAAAATAATAACGTATAGTATCATTTTAATTTTTAAAATAAAACAGTTTGTATAATTATTTTTAATTTTATTGAAATGACACTAACATACAAAACATTTTTAAAACTAACTATTTATCTCAAAACATCAATTTCCACCATAAAGCAGTTCCAAAATGAATTTATCTGAAGAATTAAAATTTTAATTTGATATTATTTTTTATGATGATTAAAATACTCTTAGTGTTAAAATATCTCAAGTGATTATGATAAGTTTAATAATTTTATTTATCTCAAAACTGCTTATAACACAAATTTTTAGGTTATTTGAATTCATATTTTTTCTTAAAAAAATAATAACATGTAGTATCATTTTAATTTTTAAAATAGAACAGTTTGTATTTTATTTTTATTTTATGATGATTTTTTATATTCATTTATTTGAGATATTAGACTATTTAATTTTATAAAAAACATATCAACAAATTTTTCATTTAAAATATTTAATTTTTTTATGATAATCTGTGATTTTTCATTTATTTTGAGGATGTTATAGACAATTATATCATAATATTTTTTAAAATATAAAATATATGAAGTAAAATATGTTTTACACCATATAATATAATATAATTCTATTTAAAATATACTTTAAACCATTTTTGTAAAAGAACGATAATAATTATCCTAAAAATTTATTATTAAATATGTCATATTCCAAATATTTTTTTAAAATAATATTTATGATAATTAAGGATATTTTGGTTATCATGAAAAGTAATATCCAGTTAAAATTTTGATTATTTAAAAAAAATCATTTTAAGATTACTTAATGATGAAAATTTGTGTTTTTAAGTAAATCATAAAATTTAAAAATGTTTGATATATGAATGTCATTTTAACAAACTTAAAAATAATATAATATAATTTATCATATTTTTTATTTAATATTTTTTAATTATTTACCATTGTGTATATTTGAAAAAACGAAGGCTTTGACAAATGGGAGATTTGTGAGTGTGAGACATAGAGCAATGGCAAACTCATCCACAAAGTCAAGAATGTCAATGATGTACTTTGGGGCACCACCACTTAATGCATGGATATATCCTCTTCAGGAAATGGTATCACCTCAGACCCCTACTCTCTATGAGCCCTTCACTTGGTGCGAGTACAAGAAAGCAGCCTACTCTCTGCGATTGGAAGATCACCGACTTGACCGCTTCAAGATTCACGCAAATGATAAACTAAACATCGTGAGATAAGAGAAGATTTTAATTTCTGATAGCAGGAAAGGACACAGAAAATAAACATTGCCAGCCTTTTCTCTTTTAATTAATTATATATATATTTTTATAAAAATTAGTCAGTAGATATATAGATTATGATATATCGAACATCACAATATCAAATAAAAAATATTTATATTTAAATTTATTAATATAAAATTTAATTACATCATAAATTTAATTTTTATTTTAATTTTTAAATAAAAAAATTATAATCTATAATGGTGTATAAGCGTGTAGTCTTGAGGGGTGATTTTATTTCAATCAACAGGGATTTTTTTTTTTTGTTTTCACTATAATTAGCAATTAATCCCTGTAATTTATTTATTGAATAAATTAAGTTACAATATTTTCAAATTTGCTTAAACAACGTTAACATATTAAATTTTTTTAAAATTCATAATAATTTTAAATATAATTTTTTAAATAAATTATATTTAAAATTATTAATATTAATATTAATTAATTTTTTAAATAATTAAAATTAATTATTAATCAATTAATATAATCTATTCGATCGATCGATCGATTTTATATCCATTTAATGTATTCGAAACAGTCAATCGGTTTTGTTACTGAACAGCCTAAATTATACAAGAGAGAGAGAGAGAGAGAAATAAAGAAATAGACTTTATTCAAGCACTTTCGTCCACAAGGACCTGAACAATTGTATAAGAAAAGAAACTGGCAGAGAATATGACAGCGACAAGTGTCGTTAGGTTTTTCAACCATAAAGCATACCCCACATCCGTCTCGTCCAAATATCTTCTTACAAAACACATTACATTTCTCTGGTTCGCAGGGCCAGGAAATCCTTTCTCACAATCACCCTGCAACTTAGCATCTGTCATCACCAGTCATCTACATATAGTAAAAAAAAATGTGACCTCTGTTAGTTTTCTAAAAAAATAAAAAAATTGCAATGTCTGAGGGATCTAAACTGAAACCAAATCAATTGACAGAAAAATTGAATTTTACAAACTAAACTCAAGGAGTTTGTTTAAGATCATATAAAGTTCGTCATAGTCAACATACTTTGTCTGATAAATGATCATAGCCAGGTGGACGTTTCATATATATTTATTCAGTAAGGTCTCCATTAAAAAAAAACATCATTAACATCCATTTGAAACATCCTCTATTTTTTCATTGAAACAATCGTAAAAAAATTGCTAATTAATGTGAGCGGAAGTTTTTTCATAATCAATACCATATCCGTGCGAGTACCCCTTAGCCACAGCACGACAATGATTCAAAACAAGCTCTTATTGGAACATAAAGGTTTGGATTGGCTAAAATTTAATCTATATTTAATGAGATATTCCTTTTAATAAAAATAACATGAAAAATACAATTTGCACCGTTGATCACCAGAGGGGACTTAGCTATAACTTTTCCTTATTCATGAAAATAAAATTCAGTTTCGAATAATTATATCAGAATTTCCGACGAGAAACATATAGATAAGTTACCAACGTCTCAATTATCAAATCTTATTTTAAGAGTAAGATTGTGCCATATAATGTAAAATCCCTCTAAAAATATTATTTTCTTTTTGCTTATACCTTAATTACTTTATGTTTTTCATACTCTTAGGTCTTAATTACTACCATTTACTGTAAAAACTACTTCTTTAGAATAAAGTGTAAAACCTACTCATATCAAGCATAAAAACCATTTAACCTAAATCTAAAAAAACAATTTACCCTGTAACACACAGAAGTTCCATCACCACTTATAAAAAATGTGACATGTTTAAATTTTAAAATTTTATGTTAAAGGATGAGATTTAAAGTGATTTGATTCATTTTACTCTTCAAAATAATTTTCAATGCAATTTTCAAATATTTAACAACTTTAGTGTTGTCTTGACATTCAAATACAATAATTTTTTTTCCATAAACTAAAATTTAAGGTGAAAACTGATAGAGCCCACAAATAAGATAATGAAATGTGTTTAGCCTCTGCAGCGTGACAAAGCACACGTAGAACGAGCAAATCACACAGTCGCCACGTCAAAGCGCGATTAGCGGGCCTAACCCCCTCTGAAACACGCGACTCTCTGCGACACGCGGCACTCTGAGCACGCAACTGAGTCCTAACTTCAGAAGCTCGGGATTACAGGGGTAAGGCCATCCCACCTCCCACGTGGGCGACCTCAACTCGGAATGCTATAAATAACCTAATGTATGTGAGTTCAAAACACGACACTTTCACTTCACAGATAATATGCACTTATCTACCTTAAAATTAACCCTCGACCTCGTCCTAACTAGAACATCGGAGCGCCCTCGGAGGTCTCCCCCTCCCCTCCTTTTGAGGGTCCTTTAGTTCACCCCTGTCCACTTGTACAAATCCCGAGAAGTCAACCCTAGGTCCCTGGGCGACAATGCCACGTCAGTAGCACTTTTTCGGATCAACAGATTGGTGCCGTCCGTAGGAAGCCACAATCTTTCGCTAAACAGTAGAAGCAAAGAAATCTACAGAACTCATCTGTTGCAATACTGCCCAGAAACACCACAAAAAGAGTCGATAAGGGAGCCTCAACGACGTGCTCTGTCCCCATTCGAGGCAGTGCCCAGAGTCAACAATCCAGGCCTAGGTTCCTGTCAGAGAGTAGCGTTCTCATCATTCCGAAACCGATTACCCTGATTCCAAAAGAGTAGTTGTGTATCCTCAAATCGCCCCAGTAACTCAAGCTCAGTTCCAAGAGCTCTCCCGAATGATAGTTGACTTGGCGGGCCCGAGTCCGAGGAGGGGGTTGACAACCCTC
This sequence comes from Bretschneidera sinensis, assembly GCA_023935145.1. Classification (NCBI taxonomy): domain Eukaryota; kingdom Viridiplantae; phylum Streptophyta; class Magnoliopsida; order Brassicales; family Akaniaceae; genus Bretschneidera; species Bretschneidera sinensis. The sequence goes on along the minus strand of CM043697.1, from coordinate 37,409,812 downwards.
CCCTCCTCCTCACCAAGCTCACGGACGAGCCGAATACTCTAGTAGCAAAGACTCAGCCTACAGTCCCTTCGTCGTCGAGCCTTCACTGTCCTACGACCGGTCTAAGGAAGGTTTTTCCTCTAGAAGCAACCTGAACCTAGATAGACAGATTGAAAAAATGGAAGAAAAAATCGATAAAGCTCTCAAACATAGATGCCACAGTATCTTGGACTAGCTTAGTGTCCAAGACCCTTTCGTTTATGGAAGACGTTCTTGAAACCCTGCTCCCTCACAACTTTAGGATACCGCAGATCAAAATATATGACAGTTCGGAAGACCCACTAGACCATCTACAACATTACAAGATGATCATGACGCTACATCGGCATTCCGACCCGATCATATGTTGCGCATTCCCCTTAACCCTCGAGAAAACTGCGAGTACGTGGTATTCATGTTTAAAGCCAAGAAGCATTGGCAACTTTAGAGAGCTTAGTTGTGACTTCGCCTCTTACTTCCTCAATAGTAAGGGTCCGAAAAAGACCTCGGAAAGCCTGTTCAACATTGTCCAGCATCGGGGAGAAAGACTCAAGGCCTACATATTTAGGTTCAATACGGCTACATGGGAGATCCCAGACCTCGACCTGAATGTTCATATGCTAGCATTCAAAAACGGGCTGAGATCTGGGATCTTTAGTTCCAAGCTCACCAGGCGGTCGCCTAAAGGCATAAACAAGGTCTTGGCCCGGGCCGAGAAATATATGTTGGCGGAAGATGACCAAGCCTTTAGAAGAGAAAGAGAAGGAGAAACAAAGAAGAAGAGAAAAGACCTCGACCTTCAGAGAGGAGCGATCAAGAGGCCTCACCAAGAAGGCAGGTATAAGCGTCATCCCCGGCTCGATAACTTCACCCTTCTCAATGCATCAAGGACCAACGTCCTGATGCAGTTTCAAGACAAGGCAGTTCTCTAGTGGTCGCCCAAGACACTACACCTTGACGGGGACCAAAGAAAGCGGTGTCGATTCCATAAGAACCACGGGCAAGATACAGAAGAGTGGCATAGTTTGAAAGTTCAAATTGAGGCCCTTATCAACCGGGGGCACCAGAGGGAATTCACAGGATCTCGAGGAAGAGAGGTGACTAGAGGAGACTCTGGACACTCTCGTCCTCACAGCAAGAACGACAGGACTCTTGAAGTTACCTCAGGCCCAAACAGTAAGAGCCCAATCAGAGGAACCAGGAGGTGGCAACTACAACCAAGATCATTAAGACAATCTGTAGAGGCTTGGCATCTGGAGGTGGTTCAGAACACAGTAGTAAAGAGTATGCCAAAGCTGTGGCCTCCGTCAGTGGTCCCCATAAGTGAAGGAAGTCAGGTCTGGTGATCTCCTTCACGGATAACGACTTGGAAGGAGTGCAAACTCCCTATGACGACGTGGTGGTGGTCTCTCTCCTGGTGGCCAACCATGAAGTGAGGTGCGTCCTAGTTGACAATGGGAGCTCGATGGACATCCTGTTCTATGATGCTTTCCAGCAGATGGAGTTAAAGGACGAGCGACTAGAGCCATCTTCGGCCCCTTTCTACTGCTTCGGAGGAACCCTTATGTTTGCAGAAGAAAGCATAGTCCTCATTGTTACGGCAGGAACAGCACCACAAATAACCACCGTCCAAACTATCTTTTTGGTAGTCAAGCAGTCATCCTCTTACACCATGATCCTCAACTGACCCACCATCAATAAGCTCAAAGCAGTAGTCTCCACTTATCATTTGAAAGTCAAGTTCCCCACCAATGAAGGAGTAGGAATGGTCAAGGGAGACCAACGAGCCTCTCGATCCTGTTATCTGAACGCCATCAAAGAATGAAAGAAGACCGAAGCCTTGCCTCTCGAGGTGAAAGACCTTAGGGATGAGGTAAAGACCCCAAGGGGACGACCTATGGAGGAGCTAACTTCGGTCCCCCTTGGGGAGAACCCTTCTCAGATTGTTCAGATCGGTTCCAATCTCCCTGAAAGCTACAAAAATACGTTTTTCTCATTCATCAAGAAAAACTAGGACTTGTTCGCTTTGCCTGCATTAGATATGCCTGGAATCGACCATAGGATTATCGAGCACCGTTTGAACGTAGATTCGAAGCACAAGCCCATCATTCAAAAAAAGAGAACCTTTGCCTGGAATGGCAAGTCGCCATCAAGGCCGAAGTAGATAAGTTGTTTGAGGCTGGCTTCATCCGAGAAATGAAGTACCTCGAATGGTTATTGAACATGGTGATGGTCCGAAAGGCCAGTGGTAAGTGGCATATCTGCATCGACTTCACCAATGTAGACAAAGCCTATCCTAAGGACAACTTTCTTTTGCCTCTGATTGATCAGTTAGTAGACGCTACCTCGGGGCATGAACTCTTCTCCTTTATGGATACGTACTCTGGCTACAACCAGATCCTTATATACGGGCCCGGCCAAGACAAAATCGCCTTTATCACCGACCAGGGGTTGTATTGCTATAAGGTCATGCCCTTCGAGCTCAAAAATGCCTGTGCAACCTATCAAAGGTTGGTGAACAAGATCTTCAGAGAATATATCGAACAAAACATAGAAGTCTACGTGGATGACATGTTAATCAAAAGCTCTGAGGCTCTAAACCACGGCTCTGACTTGGAAGAGGCATTTGGGGTATTACACAGGCATAAGATGAGGTTGAACCCGGCGAAGTGTGCATTCGGAGTAACATGAGGAAAGTTCTTGGGCTTCACGGTCACTCAAAGGGGAATAGAAGCTAACTCAGAAAAGATAAAGGTCATCTTTGATATGGCCCCTCCTATGACCGTGTAAGAAATATAGCGGCTCACCGGACGAATAGCTACCCTGAGCCGTTTTATGTCCAAGTCTGCGGAAAAATACCTCATTTTCTTCAAAGCCATCAAAAAGGCTAGTGATTTCACCTGGACAGAGGATTGTGAGAAAGTGTTTGAAGAGCTGAAGAAGTACCTGAGCTCGCCTCCACTCTTAACCAAGCCACTCCCAAGTGAAGAATTGTTCCTATATCTGTCAGCTGGAAAAAATACTGTGTCCTCCGTCTTGATCCAAGAAGAGGAAGGCATTCAAAAGCCTATCTATTATGTCAGCAAGACCCTCTATGACGTAGAGACAAGGTACTCTCCTATAGAAAATGTCACTTACGCTCTCATAGTGGCCGCAAGGAAGCTTCAACTATATTTCCAAGTGCACACTATCATTCTCCTGACTGACCGGCCCTTGAGGCAAGTCATGCACAACCCGAATATTTTCAGGAGAATTGCCAAGTGGTCAGTAGAGCTCAGGGAGTTTGATATCCTGTACTACCCCCATAAGGTAATCAAGAGCCAAGTCCTGGTTGACTTTATTATCGAAACAACTCTCCATATAGATCCAAACGAAAGAACAGGATCAGCGACCAACAAGCCGGCCCTAAGATGGACCCTTCATATGGACGGATCCTCAAACACCACAGAAAGTGGAGCAGGGCTCATCCTCTGTAGCCCAGACGGCTTCAAAGTTGAGTACACCTTGAGATTTGAATTTAAAACTTCTAACAACAAGGCGGAGTACGAAGCCCTACTTGCCGGCCTAAAATTAGCAAAAGCATTTACCATCGAAACTCTAGACATATACAGTGACTCACAGCTGGTAGTGAGTCAAGTAATAGGGGAATTTGAGGCTCGAGGAGAGAAGATCGCCCGGTACCTCGAGAAGGCAAAATAGCTCACCGCTAAATTCAAGACATTCCGATTAACTCAGGTCCTACGAGCAGAGAGCTCCAAGTCAGATGCCTTGGCCTACCTGGCGTCGTCCTGGTACTTTGAGCTAACCCAAGATGTATACCTAGAGACCTTCTCTATCCCAAGCATAAACAAAGCTCCGGTCATGCCAGTGGTAGAGGAAGAGATATGGATAGACCCAATCCTCTGGTACTTGAAAAATGGGGAAGTCCCCAAGCAGAAGAATGAGGCAATTAAGCTAATCTCCCGTGTCTCTTGGTACACAGTCATAGAAGGACAACTATATAAAAGGGCTCTAACCACACCCTACTTGAGGTGCCTCAACTCAGTTGATGTTGACTACGCTTTCTGGGAAGTCTACGAGGGGATATGTGGAAATCATTTGGGGGCTTAAGCCCTAGCTTTCAAAGTTCTCCGGCAGGGGTATTACTGGCCCACAATGAAGGAAGAAGCGGTAGATTTGGTAAGAAAATGTAAGAACTGCCAACAGTACTCTCACGTGCCGCACTGACTAGCCAACCTTCTCACCACAATCACCAGTCCTCTCCCCTTCACTATGTGGGGAATGGACATACTTGGCCCATTCACTGTAACCTCCGGGCAAAAAAAGCATCTTATCATGGCTATCGATTACTTCACCAAGTGGGTCGAAGCAAAACCACTGACCAGCATCACAGATCATCAGACCTGGAGCTTCGTTTGGAAATTAATCGTATGTCGATTTGGTATATCTCGAGTGTTGGTCACCGACAATGGCAAACAATTCAAAAGTTCTTGGTTCAAAGCATTTTATAAAGATCTCCACATCGAACATCGATTCTCGTCCATTGGATATCCATAAGTTAACGACCAAGCCGAAATAACCAACAGAACGCTCTTCCAAGGTATCAAGAAGAGACTCGACGAAACAGATAAGCGATAGGCAGACCAACTCTCCAACGTCTTTTGGATATATCGAATGACTATTCGCACTCCAACTGGGGAGACCCCATTCTTCATGACATACGGTTCGGAAGCTGGAATCCCTCTTGAAGTTGGAATACCGTTGATGCGTGTGCAGCGCTTCGAACAAAGTAACAACGAAGAGGGCTTGCGAATGAACGCCAACTTGGTTGATGAAGCTCAAGACAAAGCCCAGATCCGTTTAGCTGCATACCAACAGAGAACCACCCGATACTACAATTTGCGAGTTCGAAACCAAAACTTTAAACTGCACGACCTCATTCTTCGAAAAAGCAAAGTATCTCGCCCTCGGGAAATGGGAACACCCGTTCTGAACTGGGAAAGCCTGTATAGGATCCGAAAAGTTTACCGATTTGGCACCTTCGAACTTGAAGAGTTAGATGGCAAGCCCGTTCCACGCACTTGGAACACGAAAAATCTCCGTAAGTTTTATCAGTAACGTAAAATGTAACAGTGAGAAATGAATAAAGACTTGAGTTTGCGAAAAGTTCCGTGTTTTATCCAAAATACAAAGTTTACAAAGATTGGCGTTATCAGCCTTGAATACAAAAGACAAAAAACAAAAGCTGGACTAGTCGTCCCGAGGAGCCTCATATTCGGGGGTCCCTTGTGGCTCTCCTTGAACCGTATCCTCAGTATCGCCGCCAGCAGCAGCACCTTCCTTCGAGGAGGACCCCAGCTCGAGGTCGGAGAAGTCAGTCTTTGGAAAAAGGGCCTCGACTTTCCTCTTAGTCTTGTAGAAGCCCTCGAGGAATTGGCCTCCGGCCTCCTCTAACAACGCCTCTTTCTCATCCTCTACCTTGAGTAGAACCTCCGTCGCCTCCACCCGAGCCTAGCTTTCAGACTTACGAGCTATGTCCCTCTCCACCCAAAGGGCATCCTCGGCTCAGTGCCACTGATCCCTCTCTATAATGGCCCCATCCTTGGCCCACTTGGTCACCTCAAGAGAGAAGGACAACGTCCGGACGGGCTCTCGGGTCTTATCAAGCTTTTGCTCAGCCTTCCTCAAGCGCTCGCCCATGTCCATGCTATGCCGAACAAGAACTTCAATGAGGACACCGGTCTAAAGTAGGCACAAAAGACATTATGAAAAAAAAAACAGTTAGGAAATTTGAAAGCTAAAAACAAAGGGAAAAGGAATAGGTCATACCTGTGAGGTTATGGCCTCCATAGTCAAGCACAGCCCTTTAAAGGGCTTCTAGCTGATCTTCACCATATCATAGGGAGGGATCCCCATGATAAGGTGCTCTCGAGCCACCCTTGGATGGGCGAACACTGAGTAATCAACCTTCAACGCCCACCAGGGAGTGAAGGGAGCGGTAACTCCAGATGCCTCCCTGGACGAGGAAGGGTCTTAAGGAAGGGTGGGCACTATTGGAGCAGGGTGAGGCTCTGGGGCATAAGGCCTTAGAGGGCTCTCCATAGTGATAGGGACCGAGCTGAAGGCACGAGCCTTCTACTTCTGTTGCTCCAATAGACCTAGAGCACGGTAACCTTAAATACTTAATTTTATTCGCCATTTGTTTTCTTCAAGTTACTAATGCTCTTCCTTTGTATAGAGATGGAGATGGTTGCGTAGACGAGGGAGAGGGCCAAGAGGATGGCCAAAGAGAAGAGACGGGCCTCGGAGGGGAAAGGCTTGTGCCTCAAACTCAACTCCAAGTGCTCTATATATTTCTTCCTAACTCCGAGTGCTCTCAAGATTTTATCTCTCAAAAAACTCTGAAATATTCGAGTGAGAAGAAGAGGGAAAGAAACCTTCCTTATATAAGGATTGTAGCAGCAGGAACGAGGGACATTAATCACCCTCCAACTGATAAGACGTGACTCTTGATGTCACCCAAGCACCATTCGCTCTCCCCAAAGCATTTACTATCATAAAGGTGTAATCCTTCCGATATCTCATGCGCCACCATATGAAAAGCAGCCGCCTTAATATTTAATGCGCCTGGATAAGACCCGTAGGGCCCAGGAAGGCAAGGCCCATAGGGCTTAAGAAAGCAAGGCCCATGGGGCCCAAAAGGATAAGACCCATGGGACCTAGAGCCAAAACCCATGAGTTGTTTGTCACAAGTCGGAGTGTATGAACTAGTTGTCACAAGCTCGGCCTGAAATCTCCAAAGACTGAGCATGTGAGCTACTTTTCATATGCTCGATCTAAAAATCTCCAAGTCCGAGTGTATGGACTGTTTGTCACACGATCGGCTTGAAATCGCCAAAGATCGAGCATGTGAGCTGCTTATCATATGCTCGACCTAAGAATCTCCAAATCTGAGCGTATGGACTGCTTGTCACACACTTAGCCTGAAATCTCCAAAGACCAAGCATGTGAGCTGCTTGTCATATGCTCAGCCTAAGAATCTCCAAATCAGAGTGTATGGACTGTTTGTCGCATGCTCGGCCTGAAATCTTCAAAGATCGAGCATGTAAGCTGCTTGTCATATGCTCGGCCTAAGAATCTCCAAGTCCGAGTGTATGGACTGCTTGTCACACACTAGGCCTAAAATCTCCAAAGACCGAGCATGTAAGCTATTTGTCATATACTCGGCCTAAGAATCCCCAAGTCCGAGTGTATGGACTATTTGTCACACATTCAGCCTGAAATCTCCAAAGACCGAGCATGTGAACTGCTTGTTATATGCTCAGTCTAAGAATCTCCAAGTCCGAGTGTATGAACTGCTTGTCACATGCTCAGCCTGAAATCTCCAAAGACCGAGCATGTGAGCTGCTTGTCATATGCTCGGCCTAAGAATCTCAAAGTCCGAGCGTATGGACTGTTTGTCACATGCTCTGCCTGAAATCGCCAAAGACCGAACATGTAAGCTGCTTATTATATACTCGACCTAAGAATCTCCAAGTCCGAGCGTATGGACTGCTTGTCACACACTAGGCCTAAAATCTCCAAAAACCGAGCATGTAAGCTACTTGTCATATACTCAGCCTAAGAATCCCCAAGTCCGAGTGTATGGACTGCTTGTCACACATTCAGCCTGAAATCTCCAAAGACCGAGCATGTGAGCTGCTTGTTATATGCTCAGTCTAAGAATCTCCAAGTTTGAGCGTATGAACTGCTTGTCACATACTCGGCCTGAAATCTCCGAAGACCGAGCATATGAGCTGCTTGTCATATGCTCGGCCTAAGAATCTCCAAGTCTAAGCGTATGGACTGTTTGTCACAAGCTCTGCCTGAAATCGCCAAAGACCGAGCATGTAAGCTGCTTATCATATACTCGGCCTAAGAATCTCCAAGTCCGAGCATATGGACTGCTTGTCACACGCTCAACCTGAAATCTTCAAAGACCGAGCATGTAAGCTGCTTATCATATGCTCGGCCTAAGAATCTCTAAGTCCGAGTGTATGGATTGTTTCTCACACGCTCGGCCTGAAATCGCCAAAGACCGAGCATGTACTTGCTTGTCATGTGCTCGGCCTAAGAATCCCCAAATCCCAGCGTATGAACTGCTTGTCACACGCTCGGCTTGAAATCTCCAAAGATAGAGCATGTGAGCTTCTCCTCACACGCTCGACCCAGAATCTCCAAGGCCAATTCTCTTCACACACTCGACCCAGAATCTCCAAGACCGAGCATGTGAGCTTCTCCTCACATGTTCGGTCCAGAATCTCCAAGACCGAGCATATGAGTTGTTCCTTACACGCTCGGCCCAGAATCTCCAAGTCCGAGCTCCAAAGATGGGCTTGCTCCAAGGTATCCTTGTCCGAGGACACAAATCATCCGTTCCCCAAAAAATCTTTAAGTATGAACACTCAACCACGGCACGAACATCATATCTTACTTCCTCAAGGCACACAAGTACCTAAGGAGGTGCGGGGCTTGTGATGGAGTCAACAAAACCCTCATCTCATAGGATGTCAACATGTGGGGCCTTGCATCACCAATAAGATAGTGACACGTGTCCAGCCTCTACAGCATGACAAGGCACACATTGAACGAGCAAATCACATAGTCGCCACGTCGAAGCAAGATTAGCGGGCCTAATCCCTTTTGGAACACACGACTCTCTGAGCACACAACTGAGACCTAACTCCAGAAGCCCGGGATCACAGGGGTAAGGCCATCACGCCTCCCACGTGGGCGACCTCCACTCGAAATGCTATAAATAACCTAAGGTATGTGAGTTCAAAACATAACACTTTCACTTCACAGATAATCTGCACTTATCTACCTTAAAATTAACTCTCAGGCTCATCCTAACTAGAACGTCAGAGTGCCCTAGGAGGTCTCCCCCTCCCCTTCTTCCGAGGGTCCTTTAGTTCACCCATGTCCACTTGTGCAGATCCCTAGAAGTCAACCTTAGGTCTTTGGGTGTCAACGCCACGTCAGCATCACTTTTTCGACATCAATAAAAACCTAAGCCCTTTTAAGTAATGACTTTCAAAATTTGAATAATAAAAATAATTAGAACTCAACACCTTTTTTTTTTTTCTAAAATTTTAAAAGATAATTAATTAGGAAGTTTTTGTTCATTTACGAGCCACTGGTGATGCTCCAATACTCAAGCAAGCTAAGTGTAAGATAACTAGGTACCGTCAAGTTTGCTAAAGTGATCGCCGACAACTTCACCGGGCTATATTGTTTGTCTATGTCAACAGTGCATTCTCGCCTTAAACCCGAATGAATTGGTGATTGATCTGTACAATAACTTTGGGTTTGATGGTGAATTGTCAATTATTCTTGTTCCACAGCATGGCATGGGGCTGACTCTGATGAGTTTTGTTAATTCATACCCTTTGTGTTCACTTCCCCCAAAAAAAGAAGAAGAATTTACTTGTTTTTAAAAAGAATTATTATTGACAAGTATGAAAATTGGAAATACTGAAATTACATAAAATAAGCAGTTTCATTTACTTTAATTGACATTGTTAATGTGGTATACTAATGATAATTGGATTTAATAGAATGCTTAAGATGTAAGCAAATTATCTATTAGGGCATCATAAGTTGCTTATAAATACTCTTTATGTACTGAGCATATATCGTAACGAGAGATATTTGAGGTCAATAATAAGAAACTTTTGACATGATGTAGTCCTATTCTGAGGTGAACCTGGGTAAATCTAATATTTTTTTTGTTTCTATTCATAATTCGTGTGATTGGAAAGTCTCGAATCGTTCATTATCTCTACATTTTCAGTACAAAATTAAAAGAACTAAAATCCAACAATATCACGATGCTCATTTAAATAGGTATATTGCAACAAGTTTTATTAATTTAAGCTTGGTTTTGATTTTATTATTAAAGTAAAAAACAAGAAAATTATTACCATATCATATCTATATATTCGCCGTAAAGAGAGAATACAAAATCTCCGACTAAGGCTCATTAATGCTATGAAACTTTTATGTGATTACTTTAACGTTACGTTTGGTTGTTTGAAATTAAAATTTGAAAGTAAAATTAAGATGAAATTATATATTTTTTTAATATAAAAATATTTTAAAAAACTCTTAATTCTACCTTACTTTTAATTAATTTCAGACCACCAAACTTTACGTAAATAAACTTGATTTTCAAAATCGAAAAGATTCCTTTACCCAAAACTAGAACCGATCTGCCCATCAACAAACAAATTCACCCATTACACATGAAAACCCAACTCCACGAGTCGAAACAACCCATATAAAGCTAAATTACCTATAAACAAACAAGAAATGTTGAAGAACAACAGATTATAAACACAACCCAGAGCAGGAAACACCTAAAACTTAAAACGTAAGTACCCATAAACCAAAACAAGCATCAAGAAGGAAACCAAACTGAAAGCAAAAAGAACGTTCTTTAGATCTAGAGAGAGCTAAAGATGTAGAGAGAATGAGAGAGGAGAGAGATCCGATGCAGAATAAAAGAGAAGGAGAAATGGAGCTTCTTCGTTTTGTTTTATTCTTTGGGTACAGAAATGGAGCTTCTTCTGCCCAAGAATGAGGAGATCTAAGACCTGTCCGTTGTACATATACCCACCCAATGAATTTTAAGATCTAACGACTCAAGATTAGGAAGTGGAGGAGGCATCCCGTGCGGTGGATTTTAAGGATGATGACGGAATGGAATTCCAATGGTGCAGAATCTGAAACCCAGAAGGTAAGCGGAGAAAAAGAGCAAACGCGTATTAAAAAAAGTAATATTTTACTCCACATCAGAGTGGAGGAATCCCAACTATTTACTAACATGACACTTTTATATTAAAATATATTAAAAAATGAATGATTTTTTTAATAAAATATTTAATAAATAAAAAAATTTCAATACAAAGATATATCTCAACTCTAACATTTATCTACTAAATGGTTTTATGTCACAATCATTTGGTCTGATTATGTTCTCTATGGTAATTAGGGTATTTATACAGGTTTAGTAGTATATTTTTAGTATATAAAATGGTACAACTGTCATTTGTACAAAATTATAAGGGTGTGTTTATAATTTTCCTAATTATTATAACAGGTTAATGCATGATATAATCATTTAACATATATCTATACAACTGAGAAGTTTTGTTTTTTTAATTTTCAAGGCAAAGATAGATGATATTACTAATAATGGGCTTCTTCAAAATTTACAATGAAACCAATAGTTAACAAACTTAGGACATCAACAACAGTCTAAAAGAACAAAAGGACACAAAACACCAGAAGACCAGAGCCCCATCACAACAGAAATCTTAAAGGGACAACAAGACAGGCACATGAAGCTAGCACAAACCCATGCAAATTGACGATGATTAATACCATCTTGCAGAAAAATAGTAAAGGATTTTGGGTCCTAAGGCCAAATGCAATATTCATCAATTTTCCAGCTGGTTATGTTGTTTTCCTTGTTCTTACTTACACTCGACAAATTCCAATCAAAGTTATGTTGCTCGCCGGAGATTTTAATCACTTGCTTTCCCACATCATGATTGTCGTTGCAGTCGATCTCTTTCGCTCCGTTACTTAGCAAAAGACGACGGCGACCAATAAGTGCTTCTAAAAACAACATTAACGAAGCCATATATTTTCTTTTATGGAAGCCTTATAATGCACAGTGAGTTACATACACAGGATATATATATATAACTGAAAGAAAGTTATAACATTCAAATTACGGATGTACCCTCTTCTATATTTTGATTAAAATAAATTAGTTGGTGGAAATTTTTTTGTAGACTGCTTTATTTATGGTTGGGTTAATGGGCACTATGGGAATAGAATAGAAACTCAAAAGTAGCTTCTTCACGCAGCATATGCTTTAGTAATTTATAGTAATATAAAAATAACTTTGGACATGAAATTGTTTCATGCAATTCGAACCATCTAAGTTTTTGTAAAGAAGTTGGCCATCTTATAAGCATGGCTCCTTTAAATCAGTCAATGACCGTTGGACAACCTTATCTATTATATCCGACAAAGAAAGAACCATCTAGAATATTTTTTGTTTAAGTTAAACATGAAGGATCAAAGAGCAAAGATAAAGATAGCCTATTCTTATTGATGTGATCAAAATAATACAATTCAATAAGAGAATTGGGAGGGACTGCTGTTGGTGCTTGTAAATTTGTGAATAACCTAACACAGCTCGTTTAACATGAAACGCTTTCACGGTAGTGATTAATCCAATATAAAATCCTTACATATCTATCCAAATCCAATAATCCATATTCCAACATTTTCACGATCTATCCAACACATACACTGTATTTCACCACAAGAATTTATTATCATGATATTTCTTTTTATAAGTAAATTTATTAACATGGAATCAATATCTATTCTCACATTCAGGTAGCAAGAAAACAAATTCTCATCAAATCCTTAGATTTAAAAAAGCAATACAATCCAAAGATTCAAGATTGAACATGGCTCAGCAAAGGGAACCATGTCAAAAATCGTCCATCGTAGTTAAAAATCCCAAATTATGGAGATTGTTCCTCAGAGTCTACAAATTTGGTACTGTAGAAACAATGGGAGATAAATCATACAATAAATATATTCTAAAAGCTAGATCAATTTTTTTGTCAATAAACTCATTCTGAAAGACATACAAAAGAAAATAAATAAAAAAATCAAAATAAAATACACCCAAAGCTCGTCCCAATTTGCTGCAGATCCTAGCAATGGCGACGCGACGATGGTGTCAGGACATGTCACGCGGTGGAGATGGGGCTCGTCCCAATCTGTTGCAGATCCCAACGATGGCGACACGATGGTGGTTCAGGTTGAGTCAGGACGAGTCACACGGTGGAGATGGGTGCGAGACTCGGCGATTGGTGGATGGCATAAAGACAACGGCTACGACAAGCTTGTGGTAGAGGCTTGGTCCTTGGCAGCATCGAGTGATGGAGGATGTTGGGGATATAGAAAAAGGAGATGTTGAGGGAATGGTGACTGATGGGTTTCGTGCTTAAGGCTACGTGGTGGCGACTATGGATGTTTGCCTAGGGTTTCTTCCATGGTCAACTTCAAGAGAGAGAGGGGGAGGCAGAAATATGAGAAATTGAGTATGATGTTTAGAGTTTCACTTCTTTAAATATATACTTACTATTACATGAGAAATTGAGTATGATGTCCAGAGTTTCACTTCTTTAAATATATATTTACTATTTCCTTTTTTTACTTAAATTTTAGGACACTATTATAACCCTTAGTTTAAAACATTCGTAGTCTATTGTTATAGGGTAAAATTGTAATAAGCTATTAATTATATTTAAAAAATAATGTATTCATTAAACATGTTATAATGGGTCATGGATCATAAATGTGTCAATACGATCCAATAAATTTGTAAAATTAAGCGGGTCATAATCATGCCATGTCGGGTTAACAAATCAACCCATAAAATAACATAATTTTTAGTGTCGTAATCATATCGATACAATTACGATACAAATATAATTATACTAATTCACTTTATTTCTTGTTGTGTCTATCATGTTAAATATTACCATCCCTAATATGAATACATGTCAATCATAAGGAAACTATTATACAGAAGAAGAATCGTTTTTTTGGTCAAATGGGTCGCGTTAAGACCTGCTTATAACTTAATGTTCCATAAAAACCAATAGGAGAGAATAATTTTTGGTAGGCATAGACTAAAAACTATTTGAAACCAAATAAAATTGTAATTCATTTAATTGAAATGGTTTTTTTTTAATGTTTTCTTATATTGAATTAAAAAATTCAATTGAATTCTTATATTTAAAATGTTTGAAATAAATGAAGGATTCAAAATGAACAAAAGAGAAGGACAGAGAGAAAGAGATTATTTTGGCTAATATAATTTTTTTGCTATTTGATTTGTGAAATTCATTTGTAAATGCTATCAATATTGGTAAAATTTACAAAAAGTTAAGTTAATTTCATAATAATTTTATTTACAAAATAATTAGTTTATTGGTTTTTTAAATATGACAATGTATAAAATTTTAAATAAATTCCATAAATTAGTATTCATTTGCTCCAAATGTAAACTATCCATAGATAAAGCGTATTAATTCATGACACGTGAATAAGTGAGGTCAAATTTATTTTAAAACCTATTATTTTAATCATGGTTAAATTGATCAAATTAGCCATTGCATCATTTGATTCCGATTGAGCTGTGTTAGAGGAACTCTTAAATTGGTCGCCAATTTATAACAATTGGTTAGTCGACTAGTAATTGGGCTCAGAAGCTAGATTAATAAATTATTGTTTTAATTTTTTTTTAAATATTATCTTACATTATGCCGAATGGAATGGATGATTTTCATTGATTGTTGCTCCGGGTGACCAAAATGTTTGACAGATGTTGATGGCAAAAAAAGATGATGGTTCCCGGTCTTTGATGGTCTTCAACGGGTGTTGTTCAAGGTCGGCCGAGATAGAGGAGCTTGGAAATGGAATATTTCCTCCGAGCTTGAGGTATTTAGATACCTACAAAAGAAAAAGTCTCTTGGAGTGTTATGATTCAGGAATGACCATCCGATGGTTAAATCAATGGTGCTTTCCGAAGAAAGAGTAATTAAATGGAGAATTATGTCGAGGTGAAGGGATATTTGACAGAAATAGAGAATTAAAATAATTCTTTTTGTTCCTCATACGTTTTCTCCTTGTACATGGAGTTTTATATGGTTTTTACCCTTTAATGTGTATTTTTCTCTCTTTATCAATATCCTTATGTATGTATATCTCTTCTTATCTTCCTTGAATATGGGAGTCTCTTTATATAAACGCGGGTAAGTTCTTTGTCTGATCCTCCAAAGTGAAACACTGTCGGGATATGACTTCTAAACCTCGAGCCTTATAGGAAATAGCATCTGTCCCTAGGAGATGGCCTCTATTTGAGTTACCACGTCAAGACGTCTAAAATTATGGTAGTATATACGCTACCGTAGTCAGAGCATTTTGAGTTATTTCACTGTTCAGATGTGGTTGACCAAGTGTAACGACCCATCCCGGGTTGGCCACCCCCGAAACGGTATCATCACATTTTGAGAATCCCAACACGACACATATATGCAACAATAAAAAAATAAATAACACCAAAAGAAATTTTCATCAATCCGATCTTTAAACATTATGTACAACGTAAAATGCATGAAAATTTACAAATAAATTTTTTATTTTATTTTCTCATTAGTCTGAGGATGATGACATGCATGTGGCTTACAAAAATGATTTCTTCTGAACTTCAACTCACCAAACTATTTGTCAAGCCTGCTACCTGAAAATCATTGTACAATGAAGAGTGAGCTTCACAAGCTCAGTGAATTAAATTTACTAAAAGTACTCATTTGTATAAACAGTCTTTTACTATTTAATCAATTTATATCTTATACCCTCGATACTAGCACTCTACTATCATTACACATGTCATGATATTTATTCTCTATCAATTTCTTTCTCTTATTTATTTGTTCACCTTAATACCACCAACAATCTTGTAATTACCTCGTAATGAGGTTCACATCATAAAGTTTACCATCTAGATTATTTTTATCACCATAACTGTCTCTCTGTGAGACTCATCCATCTATATTTATATTCACAATAATACACCACACCTCAGCATTTCAATAATCTTACCATCATAACGGTCTCTTTCTGTGAGACTCAATCATCTATAATTTTAATCATAATAATACACCACGCCTCAGCATTTCAATAACCTTATCTTCATAACTGTCTCTTTCTGTGAGACTTAATCATCTATAATTATAATCACAATACTACACCACACCTCAGCATTTCAATAATGCAAGCAATAATTAAAACAGATGCAATGCAATGAATGCATATGATGGGAACGTCTTTCCACTGTCGACAGGTTGTTATTATCTTAGACCAGCTGTCTTCCCGGTTCTTTCATTCTTATTTAGACCGACTGCATTCCTAGTTCTTTCAATCTCATAAGACCAGTTGCCTTCTCGGTTCTTTCATTTTCATTAGACCGGCTGCTTTCCTATTCTTTCATTTTCATTAGACCTGCTGCCTTCTCGGTTCTTTCATTTTTTATTAGACCAGTTGCCTTCTCGTTTCTTTTCTTTTCATTTAATGCCTATGCAGATGAACAATGATATGAAATATGCATATCAACAATAATATGAAACAACATATAAATTTAACACACTCAAATTGACTATCCTGATTATTCTCAAATTTATATAACAAAAATTTCACTAAATTCCTCTCATCCCAAATCACATCAATCATCCATTGAA
Source organism: Bretschneidera sinensis (assembly GCA_023935145.1). NCBI lineage: Eukaryota > Viridiplantae > Streptophyta > Magnoliopsida > Brassicales > Akaniaceae > Bretschneidera > Bretschneidera sinensis. The sequence goes on along the minus strand of CM043697.1, from coordinate 37,393,418 downwards.
GCTTGACAAGACCCACAAAAATTCATCTACTTAAAATTTGTATCAAAAACATCAATATAACTCATCAAGAATTTCACTTATTGTTTTATTATTAAATCAACTTATTATCCCCAAAAATATTATTTTTCTCGTAATAATTTTCTACAAGTCCAAAATTCATAACATAATTATCAACCACATCCTTATCTATCACCACAACATAAGCTAATAATTTATTTTAATATGATCACTAAATTTTTCGTTTTTATTTTGACTACTTAAAGTAAATCCAACTCACCCCGTAGCTCTTAATTCTACCCGTGGATCACCTCTTTACTTTTCCTCTTTTTCTCAGAAATTTTTCCCAATTGTAGATCGTCAACACCTGACATCGTATTTATATTAAATTTATAATTTATTCTTCAATTCGATATAAACCACACACTTTGAAAATTCCCACTTTGAACTTAGGGAAACTTCATAAATGTCAGAAATTCAAAAATAAACACTATGATATTACCTTATGCTTTTTGATAGCTATTCTTGATTCTCTATGAAATTCCGCTGAAAACTCCTTCAAAATTTTGCTCTTTCAGCATTTCTTTGGGTTCCCGAGAGATTTGAGAAAACAAGAAATTGAAAGGAGCTATGTGAAATCTGTAAACAAATTTCACAGAGGTGTATATATATATACATGGTTGCTGCCCCAAAATCTCAGCAACTCACTAATTTGCAAGCACCAACAGCAGTCCCCCCCCAATTCTCCCATTGCCACGACACTAAAATGTGTCAACTTACCATTTCTTTCATTTTGGCCTCGCAGTAAGTTTTGCCACTTGTTGCCCTCTTTTCTGACTTTGTTGGTTTTTTTTTCCTTTTTTTATATTTTTTTTCTTTTCTTTTCTTCCTTCTGGACGTTCAAGCCCAAAGTTTTTTTTTTACTTCTTTTTTTTTAATGATGTCCACGTTCGAATTTTTTTTCTTCAAAAGAATTATTTTATTCAATACTACATCTTTCGCGTAACTATATTATTTAAACTTCATGTCATATTTATTAAATTACTTATTTGCCATTACTTTACGAATACGGGTATTACAAATCATCAAACTTACAAAAATTTCATCCCCAAAATTTCTTTATATAACTCCAGAAACAAATGTGAATAATATTTCTTCATACTTGTCTCACACTTTCACGTAATCTCTTCAACATTCTTATTCCACCACAGAACTTAAACATTATTTTATTACATAAGACTTGTTCTTTTTATTTAAAATCCTCATACTGGTATAAAAACCCAAACTTTCTGAATTTCTATAGCTTAGTTCGAACTATTATATTATTCATCATGTAAACACCTTCTTAAAAGTGAAACATGAAATATGTTATGCCACTGCTTCAACTCTGAAGGCAAATTCAACCTATTCACAACTAGTCCAACTTTCTTAACCACCTCACATGGTCCCATAAATATCAGATTCAACTTTCCTTTCCTGTTTAAATCTCAATACACCTTTTCATTAAGATATTTTTCAATACACCCAAACACTTACTTGAAACTTAAGAGATCTCCTTTTATTATTAGCATAGCTATTCGGTCTACTCTGTGCTTCTTTACGATTCTCTTTAACCAATTTGATCTTCTCAATTGTTAGCTCAATAATTGATAGACCAGATATATTTTTCTCTTCCATTTCTTCTCAACATAAAGGTATTCTACACCTCTGACCGTACAATGTCTCAATCGGTGCCATCCCAATATTAGTTTGTTACTGATTATTATCAGCAATTTCAATTGATGGCATGTAAGCATCCTAACTTACTAAGAAACTCATCACTTTTTTCCTTAATATATCTTCTAGTACCCTAATAATTTTTTCTATCAGCTACATCATTCTTCAATCCTGACCATCAGAAAATTCTATCTCAATCCTGTATATATCTTATTGTTACTGGATTGCATCAACTCTACATCATTATGTGCCTCATTCCTTATCTCTTTTTTCAACTCTACGTTATTGGAAACACTATTTCTATCCAGGATACCATCATTTCAAATTTTGAACTTATATAGTTTTCTAGTAAGCACTCAATACTTAATCTTTTCTATCTCTTCATCTATACCTTGCATCTCTATATTCTTTATCCATGATCCTCTACCACTGATATTCAACTTTATTCTCATTTCTCTAAATCCCTCATCAATTTCACATCAGGGCTCCCACTAGCAGTTAACTTTCTTGTAGACTTTCTACTTAATGTATCAATTATCACCTTTACATTTCCTAGATGATATTGAATTGTACAATCATCGTTACTAATCAACTTCATCTATCATCTCTGCCTCCAATTCAAATCCCTCTGGGCAGGTAAGTATGTTCAACTTTTATAACTCATGACTATCTCATAAATGGCTTCATACAGATGATGTCTCCAATATTTAAAGTAAACACTATAGCAGTCAACTCTAAGTCATGAGTAGGAAAATTTCTTATCATGAATCCTCAATTACCTAGAAGTATAGCCCACAACTTTCATATGTTACACATATCCCAATCATTGATATAATGTATCATTATACACCACAAATCCTTCATCACCAGAAAGAAAACACCAATGTTGGAGCTGTAGTCAATATCTCCTTTAGTGATTGAAAATTTTTCTCACACTTCCTTCACCACACAAATTTCACATCTTTATTGGTCAGTCTATTCAACAGAAATTTAATAATAGACAAATTCTGAAAGAATCTTCTATAATAACCAGCTAACTCCAAGAAGATTCTAATTTTAATCACTTTAGTTGGTCTCCCTAACTTAACATTGTCTCTACATTTTGTGGATCAACTGTTATGCCATTTCCTGATATTACATGTTCCAAGAAAATTATTTCCTTCAGCCAACACTCACACTTAGAAAACTTTGCATATAATGTCTCTTTCCTCAGAATCTCCAACACAATGTCTTATGTTTCATATGTTGTTCTTCCTTCTCAGAATATATTAGAATGTTATTACTGAACGCAACCACAAGATTATCAATAAATTGTTCAAATATTTTATTCATCCCGTCCATGAATGTTTCTGGAACATTATTCAATCTAAATGACATCATAAAAAAAAACTTATGAACATAACGTGTCCTAAAAGTAGTCTTAGGCACTTATCCATTCTCTATCCTCAATTGGTAATAACCTGATCTCAAGTTTATCTTAGAAAACTTTTTCACTCCTTGCAACTACTCAAACGATTCATTTATCCTGGCTAAAAGATATTTGTTCTTATTCAACTATTTGTAGTCTTTACCAAATCTCATTGTTCCATATTTCTTCTTCACAAACACTACATGGCCTCCTCCTGATGATATACTAAAATAGAATAAATTGTTTATCTAACAACTCTTGGACTTTCAACTCTCTTAACCCAGTGGGTGTCACTTTGTATGGTGCTATTAAATACATGTGATGCTCCTGGTATCATTTTAATAGAGAATTTTATCTCCCTACTTGGAGGCAACCTAGACAACTCATTAAGAATTTCATTAAAATAATCTTTCACCATTAAAATTTATTCTAACTTCTTATTTTCCTGTTTATAGTCCAGTATATATGCCAAATATTCCTTACAACCCTTCTTCAACCATCTCCTAGTGGTCAGAGCAAAATGAGATAATTCGAGAGTATCATATACTTTCTCTGAAAGTTACATTCTTTATGTCCATACGCATAGGATCACTTAGACTTGATCAAGGGCTATGATTGATTGGTCCTCAAGATCTAAGGGTGGAGATTGACTTCAAGATAGGTTCAAGAAGTGGTGCACTATATAAAGGGTCACCTAGCTTTAACCTAAACAAGTTGCAAACACGATATCATCATACAAGAGAATTCAAGTGCAAGTGTGAGAGTGTAAAGACACAAAAACACAGGAAAGGCACTAGAATAGATCTCAAAGAGAGGCTGGTTGTTTAGAGAGAGAGTAGTATAGATTGGATATAAGGGCTTTGTAATAGTTCTTTATCACTTTCTGTTTTCTCTTATTTCGTTCTTCAAAAACCAGTGAGTTCTTGAATAGGAGTTGTTGTATCTGTAAAGAACCATTGATTTAGTGCAGAGAGTTTGGAGGAACTCACGAGGACGTAGGCTATTGCTGAACCTCGATAACAATTGCTAGTGTTCTTTCTTTGATTGGTTTTGATTCATGTTTTGTTACGGTTGTATTATAAGTCGTTCTAGACTTAGGTGTTTGGAAGATCACCACCTGAGAATCTTGAGGTGGTTTCCCAACAATATTTAATCATTTATATCTCATACAACTTGATACTAGCACTCTACTATCACTACACATGTCATAATATCCATTCACTAGCAATCTCTCCCTCTTATTTATTGGTTCTCCTTATGACCATCAATTATCTCATAATTACCTAGTAATGAGGTTCACATCATAAAGTCTACCATTTAGATGGTTCTTATCACTATAACTGTGTCTTTGTGAGACTTATCCATCTATAAATAATTTCACAATAACACACCACACATCAGCATTTCAATAATACAAGCAATAATTAAAACAGATGCAATGCATGAATTATTATTATGGGAACGTCTTCCCACATGTCAACATGTTTTTATTATCTTAGACTGGCCCCCTCCCGGTTCTTTTCTTTCTCATTTAGACCGACTACCTTTCAGGTTCTTTCTTTACAGCTTGTCTCAGCTGCCACAGAATTTATTTCCAGCATATACGGACTGTCACGGTGTCCGTTTTATTTCCAGCACATATTGGCTGTCACGGTTTTTCAATTAGATCGGTTGCCTTCTCAGTTCTTTTCTTTTTATTTAATGCATATGCATATGAACAATGATATGAAATATGCATCTGAACAATAACATAAAAAAAAAAAACAAACAAACATGAATTCAAATATTTAATTTTGGCTATCATGATTTTTCTCAAATTATATATAAAAAATTCCAATAAATTCCTCTCATCCTAAATCGCATCAAATTATCCATTAAAGCTTGTCAAGATCTACCAAATTTCATCCCAAATCACATCAAATCATCCATCAAAGCTTGTCAAGATCCACTAAATTCATCTCCTCATAACTCATATCAAAACATCAACCCATAGCTTCATCAAGAATTTATTTATCACCATCATTATTAAATCAACTCATTATTCTAATAATATTTCTTCTCACTTAATAATTTTTCTACGTGTCCAATATTCATATCATATCTATTAATCAAATTTGTATCTATCACCAAAACATAAGCTAATAATTTAATTTTATATTATCACTAGATTTTTCATTTTTATTTTGATTACTTAAAGTAAATCCAACTCACCACGCAGCACTTAAAGCTACCCATAGATCACCTTCTTGTCTTCCCTGTTCCTCTAAAAAATTTCCCCCCAGTTGCAAATCGTCAACATTTGACATCATATTTATAATAAATTTCTAATTTATTCTTCAATTCGTTATAAACTATACCATTTGAAAATTCCCACTTTGAATTCGGGGAAATTTCATGAATGCAAAAAATTCAAAAATAAGCACTACATTATTACCTTCTGCTTTTCTGATAGCTTCTCATGATTCTCTATGAAATTCTGCAGTAAACTTCTTCAAAATTTTGCTCTTTTAACATTTCTTTGGGTCCCCAAGTGTTTAAAGAAAACGAGTAATAAAAAGAAAACTAAACGAAATCGTAAGTAATATAACTTATATATATCAGCTGCGCCCACCCCCTGATAATTCCACAACTTGTGAGTTGTGGCTCACATGCACACACAAATTGGCAGCAAGTTGCCACCTGCTACCACGCGTTGTTTTTTTTTTATATAATATATATTTCTTTTTCTTTTTCTTCTTTTTATTTTTCCTATTTCTTTTTACTATTCACATTTTTTTACATAATATTTTTTTCGTATTTCTTTGTAACTGCGCCCCCACGTGTCAAGTTTTTTTTTCTCAAAAGAATTATTTTATCCAATACTAAATCCTTCGCGTAAATATATTATTTTAATTTCATGCCATATTTTTTAAATTACTTCTTTACCCTTTACAATTACGGGTATTACAATTCTACCCACCTTACAAAAATTTCGTCCCCGAAATTTCCTTACTTTACTCCAAAAACCAAAGTGAATAATATTTCTTCATAATCGTCCACGCTTTGACGTAATCTTTTCAACATTCTTACTCCACCACAGAACTTGAACTAATGCAATTATTTTTTTTTCACAAGACTTGTTCTTTTTTGTTTAAAATTCTCACAGGTACTTGTATATAAGCCAAATCTTTCTAAATTTTTATAACTTAGCTCGAAATATTATAATATTAATCATGTAAACACTTTGTTAAAAGTGAAACATAAAATACATTATATAAATGGTTTAATTCTGAAGGAAACTCTAGGCTACTTACAACTAGCTCAACTTTCTCAACAACCTCATAGGGTCCCACTTACCTCAGACTCAACTTTTCTTTCTTTTTGATCCTCAACACACCTTTTTATGGAGATATTTTTAATTACACCCAATCACTTACTTGAAATTCCAAAGGTCTTCTCTTCGTATCAACATAGCTATTCAGGCTACTCTGTGCTGCTTTACGGTTCTTTCTAACCAATTTAATCCTCTCAGTTGTTAACTTAATGATTGATGGACCAGATATATTTCTCTCTCTCATTTATTCCTAACATATAGGAGTTCTACACCTCCTACCATACAATGTCTTAATCGGTACCATTACAATACTAGTTTGATACTAATTATTATAAGCAACTTCAATTGATGGCATGTAAGCATTCCAACTTACTGAGAAATTCATCACATTTGTCCTTAGCATATCTTCTAGTTCTCTAAAAATTCTTTCTGTTTGAGCATGAAAAATTATATTAAATTATAACTGTGTACTTGTGGCTTCTTGAAAGTCTCTCCAGAACCAAGATGTAAATCCAGCATCTCTATTTGACACTATGCTTAATGATGCTCCATACAACCTCACAATTTCAGCTATATCCCTCTTCAATCCTGACCACCGAAAATTTTGTCTCAATCCTCTATACATCTTATTGTTACTTGGTTGCATCGAATATACATCATCATATATCTCTCTCAATATCTTATTTCTCAACTCTACATCATTGGGAACACAAATCCTATGTTCCAATACCAAAATACCCTCACTTAAAATTTTGAACTCTTATTGCTTTCTAGTAAGTATTCAATGCTTAATCTTTTCTATCTCTTCATTTCTACCTTGCATCTCTAAAGCATTTTACTATGGATGACTGCACAACCATATTTGTTAACCATGATCCTCTTTCACTGATATTCAACTTCATTCTTATCTCTTTTAAATCTATTATCCATTTCACATCAGGACTCCCAATAGTAGTTAACTTTCTTGTAGACTTTCTACTCAATGCATCAGCTATCACCTTCGCATTTTTTAGATGATAGTGAATTGTACAATCATCGTTACTAATCAACTCCATCTAACATTTTTGTCTCAAATTCAACTCTCCCTGGGAAGGTAAGTATTTCGAACTCTTATAACCCATGAATATCTTACAAGTGGCTCTATACAGATGATGTCTCCAATCTTTAAAGTAAACACTATAGCAGCCAACTCTAAGTCATGAGTAGGGTAATTTCTATCATGAATCTTCAATTGCCTAGAAGCATGGACCACAGCTTTCCTATGTTACTCATATCCCAATCATTGATGTGACGCATCACTACACGCCACAAATCCTTCATCACTAGAAGGAAACCCCAATACTGGAGCTGTAGTCAATTTCTCCTTTAGTAATTGAAAAATTTTTCTCACACTTTTCTCACCATACAAATCTCACATCTTTCCTGGTCAGTCTATTTAACAGTATTACAATAATAGAAAAAATCTGAAAGAATCTTCTATAATAACCAACTAACCCAAGAATATTATAATCTCAGTCACATTAGTTGGTCTTTCCCAACTTAACATTGCCTCTACCTTTTGTGGATCAATGGCTATGGCATTTCTTGATATTATATGTTCCAAGAAAGTTATTTTATTTAGCCAACACTCACACCTAGAGAACTTCGCATATAATTTCTCTCTCCTCAGAATCTCTAACACACTGTCTAATGTTTCACATATTGTTCTTCCTTCTTAGAATACACTAAGATGTTATCGATGAACGCAACCACAAGATTATCAAGAAATGGTTCAAACATTTTATTCATCAAGTCCATGAATATTTTTGGAACATTAGTCAATTCAAATGACATCACAAGAAGCTTATGACCATAACGTGTCCTAAAAGCAGTTTTAGGCACGTCTCCCTTCTCTCTCCTCAATTAGTGATAACCTGATTTCAGGTTTATCTTAGAAAACACTCTCATTCCTTGCAACTACTCAAACAATTCATTTATCCTGTGTAAAAGATATTTGTTCTTATTCAACTATTTGTAGTCTATACACAATCTCATTGTTCCATCTTCTTTCTTCACAAACACTACATGGGCTCCTTATGATGATACACTAAATCAAATAAGTTGTTTATCTAACAACTCTTGAAGTTTCACTTTCAATTCTCTCAACTCAATGAGTGTCATTTTGTAGAGTGCTATAGATATATGTGATGAACTTGGTATCACATCAATAGAGAATTAAATCTCCCTACTGGGAAGAAATCTAGATAACTCATCACGAAACACGTCATGAAAATCTTCCACAACCAAGATTTCTTCTAACTTCCTATTTTCCTTTCTAAAATCCATTATGTATGCAAAATACTCTTCAAAACCCTTCTTCAACCAGCTCCTAGTGGTCAGAGCAAAATGAGATAGTTCGAGAGTATTTTATATTCTCCAAGAAAGTTAAACTCCTCATGTCCATATCTTAAACACTACCTTCTTTCTGGAATAATCAACCCAAGCGTAATATGTCAACAACCAATTCATTCTTAAAATTATATGAAATTATATCATATTCAAAGATAATAAATCAGCTTCAGATTCTCTATCATTAATACGAATCACACAACCATTGTAAGCAATTATGATTATCACTCTATCTCTAGTGGGAACTTCAACAAAAAATATTTTGCATCAAAGGACTAATACATACTTCAAAAGACTTCATATAAATATTGGATGCAAAAGAATGGGTTGCACCAAGATTAACCAACATTGATATGTCCACCTTCTCTACACATAAAGCACTTCAAATTTTTTACAATTCTGTGATGAATATCTTATCTGAATACATCTATAACAACCTCTATCTCCCAATCATACATCAGATTACCACTTTCCCTTGGTGGCATAATTACTTTCTCTGCCATGACTCCTAGTTCCCATAACTTGTCTCCCAAATCTAAGGGTCTCACTAATAGTATTCTAAGCTACAGAAGTAGCAGATCCTACTTGCCTCTGATTTTGTACCTCAGTTCCTTGTGATAAGGAACACCTCATCTGGGTGGTCTCCCACCCTGCACACTAATACTAGTGCCATCTCTATGTTCCTCAAATCTTGACCTCTTTTGCCGATTCCTCATACCTCTAATTTCCATCACATCATTCTCAATCTGAAGTGTTATATCCACCAATCTGACATAATTCATATGCCTCATGTAAGATTTTTTTGGATCAAATCTTAAAATATAGTTCATCTATGAACCTCTTTGATGAGAGTCATAAAATACATCTTAACAATACTTAATTGTTAGCATTTTAGGGTTGATCTAGGTTTTAATTGCACTTTTATACGTTAACAACTCTAAAGTGTCATTCTTGGATCATTGATCTATTTCGGTGCGTTTTCAGGTATTTTAAGTTCAAAATAGGAGGAAAAGTTATCGTTGCTTGAAGCATAAAGACTCGAGGCATACCGAAGTGAAGGCATGGTTGTGGAAGGACAAATGAAGAGAAATTAAGTCTTGAGTGTGTGCACTGCGGCCTGAAAATATCCAAGCCTCGGCCTCCAGAACCAAGCCAAAAGAGCAAGAAAGGAGCTTTAGTGTGTGCCACAGCTTCCAGAAAGTAAAGAAACCAAAGACCAGGCAGAGCCATGGCAAAAGGAAGTGAGAGCCTCGGCATGCACACGATCCCCTTCTCCGAGTTATGACCTAATTAGGACTTTAATGATTGTTTAAACCCTAAAACACCCTTAGACCTTTTGTATTATAAATAGATCACTTAGGGTTTGAGAGGAGAAGATGATGAAGGCTGGAAATAGAGGAGAGAGCTCGACATTATGGTGTTCAAGCATGAGCCCCATAGCTAACTAATCTTCAAGCAAGGCAAAAGGATGAATCCCTAGGTATAGTTGTTCTTATTTTTCATTATTGATTCAGTGGTAGTTTGGATTTATTATTAAAACATTGTTATGATTTACTCTTTAATTTAATTAGAAGATTTTCTTAATCCGGTGATTGCATACTTTTTCTCCATATAAGTCTAGTCAAGTTCTTCTTATGTCAAGTTATTTGGATGTGATTCAGTCCGATAGATTTATCTTTTAGGTTTGTCCATTACTGCGATATTGTCATTGAGATATATTGTCGTTTTTTGATAAATCTATAGGATATGTCATGTATTCTTGAATCGAAAGTAAAGAGTATTTCATAGAAATTACATTAGGGTTTTCAGATGCTTTGATTGAATATACACTGATTGCTTGTTTGGGATGTGAAACTTGCAATTGAGATAAAAACAATTGAATCAAGAGTGGAATAAGGCAACGAACCTAGGGAGGATTCCCGAAACCTTGTTGTTTCCCATATATATTCTTCATTATATTTACACAATTCTCTCATACAATTTCATTATTAAAACTTAGATTTACTTATTTGGATTTTATCGTTTCGTATTAAAGTTTACATCTTTTCTTGTAGTTTACTTTTCCTCGTGGGATCGACACCTCAACTATACACAATAACTGCGTATTAGTTTAAGTGTAATCAAATTTTGGCGTCATTGCTAGGGAAACGCACTTAAAGTACAAGAAAGATTGTCAACGTTGAGACAAGACGATAATATCGTTCTCTGCTCTTTGTTTTGATTTTCTAATTTTGATTTTTCTGTTTTATTTTTTTCCCTCTAATCCCTTTAGTGTATGCTTAGATTGAGAGATTCGCGAGGTAGATTCATTAAAAGACCTGAAATAGAGTTACCCTCTCTTTCCACGTCTGTTAGTGAAACCTCGCCTAGATCAAACCATAGTGCACACCCAAGTGAGAATTTAGAGAATTTTGTTAACATGGCCAAAAATCACAATGAAAATGTTGCTAGGACACTTAAAGACTACTTGCTCCCTAGCCGAACGGCCACACCATTTTGTATCATGTTCCCCCCAAATGTTCAACAACCTGAGTATGATCCATTTGCTACCAACCTTCAATGGGTTTGAGAATGAAAACCCTTATATCCATATTGGGGAATTTGTGGAAACAGTAGCAACCTTTCAAGGTAGGGCTGATATGGTAAACACCGTCAAACTTAGGTTTTTCCCTTTTTCACTTAAGGAAAAAGCCAAGGTTTGGCTGTACTCATTAAGGCCTAGGTCTATAGGTAGTTGGGATGGGATGACCTGAGTTTTCTTCCAAAAGCACTTCTCAACCCATAAGACTAATAACCTCAAGAGACAAATCTCAAACTTTGCACAAAAGGAGAGTGAAACCTTATATCAAGTTTGGGAACATTTCAAGGACCTTTTGATTTCTTGTCCACACCATGGTTATGAGAGTTGGCGGGTAGTTAGCTATTTCTATGATGGACTCCTAAGTAGGGAAAGACAGTTCATAGAAATGATGTGCAATGGGGATTTTCTTCAAAAAGATTCCGACCAAGCCATAGATTTCCTAGATGACCTATCGAAAAAAACCCACACTTGGTCAGGACCGAATGCCATGGAAAGTACTAGGAGAAATCAACCCACTGGGATTTATCAACTTAAGGAAGAGGACAGCCTTAAAGCCCATTTAGAGGCCCTAACTAAGGAAATTCAAGCCTTAAAAACCAAGGATGCTAGAACCTCTGAACCAGTTGTTAGGGTAGAGTCCCATGAACCTTGTTTTATGTGTAATGGGGTAGATCATTTACCTAAGGATTGTCCAGCTTATTTCGAGATGAATGGAGAGTGTAATGCATTAGGTATACCCAGTAGGAAATCAGACTCACCCTACTCTAACACCTACAATCCCGGTTGGAAGAATCACCCTAATTTTAGTTGGAGATCTGATATGAAACCTCTTGCCCAATCTAGTACCCAATGGTAACCGAAAGTAACCTCATTTAATGCACCTCAACAATCTTTACCTTTGGAAGATATTTTTAAATCATTTATACAGGTACATGCCAAGAGTGTGCAAGATCAAGGCAAAATAAATCAACGGTTGCTAGAGGAGCAATAAGCGATCAAAGAGGAACAAAATGTGATAAAGAGTCAACTCACCAAGTTGACTAGTTTCTTGACGGTTCAAGAGCAAGGTCGTTTTCCTTCATAGCCACAACCTAATCCAAGGGGACAGCATATGGCACAAACCTCCGAACCTGCAAATCAAAATGTTAGAGAGGTTAATGCCATAATCACCTGCAGCAATAAGAAAATTGAGAGACCCACTCTACCATCACACTTGATTCCTAAAACCATGAGCAACAAGGATAAAGGCCCCAAGGAACAAGAGGCCTAATGAGAGTCATAAAATGCATCTTTACCGTACTTAATTGTTAGCATTTTAGGGTTGATCTAGGTTTTAATTGCACTTTTATACGTTAACAACTCTAAAGTATCATTCTTGGATCATTGATCTATTTTGGTGCATTTTCAGGTACTTTAAGCTCAAAAGAGGAGGAAAAGTTATCATTGCTTGAAGCATAAAGACTCGAGGCATACTAGAGTGAAGGAATGCTTCCAGAAGGACAAGTTGGAGGGCTTAAAAGAGTAAAAGCTGCTGCCCGCACTGGAAAGGAGTTTCACTAAATTGCCAGAATTGCCCGTATAAATCAATCATCTTTTCAAATTAAACTGTATTAATACAAAAAGGACCAGAAGATGAGCCATATGTGCTTAGAAATATCTGGAAGTCTATTTTTTGGAGAATTTTATAGTTCATAAAAATGATTTTTCTAGAGAAAGTTATAGCAGTTTAAGTAGACAAAGGTCAGGCTGTACGGGCTGTGCGGGATTTCAGCGTGAAGGGTATGTGAAGGCTTAAATCTCACATCCCACATCGGTTGGAAACACTTTTCTATATCTCACATCCCACATCGGATTAGAAACACATTGCACCTTACCGCACTAGTGTCTAGACTACCGTAAATTGAATGCTGCCACCAGGCTTGATCATTTTCCATTCCCATTTATTGATCAGATGGTGGAGCACTTAGTTGGGCATGTTTACTAATGTTGGGTCTGGCTGAAGACGTTAAACTTAGCGCTCATGGGAGGCACCCCACAGCTTATCTTTTCTTTTGTTTATTTATTATTTCGCATTTTTATGATTAATGTTTGTTTCCAGTATTTTTTTGTTTTCCAGTTTTTATTTTTCAGGGACAAAGCGTACTTCAGTTCAAGTTTGGGGGTATGCTATGAGCCATACCAGTCTAGATAGTTCTCCATATCTCAGGTCAGCTCTTTCCATATTAGTCACACATTGGGGTCAATGTGTAATTTAAGTTTGGGGGTATGGGAGATACATCACACACTTTGTCCTAATTTGTTGTCTTTTCGTCATAGAGATAAATGCATGCTCATGTTATCGTGAAATTTTAGTTGATCTAAACATTTTCTGTGATGTGATGTCATTAGTGAGCTTAACATTTTAAACACATGATCTGGTGATAAATTTTTAAAATTTAGTTACTTTAGGCATTTTGAGAATTCACATGTTTGATCTAATCTAACACGAGCACATTAGCACAAATTATGTGAGGTATGACATGTGATTTTAATTTGTATTTTTCCTTATCTTAACTGAAACTGGATGACTTGTTGGATGAACTCTTGGGCATAGAAAAATAAAAAAATAATAAAAAAAATTATCAATAAACTTTTCGCTGAGTAACTGGACCTCTTGCCTCAGTAAGCAGTGAGTGTTCACATCAAAATGTGAAATTTTTCTTGGTAATATTAAGGTCGGTTTAATTTCGTAGTCTTTTTGACTCGAGTTAGTAAGTCCTTAGGGGTGTCTTTAAACCTAATGCCCTAAAACCACCTGGTTTGGGAGTCATTGATTTAACACTCGCTACATGGGTCAATTAGAAAGCTTAAGGGAACTAAACATAGCCGTGCCTTATTAAAAAAAAAAAAATACTATGCCTTTGTCGTTCATTTTTGATGGGAAATTCGGTGAATCTTGAGACATGGAGACCTTACACATTAGAGTTACTTGGAAGCTTCATTTTTATATGCTAATTCACCTTACACTGATTCAAGCTTGTGATGCCTTATCCTGCCTTTTGTAAGTAATTAGATTTTAACATTTCTATTCATTGCGAAGATGGGTTTACCTTTTTAAGTTTGCTTATGTATGAATATCATGGTGATGTGTGCTCCTTAAATTTTTGGATACCATGGGTGATGACTTTATCTTTATGTTCTTTGTTTTTTATTGAGTCTTTTATTTTGTTTTGCTAAGGGACTAGCAAATTGTAAGTTTGGGGGTATTTGATGAGTGCTAAATATTGCATATTTTGGCCCTTTAATTTACATTTGTTAGCTTAGGAATTTGTTACTTTGAGTTGTTTTCGTTGTTTTTCAGGTTTACAAGCACTGGGAAAGGAGTTTCACTAAAATTGCCAAAATCGCCTTACAGATCAGTCATTTTTTGTGGATTTTACTGTATTGATTCCGGAAGAACCAAGAGATGATCCATATATGCTTGGAAAGATCCGGAAGTTTATTTTCTGAAGGATTTTACGGCTTGCAAAAATGATATTTCTAGAGAAAGTTATGGCCATTTTAGTAAACAAGGGTCAAGCTGAAGATGTCTAGTGCGCTCGATCGCACCAGACTTGCGATCGATCGCAAATGCGCACTCGCACATCCCACATCGATTAAAAATGCTCTGTAATGCGCCAATGTGCCCTCGAGCGCACCAGAGTGCGATCGATCGCACTCGGACAATATCCCACATCGATTTTGAAACCCATTGTGCTCCGGGTCTCCCCCTTTATAAACACCACCTGACTTCATCATTCAGTGTACAATTCCTGAGCTACTTTGGTGTTTACTGGTGGACGTCCGTCAGCATTCTGGTGGATCCCGAAGGCATTGCTACCACGAGGGGAAGCGCCGCCCATCTGCGAGTGGAATTTCTCCCATGTAAAGTTGTTTATTTATTTATTTTTATTTAGTTGTTGTAGTTTAATGTTTAGCACTTTTATTATGAATTATAGTTTCATAGTTATGAGTGGCTAGACTCTTCAGCTAAGGTTGAAGATGAAGCCCCGCCGTTGTTTGGCATAGTAGTTCAGATTTGCTTGTACAAATCTGACAATTTTTAGTATAAATGTTCTGTCAATTATTTGAGTAAATCTTATAATTGATTGAGTTTAAATTGTCTGTTGGATTTTCTTTGTGTTTCATCTGATGGATACATTGAATGTTTTTCGATTAAATTGGATTCCCTTTGTGATTTGTTAAGAGCGGATACATCGGGTGCTTTTGGTTTAGTTGGGATATTCTTTGTTTTTTGTCTTATAGTTGGATTCATTGAATGTTTTGATAGGCTATATTTTTAGAACATGTATGCTTAACTTCGGTGGGGTGGATTCGGAAACCTTAGTGCTTTTTATTAGTTTTTAAATCAATTTAATTTAGTTTTAATTTGTTTTCTAAAATATCATTCACAATTCGGAACTAGGTTAAGATAGAGTTAGTTTAGATTAAAAATATATTTTCACAACGCAATTCCCTGTGGATTCGACCTCGCACTTGCACACACTATATTGCAAACGACTCGTGCGCTTGCGAGTAATTCAAAACTCACAACAATTGGTTTTGATTCCTGTTTTGTTTCAGTTATATTACAAGTCGTTCTAGACTTGGGTGTTTGGAAGATCACCACTTGGGCATCTTGAGGTGGTTTCCCAATAGTGGTATCAAAGCTTTGGACAGTTGGGACTGGAGCAAAAATGGGAGGTATCGGAGCAAGACTCCAAGAATCAAAGATTAACTTCTTGGGTGATTCAAGAATGGAGTAAAGATCAATATCTGATCGTGTTCTTGAGGGTGATTCAAGAACGGCCTTGAGATCAATCTCTGATCGTGTTCTTGAGGTTTAGAAGAAGTTGGATAGCAATTGTGGGTGCTACATAAATCTGAGATTTTCTTCGCAAGATGGTTTCAAATTTCATTGTTGAGAAGTTTGATGGAAATAGAGACTTTGCCCTTTGGAAGTGGAAGATCAAGGCGGTTCTTATACAAAAAAATGTGGACTTGGTGATTGGAGAAGATAACACTTTTCCAGCAAGTATCAAGGAGGTACAGCAGATTGAGATGAAGTAGATGGCGTATAGTACCATCTTCTTACACATATCGAATAGTGTGATAAGGGAGTGCAGAGACTCGAAAGATCCAGCTGTCATATGGAAGAAACTAGATGAGTTGTTTCTTACCAAAACTCTCCCTAATAAGATTTATCTTCTTAAAAGAATCTTTGCTTTTAAAATGGATCCTAATAAAGAGTTGCAAGATAATCTTGATGTGTTTAATAAGCTAGTTCAAAATAGTTGTAGCATAACATTCCCGGATGAACAATTGGCTGTTATTTTGTTGAATTCTTTTCCTGATTGTTTTGATAATTTGATCGATGCAATTGAATATGGAAGAGATACTCTAACCAAGGAAATTGTGATCAATGCTATAAGGGCTCATGATTTCAAAGCCAAGATAAGGGAAGCATCAAGTGGAGAAGGGTTGTTCGTTAGAGGGAGGCCAACAACTCGGTATGACAGTAGCATCTATGGCAACTACCAGGAGAAATCAAAGGGTAGAGGGCAGAGCCATAGGAGATCGCATTCCAAACCGAAGTTTGGAGGGAATCGATGCTTCTACTGCAACAAGGAGGGTCATTTCAAGAAAGATTGCAAGAAGAAGATGTGGGATGAGAGAGGAAGAAGCCATACCAACAATAGAGTGGCTTCGGTTTCCAAGGGAGAACAACAAGATGATGTTCTTGTTGTGTGCTCAAATGTGAGCAGGAGGCAAGGCAGTAAGAAATGGATCTTGGATTTCGAGTGCACTTATCACATGTGCCCTCACCGAAATTGGTTCAAGAATTTCTAGGAAACTAATGATGGAAAGGTTTTCTTGGGGAATGATACTTCTTGCCAAGTGAGGGGGATAGGAGACATCCAATTGAGGATGTTTGATGGAGTCATAAGGCTGCTGCGGAATATAAGATATCTTCCAGATTTAAGAAGAAATTTGATCTCATTGGGGCAGCTAGATTTCATGGGGTACACATACAAAGCAGAGGGAGGAAATATCAAGGTAACCAAGGGATCTTTGGTAGTGATCAAAGCAGCAATAAAATATGGTCTCTATGAGATGATTAGAGAGACAAAAATCAATGATCAAGCAGTAATCTTGATGGCTGAGATGGATAGGGCAACCCTTTGGCACATCGCTTGGGACATATGAGCGAAAAAGGCCTGCAAGTTCTCAGTAAGGATGGTCTATTTGGTGGTGACAAAGTAGAGAAACTTAATTTCTATGAGTGGTGCGTTCTTAGGAAGAAACACCAGGTCAGCTTCAACACTGGAGTGCACAAGTCTAAGGGCATTCTTGACTACATTCATTCAGACCTTTGGGGACCAGCAAGAACACCAACACAGGGAGGTAATATTTAGTTTTTGTCTTTAATTGATGATTATTCAAGAAAGGTTTGGGTTTATTTGCTTAAAAATAAATCAGATGCTTTGAATAAATTTGTAGTGTGGAAAAAGTTGCTGGAGACTCAAACGGGTAGGATAGTTAAGGTTTTACGAACCGATAATGGCTTAGAATTTTGTAATAAGGATTTTGATAAATTTTGTGAATTAAATGGCATTCTATGACATAGAATGGCTATAAAAACACATCAGCAAAATGGAGTTGCTTAGAGGATGAATAGGACCCTTATGGAAAAGGTTAGGTGCATGTTAATTGGATCTGGTTTACTAAAATATTTTTGGGGAGAAGCTATGTCTACTACTGCATATTTGGTTAATAGATCACCCTCAATAGCTTTAGAGCTCAAGACTCCAGAGGAGATGTGGAGTGGAAAACCCCATGAGTTGAGCAACCTTAAGACTTTTGGGTGTGCTGCGTTTGCACATCTAAAGGATGATAAACTTAGCCCAAGGTCTAGAAAATGTGTGTTTCTAGGGTATGGTGATGGGGTTAAAGGGTATATGTTGTGGTCCTTAGAACCAAAAAGAATGAAACTCATAATAAGTAGGGATGTCATTTTTAATGAATTGTTATTTTCCTATTTGGAGAAAACTAACACTGCAGGGGATAGTGAGCAAACCAGTCTAAAATTTGTGAAGCATAGCATCAAGTAGAATTCAGTTCAGGTAGAGCAAAGATGGCAAGAGGGTTCGGACCAGTTAAAGCCTATTGATGAAGGCCAAGCTCAGGACACTAAAGAGGAGGCTGAACTAGAAGGGGTTGATGCAGCAAGTCAGAATGATTACCAGCTCACAAAGAACCCTGGAAGGAGGGTGGTTAGACCACCTTTGAGATATGGGTTTGCGGATGCTAATGTAGCAGCTCCTTGTTCAGAAGGAGGGATGGTTGAACCAAAAACTTACATGGATGCTATGGAGTGTAAGGATTCATCAAAGTGGCAGCTAACTATGGAGGAAGAAATGGATTCTTTGAGGAAGAACAACTCTTGGGAATTGGTGCCCAAACTAGAAAAATAGAGAGTTGTGGATTGTAGGTGGATCTACAAGATCAAAGAAGGGAATACTCTAGGGGATGAAGTTTGGTATAAAGCTAAGATGGTGGTGAATGGGTTCACATAAAGAGAAGGCATAGATTTCACCGAAACATTCTCACTGGTTGTGAAATACAAGACGATAAAGATAATGTTAGCAATGGTGGTCCAATTCAATTGGGAAATCGAGCAAATGGATGTGAAGACAGCATTCTTACATGGAGAGCTTGATGAGACCATCTATATGAGGAAGGAAGGCAGGGAGAGTTGGTGTGCCAATTGAAGAAATCTCTCTATGGCCTGAAGCAATCACCTCGACAATGGAATAAGAGGTTTGATTCCTTTGTAACTAGCTTGGGTTTCATGAGGAGCTACTATGATTCGTGCTTGTACTACAAGGGGCACAAGGTGGAGAAAGTGGTGATCATCCTCATCTATGTTGATGATATGTTGCTGGTTGAGAGCAGTATGGAGAGCATAGGAAAATTAAAGGCTCAACTCAGTGAGGAGTTTGAGATGAAGGATCTTGGCCAAGCACAGAAGATCCTTGGGATGCGTATAATCCGGGAAAGGGAGAGAAACAGATTAAAGATTTCTCAGACTTCCTACATAGAGAAGATGATATCTAAGTTCTCTATTAAAGATAGCAAACTAGTGAAGGATCCCCTTGCTAGTCATTTCAAGTTCTCCAGTGATCAATGTCCGAGATCGGACGAGGAAAAGAAGAAAATGGAAAAGGTCCCTTACTCTAGTGCGGTTGGATCTGTAATGTTCACCATGGTAAGCACTAGACCTGACATTACTCACGCAATGAGTGTTCTCAGTAGGTTTATGAGTAATCCCGAAAAAGAGAATTGGCTTGGGATAAAGTGGTTACTGAGGTACTTGAAAGGAAGCCCAGATGTGGGGCTGGGTTATGAGAAAAGAGGTAAGTCCATCTGTCTTGAAGGTTATGCGGATTTGGACTATGTAGCAGACCGAGATAAAAGAAGATCGATTACCTCCTACTTTTTCAACTTAAACAGATGTTGTATAAGTTGGAAAGCTCAATTGCAGTCGGTGGTAGCACTCTCAACAACCGAGGCTGAGTACATAGCGACTATGGAATCCATAAAGTGTGGTGCAAAGGGTTGTTGGAAGAGTTGAAGGTCCTGAAAGAACAGGTGGTGGTGTATTCAGATAGCCAAAGTGTGTTGCACTTGTGTAAGAATCCGGTATTCCATGAGAGAACAAAGCATATGGATGTTCGGTATCATTTCGTTCGGGATTATGTTACGAAATGATGCATTCATGTGGACAAGATAGTCATGGAAGAAAATCCTACAGAATGAGGCACTAAAGTTCTACCTCTAAGTAAGTTCAATCATTGCCTTGGACTTCTTAGGATTGGAGTCGGTTGATATGGTGACTCAAGTTGAGTTTGGATCATGAGTTCTCTGCACAATGGGTTCGGGTTTAATCGCTTAGACAAAGGTAGAGATTGTTGGTATTTATCTAAGGTTTAAACAAGGTTTGAAAAGGTTTAGTATCAGGTCTTTAGGCCGCAGCTCAAGGTGTGCGTGCCTCAGCCTCCAAGAAGACCAAAAGTTGGGAGAGGAGCTGTACATGCCATGGCACAGCCACCCCGGGTTGCGGCCTCTAGCAAGAAAGCAAATACTCCTGTCCTTCAGATCGTGGCATGCCCTGTTCTAGGCCGTAGCTTGAAGGCACACCTGATGCTTTTGTTTCAGCATTTCAAATGATGCATGGGACTTGATCAAAACGCATAAGATCACTTAGACTTGATCAAAACGCATAGGATCACTTAGACTTGATCAAGGGTAGAGATACCTTTCCCATCTCCAGCCCAATGTTTCCTGAGCTTTCACGGTATTTCTATGGTACAAAAAAAAAAATAGTTCCATTTCTCTAGCACGCAAGGGCAAGGGGATTGGAGTCTCACCCTTGTCTGATTGGAAAGTAGATCGAGAAAGACATTAACGATGCTTAAGTTTAATTTAAAATCAATTTTAAGTGAATTAAAGTCAATTTTAAGTGAAATTTATTATTTAAAATTTAATCAAATCAAATCAAATCAAACAATTTATTAATTAATAATTAATTATTATTTAATAATAATTCAATTTAACTAAATATTTGACAAATTGTAAAAAAAAAAAAACTCAAACTTTAAGTCGAGCTTTAATCTGAACACAAACATCGCAATTAAAAGTGTGTTTGGATAAGAGATTTGTATAACATTCAACATTTTATAATGAAAGGTTTCTAAAATTTAGGGATTTATATTATTTGGATACCTTATTTAAAACTTAGAAAATCCTGTACTTTTTTTCATATAAAAAATTAGATAAAAATAAATTTGTGAAAAAAAGAAAAATAAATCATATGATAACTGAGAAGTTGAATCTCAAGACCTGGATCGCTCAGGTCTTAGCTTGGAACCCGAGTAGCTTATGTCCGGCTCAAGACTCAGGTCACTTAGGTAACGGCTCAAGACCAAGGTCACTCCACCCGAGTCGTTCTGGTCCTGAGTCTGCTCGAGTGTTAAGTCGCTCGAGTCTCTACTCAAGATAGCTCAAACCTCGAGTTACACAGGTCTCGAGTCGTTCAGATCCATGTCGATCTAAACTTTCAAGGTCATGGATGCTAATGAGGATTTTAAAATAATGTCTAATTAAGCTTTATTTGAACTTGGGATTTGGCGGCCTAAATCCCGTTTTAAAATACCGTGTATTTTAAAATTCTGATTAAAACTTAGCCAAACAAGATACTCCAATTGTTAAAAAAATATTTTAAAATCCCATCTTAAAATGAAATCCCATCTAGACATCCCTTACCCAAACACATCCTAAAGAATTAGTCATGAATTTGGTGGCAGAAGACAAGTATTTTAAAGTTCTTTCTACATATAGTACTTGTGGTCTCGGTACCGTCAAAGCCAAGTGAGGCATTGTTTTCATCAGAGTTCTCTCAGCCATATATTGTTTCTGAGCAATGTCAAAGAAGCTCCATCACTAAAGGTAACAAAGATGAAGAAATAACAAAGAGCTCTCAGTCAAAAAGTCGCCCGGGCAGCTAAAGAGATAAGCTCTCAACTGTGAACAATGTTGCCCATGGTCACCTGCACTTCTCTCCTCCTTCTTCTGATCTTTCTATGCCATTCCTTCAGTTTTGTTTAGCATGGGGAAGAAGAAACCTCCCAGGAAACCTCCTCTCACAATCCAGGATCAAAATGATCTGGAATATGTCCAGAATCATTTCAAGAACAAAGCTGCTACAGTAGTTTTGTCGCGAGAAGAAGTCTCAGGTAATACAAGCATGGATGGAGCCAAGGGACCATCCAAAGGATCAGCATCTTCTTCCTGCTCCTTGGGAGAGGAAGATTCCCAAGCCTCAGGGTCTCAAATGAAGGCTTCCAGCTTGGGTAGGAATGAAAGCTCTGTTGGAGTTTCGAAGGTGAACAGTACCAAGGATCAATTTCAAAGCAATGCTGCCTGCCAGACATTGCAAGAAGAGCCCCTAGACATTGAAGATGAGAACCAAAGCTCCTCTGGGGAGAGTATAGAGAGCTCAGGTCAAATGGAGTACAGTTCTTCCAGTGAGGAAGATGATTCAAGCTGTGAAGCTATTGTTCATGGCAGGAAGCCTGTGGTAAGGCAAGGAAGAGAAGAGGAAAGCAGTGAGTCTAGGCCTCATCCTCCAATGAAGAATGAGGGCCTCCAAGCTGACTCAAAGGACAATGCAGCCTCCCCTGCTCCAGGTCCTGTGGGAGCCCAGCATCCCTCCAAGTCTGTGGGCAAAAGGCCAGCTAACAATGAAGAGACCAAGAAGGCCCCCTGGGTCAGCCTCTTTGCAGAGAATAGAATACAAAGCAAGGGTCTCCCATTGTCTACTATATCAAGTGAGGGAGGAGTTGTTAAAGTCTCTCAAGAAGATGTGCTAGAAGTTTTTAAGAGCCAACCTTTCTGCTTGGTGGGGTATTTTGCTGGAAGATTTCCAGGAAGAGCAGCCCTCAAAAAGCTTACTGAATCCTGGAAGGTAAGGGTCCACACTCAGTTTCATGAAAATGGATGGATAGTATTTAGATTTGACAATAAAGCTGCTAGCTTGAATGTGTTGCAAGAAGGCCCTTACCAAGTATATGGTAGGCCTTTGCTCTTGAAGTCATTGCCTAAATTTTTCAAGTTTGGCAATAAGGAAATCACTACAATTCCTGTATGGATCCAGATAAAGGGCTTGCCCCTTGAGCTATGGTCACTGCCTTAGCAAGATTGGCACCGTAATTGGGAGACCACTATATGCTGACCAATTCACTAGGACCAAAGAGATAATATCTTATCCTAGACTTCTAGTTGAAATGGACATAGCTAAGGAAATTCAATGCACTGTTCCATTGTCCCTCCTAAATGGAGATACTTATGAACTAAAGATTTGCTATGAAAACCTCCCTAGATTTTGCTCAAAGTGTAAGGTTGTAGGGCATGACCTGCACTCCTGTAACCAGAATGCCAACTCTGAAAGGGGAAAGAAAAGCAATGAGAAAAGGAAAGAGCCTGCTAGAAAGGAAGCATCCAAGTCAATGGGTGTTATAGCCAAAGATATGACAAATCAGACTGTGGAGCCTAGTGAAGCTAGGGATAGGTTGGATGGGATGAATGAGGATAGTCCTACCCAAGAACCTAGAGAAGCTGTCCAAGCAGAGAATGGTGAAAATGAGGCTGAACAATGCCACAATGGTCAAAGAGGGGAGGGAATCCAGGGCACTACTAACCCCCAAATCCAAGTGGTGGCTGGCCTAAAATCTCCCATGCACCCTGACCATCCCAGCATGGTCTCAAGGAAAAAATCAGGCCTTGCACAAGGCAACAGTGAAAGAGACAAGGGCCCTGAGGTCCATGGTGGTGATGAGTTCCAAGTAATCAAGAGGAAGAAAGGAAGACCATATCAAAAAGGCACTCAATCATCTAGGAAGGGAGGGGCTGCCTCCTAACCTCATCAATGATAGTGGCATGTTGGAATATCAGGGGCTTTAACAAGCCCCTGAAACACAATGGGGTACTGCACCTCATGAAGAAAAACAAAGTTGATATAATGGGAATTTTGGAATGCAAGCTTGATGAAGCAAAGCTGCTTAAGATTATGGGCAATAAATTCCTTCAGTGGAGGCAGGTGAACAACTTCTCCACTCACTCATCAGGCAGAATTTTGTTACTTTGGGATCCTTCAAAGGTGAGCCTTACTTCAATTGACATATCTCCCCTAGTTATCCATTGTAATGTTAATTGTACTGTCTCTTCTTGTAGCTTTGTAATCAGTTTTGTATATGGTTTGAATTCCATTGTATCTAGGAGGCCTCTATGGGATAACCTTTGTAATTTCAGTTATGATTTGTCTTCCCCTTGGCTTGTCTTGGGTGATTTCAATAATGTTTTTGCTATTGATGAAAAATCTAATGGGCTGCCTGTAACAGATTATGAGATTAGGGACCCCTCTTTTTGTTGTAGGGAGACATGATTAAGTGATGTAAATGCTACAGGGTGCTTCTTCACATGGACCAACAATAAGGTGTGGTGCAAGCTAGATAGAGCCGTGGTCAACAATGTGTGGTTTCAAAAGGGGATAAGAGCTCAAGCTTCCTTTCTCCCTGTTGGGTGCCTCTCAGACCACTCTCCATGTATTGTAAGCCTGATGGAAGAGGTTTGTGGGGGTAGGAGATCTTTCAAATTTTTTAATATGTGGGCTGATCATGACATGTTCTTAGACATTGTAAGTGCTCAATGGGGTTGCCCTGGAAGGGGCACCAAACAGTTCATTCTTTGTAAGCTTTTGAAAGGCCTCAAACCCCACCTCAAGAACCTCAACAAGAACCACTTCAGCCACATATCTGAGAGAGCCTTGGAGGCTGCAAACATACTAAATGGCCTGCAGCAAGACCTTCATGACAACCCTTATGATGCTGAGCTTCAGGAAAGGGTGGCAAATGCTAGGTTAAAAGCTTTCCAAATAGTTGAGGCTGAGAGAAGCTTTCTATCACAACAGGCCAAATGTAAGTACCTTCTCAATAGTGATAGAGGGACCAAATTTTTCCATGCCTTGGTCAAGAGAAGGTCTTCCAAGAATCACATTGCCTCTATTAAAACTGCCAATAGATACCAAACAACTTCTGAAGCTGAAGTGGTCCAGGAGTTTACTAGATTCTACAAGGAGCTCTTAGGCTCTTCTAGCAGATGCTCTCCTATTGAGATGGAAGTCATTAGAGGAGGGCCTGTCCTTCAGGAAAGCCAGGCTGCTGAATTGGTTAAGCAGGTCACAAATGAGGAGATCAAGGCTGCATCGTGGAGTATAGGGGAGGAGAAGTCCCCTGGTCCGGATGGTTTCTCATCAAGGTTTTTCAAGAAAGCATGAGGGGTGATCCAAAAAGAGATTATAGAGGCTGTCTAAGAATTCTTTCTGAATGGGAAGATCCTAAAACAGCTAAACCACTCATCTCTTGTTTTGATTCCCAAAGGGAAGTCTGCCTCTAAAGTTGAAGAATTCAGGCCTATTGCTTGCTGCAATGTTCTTTACAAAGTTATCTCTAAGATCCTTGCTTCTAGGCTGGCTCCTTGCTTGATCCACTTGGTCAACCCTGCTCAGGCTGCCTTCATAAAGACCAGGAGCATGGCTGAGAACATCTACCTAGTCCAAGAATTGCTCAGGAGATATTGTAAGAAGAGAGTCCCTCCTAGATGCATGATCAAAATGGACCTTAGGAAAGCCTATGATACTGTGGAGTGGGAGTTCTTAAGTAGCCTTTTAGAGGGTCTGGAGTTTCCTGAAAAGTTTAAAGTCTGGATTATGGAGTGTGTCACCACTACTACATTTTCTTTATCCATTAATGGCAGCCTTTAAGGTTTTTTCAAAGGTAAAAGGGGCTTGAGGCAAGGTGATCCACTTTCTCCCTATCTATTTGTGTTGATTATGGAATACTTATCAAGGTTGCTTGGGAGATTGAAGGTGGGAGAGGGGTTCAGATTCCACCCCAAGTGTGACAAGCTCAAGACTACTCACCTGGCCTTTGCTGATGATCTGATTTTGTTTGCTAGAGGGGAGGCTAAATCAGTGGGAATGCTCATGGAATGTGTCAACTCCTTCAGTGATTGCTCAGGGCTGAAGACCAGCCTGGCAAAATCTAGCTTCTACCATGCTGGGGTGAAGCCTGAGGAGGTTATGGAGATTAGCAGATGCACTGGAATGGATGAGGGCGGCCTCCCATTCAAGTACTTAGGGGTCCCTCTTGCTTCTGCAAGGCTGAATGCCTCTCATTATGCTCCCCTTATAGAGAAAATTTCTGGCTACATCAATGTATGGGCTGGCTCCTCTTTATCTTATGCTGGGAGGTCTGAGCTTATCAAATCTGTGCTTTAAGGTGTGGAGTGCTTCTGGCTGGCCATTTTTCCCATCCCTGGTAACATCCTTGACAAGATTATTAAACTATGTAGAACCTTTCTCTGGAATGGCAAGAATGGGGGCATGAGAAAAGCTCTTGTTGCTTGGGCTGACATTTGTAAGCCAAAAACAGAAGGGGGTCTTGGGCTGATAGAGCTCAAAACTTGGAATAAGGCTCTCCTAACAAGGGTCTTATGGAATATTCAGATGAAAAAAGACTCCCTTTGGATCCAATGGGTCCAGCACTATTACCTTTTTAGCAAATCCATATGGGAGATCAAGGTTAACAAAGATGACTCCCCCCTCTGGAAGAGGATCCTGGAAATTAGAGATGAGATGGTTGGCCAGCCACCTTGTTTGCAGCAAGCTACCAACAAGCTTATGGAATGGAGGCTGCAAGATGAGCTAAGTATCAAGAAAGTGTACCATGATATGAGGCAGAAAGTCAGTAAGGTCAGATGGGCTCCCCTAGTCTGGAATGGTCACTGCCCCCCAAAACAATCTTTTATTCTTTGGTTGGCTGTTAGGGACAGGCTTCTCACTAAAGACAAGCTCCACCTTGAAGGGAATGACAAGCTTTGCCCCCTATGTACTGACCAGGATGAGACCAAATACCACATTTTCTTCTCTTGTAGGATCAGCAAGGAAGTCTGGAACTCCATAAATATGTGGCTGGGTAGTAGAAGGCAAATGAGAACCATTGAGAGTGCTATCAGATGGACCTCAAAAGTAAAAGGCACTGGCCCTCCAACTGTTGCTAGAAAGATAGCCCTTGCAAGCACAGTCTACCATATATGGCTGGCAAGAAATGCCAAGATATTCGACAAAGCTCCTGCCTTACCTACTAGCTTAGTGAAGAAGATCCAGATTGGTATCTATAGAAGTGTCTATGCTGCCTGCCCTGAGAATAGGCTGCTGATTTAGGTTGCTTCCCTCTGGTCTGCTTTTCTGTTTTTTGTCCAAAGTATGCCCTGTTGTGCTGTATGTCTGTTTTCCTATTTCTCCTGGGTATGCCCAGCTCCTTTGTAAGCCCTTTGGTTAGTTGGTTTTAGGTTGGCTACCTGTTTAGGCCAACAGGTTCCATGTTAGTTTCCAAGGCTTGTTGGCTTGTATAGCTCTTTGACTGGGCTTAAGCCTCTTGTCTATTTTGTATATGCCTTATTTGTAAATCCACTGGGTATGCCCAGTAATCCTTTTGTACATTTTTGATCATTCAATACATGTTTATTTACAGATCAAAAAAAAAGATGAAATAGCATAAGGCAACAATTCTTGCAAGATAGTAAACGCATGGTGGAACTTGAGATATCTGGAACAAATAAGTAGCACAAAGATGTTTCTGACTTTCTTCACTATACCACCACTGTGTCCCATCAACCAATCAAGTTATTATAAAGCCTTATGTGATAATGCAGCCTAGTATGTAAATTTTCCATAACCAGGTGCTTTTAACCTTTTCTCCCATCTTAACTTATACTATCTCAGAATACTATTATGAAACTAATGCAACCCAAATTATAGAGTATATATGCATATATACATAAGTATTAAATAACTGTATCATATTGTCAAAGCTATAGCCATTATGAAAAAGTATATTTATTTACAGTTCTCTCATTACTCAGCCAAGATTTTATATAATAAGTATTTCAGACTTTTTTCAACTTAATTTATTTTCATGAAGGTAACAAAACCCATATTGTAGAAACCCTAAAATACACAAAATACATATATACATATCAGGTGTAAATAAAATGGATACATTTATCTTATACTATCATGAATATAATATCAAAAAAGTCAATCATAAAAACAAAAGGAAAAATCACCATCATATAAACATGATTATGTCATACATGGACAGGGATCTGCCCCCCTTAAAATGGAGACTTGCGAATTGCAATACATTGAGCTCATACCCCGGAGGGGTATGGACATAAATAGAGAAAAGCTTGTCATGCCTTTTGAAGAACATCTCCCATAAGACAAACGTGGGCAACAGCCCATAGGTGAATAATAACATAAAAAGCACTTTATCTAATCTGCTAAATGGATAATCTGCTTTGTATGGCACCTTGAACACCTCCAAACAGCTAGTCTTCCATCATTTTATGTGTCAAATTTTTATTTGAACCAAATAACCATATTCATACTTCATTAGCAACAGAATTCATCGAAGTGTCAATCTTAGATACATACCTCGATTACTAACACAAATATGGTTCAAAAAGGTGCCAGCCTCTTACCGTATACCTTCTCAGCTGACCTCTCAGCCACCTCCACCTTCCCATGAATCCTACAAGCCCCCAACAACGCCCTCCATAATGCCTCATCTGGTTCCACATCCATCCTCGTTATCAACTCTTCTGCTTCTTCTACATGTCCTGCTCGCCCTAACAAGTCCACCATGCACGTGTAATGCTCCAATGATGGCCTCACCCCAAATCTCTCCTCCATCATCCCAAAATATTCCCTCCCCTTTTCCACCATCCCCCCATGGCTACACGCTATCAACACCGATGTAAATGTCACCCCATCCACCTTCACACCAACCTCCACCATCTTCTCAAACAACACAAACACCTCATCATATTTCCCATGCATCCCATGCCCTGCAATCATAGCTGACCAAGAAACCTCATTCCTCACAAGCATTCCATCAAAAACCTTCTTCGCACCATCTAAATAGCCACATTTTGCATACATACTAATTAACGCATTAGAATTTGTCAAATCCAATGCATACCCATTAACGAAAACAGCAGCGTGGACTTGCCTACCGACCCTCAGGGTGGATAAACCACCACAAGATTTGAGTACAACGGGCAAGGTATATCGATCAACAGGTTTCTGGGCAAGGATCATTTGGCGAAATATAGAGAGAGATAAAGAGAATTGGTTGAGAGAAGCGTAGGCTCTAATGAGAGAGTTGTAGAGAAAGGTGGGTTGGTGATTGGTGAAGGAAAATAGTATCATGGCTTGGTGCATTTGGGCACAAGAGGCATAAGAGGAGACGAGCTTGGCTCTAATGAAGTCATGGAAAGCAATACCAAGTGTAAAGGTTTGTGCGTGGATTTTTTGGAGCTTTTGGAGGTTCTTTGTCGAGGAGCAGGCATCAAGTAGTGATGCGTACAAGAGTATACTGTTGCGTAGGGCTACCATTGGTAGAAGAAAACAACCTATTGAGAAGCCCTAGTGATGATAAGTTGATCAAGAGGCTGCAAAAGTGAAACAACACCTAAGATTCAGTTACCAGCAAATATACCAAAGGTCTGTGATAAGAGGTTTGATGTTTTACGACTGAAGTCTAGAATGTGAAATTATTTCTTCTAAATGGCAACCATAAAGTAATACCAATAATTTATGTGCTATACCGAAACAAAGATCTGCAATAGAAAAAAAATAATAAACAAATAGATAATCCATGTCTTAATATCCCTTCAATAACTACCTTTTTATAACAGAAAAATGTAATTAGTTTTTGGTTTTTTAACTTACAATTAACTTTTACTTGCTTTTTATAAAGTTAAAAGAAAAGCCAACAAATTATGATTGGCACTCAATACGATAACTTACCTTTTCCCCTAAAATATCCCATTCCAAAAGAATTCTGCAAAGCCTTTTCAACCGCTCTCTCGAATAACCTCTCTTTGAAGCCTCCATCTCTAGCACCAAAGTGGATTAGTACTTGTATTTAGCTTATAAGAACGTTAACTTTTGTCAAAGCAATATCGTTATGCGTAAAAAAATCGACTCACAGATTTACAGAGATAGAAAAAGAAAAGACAGAGTTCACCGATTAAAGCCTACTAAGCCAGTCAACTCATAAAAAAAGGTGATGAAAGCATAACCATCAAAGATTTAGCCTACCAACATGCATAAGTGGTAAGACTATTAACAAAGTAGCACAGAAGAATAACGGGCATGTGTACATTGTAATGAAACACATAATGTAATAAAATGGATAAAATAAATATAATCAAAATAACATATGTAATGGTAATTACATTTATAAGTGTAATAGTGATTACTTATCCTGTGTTAGTTTTCATGATTCCCTTATAAATTAGTTTTCAAGTACTCCATGAATGAAATGATCAAACATCAAATTATGCAAATGCAAATGCCATGAAGCAAGAACGAGTTTGGTAGTTGGGCATAAAATACTGCCAAGAGACAACAATAGCATGTTTCCAATTGGGAATCTTAATCACCAACAAAATCTGATACTTTAAGTCAAAACCTTCTATCTAACAAGTAAAAGTCTTTAAAGGAAAAACAAGGGAACTGAACACCCATTAAAAAGATATATGAAATGCATATTAAAAAAAATCTATATATTAACCACATAAATAAAAATTCTTGTCTCTTGAAAAATTCACACAAAAGCATCATTAAAGAGTACTTTAAAAGCAATGACAATGCAAGAAGTCTATTGGGACAGTTTTAACGTACATGAAATATAATGAGTGACTTCTTTTAAATTCATATCAACTCCTCCGCACCTTTTTTTTATGAGTATCAACTCCTCCACACCGTGCAGTTAAAGACTTATTAGGGTTTGTTTTGTAGATTAAGAAGAGTATAAGATGAAGAGGATGAGATGCGATGATTTCATTCAATGTTACATTAGATACAAAATAAAAACATAAAAATGATACTAACTCACTAAATTATAAAAACCATTTCATCTTATCCTCCTCTTAATCATATACTGCTTTTAATTTGGTGTACAAAAAGGTACTAAATGTAGCATATACTTAATTATCTTAATTAAGTAAAATCCAAAGTTTTTAAACTTTTTTGATAAGTAATCCAAATTTTTTAATCTTAATTAAGTAATGAAGACTACATTTTCCACTTTTGTCCTATATGAATTAACAATGCAGTTAATCTATAGATTTTTTTTAATCTGCATTTTATGGATCTTTACTTAGCAAAGCCGTGATCATATTTCAAAATTTCTTAGCACCAAAGACAAGAAATCCGCAAAATTAGACACAAACTGAGCCACCAAGCTCACTCCAAAAACAACTACCCACCTTAGCCACAAGCAGTACCACACAAAACCTCCTCTCTACAACCTCATAAACTGGATTCATCATCAAAGAGATCAAAGCCATACTCAGTCCTAGTATTTTCCCAAATTTCTCTTTTGTCTTTAGCCTCTGATACCAATGGTAATATCATACCAACCCCTTCAAAGGCATAAACTGCCACACCCAAACCATAAAAGAAAACAGAAAACTCACCAAAAGCTTTTTTTCTAATAATAACAACTTTACTGTACAACTTATCCTAAAACGAAGATTTTATTCAAGAACTGATTTCTCTATTCTCTGGGAATCATAGAATACTATTTAATCTACCAATCTATATTCAAGAACCGTCTAATTAAAATACTGAACTCTATATAATAAGGTCAGTGAACACAGTGACAAATAGAATCATCTTAAATCTACCACTAAAACTGATTTATCTATTATCAGGGAATCATAGTACAAGCTTGCCACGCTAAGGACAAGCTATCAAAATCAGATTGCATGATACTACCCACTTGTGCAAGGTCAAGCAACATATTTTACACAATAATGAGCATATAAAGAACATTCATTAAATAATTGATCCCAACTGATTGATCAGTTCACCAAAGTCAACAAGCTGCCATGCAGAGTTATATGCCTTGAATCCCTAAATCTAGACAGAGAAAGCAGAGATGAGAGTGTAATAGAGAGATAGAGGGAGAGACCTACCTTAAATAGTTTGTGAATGCCAAAGCAGTAGCTTCATAGATCTGCGATCATGGTTTGAGCTCACATTTTGGAGACTAGGATTTGCAGAGAGAAATTGAAGATCGAGTTTACAAAGAGAAATTGAAATTGGAGGCTAGAGTTTGCACTGACCATCTACATAGAAAAGCATATACAAAAAATTAAGCCTGACCTGTAATAGGTATTTGCAAGATGGTTAAACTTGCATGCATTTCTCCTTAAACAGATAACAAAGCGAACTACACAAAATAGCAAGGTCTATAGGAAAATTGAGCAAACAGTAAGTTTACAACTGCAACGAAAAGCAGAATATAAACAAGAAGCAAGTAGCCAATTACAAGCACACAATTTTCACAAAGGAAGTACACTGGGCATGGATGATACTCATATCAAGGTTGTAATCCAATTTTATTTTGTTTGGTTACTCTATTTAGAATGAATCCTTTAAAGAATCCAAACTTAGCCAGAAACACTCTTATCTTCACAAGACAAGAGAGTACATCGAGAGAGTAGTTAACTGTCATCAAGTTGCTCATGGATATGCAAACACATTAGAAGTGAACCAAGCAACTTCCTTGTATAGCAACTCTACTTGCTTACCATATTATCTTCTACACAATTCCATTCAATGAGCTTTTCTGCAAGCAAGTGCTTTGTGCTTTTCATCAAGCGAAATTGAGATTTTCAAATTACTGAAATACAATTACAAAGGTAAACATGCAAAAGCCAAAAATTAACACCTCATTGAACTCTAAACTTAAGAGATACACAAACCAATAAACCAATATCCTCACTTGAACCAAAAGAAAGTACATATGAGATAAGCGTCAAAATTTCCTTAGAAAGCCAAATTGAAAAGATTAGATAAAGAGTTGCATACTTGGAGAATAATGGATTGCAATCTGTTGAGTCCCCAATGGACTTTGATGGGAGCCCTGAAAATCAAGACCAACAAATAGAATGGAATTCATAACAAATAAACAGGAAGAAAAGAGTGGAGATCCCTTTTATTCTGACCTAAATCTCAATATAAAACCCAATCAGAAATTACTAACAAAACATAAAACCCAAAATCCCTAAAACAACCAAAATTCCCAAAACAAAATCAAACCTAACCTCTGTTAGTGTCCAGTGATGGTCTGATAGTGGCGGCAGCTGGCGATAGCGATTGTTTTTGGTAGTTCCAGATTTGGGGAAAGAGACAGGAGATAGACGGAGAAGGCTGCGGCGAGAAGTGGGAGAGAATGATAGAAAAAGAAGGCTGTGGCGTATGTTTTGCCGAAATAGCGGCACTGGCCCGTAACGACGGCGTTTTTGCAGTGAGAGCAGGGAGAGGAAGTGAACGGTTGAGAGTAGACAGAGAATGAGGCAAAGAGTGACATAAGATTGCGAGTCTGCGACTGTGAGGGATTGGGAAAATTTTGTATTTGGGGAAAAAAGCGCGCGTTCTAAGTACTAGGGAGCATAGGTCGATTTGGATCGAGTTATCTTAAAATTTTAATCTAATTCATTCATATTGGGTTGAAAAAATCTCAATCCAATCCAACCTATGAACCCATTCAACCTCAACTCAACCCAACTCATTCTAATCAGTTTGGGTTACCGGTTTGATATATTTTTTTTTACTAAATAATTAAACCATACATATTACATAACAAAAAAAATATTATATTAAATCCAAAACTAAATCCATTCATATTACAAGTAAAATATGTGTGTCTGTCAGCACAAATAATATTTGATAACATAGAAAAGAGAAAAATTATCTTATAGACTACAATGGTTGTAGGCTATGCTAAATTTGGATTTTTTGATATTACTAAGAAGTTTTTTAATGACATGTAGAAGAAAGATGTTGTGCCAGGGAATGCTATAATTGGAGGTTACGTTGAAGCCAAACTTAGTAAGGATGCTTTGGCATTGTTTCATGAAATGCAAGCGACTAATATAGTGCCTGAAGTGACCATGATCAATTGCTTATCTGCATGCTCACAACCTGGAGCACTTGATGTTAGAATATGGATTTATCGTTATATTGAAAAACACAATCTTCATCAATGTTGTACTAGGAACTGCTTTAGTTGACATGAATTCAAGTACAGAGCTAATCACTTACAAAAAAGAAATTCAATACAGTCAAGTATGTCAATTTCATTTACACTAGCAGAAGATTAACAGCCAAAGAACTACAATAGAAACTGCAATTACACCTAAATTTCACCAATAAAACAAATAATCCAGTGAGAAGAAAAGAAAATCAAAGCCCTGTCAACATAAAATATACAAAAAATAAGATATTATAATATATGCCACTATGCATTGCAGTTCTCTACGTTTATATTTAGAAAGTCAATTATTCAATGACAACAGATTAAAAAGTATATATGCAATAAACTTGCTACCAAAATTTCTCGAAACCCTAACGATGTAGAAAATACATACTATTTAAATGCGCCTATTTCTGAACACGAAGAATGTAAACATGATGCAAAACCAGATAATTGAAGGTAGATGATGAGTTTTGGAGTAAAATTAGCAGTAAAGAGGCTCACCGTTGTTCGGATTAGTGGATCGCTGATGTTCTCTGATAATCTACTATGCCCGTTTGGTTACAGTGGCTACAATGCACAGCGTCAAGATAAGTGAGAAAGGAGAGAATGGGAAGAGAAATGATGCTATGTAAATAGGCGAGTGGGAGTGGGGGACTCGGTACTTTTCTTCCCTGATAGTGTCCCATAATTACTGATATGCCATTTCTTCTGTTTTTTGCCATTTATGAATTTGATTATGGAAAAAAGGGGGGAAATTTCATTGCAATTGTGTGGACGATTCAAATAAATTATAAACCATTGAAAAGTGGTGAAACCATGATGTTTTAATTTATTTATTTATTGATATATCTTAATGTTAATTTAGCATCATCAAAATTGCATTAAATATATAACATAAGCATCAAATTTTTAGTACTATCTATTATCAACTTTAATTTGTTAATAGGATTACGAAACTATTATATCTCAGGTTAATTGGGTCATTATTTGTTTTTTTTTCAGATTGTTCGAATCTTGAATCATAATATTTTATTGTATTTTCAGTTTTGAGTATATCAAAATTTCAAGTTTTTAGATCAGTAAAGATTTTATGATCCAAACAATATGAAACGCAAAATGATCCAACCCGAATCCAACACACCAGCCCATTTATCATCTTTTACATAAAAAGGACTCAATAGTTGATATATTAAATTTTTTTTAACATTACAAAAAGGAAATTAACGGAAAAAAATTATATAACTTTAAGTCTTTTTTAAATAAAATAATAAGATATTCCGAAACTTTTTGTTTTGTAGTCCAACGGTATTATTGTCATTTGCAATAACAAAGCCCATAGATGATAGAAGCGGTATTAAAGCAGTGTAATTAATTGATTTTCAAAATTGAAAGAGCGCTATTTTGTGCAAAAAATTTCAAACTGCTGGCCCTAAATCACGCGCTCTGAGATTACCAAACTAGCTAGCACTTTATTGCGTATGGACCAAATATACATCATGCTTCCTGTTTACACCCAATTGATTGGTGCCATGTGGCTACCAAGTCGACGCAGCTACTAGAATCCAGATTTAAGAGTTTCGATAATTGGTCACATAAATCTTAATAGGTGGAAAATAGCCCTAACATATAACTACTGTCTCCTCGGGGAAAATGGATTGATTTGCATATTTAGCATCCCAGTAAAAGAAGTGGAAAGAGGAAGATGGGAAGCAGACAACTGAAAATCAAAGATCATGGACATTTTTATCATTTAGGAGGATCACAACTTACATTCGTTCTTAACACAGTTCTTAGCACAACATTGAAGAAGACTATTCAATTACGAAGTAAATCTAGATTTTTAGACAGTTGCTAATAATATATTTTAGTAATTCAACATTTATTGGCCATGCTAGTGCTTTCTTACTAATTAATCTAATTTTTGAACTATGCTTTAATGCACTTGGAAGCGACATGAGGCTCTTAAAAGGTCATAGAAAGGCAAATTGAATGGTTCAATAATGTTTGCATGAAAGGCTTCTAACAAGTTAGTATTACTGAGCTTTATCATACATTCAACATTTCTTCCATCAACATTATGGTACATCTTTTTGGAATATAAATTTATCTGCATACATTGATCTCGATTGGAATATTGTATATTAGAGTGTTAATTTATATTTTATTTTATAGTTACAACGGTATAAGAAATCAAAATTTTGTTAGTATAAGTTAATTGTGCATCAATTTATTCTGATTAAAGTTATGGTTAAGAATAATACGAAAACTATTTCATAACTCGAAATCAATATTTGTTTCTACTGTAAATATTTGAAACTAAAATCTGGGTAATTGGAAAATATGATACTCGTTTGGACATTGGAGTATCTGTTATATATAATTTTATACACTAGTAGTAATTGGAATGGATATTTTATGATTATATATTTTACAATTATTTATACACTATTTTATATTCAATAAATATATAATATATAATTATATATTTGACCGGGTTACTAGTTTGGGTCGGATTGAAAATTTTGAACCAATGACCCAACCCACCGGGTTCAAAATATTTTCAACCCAACTCAATCTCTAAAAAGACATAACCCGACCCATTATATCGGTTTGGGTCGAGTTCGCGGGTCAACCAGGTTCCATGCTCACCCCTACTAAGTACTGACCGTGTAATGGGGACGCAACGATGTGTCGTTACGTTAAGCACATGGAGATGCATTTCTTGCACTTCTTAAGTGAAAAAAACTATTGACACGTATCTGTTAATGTTATAGGTGAGCATAGGTTGATGTGGGTCGGGTTATCCTAAAATTTTAACCCAACCCATTCATACCAAGTTGGAAAAACTCAACCCAACCCAACCCATGAATCCATCAAACCTCAACCCAACCCAACCCATTCTAATCGGTTTAGGTTGGTTTGGGTCACTGGGTTAATATATTTTTTTTACTAAATAATTAGACCATACATATTACATAACAAAAAAAATGTTCTATTAAATCCAAAATTAAATCTATTCATATTACAAGTAAAATATGTGTGCCTGACAGCTCAAAGAATATTAGATAACATGGAAAAGAGAAAAATTGTCTCATGGACTACAATGGTTGTAGGCTATGCTAAATTTGGTTTTTTGGATGCTGCTGAGAAGTTTTTTGATGACATGCAAGAGAAGGATTTTGTGCCATGGAATGCTAAAATTGAAGGCTACGTTGAAGCCAAACTTGGTAAGAATGCTTTGGCATTGTTTCATGAAATGCAAGCGAATAATATAGAGCCTAATGAAGTGACCATGGTCAATTGCTTATCTACATGCTCACAACCTGGAGCCCTTAAT
This sequence comes from Bretschneidera sinensis, assembly GCA_023935145.1. Lineage (NCBI taxonomy): Eukaryota > Viridiplantae > Streptophyta > Magnoliopsida > Brassicales > Akaniaceae > Bretschneidera > Bretschneidera sinensis. The sequence continues at coordinate 37,355,921 of CM043697.1, read as the reverse complement.
GTTAGAATATGGATTCATTATTATATTAAAAAACACAATCTTCATCTGAATATTGCGCTAGGAACTGCTTTAGTTGATATGAATTTAACTTACTTTAGAAAACTGTTCAATTACGAAAGAAATCTGGATTTCTGGACAATTGCTAATAATATATTTTAGTAACTCAATATTTGTTGGCCGTGCTAGTGCTTTCTCACTAATCAATCTAATTTTTGGACTATGCTTTAATGCACTTGGAAGCGACATGAGGGCTCTTAAAAGGTCACAGAAAGGCAAACTGAATGGTTCAATAATGTTTGCATGAAAAGCTTCCAGCAAGTTGATATTACTAAGCTTTATCATACATTCAACATTTCTTCCATCAACATTATGGTACATCTTTTTGGAATATAAATTTACCTTCATACATTGATCCCGACTGAAATCTTGTAGGTTAGTGTTAATTCCTATATTTTTTTTATAGTTACAACGGTACAAGAAATCAAAATTTTATTAGCATAAGTTAATTGTGCATCAATTTATTCTGATTGAAGTTATGCTTAAGAATAATTATGAAAACTATTTCATAACTTGAAATCAGTATTTGTTTCTAGTGTAAATATTTGAAACTAAAATCTGGGTATTTGGAAAATATGAGATTTGTTTGGACATTAGAGTATTTGCTATGTATAATTTTACATACTAGTAGTAATTAGAATGAACATTTTATGATTATATATTTTAAAATTATACTATAAATATTTATACAATATTTTATATTCAATAAATATAAAATATATAATTATATATTTGATCGGGTTATCGGTCTGGGTCGGGTTGAAAATTTTGAACTCATGACCTAACCTAACCCACCGGGTTCAAAATATTTTCAACCCAACCCATTATATCGGTTTGGGTCAGGTTCGTGGGTCAATTGGATTCCATGCTCACCCCTAGTTAACATCGTTAAGTTGAATAATAAAATAATCAAAATAGTTAAACATATATGGTGCCCTTAGGTTCTGATTTAAGCTTTAAAGCAACTTTTTATTTTGAAAGGATTTAAGTAAACTGATTTTAGCACTTGTTAATGCCCAAAATATGTTGATGAACTGGAGGTCAATGCTTTGATGCCTACATAAGGAAATATGGGTGAACTAGGGGATCACCGGAGGGAAAAAAGGTGGGTGATTCCTTCGAGGACACTCTGATGCTCTTATTAATACAAGGTCTTGAGGGAATGGGGAGAAATATGATCAATGCTTTAGTAATGAGTTTGTAAAAACTAAAGATGATTTGGGTTTGCATACCTGGGATTTTTTATAGTGTTCCGGAGGTGAGATCGCCCACGTCGTAGGGATGGTGCAATCCCGGAGACCCCATCCTCTGCCGGAAGGTCTACTCGCGGGTCTAGGGCTCGGTCTTGGAGACGTTGGTCCAAGCATATGAGCAGCATTCAATATACTCGACCTTTGAGATATTGGTCCGAGCATATGAGCAGTAGTCAATATACTCGGCCTTGGAGATGTTGGTCCGAGCATATGAGTAGCAATCAATATGCTCGGCCTTGTAGATGTTAGTCTGAGCATATGAGCAACAGTTAATATGCTCACCCTTGGAGATGTTAGTCCGAGCATATGAGCAGCAATCAATTTGCTCGACCTTGGAGACGTTGGTCTGAGCATATGAGCAGAAGTCAATATACTCGGCCTTAGAGACCTTCAATCTGGACTGTCCATTTTTTATATCTTTAATGGATGCTTTTTTTCCTGGAGTTTTTGGTGAATTCTTCAGCTTCTTCTTTTTGATTTTTTGATGGACTCTTGGGCTTCTTGCCTTTTGGGCCCAGAACGAATCCTTTGGTGTTGGGCCCTGGGTAATTCTTTTTGCTTTTTAGGCCTAGAATAATATTTGGGTTGTCTTTAGAACCTTTTTACACGTGGTGTCCTAGACCAGCTAATGCGTGTAGTTTTCTGGAGTGGAAATGGCGGCATCATTATTGATTGGTTCCCTTGAGGAATTGAGCAACACCTTGAGCAGGTAAAACATCGCGTCATTGCAGCTGGAGACTTTTGGGGAACGTAAAAGTAACCTCGATTACTTCGACCATCACATCATCCTAACCGTAAGGTTTAACTCTCATCATTTGTCACGCCTTTTTTCTTATATAAGGGCATTTGCTCCTCATTTCTCTTCACTTCACTCACTTGCAATCAGAGAAAAAAATTGAGAGCCCACGGACTCATCCCAATAGTTTGAGAGTGCTTGGAGCTGATTTCGGTGGGAGGGTGCTTAGATTTATCTTAAGGTTCGAGGGAACTTGAGTTTCGACGGCGCTTGGGGCTTTGGCTGAAGAGGAACTGCTCGGGCTATCATACTTAGGTGAGTTTGTTCTGTCTACTTTTTCATGTCTTCGGTAGATAGATTTCGCGATAAGCCCAGTAGTAGTAGTGATAGTGGTAGTGACGGTAGTGTGTCCTGGGAGACGGGGTCGAGCTCATCCTCTACCAAGAGTGAGTCCTTGGATAGTTTCGAGGCCAGGGAAGGGCCACTGGCCATGGTGCCCTACGTGACAATGGAAGAGGGAAAGTATGAAGATGACTCCACCTCTGAGGGTGAGGACGAGGTAAACATTGCCTTGACCGAGCTGAGGGGGGATATAGCTATGGAGAAAATGATGTAGTTGTAATAACTGTAATCATAAAGTAAGGGTAAATAAGTAAATTAATAAATATGACAAGAAATTAAAATAATATATTTGCACGAAGGATTTAGTATTGAATAAAATAATTCAAAAAAAATCTAGACCAGTGGGGTGTAGCTACAAAGAAAATGAAAATAAATTAAATTAAAAATTAAAAATTTCATGGATAGTAAAAGAAAAAGGAAAAGGAAAAAAATTACTTTAAAAAAAATTAAATGTGGCAGCAGGTGGCACCTACTGCCAAGTTGTAAATGTAGAAGCCTTGCATGCTCACCACTTAACATCTGCGTGGAACATTTTGGTGGGGGGAAGAAAAGGTGCTGAGAATTGGTTTTTTGCATGTGTGTATGTGTCTATATATATATATATATATATATATATATATATATATATATATATATATATATATATATATAATGTTACTTACCAAATTTCATTTAGTTTTCTTTCAATTATGCGTTTTCTTTAAACACTTGGAAATCGAAAGAAATGTTAAAAGAGTAAAATTTTGAAGGGGTTTACTACGGAATTGCATAGAGAACCAGGGGAAGCTATCAAAAAAACGGAAGGTCATAACATAATGTTTATTTTTGAATTTTTAGCATTCATGAAATTTCCCCAAATTCAAAGTGAGAATTTTCAAAGGGTGTGGTTTATAACGAATTGAAGAATAAATTATAAATTTAATAAAAATATTATGTCTGGTGTTAACGATCAGCAACCGGGGGAAATTTCTGAGAGGAATAAGAAAGGCAAAGAAGTGATCCACGGGTGGCTTTAAATGCTACGTGGTGAGTTGGATTTACTTTAAGTAGACTAAATAAAAATCAAATATCTAGTGATAATATGAAATCTAATTATTAGCTTATGCTTTGGTGGTAGATAAAAATTAAATTGATAGGTATGATATGAATTTTGGACATGTAGAAAATTATTAGGGGATAAACAATATTTTTGTAATAATAAGTTGATTTAATAATAAAAGTGATAAGTGAATTTCTTGATGATCTATGGTTGATGTTTTGATACAAATTATGAGGAGATGAATTTTAGTGGATCTTGACAAGCTTTGATGGATGATTTGATATGATTTGGGATGGGTCGTTACAGTAGTGGACATTCGCAACGAACTTTGTACCCAGTCAAATGGAGGAGGAGGATCTCGATGTGATCCGAAGGACATATCATATTCCCGAGGAGTACATCTTTAGGCCAGCCAAGGTTGGAGAGAGGGCTTGTAATGTCCTTTTGAATCATGTGCCCTGCGAATTATGTGTGTACGAGTAACACATAAGGGGTGGGCTCCGATTCCCCTTCCATCCCTTCTTTTGCGCAGTGCTGAGGTACTTTGACATAGCACTGTGCCAGCTGGTACCGAACTCAGTGCGGCTGATTATGGCTTTTATCTATGTCTGCACAGAGGTGGGGAGACTGATGAACATCGATGTCTTCAAGGCCCTCTTCGATTAAAAGGTGGAAGAAGTCATTCTTCTTCGTCTAAAGTGAGAAGTCTTTTAGGGCTACACTCTCTTGGAGTTAGGATCGGGCGGGGAAATGCAAAAAGTCAAGCCTCTTGTTCCGCGAAAGGGAAACGTTGAACACCATAGTGGCCATGCCCCAGGATGTGGAGGTCTTGTATGACAATGAGAAGTTGGTGAGGCTTGGCCTCTGCCCTCAATGCCCTGAGGAGTCTATAGAGAGTGGTAACCCCTGTACCTGATACTTTATACTTGTACTTTTTTCCTTTTGTTTATTATTTTTTTATGCTTTGCTTCGTATCCTTTCTCGTTCATCTTATACTTATGCATTTTTTCTTCTACGTTTAAGCAAAGATGGAGGCGACGGCCAAGGCTATGGAGCGGGCCAGGAAGTTTGCTTTGGAGAAGAAGAAGGCGGCCCAAGCGAGGAAGCAGGCCGTTCCTGCCCCAGGTGCGACAAAGATGCCACGGGCTCCTTCCTCTACTCCTATTGACCTGGAGAGCCCTCTCGAGCTCTCTCCTAAGCTGGGGGTTACTCACATTGTGTCCCAGGTTTTGTCTTTTGGTGCGACGGTCTTCACGCCCAACTAAGGCTTGAAGGTTGACGATTCCGTCTTCTCCCATCCCCGGGTGGTCTAAGAACACTTGGTTTTGGGGGTCCCACCTTAGGACATGCTCAAACTCTCGCGGAAGCTGCTCTAGATTTTTCTTTTATCTTGGTAGCTAATGATCCTTGCCTTGTTTCAGTGAGGCGTACTGCTGGCAGTGTTGTCTCACCGATGTATGGACATGACCGAAAAGCTAGGCCAGGCTCAGCATAGGTTGGACGAGAGTGTCGAGCTTATCCACCAGCTACAGGCATTTTTGAAGGCTGACAACTAGGCTAGGGCTGTGGCCGCGTAGGAGAGGGATACTGTTATCGCCTAGGAGCAACAGTTTAGGGGGGAAGGCGAGGCTCACACTCGGAGGGCTATGAAAGATGCCCTGACTACCTTCAAGGATTCAGCTTCCTATTGGGTGGTGATCGAGGATGAGGGACGTCTGCAGTACCTTAAGAGCTTCCTAGAGGCGAAGAAAGAAGTTGAGGCCCTCTATTCTGAGGCCAACTTCTTGGCTCTAGACCTGGTTGGCCCTTTGGAGGAAGAGTCAACCGAGGTCGATGAAGGCGGCGAGGAGGCAGCTGCCCAACCAGATTGTGGGATTGAGGCCGAGGAGCAGGCAACTACTCTGCCGGATAGCGAGGCTATGACCGTGTCTGCAAGAGTGGTCGCCCCCTGAGGACTAATCCTTTTCCTTTTTTTTTTTCTTCTTTTGTAATCCAAGGCCGATAGTGCCTCTATATAAACCTATTATGTGACTTAATGAAACTGTGAGTTTCCTTATTAATTTGTTGTCTCTTACTATAATCGTACCTTTGATCTTACAACCTTAGTTAATCGAGGCGCTCTGTGAGCCACACTCGACGCACATGCTACTAGTAGAACCTTTGGTGGTTCTCGGAGTTCCAAGTTCGGGGAACGAGTTTACCACTTAGTTCCTCGAGCTCGAAGGTGCCGAATTGACATACCTTTTTAATGCAATATAGGCCTTCCCAGTTTCGGACGAGCTTCCTCTTTCCTTGTGAACGAGATACTTCGCTTTTTCGTATGACAAGGTCGTGCAACTTGATGTTTTCATTTCAGACCAGAGACTTGTAATACTTGGCGGCCCTCTGCTGATAGGTGGCTAACCGGATTTGGGCCTTATCACAAACTTCATCCATAAGATTGGCGTTCATCCGTAGGGCTTCTTCGTTGTAGCCATTTGCAAAATTTTGTACTCGTAAGAAGGGTACCCCGATTTCTATGGGGATGACCGCTTCAGAAACATACGCCATGAAGAAGAAGGTTTCTCCTATAGGTGTTCGGACGGTGGTTCGGTACGCCCAGAGTATATTCGATAGGTGGTTGGTCCACTGTTTTGATACCTTGTAGAAGTGTCCTATTGGTTACTTCGGCCTGTCCGTTAGACTGTGGGTACCCGATGGAGGAAAATCAGTGTTTGATGTGTAGTTCTTCGCAGAACACTTTAAATTGGGCACTGTTAAATTGTTTGCCATTGTTGGTCATCAGTATACGAAGAACGTCGAAACAGTACACTATGGACCTCCAAACGAAGCTCCGAGCTTGGTGGTCAGTTATGTTAGCCAATGGTTCCGCCTCTACCCACTTAGTGAAGTAATTCATCGCCATGATGAGGTGCTTCCGTTAGCTGGGTGCTTAGGTGAAGGAACCGAGGAGATCCATCCCCCACATGGTGAAAGAGAGTAGGCTCGTGATCGAGGTAAGAGGGTTAACCGGTCGGTAGGTTACCAGAGTGTACCACTGACAACTTTTCCACTCTTTGACAAATTTCATGGCTTCTTTTTGCATTATAGGCCATTAGTAGCCTTGTCAAGGTATTTTGAAGGCCAGGGCTCGACCTCCTAGGTGGTTTTCGTAGACTCTTTTATGAACCTCTCGAAGGGCGTAATTAGCTTTGGTGGGCTCTAGACACCTTAAGTAAGGTGTTTTGAGGTCTCTCTTGTATAATTGGTCGTATACGACCGTATATCGTGATGCTTGGGAGATGATCTTTTTGAATTCACTTCTTTGTTTGGGGAGTTGGTCGTCCCATAAATACCAGAGGATCGGATCGACCCAGGTTTCTTCTTCGGTTACTAGTAACACGGGAACCTCCTTAATGCTTAGGGAGGTAATTGGTACGAGGTAGACCGCCTGCATAGGCTCAGGCTGCACATTTCACAACATGTAGGATCTTGCTTACATAGTACAAGGGTCTTTGGATGCCTACTTCCTCTCGAATTAGGACATAGGCCACTACTTCCTATCCGGCCAATAGGTACAAGAAAAGTTCTTGGCTGGTGACGATTTTGGTCAGAAGTGGGGGTGAGCCCAAATATTCTTTTAGTATTCGAAATCCTTCTGACAGTCTTCGGTCTAGGCGAATTCTTTCATTTTTCTGATGGCTTTGAAGAAGGGAAGGCACTTCTCCATGGATTTTGACATGAACCGGCTGAGTGCAACTACCTACCCTGTCACTCGTTGCACTTCTCTTACTGTCTAAGGGGGGTCATATTGAGGATGGCCTCAATTTTTTTCTAGTTGGCCTCTATGCCTCTTTGAGTTACCATGAAGTCAAGAAACTTCCCCACACTGACTCCAAAAGTGCACTTCGCGAGGTTTAGTTTCATTTGATAACATCGAAGCACATCGAATGTTTCCCCCAGATCGATTTCGTGGTCTTTGGCCTTGGCATTCTTGACCAACATATCGTCCACATAGACTTCCATATTCCTCATGATCTGTTCATGGAAGATCTTGTTTACCAACCTTTGATACGTTGCCCTAGCATTTTTAAGATCGAAAGGCATGACCTTGTAGCAGTACAATCCTTGGCTGGTGACGAAGGCAATTTTTTTTTAACCAGATTTGTGCATGAAGATCTGGTTATAGCCGGAGTAGGCGTCCATAAAGGTCAGAAGCTTATACCCGACGTTGCATCAATAAACTGATCGATCCGCGGTAGTGGGAAGCTATCCTTCGGGCAAGCTTTGTTCAGGTCCATGAAATCAATGCAGATTCACCACTTGTCATTGGGTTTTTTTACCATCACCACGTTGGACACCCAATCAGGATAATTCATTTCTTAGACGAAATTCGCTACGAGCAGCTTGTCTACTTCAACTTTGATGGTAGCTTATCGTTCGGGGGCGAGCAACCTCTTCTTCTAGATGACCGACTTGTGGCTTGGATCTATGTTTAACTGGTGCACAATCACCTTTGAGCTGATTATGGGCATGTCTAAGGCCGACCAGGAAAAAAGATCCTGATTTTTTCGGAGAAGGGAGAGCAGAGATCTTTTGGGGCCTTCTAGGAGGTTGAAGCCGATCTGGACCATTTGGGAGACGTCTTCTCCAAGGAAAACTGTGGTCAGTTCTTCCATAGACTGGCCTTTGAGAGCTCTTACTTCGTCTCTGAAGTCTTCTACCCCGAGAGGGAAGGCTTCCATCCTCTTTCCCCCTCTCACGGCGTTTAGGTAGCATGACCTAGAGACTTACTGGTTTCCACTAACTTCACATACCCCATCGTCGGTGGGAAACTTCATCTTTAAATGGCAGATGGAGACAATTGCTTGGAGCTTGTTGAGGATTATATTGTAGGACGACGGTTGCTTAATCGCTCGGAAAACAATATGTATAGTGGTCGTTTGCGAGTTTGTCCCTGCAGTGACTGGGAGGATTAGACTGCCCTTGGCAAACACCGGGACTTCCGAGAAACCATAAAGCGTAGTGGAAACTGGTTCCAGTTGAGCGTCTTCCAAGTGCATTTGTCGGAATGCTTCGTAAAACAGGATGTCGACAGAGCTTTCGTTGTCAACCAAGATGCGTCTGATGTCGTGGTTGGCTACAAGAAGAGAGACCACCACCGCATCGTCATGCGGGGTCTGTACTCCCTCCAGATCATCGTCTGTGAAGAAGATCGCTTGTTCTGTCTTTCCACATTTATGGGGCCCACTGACTAACTCCGCAGACCTGGCATAGGCCTTTCTATTGTGCCCTGAGGTGCCCCCAGCGGCGGGGCCGTCGTAGATGGTTTTGATGATCTTGGTTGTGGTGGCCTTTAGGCCATTCCTGGTTTGGCCCAGGATTTCTCTGAAGGACTTGATGTGTCTGGTTTTGACTAGGCGGACGCTCGAGACTTCTTTTAGGCCTTTCGAACTTCTTCGGAGCTGTTCGAGCATTCTTTTTTGCCATGGTCTGGTGAATTCTTTCAGTTCCCCTTGCTGATAAGAGCCTCAATGTGATGTTTCAAGGCCATGCAATCTTCGGTATCGTGCCCATGGTTTTTGTGGAACTGACACCACTTGCTTTGATCCCTGCTAAGGTGCAGCGGCCTCGAAGGCCACTTGAAGATCGTCCTTATAAACCGTGGTTCAAACCCAAGAGGGGGGTGAATTGGGTTTTCAAAAACTTTTCCTAATTACTTGCAAGTTTATAAAAACAGTTAAATACACAAGGCATACAAACAAGTAATGTGCTTTAAGTAAAAAAATTTAAGGTAGAGAAAGTGCAAACTCAGTTTATAGTGGTTCGGCAATATTGGATTCCTTCCGACCCTACATCTACTATCTTCAAGGAACCTCCTTAAAATAAGCCATTGAAACTTTTAGTCGTACAACTTCACGGGTGTTGTATGAACCTTACAACCAATCTTTTCCTCACGAAAGCTATTCTCTTCCTTACGAAAGCTAATCCCTTCCTTACAGAAGCTAACCCTTCCTCACAGAAGCTAATCCCTTCCCCACGGAAGCTTGTAAAGAAGTGTTTAATCCTAAACACTCTAAGAGTTATTATAACTCTTTCCTTTTTACAATAAATGAGATTTGTTGTAAAGTAAATAGTAGAGAGATAGCAATAAATGCTTTTACAGATGAACAATATCTCTCTTTCAAGAATAAGCTTAAAGAATGCCTCATCAATAAAAAATTTTAAACTTTTGAGAATTAATGAGCAAACTTATTAATTGAATGTGTTCTTTTCCTTTTTAAAATGCTCATTGAAGTGGGTTTATATAACCTTGAATCAATTTGGCCGTTAGAAACTGACTTGGTAGGTTTGGTGCATTAAATGCTTAAGTCTCGCGTCTCAAACGGTCATATTTTTGAATTACCAGTCGACTAGGTCCTTGTACTAGTCGATTGGGTTTGACACAGTCAACTGGAGACCTTTTGTCCCATACCCCAGTCAACTGATATAAAGAGCCAGTCGACTGGGTTGCCCTTCAACCTAGTTTTTTATATATTAAAACTATTTTTGACTTGGAAACATTTGTATTAATAGTTTTGTCAAAATCATTTTGTAAAATGAGCCATAGGTCAAGTTAAGTATTTGAACATGAGAGATCTACAGTTGTTTTTAATACCTTAATGCCTATTCTATATCTTCTGTCTTATCTTAGCATTTGAATCTAGTTGAGTTCTTGCATATTGTTTCTTTGCTGAATGCTTTTGCCATGTTGACCCTCACCTGTATTTTAATGATGACAAAACACAACTGTTATTATACTAACTAAGTGTAGTAAGCAACAAAAGCATTCAACCAAGGATCAAGGTGCAAAGAACTCAAAAGAACTCAAGCCGAATCAAAGTATCAAGTGAAGACTGAAGAACTAGTATAGGTCTAAGGTTTTAGAACCAATGTAAGTCTCACTTATACAATGTAATAGCTTGTTCAATAGCTCGAACAAAAAAGATTTTCTAAACTGATCGTTTTAAAACAAATGTTTTAAAATTAAAACAGAAAAACTGGGTTAGAAGACAACCCAGTTGACTGGGTACATATACCAGTCGACTGGTATATGAGACAGTATGTCTCCAGTCGACTGGGTCATTCATACCAGTCGACTGGTAAAACGGACAGTAAGTCCTCAGTCGACTGGATACCCAGAAGGTCTAAAAATGAGATTTTTTCAACTGAACCCAGTCGACTGGTATCATGATCCAGTCGATTGGTAGTTCAAAAATATGACCGCTGGACTCCAAATCTGAACGTTTTAAAGCAAATATTTTTCAAATTAAAGTTCTAACGGCCATATTATTTGATTTCTATATAAACCCATTCTATTAAGCTTTAAAAATAGAGCTGAACACATTCAAAAAGAGTTTATCTCACACAATCAAGTTATTATACTTTTGAAACTCAAAAAGCTTTGAAATATTCTTATTGAGCCATTCTTCAAGCTTTACTTTGAAAGAGAGACATTATTCAGTTGTATAAGCTTCCATTAGCTATTTCTCTACCATTTACTTTACATCATCTTTTGTAAAGGGATTATTTCCAAAAGGAAGGGGATTACTTCCGAGAGGAAGGGGATAGCTTCCGAGATGAAGGCCCCTTCATCTCGGAAGGGATTGTAAGGTTTGTACAACACCAGAAAAGTTGTACGACTAAGTTACTTAGTGGATTACTTCAAGGAGTTCCTTTAAGAGAGTGGACGTAGGGTCAGAACGAATCTAATATTGCCGAACCACTATAATCTGAGTTTGCATCCTCTTCTCTCTAAACTCTTTATTTACAGCATATTACTTGTTTTAATTGTTTGCTGCTTATTCGTTTTTATAAACTTATATTAATTCCGCAAAAATTTTTAAAAACCCAATTCACCCTCCCTCTTGGGTTGAAAACTCGATCTACAATTGGTATCAGAGCTTTGTTCTCATATTTAGGCTTAAAATCCTTGAGTTGATCTAATGGCAGCAAATAGCTACTCTGAGGGACACTCTTATACTAGACCACCTTTGTTCAATGGCTCCAATTATAACTATTAGAAAAACAGAATGAAAATCTTTGTCGAATGACAAGATCACAATCTATGGAGAATCTTTGAAGAAGGACCTAGAATTCCTACAAAAGAAATAGCTATTGGAAAGACTCATTATACAATGCCTAAACTTAAAACTGAGTACACTGACGAGGATTGTAGAATGATGTCTCTCAATAGCAGAGCAACTAGTATGTTACATTATGCATTAGATATTTCTGAATATAATAAAATATCTGCATGTGTTTCGGCTAAATTGATATGGGGCAAATTACAAGTCAAATATGAAGGAACTAGTGAGGTAAAAAAGTCAAAAATTTACATACTAATTTCTGAGTATGAATCCTTTAAAATGTCTCATGACGAAACTATTTCTGAAATGCACTCACGGTTCACCACTATTATACATGGTTTAAAACTGCTTGGTAAGAATATTGAAGAGGTTGAACTAACCAGAAAAATCTTGAGATCTCTGCCACCAGAATGGAAACCAAAGAAGACAGCCATACAAGAGACCAAAGATCTTGACAAACTGGATGTTGAGACACTACTTGGGTCATTATTGACGTATGAGATGGAAGAAATGACTCCCATCGTCAATAATGATGAGAAGAAGAAAAAGTATATTGCTCTCAAAGCTTCTACGAGCAGCAAAGAAATGGAATCAGAAAAAGAAGCTGAGAGCAACGAGAAAGATGGTGAAATGGCACTGATCACCAAACGATTTCACAGGTTCTTGAAGAAAAGCAAGAAACCTTACACAAAGGACCCCACTCCGAAAAAGGAACCACTTATATGCTATGGCTGCAAGAAGCCCGGTCACATTAGAGCTGATTGTTCGTTTTCAAACAAACCGTATAAGAGCTTCAAAAAGAAAGCCATGATAGCAACTACCTGGAGCGATGACGAAGAAAATGAGTCATCGGACAAAGAAATCGGATATGAGGAAATTGTCAACCTTTGCTTGATGGCAATCGACGATGAAAGTAAGGTAACATCTTCTCCTTCTTCTAAGGATAATATTGTGAGTAGTAGTGAAGAACTGCTAGAAGTAATAAATGAAATGCATGAGGAATTGAAGAAATTTGATTCTAGAAATTTTTTTCTTAAGAAAGAGGTATCATTTATCTCTAAAGAGATGATAAGTCTTAGAGAAGAAAAAGAAAAATTATCATCTTTAATGTATGATTCTTCTCAAGATTTTCTCAAAGATGAAAATGAGAATTTAAAAAATAAAATTTTTGAATTGAATAGCACTATATCAAGACTTATGCTTGAAAAAGAAAAACTTGATGAAGTGCTTTCTTCCCAAAGATTAAGTGGAGGAAAATCTGGTGTAGGATATTCTCCTTTGGGAAAGCAAAAATCAAAAGAGAGCTTATTCATGAATGAAGCCTCTACTTCAAAAAACCCTAGCAAGATTAAAAGCACTCCCTCATTAAATGCTAGGAATTCAAATGTTCATACAAAAATGAAGCAACTTAGAAAAAGACATGCTTATATGTATGCACACTCTAGAAATACTTATACACATCCTAGGAATTACCATCATGGTTATCCTAGAAATAATTTGTATACACATACTAGCATGTATCCTAGAATGCATCATCATTCATTTTCTGAAAATGACATGCATTTTCATACTGCTTACCATAGAAACATGTATCCTAGGAACTATTATCCTAAGGATTATAGGGATGCACATGTAAGATATCATAGAAATTTTAATTACTACCATCCTAGGATTGTGTATCATCAATACGTCTATAGATCACCATATACTGTTAAGAAAGTATGGGTTATAAAAGGAACCGTGTTTTCTAGGACTAACCCTGAAGGACCCAAGAAATTTTGGGTACCTAAAAGTGCTATCATATATCATTGTGTGATGTAGATATGTCTCCACACCAAGGAGAAAGGTAACTGTTGGTACCTTGATAGTGGATGCTCGAAGCACATTACCGGTGATAAAAGTGTATTCAAGGAGCTAACTCTAAGAGATGGTGGACTTGTGTCCATTGGAGACAATACTAAAATAAAGATTATCGGGCATGGAAAAGTCAGTAATGATTTCTCAACCTTAGATAATGTATTGCTAGTACAAGGCCTTAAGCCAAATTTACTTAGTATTAGTCAACTATGTGACAAAGGCTACAAAGTCACATTTGAGACCTCTCATTGTCTAGTTATAGACATCAAGAGCAATAAGATCAAATTTATTGGCCATAGACATGAAAATGTCTACATAGTTGATTTGAAATCCTTGCATTCTGAAAATGAAAAATGTTTTCCTGCTTTTAGTGAAAATCCATGGCTATGGCATAGAAGGCTTGGTCATGTAAATATGAACTTGCTAAAAATCGTTTCAAGAAAAGATTTAGTTATTGGACTTCCTAAAATCGATTTTAAAAAAGACAAAGTATGCGATGCTTGTCAAATGGGAAAACAAACTAGGATTTCTTTTAAAACAAAAAATGTAGTCTCAACTACTAGACCTTTGGAACTTTTGCATATGGACTTATTTGGTCCAATTAGTACCATTAGTCTAGGTGGCCATCAATATGCTCTTGTTATTGTTGATGACTATTCAAGATATACCTTTGTTATTTTTATTGCTTAAAATGATGAAGCTTTCAAAGGATTTGAAAAGTTTTGCAAAAAGGTACAAAATGAAAAAGGAATTTGTATTTCAAGCATAAGAAGTGATCGTGGCAAAGAATTTGAAAATCAAAGCTTTTCAAGATTTTGTGATGAAAATGAAATTAATCACAACTTTTCAGCTCCTAGAACTCCTCAACAAAATGGAGTTGTTGAAAGGAAAAACAGAGTTCTAGAAGAATTTTCAAGAACTATGCTTTGTGAAAATAGTTTACCAAAATACTTTTGGGCTGAAGCCGTAAATACTTCTTGCTATATCTTAAATAGAATTTTGATAAGGTCTCTGCTTGATAAAACTTCATATGAACTATGGAAAGGGAGAAAGCCCAATATTTCCTATTTTCGTGCTTTTGGTGGTAAATGCTTCATCTTAAATAACAATAAAACTAACTTGGGTAAATTTGATTCTAAGACTGATGAAGGAATATTTTTAAGATATTCAACATCTAGTAAGGCTTATAGAGTTTTCAATAAGAGAACTTTAGTGGTAGAAGAATCTGTACATATAACTATTGATGAGATGACGTGGATTTTATTCTAAGAATAGAAACTCCTACTCCCATTGTTGACCCAAAAGAGAGTTCACCTCAGGCAAATAAAGAGATGAAAACTCCCAATTTGGACCAACCATCCTCAAGCCAACAAGAGGAAAGTCTACCCAAAGATTGGAGGTATGTAAATTATCATCCAATTGATCAAGTGATTGGTGATCCTTCATAAGGGGTAAGAACTCGCTCTTCTATTAGAAATATTTGCAATTTTGTAGCTTATTTGTCTCAAGTAGAACCTAAGACATTTATAGAAGCTGAAAAAAATAATGATTAGATAATTACAATGCAGGAAGAAATAAATCAATTTGAGAGAAACAGTGTTTGGAAACTAGTTCCAAGACCTAAAGATCATTCAATAATTGGAACTAAATGGGTATATAGAAATAAGATGGATGAAAATAGAATAGTAACTAGAAACAATGCTAGACTAGTTGCTAAGAGATATAATCAAGAAGAAGGAATAGACTTTGATGAAACCTATGCTCCCGTAGCTAGATTAGAATCTATTTGAATGTTATTAGCCTTTGCATGCTTTAATAAATTCAAGCTATTTCAAATGGATGTGAAGAGTGCATTTTTAAATGGCTTCATAGAAGAAGAGGTTTATGTTGAGCAACCTCTTGGATTTGAAAATCCTAGTCTTCCAAATCATGTCTACAAGCTTTCTAAAGCTCTATATGGGTTGAAGCAAGCTCCAAGAGCATGGTATGAAAGACTAAGTAAATTTTTTATTGACAATGATTTTGTAAGAGGTAGAATAGACACAATTCTCTTCACAAAAACTCACAAAAATGACACTTTGATAGTTCAAATATATGTTAATGTATTATATTTGGTGCTACTAATGAATCTATGTCTCAAGAGTTTACAAAGTGCATGCAAGGTGAATTTGAAATGAGCATGATGGGAAAACTTACCTACTTCCTTGGACTTCAAATCAAGAAACTAAAAGGAGGCATCTTCATCAATCAACAGAAGTACATTAAGGACCTACTAAAGAGGTTTGGGATAGAAAGCTCAAAGCCACTTGGAACGCCTATGAGCACAACTACTAAACTTGATCTTGATGAAGGAGGTAAAACTGTAGATTCTAAATATTATAGAAGCATGATAGGTGCTTTACTTTATTTGACTGCAAGTAGACCTGATATAATGTTCAGTGTATGCATGTGTGCTAGATTTCAGGCTAATCCTAAGGAATCACATGCAGTTGCAGTAAAAAGAATCCTTAGATATCTACAAGAAACAAAATTCTTAGGAGCTATGTTATTCAGATGCTGATTTTGTTGGATGTAGGCTAGATAGAAAAAGCACAAGTGGTACATGCCAATTCTTAGGAGCTATGTTAACCTCTTAGTTTTCCAAGAAACAAAATTCCATTGCACTATCCACCGCAGAGGTGGAATACGTTGCAGCCGGAAGTTGTTGTGCCCAAATGTTATGGATGAAACAACAACTAGAAGACTATGGCATGAACCTCAAAAACATCCCAATATTTTGTGATAATACTAGTGCTATCAACCTAACCAAGAACCCTATTCAGCACTCTAGAACTAAGCACATAGAAATAAGACATCATTTCTTAAGAGATCATGCTCAAAAAGGTGACATAAGACTAGAATTCATACTTTCAGAAGATCAAATAGCTGACATTCTTACAAAACCTCTAGATGAAGCTAGTTTCTGTAAGATAAGAATGTTCATGGGATTGCTGAATTATGATAAACTGAATATTTGATTGTTTCATAATTCATTATATGCATGTTTGACATCTAGTGAAAAAGTATTAATTCTTGTTTAAATATCTCCCTCACTCAAGATGTCATAGATAAACAAATTTCGTGCTATATTTCAAGACTGGAAATTTTCATAAGGGTCCAGTCGACCGGTGAATCTATACCAGACGACTGGTAAATCACTGCCCTTTCATCTAGTCAACTGGTAAGTTTGATCTAGTAGACTGGTAAGTCTCTGTCTCTTCTTCCAAACGACTGGTAAATCCTATCTAGTAGTCTGGTATCTCTAGACCCTGTTTGAAGCCAATTTTTTGAAAACCAGTTATCATCCAGTCAACTGGTCAATTCAATCCAGTCGACTGGTATCTTACTGTTAGTTCACCCAGTTGACTGGTTCATGAACCCAGTCGACTGGTATAAAAACTGTTCATCTTTCCAAATGGGCTCAGTCGACTGGTAACTCGACCCAGTCGACTGGTATCGCGATTCTATAAAAGGAACTGTTCATTTTTCTGATTTTTTACGCCATTTTCGAACACCTTTGCTTTCTCTCTCTAGAAAAATTCATCATTTTGATCTAAAAACCATCCAAACTTCATCTAAACACACCAATCTACTCATCCATAACGAGATTTTTAACTTTCTACAGTTAAAATCTCTTATTTTCACTAAAATCTTTTCTACCTAAAAACTTCAAATTTATCTAAAATGTCCGATAAAATCCGTGTTAAATTCACAACCAGTGGACCAAATGCGCCTAAAAGGCCAAGGTCTAGAAAACCCTCGGCATCGGAGTCACGGGGGAAGGGTGTAGCAGGATCATCAAGCAAAGCACCTAGAATAGAGCTTGATGAGTCCCTGTTTTTCAGTTCTGCGACAAAGGCGAGGTATGATTCAATAATCCGTCATAAAAAGATCATGACGGGTAAAGTTGTAGACTTCGACTCTATTCGTCATGGCAATTTTGATATCTTACCAGCTTTTGAGGCGATTCACTTGACCCCACTGGTTAAAGTGCATGAAAAATTCTACCCAAGACTGATTCACCAGTTCTATGCGAACTTGGTGAAACCCAGTCTTCTGGCTCTGAGATTCAGAACCAGAGTCAGTGGTGTGGAGTTTGAGGTCAACATTGACCTCATCATAAGCATACTAAGGATCCCTGCAAGGAGGATCCAATAGAGTCTGGATGGATGGCCAGACAACTTCGACATTGAGGCGACCTGTCAGATAGTTAGGGGAGACCCTAACTATGTGTACAGACCCACTACATTTCATATATGTAGTGATATACCCCTCGACTTGAAGCTGTTTCAGCTAATAGTGAGTTGGATTATCCACCCTAGACTAGGGAGTCAAGGGTATCTATCTAAGATAGATACGATATTAATTTGGTGCCTTAAATCTGGGCACCACTTCAATATTTATCCTCTGTTGCTCGCCAACATGATAAATGGCGAAGCAAGCGACTCCGGGTGTTTTCCTTACGGGATACTCATTACACTCATACTCCAGCACTTTCAGGTGCCTCTGTCAGCCTCCGAGGCTCAGGATATTGGACCGACGAACATCATCAATGTCTTATCACTGAAGAAGATGGGATACGCGGTTCGTGACGGCTTCCTCTATCCAAAAGCTGGGAAGCACTTACGGATACAAGGAGATGAGAGTGATGATGATGAGGAGGAGGAGGCTGTTGCCTATGCTGATATGGACACTGACACCCGAGCACCTCCGATTGGTGACTTGAGTACTGGTCAGACTGGATACGGCGATATACTTCAGGCTATCTCGAGCCTTCAGATGACGATGGAGTCCGGATTCCAATCTATGCAGTCGGAGTGCCAGAGATTAAGCTCCTCCATCGACCATCTATGGGACTTCGAGTTACATCGAGAGCACACCGAGGGTTCCCTAGTTGAGATTAGGGAACTTCTTCGTGATGGCTCAGACTCTCCCGCTCCTTGAGTCTATATCTTCATTATGTACTTAGGATTTTTCAGCACTTACCACATACAACAGACATATTCTGTATTTTTGTCTTATTTTTGGCTCTATGAAGCCCGTACATGTATTGTCTTTTTCTATATGATGTTATGTTTCCATTAGCCATATTTCATATATCTATTTACATTATTTGTGATATGTTTGCATAGTTTCAAACTGCTTTTATTCACGAAAATGCTATGAAACTGATAATGCTTGTATGAAAACTTCCGGTTCTTCCCGGGAAGGCTTCCAAAATCCGAATAAAGCCAAATTTTCGCGTGCAGTTTGTTTAATCATATTCTAGATGACTGTCATTACTAAATAGCTTATTTTTTTGATTTCTGGCCCCTTTGATTGTTGTTGTCAAAACGGGGGAGAAAATTGAGAAAATCGAGAAAAACTAAGTAAAAAGAAACCAAAGCATAGATTTAGGGGGAGCACTGCTCCAAAACTTATTATTTGATTAGTTGAGTTAATTGTAGTTGGTTAAAATATATATATATGAACTGTGTTTGCCTATTTACAGGGCGGTTTTATTCGAAAAACAGAGGAGACTCTGTCCGATTTTTCGTAAAAACCAAACACTTAGTTTTTTTATCTGTTTTCACATTATTAGTTTTGTCATCATCAAAAAGGGGGAGATTGTTGACCCTCACCCGTATTTTAATGATGACAAAACACAACTGTTATTATACTAACTAAGTGTAGTAAGCAACAAAAGCATTCAACCAAGGATCAAGGTGCAAAGATCTCAAAAGAACTCAAACCGAATCAAAGTATCAAGTGAAGACTGAAGAACTAGTATAGGTCTAAGGTTTTAGAACCAATGTAAGTCTCACTATACATTGTAATAGCTTGTTCAATGGCTCGAACAAAAAAAGTTTTCTAAACCGATCGTTTTAAAACAAATGTTTTAAAATTAAAACATAAAAACTGGGTTGGAAGACAACCCAGTCGACTGGGTACATATACCAGTCGACTGGTATATGAGACAGTATGTCTCCCGTCGACTGGGTCATTCATACCAGTCGACTGGTAAAACGGACAGTAAGTCCCCAGTCGACTGGTAGTTCAAAAATATGACTGTTGGACTCCAAATCTGAACTTTTTAAAGCAAATCTTTTTCAAATTAAAGTCCTAACCGCCATATTATTTGATTGCTGTATAAACCAATTCTATTAAGCTTTAAAAATAGAGCTGAACACATTCAAAAAGAGTTGATCTCACACAATCAAGTTATTATACTCTTGAAACTCAAAAAACTTTGAAATATTCTTATTTAGCCATTCTTCAAGATTTACTTTGAAAGAGAGACATTATTCAGTTGTATAAGCTTCCATTAGCTGTTTCTCTACCATTTACTTTACATCATCTTTTGTAAAGGGATTACTTCCGAAAGGAAGAGGATAGCTTACGAGAGGAAGGGATTGTAAGGTTTGTACAACACCGGGAAAGTTGTACGACTAAGTTATTTAGTGGATTACTTCAAGGAGTTCCTTAAAGAGAGTGGACGTAGGGTCGGAACGAATCCGATATTATCGAACCACTATAATCTGAGTTTGCATCCTCTTCTCTCTAAACTCTTTATTTACAACACATTACTTGTTTTAATTGTTTGCTGGTTATTCGTTTTTATAAACTTGTATTAATTCCGTAAAAAGTTTTAAAAACCCAATTCACCCCCCCCTCTTGGGTTGAAACCTCGATCTACAATAAGGTAAAAACAAACCTGTATGTAAAAACTAGGCATGTTTCAAAATTGGGAATACTTCCCGGGAAGAGTCAGAAGTTTTTACACTTATATCAGCAGTTAAGGCATATAGGTGAGCATGAATATTATAAGCTAAGCAACCATATAGCATAAAAGTAAGATATATAAATACGAGCTAAATGCTAAAAGTATAAATCAAAACAACAATGCATATTCATTCATCTAATGTGAGCTTATAGAAATCTTGTTTGAGTAAAAAATATGAATGAAAACTGAATGTTTGTGCTACAATTATCTAAGAGCTATATATATAAGAAAAGGGATAAAACAAAAAGCTTAGTGATTGGGGGAATTAAATTCGTCTCAAATGAGATCCTAAAGCTCAGCCAAGGAGCCCTCTATGTGCTCTTAGTGTAGCTCAAAATCATCAAGAAATGTGCAAATATCACGGTGCATGGAATTAACGGAATAGCTCAAGCTTTGGAACCCGAACTGCATGGATAGTTGGAGGCTTGAAATAGCCTATAATAGATCATTGTACCTAGCCTGACTAGCACTAGAACTACTATGCTGTGGACTGAGTGCTCCTTCATCAGTAACCGTAGCAGTGGGAGAAGTTACATCACCAGGAACCTTATAGTCCTCCTCACTGTTGTCACCCTCTCCAATCCTTATGTTCTTCCTGACCTTGGAGTAGATCATTCCATTACGGATAGTACACCCCATCTTCTTTAGAGAAGAGACATTGATGATGTCTTTGGGGCCGATGTCCTAAGCCTCAGAGGCGAGAAGGAAGACTCGAAAATGCTGGAGGATAAGGGTGATGAGCATCCCGTAAGGAAGGCACCAAGAGTCACTAGCTTCATTGTTTATCATGTTAGCGAGCAGTAGGGGGTAGATATTGAATTAGTGTCCAGTTTTGACACACTAAATCAATACTACGTCTATCTTCGAGAGGTAGTCTCGACTCCCAAGCCATGGATGGATGGTCCAACTCACGACGTGATTGAGCAGCTTCAAGTCAAGGGGTATATCACTACATGTATGAAATGTAGTGGGCCTAAAGATGTACGTAGGGTCTCCCCTAATGATCTGACATGCCTCTTCATAATTGAAGTTGTCCTACCATCTATCTAGACTCTATTGGATCCCTCCCACTGGGATCCTCAGAATGCTGACTAGAAGGTCATTGTTCACCTCAAACTCCATGCCCATCACACTGATTCTGAAATGAAGAGCCAGTGGATTAGGCTTCACCAAGTTTGCGTAGAATTAGTGAATGAGCTGTGGATAGTATTTTTGGTGAATCTTGACAAGTGGTGTCAATTACGCTGTCTCAAAAAGAGGTAAAATGTCAAAATTTGCATGACAGATAGAATCAAAGTCAACAAATTTACCCATCATGATCTTTTTTGTGGTGAATGACGGAGCTATACTTTTCTTTGGCGGCTGGACTCCAGAATAGTGAGTCGTCGAGCTTAGTCCTTACCTTTTTGCTCAAGGAACCCGCCAAGCCCTTTCTTTTGGCATCTGGTGCCGTGGATTTCTTGGACCGTGGCTGTGTAGGTGCGTGAGGTCTTCCAACGTTGGTTTTGATCCGGATTCTCTTAGACATTTGGAAGAAATTGTTTTTAGGGAGAAATTTGAGAGATTTTTGGGAAAAACGGATTTTTCAACTGTGGAAAGTTGAAATGAAGGTGATAGGGGATGAGATTAAGGATTCTATGGAGTATTTTGGTGAGATTGTGGACAGAAATAGAATATTTTCTAGAGAGAGAGCTTAAGGGTTTTGAAAATGGTGTGAAAAACCTGATTGAAGCAACTATTTATAGAATAGAAATACTAGTCGACTGGGTTAGGGCACCAGTCGACTAGGTCCTTCTAAATTTAAGAATTTTTGACATATCAATCAACTGGGTAAACTGGCAGAGAAATACCAGTCGACTGGGTCATCCATACCGTCGACTGGGTAGGTTACCAAAAATTCAAATTTTGGCTCCAAACAATGTCTTGTGCTACTAGTCGACTGGGTACTTGAACTAATCGACTGGTTGAAATGGCAGTGTATTACCAGTAGACTGGAGTCATCTTACCAGTCGATTGGACCTTTTTAGAAACTTAAAAAGATGAGCTCTAACTTAGAGTTTTAGCACGAATTTTGTTTATCTATACCATATTGAGTGAGAGAAATATTAAATAAGAGTTAATACTCATTACTAGATGTCAAATATGCATATGATGAATGTTGATGCAATCAATCATACAATTTATCCTAGTCTTTTAAGCCCATCAATAGTCTAATCTTACAAAAACTAACCTCACTTAAGGGTTTTGTAAGAATATCAGCTATTTGGTCTTCTGAATGAATGAATTCTATTATTATATCAACCTTTTGAGCATGGTCTCTTATAAAATGATGTCTAATTTCTATGTGTTTGGTTCTAGAATGCTGAAAATGGTTTTTGGTTAAGTTGATAGCATTGTGTTATCACAATGAATTGGAATATCTTTAAAGTTCATGCCATAGTTTTCTAGTTGTTATTTCATCCACAACGCTTGTGCATAACAACTTCCTGCTGCTACATATTCCGCCTCGACGGTTTATAGGACAATCGAGTTTTGTTTCTTGGAGAACCAAGAGGTTAGCATTGCACCTAAGAATTGGTATGTTCTACTAGTGCTTTTTCTATCTAATCTACACCCCGCAAAATCAACATCTGAATATCCTACAAGCTCAAAAGATGACTCTCTAGAGTACAATGATCCTAGGTTTTGAGTCTCTTATAGATATCTAAGGATTCTTTTTATTGCAATTATATGTGATTCCTTAGGATTAGCTTGAAATCTAGCACACATACATACACTGAACATTATATCAGGTCTACTTGCAGTTAAATAAAGTAAAGCTCCTATTATACTTCTATAAGTTTTAGTGTTTACACACGTACCTCCTTCATCAAGGTCATGTTTTGTAGAAATGCTCATAGGAGTGCAAAGTGTCTTTGAGCTTTTCATCCAAAACCCTTTTAAAAGGTCCTTGGTGTATTTTGATTGATTGATGAAAATGCTCATTTCAATTGTTTGATTTAAAGTCCAAGAAAGTAGGTAACTTCTCCCATCATACTCATTTCAAATTCACCTTGCATGCACTTAGAAAACTCTTGACACATAGATTCATTAGTAGCCACAAATATGATATCATCAACATATATTTGGACTAGTAGTGTGTCATTTTTTTAAGTTTTTGTGAAGAGGGTTTGTCTATTTTTCCTCTTACAAAATTTTTTAAAGCAAAAATTTACTTAGTCTTTCATACCATACTCTTGGATCTTGCTTCAACCCATATAGAGCTTTAGAAAGCTTATAGACATGATTTGAAAAACTAGGATTTTCAAATCCAAGAGGTTGCTCAACGTACACCTCTTCTTCTATAAAGCCATCTAAAATGGCACTTTTTACATCCATTTAAAATAACTTAAACTTATTAAAGCATACAAAGGCTAATAGCATTCAAATAGCTTCTAATCTAGCTATGGGAGCATAGGTCTCATCAAAGTCTATTCTTTTTTCTTGATTATATCCCTTAGCAACTAGTCTAGCCTTGTTCCTAGTTACTATTCCATTTTCATCCA
Source organism: Bretschneidera sinensis (assembly GCA_023935145.1). NCBI lineage: Eukaryota > Viridiplantae > Streptophyta > Magnoliopsida > Brassicales > Akaniaceae > Bretschneidera > Bretschneidera sinensis. Next base: position 37,332,122 of record CM043697.1, on the reverse strand, counting down.
TCTTATTTCTAAATACCCATTTAGTTCGTCTAGGAACTAGATTCCATACACTGTTTCTTTCAAATTGATTTATTTCTTTTTGCATAGCATTTATCCCATCAACATCCTTCTCGGCTTCTACAAACGTCTTAGGTTCTATTTGATATAAATAAGCTACACAATTGCAAATATTTCTAATAGAGGAATGAGTTCTTACCCCTTGTGAAGGATCACCAATCACTTGATCGATTGGATGATAATTTACATACCTCCAATCTTTGTGAAAACTATCCTCTTGTTGACTTGTAGATGGCTGAAAAAGATTGAGAGCTTCTACCTCTTGACTTATTTAAGGTGGGCTCTCCTTTGGGTCAACAATGAGAGTAGGTGTTTTCGTTCTTGAAATGAAATTTGCATCATCATTGAAAGAAACTACTCTACTACTAATTGGGTTAGACTCATCAAAGGATACATGTGTGAATTCTTCTACCACTAGAGTTCTTTTGTTAAAGACTACATAAGCTTTACTAGAGGTTGAATATCCCCTCGTCGGTCTTTGATTCAAATTTACCCCAAGTTAGTTTTATTGTTATTTAGGATAAAGCATTTACAACCAAAGGCATGAAAATATGAGATATTAGGCTTTCTACATTTTCATAATTCATATGGTTTGATAAGCATAGGCCTAATTAAAACTCTATTTACGGCTTCAGCCCAAAAATATTTTGGCAAGCTATTTTCACAAAGTATTGTTCTTGCAAATTCTTCTATAACTCTATTTTTCCTCTCAACAACTCCATTTTGTTGAGGAGTTCTAGGAGCTGAAAAATTGTGATCAATTTCATTTTCATCACAAAATTTTGAAAAACTTTGGTTTTCAAATTCTTTTCCATGATCACTCATAATGCTTGAAATACAAATTCCTTTTTCATTTTGAACCTTTTTACAATAGTTTTCAAATCCCTTGTAAGTAATAAAAATAACAAAGGTATATCTTGAATAGTCATCAACAATAACAAGAGCATATTGAAGGCCACCCAAACTAATGGTACTTATTGGACCAAATAAGTCCATATGCAAAAGTTCCAACGGTCTAGTGCTTAAGACTATAATTTTTTTATTTAAAAGAAATTTAGTTTGTTTTCCCATTTGACAAGCATCACACACCTTGTCTTTTTTGAATTTTATTTTTGGAAGTCCAATGACTAAATCTTTTCTTAATGATTTTTAGCAAATTTATATTCACATAGCCAAGCCTTCTATGCCATAGCCATGAGTTTTCATTAAATGTGGGATAACATTTTTCATTTTCCGAATGCAAAGATTTTAAATCAAATATATAGACATTTTTGTGTCTATGGCCAACAAACTTGATCTTGTTACTCTTGATGTCTATAACTAGACAATGAGAGGTTTCAAATATGACTTTGTTGCCTTTGTCACATAGTTGACTAATACTTAGTAAATTTGGCTCAAGGTCTTGCAAAAATAATACATGATCGTTGAGAAATCATTACCAACTTTTCCATGCTCGATCATCTTTATCTTTGTGTTATCTCCAATGGTGATATGTTTGCCATCTCTTAGAGTTAGCTCTTTGAATACACTTCGATCACCGGTCATGTGCTTTGAGCATCCACTATTAAGGTACCAATAGTTACCTTTTTCCTTGGTGTGGAGACATATCTATATCACACAAGGATACACAATTGCACTCTTAGGTATCCAAAATTTCTTAGGTTCTTTGGGGTTATTCCTAGAAAATACGGTTCTTTTAGGGACCCAAACTTTCTTAACATTGTAAGGTGCTTTATATTTATGGACATGTTGATGATGCACAATCCTAAGATAATAGTTATTGAAATTTCTAGGATTTCTTAATTGTATATGTCTATAATTCCTTGGATAAGTATTCCAAGGATACATGTTTTTATTGTGAAGATTATGAACCTGCATGTCATTTCTAGGAAATGTATGATAATGATTTCTAAGATGTGTACTTGCATTATAGTGAACATACATATTGTTTCTAGGATATATATGATGGTAATTCCTAAGATGTGTATGTGTAGTGTGCAAGTTATGAGTATACATATTATCTCTAGGATGCACATGATGGTTACTCCTAGGATGTTTATATGCATTTCTTGAATGATTGTTCCTAGCATTTGCATTTCTTGAGTGAGCATACAAATATGCATGAGTTCTCTAGGATGCTTACCTCTAGTATATGCATTAGAATTTACATTCGCATTTTTAGACTTATTAGAATATATTGAGGGAGTACTTTCGATCTTGCTAGTGGCCTTAAAAGTAGAGGTTTCATTCACACATGTTGCTTTCATGAATAAGGTTTTTTTTTATATATTTTTGCTTGCCTAATGGAGAATAACTCAACTTGGATTTTCCTCCACTTAACCTTTGTTAAGATAGTACTTCATCTAGCTTTTCTTTTCCAAGCATAAGTCTTGATATAGTGTCATTTAATTACATTATTTTCTTCTTTAAGTTTTCATTTTCATCTTTAAGAAAATATTGAGAAGAATTATAAAACATGAAAGGTAGTTTTTCTTTTTCTTCCTAAGCCTTCCATCTCTTTAGAAAGAGATGAGACTTCATTTTTTAGGGTTATATTCCTAGAATCGAATTTTTTCAGTTCTTCATGCATTTCATTTATAACCTCTATTAATTCTTCACTACTACTAACAATGTTATTATTAGAAGAGGAAGAATTTGATACCTCATTTTCGTCGTCAATTTCCATTAGACATAGGTTGGAAATATTCTCATATTCGACCTTATTGTCTGAGGATTCTTCTTCTTCGTCATCACTCCAAGTGGTTGCAATCATAACTTTCTTTTTGAAGCTCTTATATGGTTTGCTTGTCGCTGTACAATTAGCCTTGATGTGATCGGGCTTCTTGCAACCATAACACATAAGTGGTTCCTTTTTTGAAGTGGGATCCTTTGTGTAAGGTTTCTTGCTCTTCTTTAAGAACCTGTGAAACTTCTTGGTGATTAGAGCCATCTCACCATCTTCTCCGTTGCTCTCTAACTATTCTTCTGTTTCTTCCTCATTGTTGCTCATAGAGGCTCTAAGAGCAATCACATTTTTCTTCTCATCATCATTGACAATGAAATTCATTTCTTCCATCTTGTATATCAATAATGATCCGAGAAGTGTTTTTATATCAAGTTTGTCGAGATCTTTGGCCTCCGTGATGATTGTCTTCTATGCTTTCCAAGTGGGTGGCAAATACCTTAAGATCTTCCTTGTTAGTTCAAATTCTTCATTGTTCCTACCAAGAAGCTTTAAACCGTTAACAATAGTGGTGAAACATGAGTGTATTTGAGAAATTGTTTTGTTATGAGACATTTTGAAAGATTTATACTCGGACAGTAGCATATAGATATTTTATTTTTTAACTTCGCTAGTTCCTTCATATGTTACTTACAATTTGTCCCAAATTTCTTTAGCCGAAACACAAGCAGAAATTTTATTATATTCAGAAATATCTAAAACACAAAGTAAAATACTTGTGGCTCTATTATTTAGAGACATCATTCTATAATCTTCTTCATTAAACTCAGTTTTGAGTGCAGACATTGTATGATTGATTTCTCCAATAGTTATTTCATTTATAAAAATTCTAGGTCATTCCTCAATGACTCTCCGTAGATTGTAATCTTGTTATTCGACAAAGATTTTCATCATATTTTTCCAATATTTATAGTTGGAGCCATTGAACAAGGGGGGCCTAGTATGGAAATGTCTTTCGGAATAGCTATTAGATGCCATCAAATCAACTCAATGATTTTAAGCTTGAAATTGAGAATTAAGCTCTTATACCAATTTTAAACCGAGGTTCAAACCCAAGAGGGGGATGAATTGGGTTTTTAAAAACTTTTGCTAATTACTTGCAAGTTTATAAAAGCAGTTAAATGCATAAGGCATACAAACAAGCAATGTGCTTTCAGTAAAAGAGTTTAAGGAAGAGAAAGTGGAAACTAAGTTTATAGTGGTTCAGCAAAATTGGATTCCTTCTGACCCTACATCCACTCTCTTCAAGGAACCTCCTTGAAGTAATCCACTAAAACTTTTAGTCGTACAACTTCACGAGTGTTGTACAAACCTTACAACCAATCCCTTCCTCACGGAAGCTATTCCCTTCCTTAAAGAAACTAATCCCTTCCTCGTGGAAGCTAATCCCTTCCTCATAGAAGCTTATAAAGAAGTGTTTAATCCTAAACACTCTAAGAGTAAAATAAATGATAGAGAGATAGCAATAAATGCTTTTACGAATGAATAATATCTCTCTTTCAAAAATAAGCTTGAAGAATGGCTTAACAATAAATTTTTCAAAGCTTTTGAGAATTAATGAGCAAACTTGTGAATTGAATGTGTTCTCTTACTTTTTCAAATGCTCATTGAAATGGGTTTATATAGCCTTGAATCAATATGGTTATTAGACACTGACTTGGTACGTTTGGTCCATTAAATGCTCAAGTCCCGTGTCTCACACAATCATATTTTTGAATTACCAGTCGACTGGTACAACTGGGTTAAGTGAGAAACTTCACTTTTAGGCTATTGGGGAGTACCAATCGACTGGGTCCCAAGCACCAGTCAACTATTAACTCTCTTTCCCAGTTGCTAGTTGATTGGGTTTTTGACACTAGTCGATTGGTATAAAGAGCTAGTCGACTGGGTTGCCCTTCAACCCAGTTTTTCATGTATTAAAACTGTTTTTGATTTGGAAACATTTGTATTAATAGTTTTGTCAAAATCTTTTTGTAAAATAAGACATAGGTCAAGATAAGTATTTGAACATGAGAGATTTACTGTTGTTTTCAATACCTTAATGCCTATTCTATATCTTCTGTCTTATCTTGGCGTCTAAATCTAGTTGAGTTCTTGCATCTTGTTTCTTTGTTGAATGTTTTTATCGCTTAAACACTTAGATTAAACTGTTAGTACAATTAGAGTAGTGTTTTGTCATTATTAAAATCAAATATGGGTCAATAGTCCTGTCTTGGAGTTGCATCAGGACGTTGGTTCTAGATGCGTTGAGGGGAGTAAAGCTCTCGAAGCAGCCGGGGGCTTTGTGTCTGTTTTCGCGAAAAGGTCGCTTGGTTAGTTTATGGTGAGGACTGACAAGGTCTTTCTTCTTCTTTTTTGTGTCCCCTTCTCTTTTTCTCCGGATGGCTTGATCATCTTCCGTCAACATATACTTCTCGACTCGGACCAAAATTTCGTTCATGTTGCTGAGTGATCACCTAGTCCTCTTGGAGCTAAAGATTTCGGACCTTAGTCCGTTTTTGAATGCTAACATCTGGACGTTGGGGTCGTGGTTTGGGATCTCCCAAGCGGTGGCGTTAAACCTCGAAATATAAGCCCGAAGTCTCTCGCTCTGGAGTTGGATGATGTTGAACAAAGACTCTAAGGTCATCTTAGATCCCTTGCTGCTGAGAAAGTGGGATGCGAAGGCATAGCTCAGCTCCTTGAAAGTGCCAATGCTCATTGGTTTCAAACGAAAGTACCAAGTTCTAGCTGCCTTCTCAAGCGTCAAGAGGAATACTCAGCACATTATGAGATTGGAATGTCCATGCAGTGTTAAGGTAGTCTTATAGTGTTGGAGATGATCCAAGGGGTCTGTTGAACCATCATAGGATTTGATTTGGAACATTTGGAAGTTTGGTGGGAACAGAACTTCAAGGACCTCTTGAATAAAGGGCGGGTCCTGAACATTGAGCTCGTCCAGGACATTGTGGTTTCGGCACTTGAGTGCTTCGTTGATTCTTTCCTCCATTTCCTCGATCCGTTTGTCGAGGCTGAGGTTGCTCCTAGAGGAGGGCCTCCCTTTGGATTTAACGATGTGAGGTAGTGATGACTCCGCCGTGGAACAACTGTCGATGGGGAGCCAACGGCTAGCAAGGCTTGTGAGTCTAGGGTTTCGTCGAGAAGACGTGTGAGAGGGCTGGCGAACCTATCTGCAGACCTCGGAGGCGAGGTCAGTCACCAAACGTAAGAGTTCCATGAACTGTACTTGAAGCATAGGAATAGTGGGATGCATTGCGGCCCCTTGGAGATTTTTCAATGGGTCAATCTCTTTATGGCGAGGGTGTTAGGTCCCAGGAAGGGGCTGTTGGTCGCCGCCAGAGGACCTTCGTTCGGACAAGGTGGGGAGTCTTGACCCAGACAGTTGGCTATGGGCACTATTTTGTGTGGGTGCGGTGCTGGCCCCGGCGACTCCTTTGCCGACATTCTTTGTGGTATTTCTGGGTGGCATGGCAATAGATGAATTCTTTAGACTTCTTTGCTTTTACTGTTAGCGAGAGATGGTGGTTTCCCACGAACGGCGCCAATCTGTTAATGCCTAAAATATATTGTTGAACTGGAGATCAATGCTTCGATGCCTACACAAGGAAATATGGGTGAACTAGGGGATCACCAGAGGGAAAAATGTGGGTGATTCCTCCAAGGACACTCTGACGCTCTTGTTAATACAAGGTCTTGAGGGAATTGGGAGAAATATGATCAATGCTTTGGTAATGAGTTTGTAAAAACCGAAGATTATTTAGGTTTGCATACCTAAGACTTTTTATAACATTCCAGAAGTGAGGTCGCCCACGTGGTAGTGATGCTGCAATCCCGAAAATCTCATCCTCTGCTAGAAGGTCTAGCTGCGTGTCTAGGGACGACTGCAATCCATGTAATCAAGCTTACATGTTTGCGCGGGGAGTCTGGGAGTGGTGATGACTACCCACAACTTTGCCCACGTGTCACTATGTTGTTGGATGAGAATTATCCACGTGTCGTCGTGCTATTAGGTAAGAACCGTCTACGTTTCGCTAGGCTATTGGTTGAGGATTATCCTTGTGTCGCTGCACTGTTGGACGGAGGGGTTATCCATGTGTCGTCATGCCATTGGTGGGTGCGTCTTTTGGCTGCATCAACACTTAAATCTCTCTTAAATGGTGTCATTATTGGAATGACGACGTGTGCATGTTGTTATGGTCATGTGGGCTTGTATTATCCCAAATCCCTTTGGGTGAGGCATTTGTCATAGTAAAGCGAGGTGTTGGGCGTAAGGTTTTTAAAAGGTTGAGCCGTTTTAAAGAAAATAATAATAAATAAATAAATTATAATCCAGATTATAATTTTAATCGAAAGCTTAAAGCTGAAAAAAGGGAAAAACATTTTGTTGAGCAACCGTACCCTCAATCTGCTCTCATTATCAGCTTCATAAACTGGATACAACCCACAAATTGAAGACTTAATTAACATCAGATATTTTCTCTCTTTTATCCTTAAAACTATAGGATAGAATTAAAAAAAAAAATCATGTATTCAATTTTAAAGACATTGGGAATTGGGAGTAGAATCCAAGTCATATACGGTATGTAAGAAGTAAACTTCATTTGATGGAATCAGTTTATAGTTGCATAGCATGTTTACTTCAAGGTCATAGCAAGTAATATCATGAGCCAGAAAGCAAACTGTGAAATCGTTGTATTCTATGAGCCAGAAGTAAGTCTTCAGATATTCATACATTGATGCAACAAATATGAATGGAAAAAAATTCTTTCGAAAATCAACATTCGAAAATTAGCACTTTTATTATGTTAATTACAAGAGTTTAAATCAAGATTTTATGATAGCTTCCCCACAAAATTTTTTAAAAAATATATGAATTCTTATTTTAATTAGAACATAATCAAAATCAATAGATCATGATCTCCTCAAATATGGGAGAAAAGAAGACGACATAAAACATAGAGTCAATGAGTCGAAGAATAGCTTCTGAGAATCAAAGAAACTCACCTAACTAAAGAACCTCTTGCTTGAAGAAACTACAGAAAACCCAAATACCCAACATTAGCCACAATTGTGACATAACACCTTTATTATAGCACAAAATCTGATTCATTGGGGCATTTTTGGGAGTGAATCAGCCGTGCTGATTGTTTCAATGGGGACCTCAAACCTTTTATAATCTTATGAAATCAAATTTATATAAAATTTGAGAACCTATCCTCTTCCATGATGCTAGGTAAGAGAAGGAGAAGGTGTATTCCAATTAGCGCGCAATAGGCTTTTCAGGTATAGAATGGGTGCAACAGACGAGCTATACAGGTTACAGGGTAGTTGTATCTGCATATCTTCTTATCAACTACTCCTCTGTACTCAACTTGGCAACAGACGAGCTATGGGTATTTGAATTATAATCAAATTAGCAGATATTTTAAAAGGTTTTTATTTTTTATTTTTATTAAAATGATGTTATATGTAAATACAATGATTGATTTATAACAATATAAGTTGATATTGCTAACACTAACTCATATAGAAATCCATAATACTAAAAACAATATATCTACAGTAAGAAAAATAACCAATATACAAATTGGACAAATAATCCACGCCGTTTTGAGAGTCGAACTTGAGAAAAATTACACTTTTTTTTATATCTAATCTTTTAATCAATACATGTATTTTAAATAAGTTATATAGCCATACTTAAAGAGTACTTATGGCATACACGTGTTTTTATATTATAAAAACAAAATATTTATACATAACACATAGGAGTATATCTTATTGAATTAGATTGGATTATTAACGTAAGCAAATCAAGTCAAATTTAAATTTAATTTTCTTGTTAAACAGGTTAACGGGTTCAAATCAAAATGGAATTAATGGATCAAATTCTATATTCATGTTTGTTTGTATCATAAAATGAAAAAACCAGGAAAATATACTAATTGAGTCACGGGTAAAGGTCCTAGTAAAGAAGAGAAAAAGAGACTGAAAAATGAAGAGGCATGAAGAAACATTAATTAATAGTAAAAAACCCACTAATCAAGAACTTTAAAAAAAAAAAAAAAGTTCAAGGAGCAACATCGAGTCAGAAATGATAGCTCGAGAACTAGAGGCTGCGAGCTCGAGTATAAAACTTTCAATACATAGACTTCGAGCGTAACGAATGAGTTATGATTATCAACCCAACTATTTAGGGATTGAGAATTACTCAAGAGTTGTGCATTTAATTGGTTAAGGTAAAGTGGTCATGATTAAATACAACTTACATAATAAGATTGGAGACTGTGATACATGGCAAATTCAACACATTTAATAAAAAATATGTGAAGAAGTGGAAACGTGAAAGACGCTTTAAGAATTATCAATTTCAATTGTCTAGGCCAAAAGAAATATAAATAACAGCAGATCAATCATAGAGAAAACACACACAGATAGTTATTCAACATTTTCTTTTCTTTTCTGCATTTACTTTCCAATAGCTATAATTGTAGCTGTAATCGTAATGGTAGTCTACATTCTTCGCTCTTTTTCTGTCTTGAAATTGAGTCAAAACAAGACAACATTGAAAGCTTGATCTATATACAACAGTCTCGAGGAATTTGTATCCGATACTTTGAAGTTTTAATCTTGTAAACCCTTATATCAAAGTTATACATACATTGAGCTTTATTATTATTGTGAAACTATTATTTATTTTGATTACTAATTGTTAAGATTAAACTCGTGTTTTTGAGTTTGTAACGGCATATCGTAAATCCTTTTAATTGAAGCAACACTGAACCCATCTAGAAAAATGTTGTTCCAATCGAGTCAAGAATATTTCTTGTGCAAAAAATATTGAACTATACTGATTGCTCACGAATCAAAATCTGATTTATTGACTAGCTAGATTAAAGAATGTTATAAAACCTTTTCCTAATGGAACTATACTGTCTACCGAGACCCATTTGAAGACTTTAGTATTAATGGGTTATGGTGCCTTTTTCTTTAAAAGCAAACTATGTCACTCGAGCTTACTTAGGCCTGTATTAGTTAATGGCTTTGTTCACAGTGGGCCTGAAAACTCAACCTAATAGGATTGAAGAAAAATCAAGTCATAATCACGGGATTTGGGCTCAGATCCAAACAAGAATTTCTTCTCATTGCAAGTTGCAAATAGCAACTAGCTACAAGTGACTCTCAGGGCACTAGCATTTCACATTTTGTTTTCCTTTCTAGCAAGAAAAACTACTTTAAAACCAAAGGTTACAACAGGCCCAATAATAAAAGCTGTTCTATCTTTTGTCAAACTAGTTGTAAATTAGCTTTACGCCATAATTTCAATGACCTTGTTTATATCGTGTATATGTATAGAATTGTCATGCGAACGTAAGCGGTGACTGCATTTGCAAATTAGAAAGTCCCCCAACTTTAATTTCCGCATTTAGTCGTTTTTCGACATATAGTACCAGGTACTACGAATCAATTGGCTGCTCCATCTGGAAAATTGACTCTTTTAATTTTTCTTCTTCATGCTCCATTCTAGGGTTTTCAATCCGTTTAATAATTATGGGTAATGACCAATTTAGTCTTGTATTGTAGTTCTCATCTGTTAGAGTTGACCGACTAATATATTTCAGAATGGTTAGATTTTTATATTCGTTCAAAATTTTATTAATAATTTTAAAAAAATTTAACTTGTAACATTAATATAAAAATGAGATTCAAAAAATAATATTACTAATAATTTTTTTACAAATTATTAATAAAATTTCAAATAGATTTAAAATATTAATTTTAAACGTGATCTAATCAAGAATTTCTCATTAAAATGAATGATTACTTGATAGTAATTCAGTGTTTTTAAAAGTATTTTTTGTGATCATCCAGAGACGAGGTTAAAGCAAAACATCTTGAGGCTCAAAGTATTATGTGTTTCTTTTGTTGGGTGTACGTATTTTGTTAAGGGGGCCTTTTACACCCCAGTGATCGGGGTGTACGCCGCGTTGAAGTTTTTTTAAAAACCTTAAAAAATACAAATTTAAAACTCAAACCCATGCTCAAATTAGTAAAAATACAAATTTTAATCACTGAGCTGTTTGTTCTTATAGTTATATCATTATATTTTATAAAAATTTATCACGTGTTATTTGATTTAATAATAACTACAAACTTATTAATTTATCACTTATACATGTTACAATAATATAAAAATAAAAAATTATATATAATACACATATAAATATATATTAATATTTTAAAATTATAAGCATAATTTATATACTCCAAAGAGTTAATAAAAATATTAAAACTTATTAAAAATTAATTAATTTAAATTTAAATTATTATATTAATTAATTTATATTATTTTATTAAAATTTCAAAATACCATTATGAAACGCTTCCGCGTATGAAACCTCTTGTTACTATTATGGACCTTTTTTGAAAGAGAAAAAAAGATAAGGCTGCTTAAATGGTTGCGGCAGTTAGTGCTTTAGTCTGGGAAGCGGAAAATTTTGTTGATTTCAATCTTCCCATCATGTTTTGTACTCTATATTACTTACTTTTTCTTTTTAACCAACAAAATGTTACCGACAATCAACGCAATCATTGCAATTTGCGTGTTTCATATACTAGAAGTATTATTTTAGCTTAATACATGAAAGAAACTCTTCATTAAAACCTAAAATGCTAAAAAGGTATTTCACAAGTCAAGAAAAGCTACCTTTTAATTTGCAGAACAAGAACAATGCTTAAAATATACATCATAGTAGTTTAGTTATTAGTGATCACTTTCAAATTTTTTATTAAAAAATAATTTTTGTTTAATATCTTTCTTGATGATATTAAAAAAAAAAAAAACAAACCTCAAAAGTAATTAACATTACCTGATTACTTGAGGTTTAAGAAATTATATTAACTTATTTTGACTTTATTTTATGAGTTCGGTTGCTTTTCAATCGAGTGGATGAAAAGTCGATCTAAATCTTCAAAATGAGATTATTGTAATATAAACTTCGACTTTCAAATAAGTTAGTGTAACTTTCAAAACTTTGAGTATCAATTTTCAAATAAGTTGTTGTAATTTACCCCAACTTTAAATATTCTAAACTATCTATTGTAGTAGCATATTTTCAAGCTCTTAAATTATTAGGATATTAATGGAATTGCCACTAAAGAGGAAGTTCAAATCTTTATAGCAACAAAGTTATGAAAAATTCTTAATTGGATCAGTATTTTAGATTCGTTCGAAATTATATTATCAATAAATTTTTTAAAAATTATCAATAAAATTTCGAATGAAAAATGTTTTAGACCTGATATAGCCAGAATTGCTCCAAAATTATTAGTTCTCAAATCAATCTTACATGAATATTAATCATTTTCTTAAAAAAAAAAATTTAAAGTAACATAGGTGTTACATAAAGTTATTTGAAAACAATCATCACTAGCTCATTGGTTATTAGTTAGTGTGTAGTGGTTGACTCGAGTCGAGCCGAACTCAAATATTAAGGTATTTGAGCTCGACTTGACTTAAAATGAACATCTTAGACCTCGAGTTTGAATTAGGTTAAAAAATTGGTTTTAAGTTCGAACTCGATAAATTTTCTGATGACTCAAGCTCGATAATAATCAATCCTGAGCCCTGTATTTTCCATTCGAGTTCGAGTTCAAGCCTGGATTCTAATTTTAATAAACAACAAACTAATATTAATATAAATATTGGCTCGAATTTTGTTCGGCTCGAGTACTGTTTGAACCAAAACTTAAGGTATTTGAGTTCGGCTCGATAAACTGATCGAATATAACTTTTAGACTCGACCTTGATCGAGGTTTCACTGTGCTCAAACTCGAAAAACTCAATAAAAGCTTAACTCGAATCCAACCCTAATCTCAAGTTTAAATAGATTCATTGATGTAAAAGAAAAATAATTTGAAAATGCAATTTTTTCAAATTATACTAATTAAGGCTGTTTTTTTTTACATAATTGACATGAATTTTTCATGAGATTCGGAAACATCTCCAATTTAAGTGAATATCGCAAAAAAAAAAAATTAAATAAATAAGAACCACAAATGTTAATAATATCTTTTCTTAAACAAATAAAAAAAACTTAAATATACATATCACAACGATGGAGAATTAACGCAGAATCTTTTTTTTTCCTGCTTTGTTGCGTGAGTTATCTAAACACCAAAGTTTTGTCAAAACGTGTTATTTTAGCCCATAACACAATCACTGGTGCTGGCTAGCGACTGCCATTTCTAAAATTTGGAATCACGCAAAACGTTAAGTATCATGATCCGTCACGTAACCAAATTCTTCTTGCGCATAATAATTATTCTTAGACCTCATCATAAAGCTGTTGCTGCAAAAACCAAATATTCTCATCGTTCCATATGCTCTCCATTGCCATCGATTCCTCCATGGTTTCAAAATCCAAAGCCCCACCTAAATTATCCATGAACGAACCCGACCCGTTTTGCATGTTATCCGAATAACTACCACCCGTTGGAATGTAACAATCGGTTAGGTCTGAGACTTGGGTATCCAATGAGTCCGACGAAGTACCCGATATCTCGGGCATGAAATTCGGACCAACCAGGTCTGACCCGGATTCATTTATGGGATTGGCTTGACTTGGGCATGTAGTAGTAGTAATGGTAGTGGTGGTGGTGGGTTGACCTGAGGTGGAAGAATCGGATCCGGTCTGGATTCGTTCGAGTAAACGGGGCACCCAAACGTAACGCATGGCGTCTCTGAATTGTTTACTATTAACGTCACATTTGAGCTGCTTTGCCTGCTTTTGGACTCTCGTTCTCCAGTAGTTCTTTATCTCATTGTCTGTTCTTCCAGGCAATTGTTGCGCTATCTTCGACCACCTAAATTAATTATCAATTATTCAACGATTATTAATCACTAAATGAAAGAGTTCATAAAAAAATATTAAAACAGAACAAAGAACAGAGGATGTTAGTTACCTATTGCCCCAGCGAGAATGGAGTTCAAGAATCAAGAGCTGTTCTTGGAGAGTAATGTTTCCTCGTCTAACATCTGGGCGTAAGTAATTCAACCATCTTAATCTGCAGCTTTTTCCCGTTCTTTTAAGACCTGAAAATAAATAAATATATATCAGTAAAAAGTCTGGGTTTTTCTTTTTTTTCCACTAATTTTTGGTCAGAATGATGATGAAACCCAAGAGAAGAGCAAAAGATAAAAAGACCTGAAAAGCGAGCAGCAGAATTCCAGCGACCTTCACCGTTAATGGAAACGTAATCCATAAGCATGGCGTCTTCTTCAACAGTCCATGGACCTTTCCTTATGTCCATCTCTGCTTCACTCTGTTGAGTTGCAGAGCTAAATTCTCTGTCGAAATCATCCATTTTTGATAAAAACAAGAAATGGGTTTTGGATTTGGATTGAGATATAAACAAATTAGATTTAAGAGAGAGAGAGAGAGATTAGCTTTCGAATTTGGATTAAATTTAAGGGAAGATGAGCACTGAGTTGCACTTGTGGAATGCTAGATTAGATAAGAAGGCGATTATATATATAGGCAGAGCCAAATATGGAATTGGACTGACCATTGTTTTAAACAAGAAAAAAAGTGTTGGAAGTCTGAATAGAACGCACCACGAGTTAAATTATACTTTTGTAAGTACAAAGTTATTGAATAAAATGTTTTTTATTTATTTTAATTACAGCCCATTTGTGAATTTTTTGTTTGGGGTTTGACCCTTTGACCCTTGACTTTTCTACATCTATCTCTTCTCAATTCACACACGCTCTTGGCATGTTGACAAAAATAACAGCTACCGCCGAGTCGAGAAATTTAGATCCAATAAGTTTACCAGTTAACTGAGTAGTGAGGAGGGTTGGTGACTTGGTACGATAAGAATGATTTGTTCCAGTTCCACCTACAAAGAATATAAAATTTTCACTTCGACATGTTAGTTTTATAGGATACTTATTTTACACAAATTACTTTAAGTGGTAATTAAATCAATATGTTTTCAAAAAATATTAAAAAGTATATCGATATTACACGAATATAATAAAATGATAAATCTCATACCAAGTAAATGTTCAAAAAGTAGCTGTTTCTTGACCAAAAGTAAAGGAAAAATTAATCTGACAATTAAAGAGTAACACTTCATTTACAATATAAATTTAGAAAATAGAATACATATAATCAGATAAAATTTTGATAATAATATCTTTTTTTATTGAAAAAATATAAAACTAAGAAATACAATAGTACATTCTATTTAAACTGAATGCATTTTTTCTTTGAAAAAAAAATCATCTATTTTCTTACTAATAGAAATTGAGCTGCAATGTGTTTCTCAACGTATATAAACTTAAGTTTTCCCTTAAGTTTTCCCTTAGTTCTTAGTTGTATAGAAGGCTAGAAATTCAAAAGACATATTATCATACTTTTCATAGCAGACTAATGAGAATTAAAAAAGCCCAAAAATTTCAAAAATCAAAATTCATCAAAGAGAGATTGAGAAAAAATAAAAAATAAAAAACTAACCTTGTTGCCGGTGGTTTTGGCCTTTTAGGTAAGTGGGTAACTTGTTGCCGGTGGGTTCTGACCTTTTGGGTAAGTGGGTAACTCGTCGTTGACACCGGCTCGCCCCCGTTGGTACCGTTGCAATTTTTGAAATTTTGTGGGAGTCTAAAAGAAATGGGGAAGAATCGAGATATGCAAAGATTGAATAGACTGTGGCTAGGCTAAGACTGAGAGGCTCGACTTGGATGCTGGATTGTGAGTCTAGGACATAGCCTACAGAGGTTTGGGCTTAAATAGTTACCTGTTAGATTTTTTTTTTTTAAAAAAAAATTGAAGGCTTAGACCTGTCCGGGTAGTGGCTCCGCCCCTGAGTATAAACCGATTCAAAAATCATTTTATAAATCATTAAGTGTTTCTATTGTTAAACCAAATTATTTGAACATGTAGACTCCAAGTGACTTTTAATCTATCATCTCCTAATTGTTACTGATGTAGCGAATAATTCACCCTCTAGAAGCCTGGTGACACATGGATGACTCCCCTTCTAATGACCGGATGACACGTGGCCACATCAATAACAGACATCCTCCAGTCGCCTGATGACACGTGGGTAACTCCCTTCCAATGACCGGATGACACTTTGCTGCATCAATAACAGACATCCTCCTGTCGCTTGATGACACGTGGGTAAGTCCCTTCCAATGATCGGATGACACGTGGTCTAGCAGGTGACGAAACTATCACCATTCACAGACTTCTCACATGCAAAAGTGGAAGCAAGATTTCAGGGACTGCACCATCCCTGAACACTCGATAAGACCCTTCGCCAGAAAAGCGGGATCTTAGGGATCGCGCCATCCTGAGCATGTGGTCAACTTTCTCCTGAGCCACTATAAAAAGCCCAAGGTATGTTGACCTCAATTCAATCCAGGTTCATCACTGAAACACTAGCATCACAACTCTCTCCATTTTCTCAAAACCTTGTACTGAAAAAGGCATCAGAGAGTTTTCGAAGGCCCCACCCCCCCTTTCCTCCTGCAACTCTTTAGTTTATCCATATTTCTTTATGCAAACTGTGGAATAACGGACCCCTAACTCAATAGTAGATTTTCGGCATCAACGGATTGGCGTCGTCTATGGGAAAAAAACCAATCTCTCACTAAACAATAGAAGTGAAAAAATATAAAGAACTCATCTGTTGCCATACCACCTAGAAATGCCAGCAAGGGAGTCGCTGGAACTAGCGCAACACCTACACAAAACAGTCCCCATAGCTAGCAGTTTGGCTCAAGGTTCCATACTGTGTCCGAACACAGGACTTTTGGCTATGACTAGTGAACCTTTCAAGGAAGACAACGTCCTCACCGCACGGAGATCGACCCATCCAAAAATATTTGAGAAGCCTCATCGGTGCATCTAACCATTCCAATGATTCAAGCGCAGTTCCTAGAGCTCTCACACTTGGGGATAGACCTAGCGCCGAAGTTTGGAGAGGGGGTTAACAACCTTCACCCCCATCCCCTCACCACGCCCTCCTAGCGATAGGCTTCCCATCGACAATCGTTCGACGACGGAGTCTTCACCATATCGTGCTAGAAATTCTAGAGAAGGCTTCTCCTCCAAAAGCAACCTCAGCCTAGACAAACGGATCAAAGAGCTGGAAGGAAAAATCAATAAAGATTTCAAGTGCTGGAATCATAGTGTCTTGGATGAACTCAGTGTCCAAGACCCACCATTCACACAGGGAGTCCTCGAATCACTGCTCCTGCCAAATTTTTGGATGTCGCAAATCAAGCCCTATGATGGATCGACAGACCCCTTGGACCACCCTCAACATTATAAGACTACCATGATGCTGCACAATCGCTCCGATCCGATCATGTGGTATTCTCAGTTGAAACTAGGAAGCATCGACACTTTTAAAAAGCTCATTTACGTCTTTGTTTCCCACATTCTCAGTAACAAGGAACCTAAGAAGACCTCAGAGAGCTTGTTCAACTTCATTCATCACCGATAGGAGAGGTATCGAGCCTATATCTCAAGGTTCAACGTTGCCGTTTGAGAGATCTCTGACCTCGATCCCAACGATAAGATGTTGGCGTTCAAAAATGGATTGAGGTTCGAAATTTTTAGCTCCAAGCTTATAAAGCGATCGCCCAAGGACATGAACGAGGTCTTGACCTGAGAAGAGAAATACATGCTAGGAAAAGACGACCAAGCTTTCTGAAGAGAAAGGGAAAGAAAGACGAAAAAGAAGAGAAAAGACACAAATGCCCTCATAGCAGGGCGACTAAAAAACCCCACTGCTAGGGCAGATACAAGGTCCCCACCTATTTTGAAAGTTTCACTCCTCTCAATGCATCCAGAACCAATGTCTTGATGTAGCTTTAGGACAGGGCAATCCTCCAATGGCCTCTGAAGCCGCAATACCTCAACGGAGATTAGAGCAAGTGGTGTCGATGCCACGCTCTGAAACAACAAATTGAGGCCTTTATCAATTGAGGATACTTGAAGGAGTTTACTGGATAATGGCAAGTAGGAATGCTTGACCAATCCAGGAGAAGTCCCATACGTCCCTCTAATCAAAATCGAGAGCATCAAGCTCCCCAAAAGAGTCCAACCTCGAGCCGAGGAGAGTAAAAACAGGGAGGTCAAGAAGTCATGGTCACCAGGATTATCAAAATAATCTGTGGCAGCCCAACCATCGGGGGTAGCTCAGGAAAGAACGACAAAGTATACGCCAGGTCTGTGACTTCAATCAGTGGGCCTCATAAGAGAAGAAAGACTAACCAAACAATCTCTTTCGTGAAAGATGATCTTGATGGAGTGCATACCACACAAGATGATGCCATGGTGGTCTCTCTTCTTATAGCCAACCATGACATCAAATGCATATTGGTGGATAACGGGAGTTCATCGGACAACTGATGCTTTCCAGCAGATGCAGTTGAAAGATAGTCAGCTAGAACCAATCTCTGCCCTGTTGTATGATTTTTCAGGGGCTCTGATGTTTTTCGAAGGTAGCATAGTTCTCCCAGTCACCGCGGTGACAGCTCCACAGATTACTACCATGTAGATTAAGTGACCATCATCCTACAACGTGATCCTCGACAAACCCACCTTCAACAAACTAAAGGAGGTCGTCTCCACCTACCATTTGAAGATAAAGTTCCCTACTGATGATAGAGTTGGTGAAGTCAAAGGAAACTAGCAGGTCTCTAGGTTATTTTATCTGAATACCGTGAGAGGAGGAAAAAGAACAGAGGTCTTGCCCCTCTAAGTGGAAGACCTTAGAGATGACGTAAAAATCCCATGGGGCATACCCCTGGAGAAGCTAACTACTATCCCCCTTGGTGAAGACATCTCCAGAGCAATCCAAATTGGCTCAGTCTCCCCAAGGACCTAAAAAATTCCTTTATCTCCCTTCTATGGGAGAATCAAGACTTGTTTGCATGGTCAGCCTTAGATATGCCTAGAATTAGCCCCAAGGTCATTGTGCACTGGCTAAATGTGGACACAAGCCACAAGCCAGTCATTCAGAAGAAGAGGTCATTTGCCCTTGAATGACAAACCATCATTAAAACCGAAGTAGATAAGTTGCTCTCAGCTGACTTTATCCAGGAGATAGATTATCCCGATTGGGTATCCAATGTAGTAATGGTCAAAAAGCCCAACAGTAAGTAGTGAATCTGCATTGACTCTTCATGAACCTGAACAAAGCCTACCTAAAAGACAATTTTCCTCTACTGTGGATTGGTTAGCTGGTTGACACTACCTCATGGCATAAACTTCTAACTTTCATGAATGCCTATTCTGGCTATAACTAAATCCTCATGTACGGACCTGACCAAGAAAAAACAACCTTTGATGATAGAATTAAGAAAAATGAGGATGTAGTTGAGTGTTAGTGATAAAGGAAGATTGATGGAAAATATAGTGGTACAATCTTCTATTATTAATCGTTTATTACAGATGTAGGGTAGAGATGAAGGGATAGAGCAGAACAAACTGGAAATATTTAGTGGGAAGTCTATTGGGTTTAGAATTAGAGAAGATGGAATGATGGTATTGGGATATAGAGTTTATGTTCCCAATGATGTTGAAATGAGAAAAGAGATACTAAGAAAGGCTCATGATTCTGTGTATTCTATGCACCCGAGTAATAATAAGATATACATGGGGTTGAGACAGAATTATTGGTGGTCAAGGATGAAGAAGGTTGTAGCGGAGCATATTTATAGATGTTTGACTTGTCAACAGGTGAAGTTTGAGAATAGACATCCAGTAGGTTTATTACAACCTCTTTCAGTACCTGAATGGCCATGGGAGAATGTGAGCATGAATTTTGTTTCTGATTTTCCCCTACCCAGAGAGGTCATGATGTTGTATGAGTTATAGTGGATAGACTTTCTAAGTCTTTGCATTTCCTTCCTATTAAAACTACCTGGAGTCCTGAAAAGTTGACTGAAATGTATGTAGCGGGGATTGTAAGATTACGTGGAGTACCTTTGAGCATTGTATCAGATAGAGATTCTAGACCCACTTCTAGATTTTGGAGGGGTTTTCAAGAAGCTATGGGTACACAATTAGAGTTTAGTATAACTTTTAATCCACAAACTGATGGGTAGATATAGAGAATCATCAAAATACTAGAAGATATGCTGAGGGCAAGTGTAATGAGTTTTTCAGTGAGCTGAAATGCTTATTTACCTTTGATTGATTTTGCATACAATAATCAGTATCAAACTAGGATTAGAATGATACAATTTGAGGGCTTATATGGTAGAAGGTATAGAACTCTAGTATGTTAGGAAGAATATGGAGAAAGAAATATATTTGGTCCAGAAATGATAGATTTGACTACCAAGAGGATCAAACTGGTTAGAAAGAACCTTACAGTAGCACATAGCAGATAAACGAGATATACTGATAATAGAAGATGACCTCTTGAGTTTCAGGTTGGTGACTGTGTATTTTTGAAGATATCTTCGTGGAAGGGTGTGTTGAGGTTTAAAAAGAAGGGAAAGTTGAGTCTGAGATTTGTGGGGCCATATAAGGTGATTGAGAGAGTTGGACCAATAGCATACAGATTGGATTTGCCTCCAGAGTTAAAGTAATTACATAATATGTTCCATGTTTCACTTTTGAGAAAGTGTTTACATAATGAATTACATAGTATTTCGAGTCAAGCTGTAGAACTTCAGGAAGATTTGACCTTTATGCAAGTACCGGTCAGAATACTAGACAGAAAGGAACAAATCTTGCGTAATAAAGTTATTCTTTTGATTCAAGTATTATGGCGGAACAAAGATGTTAAAAAATTACTTGGGAGCATGAGGTAAGAATGAGAAAAGAATACCCCCAATGTTTTCATGAGTTAGGTAAGAAAATTTTGAGGACAAAATTTTTATAAGGTGGGTAGAATTGTAATACCAATGTTCTTAAAGTAAGGATAAATATGACATGAAATTAAAATAATATGTATGAAATATTTATTATTAAATAAAATAATTCTTTTGAAAAGAAAAAAAAAAGAGGAGTTCTGGATGTTGTAAAAAGAAGAAAAAAAAAGTTCTGGACATTGTAAAAAGAAAAAAGAAAAAAAAAACCAGTGGACAGCACCTGAAGTCCAGGTGTTGTCAAAAATTGCACAGCCCATTTGCATGTTAGACAACACCAAATAGTGCAAAATGAGGTGGTAGAGATTGTAATATAAATATAATTTTGTTTTCGTTTTATTTTATTTCCTACCAAATCCTGTTTGGTTTTCTTCTTTCTTCAATTCAAATTACACTCTTTCTTTAAACACCTGGGGACTCAAAGAAAAATTAAAAGATTAAAATTTTGAAGAGGTTTACGGGAGAATTTTAAATAGATTCGAGAGAAGCTCTAAGAAAAACAAAAGGTAATAACGTGAATTTTATTTTTGAAATTTAGAATATATGAAAATTTTTCAGAATTTGATGTAGAAATTTAAATAAATTAGAAATTTTAATATAAATATTATGTCAGTTGTTGACGATCAGCAATCGAGTGAAATTATTGAAAGGAGCAGGAAAGACAATGAGGTGATCTGCGGGTAGCTTTAAGTGCCACGTGGTGAGTTAGAATTACTTTTAGTAATTGAGATAAATATGAAATATAAAGTGATGATATTTGAATTAATTATTAACCTATGGTTGGATGATAGATGAAAGTTGGTTGATGAGTATGATAGGAATAATTAATATGTTAAAGATTTATTATATGAGAAGTAATATTATTGAAATAATGAGTTGATTAAATATATAATGAAGGGATAAATGAAATTCTTGGCAAGCTATGATTGATAATTTGATATGATATATGAGGAGATAATTTAATGAATATGATAAAAAATAGTAAGTTTGAGAAAGAACTAGATAGCTAAATTGAATGGTTGAATGTATGCTTGTTTTATATTATTGCTTATATGCATATTTCATATTATTGTTCATATGCATATGCATGAAAATAAAAGAATCAGGAAGGCAGCCGGTCTAAATGAAAAAAAAAACTGTGACAATCGATATATGCTGGAAATAAAAGAACCTGAAAGGCAATCAGTATAAATGAAATCGTGACAGCCAGTATATGCTGGAAATAAAAGAACCAGGAATGCAGTCGATCTAAATGAAATCGTGACAGCCGGTATATGCTGAAAATAAAAGAACCGGGAAGACATCCAGTCTAAGATAAAACAAGTCGACATATGGGAAGACGTTCCCAAATAATAATATAATTTAAATTCATGCAGTTCATTTGTTTTAAATATTGATTATTATTACTTGAGATGCTAAAGTGTTATTCTTGATTGTAAATTTGTTGATAGATGAATAAGTCTCATATAGAGACATATATGATGAGAAAAAAATATGAAAGTATGATATGATAAGAATTATATGAGTGATTGATTATATGCTGTAAACCTTATAACGAGGTAATTATGAGGTAGAATTGATAGTTTCAAGATGATTAAATATATAAGAAGAAGAGATTGATAAATGATGAGAATTATGATAAGAGTAGTGATAATAGAATGCTATTATCGAATTATATGAGATATAGATGAATGAATATTGGAAGATTATTTGAACAATTGAATACTTCTAGTAAGTTTAATTCATTGAACTTGTAAAGCTCACTCCTCATTGTTAAATAATTTTAGGTAGCAGGCAGGACAGATAGATTGGTGAGCTGATATTCAGACTGA
This sequence comes from Bretschneidera sinensis, assembly GCA_023935145.1. NCBI lineage: Eukaryota > Viridiplantae > Streptophyta > Magnoliopsida > Brassicales > Akaniaceae > Bretschneidera > Bretschneidera sinensis. The sequence goes on along the minus strand of CM043697.1, from coordinate 37,309,591 downwards.
GTCATTATCTATAAGCCACGTGGTCCACATCCTCAGACTAACGGAAAAAAAATATATTTGTAAATATTCACGCATAATATGTTATATATAATGTTTCAGTTGGGATCTTACTAATGTAACTCCCCTGTTGAGGTGTGAGGATTTATGTATGTAGATAATTCAGTTGATTTTTTATATTATTGCATATATGTGTCTTGCTGAGATTTTAAAATGTGATGACATTGTCTCGGGGGTGGCCAACCCGGGATGAGTCGTTATAACTAGTCACTGACAATGGTAAACAGTTTGACAGCGCCCAGTTTAAGGCATTATGCGTAGAGCTTCATATCAAGCATCGATTCTCTTCCGTAGGGTATCCACAGGCTAACAGGCAAGCCAAGGTGACCAACAAAACACTTCTACAAGGCATCGAGAGAAGATTAGATGAAGCTGACAAGCAATGAATCAACAATTTTCCAAATGTACTATAGGCCTATCGAACCACCGCTCGAACACCCACGAGAGAAACTCCTTTCTTCATGGTATACGGATCCGAAGTGGTCATCCTCTTAAAACTGGGGGGTACCCTCATTAAGGCTATAGAACTTCGAGCGAACTAACAAAGAAGAAGCCTTGTGGATGAACATTGATCTTATCAATGAAGCTCGAGATAAAGCTCAGATTCGACTAGCCGTCTATCAGTAGAGAGTGGCTAGGTACTATAACTCTTGGGTCCATGAGAGAAAATTTAAGCTACATGACCTCGTTCTAAGAAAGAGTGAATTATCTCATCCTCAAGAAACGGGGAAACTCGTCCCAAACTGGGAAGGCCCGTATGACATCAAAAGAGTATGCTGAGCTGGCACTTTTGAGCTCGAAGAGTTGAACGGCAAACCCATCCCTCACACTTGGAACGCCGAGAACCTTTGTAAATTTTACCAGTAATGTACGCCCCTCTAGTTCCATGTTTAAGTGTAATTTTTGAATGCCTCGGTTGTTAATTAAAGAGTTAAAATGTTGAAGTAAAAAGTGTTGAGTTTACCAAAGGCGACAAGGTGAAGAAAATTAGAAATTTTATTAAGCAATGAGATTACAAGCAAAGGGAGGAATTACTGACCTCAGTCTACAAAAAAGGAAAAAGAAAAAACTACAAAGAAAAACCACAAGTCCTCAGGGGTTGATCTCCCCATTGGACACAACCTTTACTGCAGTGCTACTCGGTTGGGCCTCATTCTCCCCACTAGACCCATCAGCCATGGCCCCTTCCTCGTCCCCTGAGGCACTGAGCTTGGGGGTTGAGAAGTCAACCTAAGGATAGAGAGCCTTAGCCTTCCTCTTGGCCTTCAAAAAGCCCTTGAAGAACTAGAGCCCGACATCCTCCTCCACAACCTCTCGGTAAGAGGTAGAGCTCTTCAAACCAGCCATGGCTTCCTCCACGGCCTCTCGATATAAGATGAAACTCTTAAAACCAGCTAGGGATTCTTCCATGGCCCTCCTCATAGCTTCCTCTGTCTCCTCTCTCAGCTTCTACTCAGAGGCCATGGCAGCGTCCTTCTCTCTACACATGGTCTCCCTCTCTTCCGTGGCCTCGGCCTTGGCTCGGTCAGCGCTCTCTTAGCTCAGCTGAGCTCTCTCCAAGGTCCTTTGCAACTGTTGGATGAGCCTGCAACTGTCATCCAGCTTTTGCTAGCACTGGGCCAACTTTTTGATCATGTCTAAGCAGCGACGCGACAGCATCTTGGTCACCATGCTCGATTGAAATAGAGTACATAACGATAAGCTACCAAGGAACAAGAAAAACTCGCAAAAAAAATCCAAGGCAGAAACACTCACTTAACAGGCCAAGACCTCGGCCACGAAACATAGGCTCTCGATCGGTTTTCTCAAAAGCTCGATAATGTCACACGGTGGGATCCCCAAGATAAGGTGCTCCTAAGCCACCATGGGGTGAGCAAAGATCGAGTCATCCGTCTTTATGCCACAATTCGGCATAAATATCCTGACCTAGAGGAAGCTCCCTGGGAAGAGGACGAAGGCCGTGTCTACTCAGGCTGAGGCGTGACAGAGATATCCATCAGCTCGGGCTAGGGTTTAGAGGGGCTCTCTATATCAATAGGAATAGGAGAGGGATCCTGCGACCACTTCCTCGAGCCTTGGGCTTGTGCAGCATACTTCCAAGTCTGAGGAACATTCTTCTTCTCCTGTACTATCTTCTTCACCCTCTCATTGGCTCTGACTGTGGCCCTCATATCTATTTAGTAAAAAAAACACAAGCGTGAGTGACCGAGAAACAAATATCGAGAACACCAAGTATAAAGCAAAGTCATGAAAGCACAAACACAAGTATATACCACTCTCTAATGTTCCCTTAGGACAACGAGGGTAGAGGCTACGCTTTGCCAGCTCCTCGTTGTCATATATGACGCCCATATTAATGGGCGCGGTCATCATAGCCTTCATTGTCTCCTACTCATGGTGCAAGAGGTGCGACTTCTTGCACTTCCCCGCATGGTCCAAGCTCCAAGACAGTGGAACCCCAAAGCTCTTCTCGCTCCGGTGGAAGAATAAAGACTTATTCCACTACTTGATTGAGGAAGGTTTCTTCTTCAACAGCCTCTTTTTAGCCCTAGAACTGATCACGACCCACCCATGCTGGCCTTGCTTACTGATTTGGAAGTGAGCTTTGAATACATTAATATTCATTTGCTTCTTCACGCCTGATCAAACACAGATGAATGCCATTATCAAACATACTGAGTTGGGCACCAACTGGCACAGTACTATGTAAAAAAACCTCAGCACTATGCAGAAGAAAGGGTGGAGTGGGAATCTGAGCCCGACCCTCATGTGCTATTCATAGACACATAACTCGAAGAACGCACAGCTCGAAAAAGCATCACAAGCCCTCTTTCTAACCCTAATATTCCTAAGGGTGTACTCTTCTGGGATACGGTACACTCGCCTAATTATATCAAGCTCCCCCTCCACCAACTTATTGGGCATGGAGTTTGCCGTGAACGGCTATTGCACCCTCTTCTCCACCCTCATGTCTCTCCTCAACTCAGCCAAGATAATAACTACTTCATCCTCATCCTCGTCCTCATCCTCAAAGGAAGAATCATCTTCCTCATCTTCTTCCTCTTCTCCAGCCATGTAGAGAACCATTTCTAATGGCCCCTCCCGAGTGTTGCCACTCTCTGAGGATTCACCATCGCTGGAGGATCGACCCATACCTATGACCACCATCTGTTCCCTAGATATAGGCCTCACTATCACTACCGCTACTAGGCCTATCATGATACCTATCTACCGAAGACATCATAAAGTAAAACAGAAAGACTCACTAGAGGTAGATCTCTGTGGTGACTTCGACCACTTCAGAAAAGCGGTTCCCCCTTTTCTCACACCTCGATCTTTCCCACGACAAAAGCACTCGAAACTCTGATCGAATCCGAAAACTCTCAGACTTCAACCAACTCCAAGCACTCTCAATCTCAGGCAGGCTCCAAGGGCTCTCAAAATTTCTCTGAATGCAAATGAAGTGAAGTAAAGAAAATGATAGGAGATTCATCTCTTATATAAAAGCTCGAACATAATTAACTAGGAAAATTAGCTCCTTTACAGCTATAAAGACATGATGCTTGGTATAACTGATGTGTCTTTACATTCTCCAAGGCTCCCTAAGTTGTAAAGACACAACGTTTGGCATAACCAAGGAGCTGTTACACTCTCTAAGGTTATAGAAACCGTACCGTCAAGGGCGTGCACTACCATTGCATTCCTCGAAATGATGGTGTATGCTCCAAACATTTAATAACTCAATATTTAATATTTTAGAATGGCCTAACGCTTTAATATTAAATGTCTCCACAGAGGATTCTGAAAAAAACTTTCTATGGGCCCAAAGCCAAAGAGCCTTCTATGAGCCCAAAGCAAGAAGCTTTCCATGGGCCCTATGCAAAAAATCTTATGTGAGCCCTAAAAACTGCGCAGGCCCACCCTTCGTCGAAGATCTCTAAGGCCAAGCATATTGACTACTGCTCAAATGGTCAGCCCAACGTCTCCAAGGCCGAGCATATTGACTTCTGGTCAAATGCTCGGCCTAATATCTCTAGGGCCGAGCATTTTGACTGCTGCTCAAATGCTCGATCCTATCTCTCTAAGACTGAGCATTTTGACTGCTACTCAAATGCTCAGCCCAACGTCTCCAAGGTCGAGCATTTTGACTGCTGCTCAAATGCTCGGCCCAACGTCTCCAAGACCGAGCATTTTGATTGCTGCTCAAATGCTTGGCCCAATGTCTCCAAGGCCGAGCATATTGACTGATGCTCAAATGCTCGACCCAATGTCTCCAAGGCTGAGCATATTGACTGCTGCTCAAATGTTCGGCCCAACGTCTCCAAGACTGAGCATTTTGAATGCTATTCAAATGCACCCAACGTCTCCAATGTCGGGCATATTGACTACTGCTCAAATGTTCGACCCAACGTGTCCAAGGTCGAGCATATTGATTGATGCTTAAATGCTCAGTCCCATGTTTTCAAGATCGAGCATTTTGACTGCTGTTCAAATGCTCGGTCGAACATCTCCAAGGCCAAGCATTTTGATTGCTGCTCAAATGCTAGGCCCAACGTCTCCAAGGTCAGGCATTTTGACTGTTGCTCAAATGCTTAACGTTGTCAAGGCCGAGCGTTTTTATTGTTGCTCAAATGCTTGGCCCAATATCTCCAAGGCTGAGTGTTTTAACTATTGTCTATATGTTCAGACCCACGTCTCCAAGGCCGAGCAATTTGACTAAGGTCCATATGTTCGGCCCCAGGCCGAAGCGCGCAACCAACAGCACGAAGCTCTATTATACTTCCTCAAGCACATAAATGTACTTAAAGAAGTGGGAGGCTCTAAAGTAATGAATAATTCACCCTCTAGTATCCTGGTGATACATGGACGAATCCCCCTCCAATGACCGGATGACACGTGACCGCATCAATAACAGACATCCTCTAGTCGCCTTATGACATGTGGGTAACTCCTCTCTAATGACCGGATGACACATGGCTGCATTAATAACAAACATCCTCCAGTCACCTGATGACACATGGGTAACTCCCCTCCAATGACCGGACGACACGTGGTCAAGCAGGTGACGAAGCTGTCACCATTCACAGACTTTTCACACGCAAAAATGGAAACAAGATTTCAGGGACTATGCCATTTCTGAACACGTAACAAGACCCTTCGCCAGAAAAGCAGAATCTCAGGGATCGTACCATCCCGAGAAAGTGGTTAACTTGTCCCGAGACACTAGCATCACAACTCTCTCTATTTTCTCAAAACCTTGCACTAACAAAGGCGTCGGAGAGTCTTCGAAGGCACCACCCCCCTTTCTTACGGTGACTCTTTTAGTTCATCCCTCTTTCTTTGTGTAGACTGTGCAATAACGGATCTCCAGCTCAGTAGCAGATTTTCGGCATCAACAGTTACCATCATATGCGGTTGGTACAATTCAACATCCCATGACACAAAATCTGCTACAATCAACAGGAAATCTTGCTTTAAATTTAAAGACTTCTGGTTGCTTTGATTTAGCACCCTTTTGGATTTAACTAGGGGTCCTGGATTTCGAATAGAGTTGCAGTACTCTTGACAGCAACATTCATGAATTTTGCACTCTTCTCTAATTTGGCAGTAATTGACTTATGATCATTCCCCAATAGAGCAAAATCCCTTTTAAAAAATTATTCAGGAAGACTGTGTGCATGGTGAGATTTCAACCGTGGAATTCGCATTTTAGGCCAAAGTTTCTTCTATTGATATTCATATTTTTTTCATTTTCACTTTAAAAAAAAATATAGTCAAATGAAGTCCCATCAAGAATGATTCCCCAATCTGAAACTTATTGCTTTATTTCCTAAGGGGAGACTTGAAGGAAGAAAGGCCAACAAAACTACACAAATTCTCATCTTACACGTAGCCAACTTATGTCCTTTTCCTTTTTCTTTTTGAAGCACTAGTTCCTGGAGTACAATAAAATTCCAAGAATTTGACTGTTAATTGGTTATTTCTAATTTCGTCAACTTGGGAAGTTCCTAATGCTTTTTTCTTTCATTGAAAGTTTATTGGGCTTATGAAATACATTTCTTTATCCCTCAATCTCGATTTCGATCGTGAGTGAGACTTGATTTCAAATCTTCTTACATATTGCACAATGACATTCTCATCACTCAAAGGTGAAATTGTAAAAAGTAAATTTATTCCACAGAAGGGATAACAATCAAAGTGTGAGTATATTAAACGCTACTTACATCGTAATGGATCATGAGGTAAAAGGAAAGTTGCTTAAGATTTGATCAATTAATGGGTTTGTGGGAATCAGGAATAAATCCAAAGAAACCCACTAAACTTGGTGACTTAGTGATCTGCTAATCCTTTTTGGTCAAAAGAATGGCAAGAAATTTAGGTTCATGGCACTGGGTTATCCATGGCTGGGGTAAACAAAAAGTTTGTTGAAACTGTATTTTCATCACAAATGAAAATTACATCAGGTCTTGATTGAATGGTTCTTTCTAAGCTTTAGTGACTTTGTGTAGTAAACAATTCAATTTCTGATGTTCACACGAATTTCTGGTGTTATCTTTTTGTTAATTAATACTTTTCTTAACATTTTATTTCTATTTTATGCATTCTAAAGTGCATAGAGATCCTTCTTATCCAAACTTTTACTGACATTCTTTTTATCGCTTTTCTTTCTTTTGTATATATAACATACATCCAAAGAATTGAACATTATAAAGTTTTGTTTGGCTACATGACCAGAATATATTTCCTTGTATTTTCTTTCATAAGACCACTATGATTGCTAAAGAGAAAAAAAATTGAAAAAAGAAAGAGAGAGATGAAAGAAAAATGAGTGAAGTGTATTTTTTTATCGTTTGATAAAAAAAAAATGAGAAGAAAAAAAATTTGAGTGATTGATATTAATTTTCTACAAGAACAAATCATAATCCTTTCAAATTTGGATGAATGAGAAGTAAAAAATAAGATAAGCAAATTTTTTGGTCACTTTTTTTTCTCTTGGATTTACATAATACGTGATGAAAAATATCAATTTTTATTTTTTATTTTTTCATATTCTCTCTTCTTTTATGTTACTTTCTTCTCCACCCATTAGAGTCTAACCTTGAAAGATCTAATCTGCCTTATCTTCTGTTTTTGGTCTCTTGTTTTTTTTCTTGCTTTCTTAATTTGTATCTTTTATTTCTCTTAAAACAAAGCCTATTTACGGGAAAAAGGGAAACAGACTGTCAATGAGAAATTCTGGTCTCGGGATGTTTTTAGATGCTCCATCAACAATTGAATGAAGCATCATTTATTTTGACCATATCTTTGAACATTTGAAACTTCTACTAGGAATTCCAAGGAAATGATTCCATTTTTCTTTTTGTTATTTTCTTTGGCTAAGCAAGATTCAGTTCTCATGCCTATCGACTCCTCATCACTTTATCATCAACTAAAGAATATTTCTAGATATACATGCAAAAGAACTTCTGTTGCAATGGTTACAAATATGCAACAGAGGCTAGAGCAAGTTTTCAGGCTAATGAAAAATAAGGCAAATTTAATTCATTTACATGTCTTTCTCTTAAGAAGTTTTTGTATAGCATAGTGCTATGAGAGATACATGATACGAGGATCCATCTCATTGTTAAATTGTATGAAAAAAAAAATATTTAATTTTCATTCAAGTGTGAGACGAACCTTGTGCTATGTACTGCTAGGTATGAATTTTTCTTTTCTTTTTATCTTTTTCTTTTTCCCTATAGGAATCCCTACATGTCTTAATGGTGAGATGAACATTTATATCATATATCTCTCATGAGCTTGTACTAGACAAGAACTTCTCGTTTTACAAAAAATTCTTGTCTAACACATATCCATGAAAAATACATAACACAAAGGTCCTCTCAGTATTAAATGAAAATAAAATATCTATTTTTATCTCTCTTTTTATACTATTCAATAATAAAATAAATTATTGTGTCATATATTTCTCGTAGACCTGTACCAAAAAATAATTTCTCTTATCTTACATAAAGATTTGGCGAAGGATACAAAAACAATGTCATGCGTCCTCTACATTAACCAATCAGAGCAAAGGATGAAACATACAGTGCTTTACGTAAGAGCAATAGTTGCCACAGTATCTCCACCATTTAGTTGCAAATCAATCTCCATATTGCTTGGAGAGACATTAATTACAACATATTTTTGTTGCAACTTTTAGTCCTTCGGATGCTTTTTGCAAACTCCATTTACATATTTAACTTTAACTCTTTTGCGGGAGACTTTCTTTTTTAGTTGGACTGTGTAAAAAAGATATATTCTTACTCAAAAGCTAAAGAGAGAAGACGTTACCACTGGATCAAAACTTTCATGATCTTGTGTTGAAAAAAAAAGAGTGCTCGAATAGAATAAAAGTTTATTTATTAACTTGATGGTATTACGACTTATCAAAATATGTTTGGATTGAATTAAAAAAAAAATTCTTCTCGATCCAAAGTTCCTTTTATCTTCTCTCATTTATTCTACCCTCGCCCCAAAAGTCCTAAACAATTGTGAATTAAACAAGTTTTGAGTGATTTGAAAGGTATTTTTCCTAATCTTTTTACTCTTATTGAAAATAACTTTCAAACAAAAAGATTATACTCTTCGTGGTTAATGGGTTATAGCTGGCTCTAGCATAACAGAGCTGATGATTGGCATAGCATAGTTGTGGGTTGACAACATCACAATTCCACACCTGTCGATTTATTATTAATTGACAAAAATAAAAGCGATAAAGAATAAAAAAAGCCAAGTTAAGTGGATCAATAAAATGGGATTCTAATATATTGACACTGGTGTGAAGCATGGATTTATTTAGGGCTTCTTAGGCTTAGGTTTAGGAATTGACGAAATGTAAAGATAGTCATCAAATGGGTGTAATTAAGAAGAGTAAAGAAAAAGAGAGATGATATATCTCAACAGTAAAGCAAAATCTTTTCTCTTAACCGCCCAAAGTTGCGTTTTGTTGATGCAAACTTTGCCATTTGTAGATGTCCAATTCAATTTTGACTATAAATCACGTCCTGATATGAGGACATATAGTGCAGAAAAATATCAAAAGGATACTAAATAATGCAGTATTTCGTGTCTTATTGTAGTTTGCTGCAGTGCTAATGCTCCGAATTCTATTAGTGTACAAGACAAAGATGCTGGAGGAATATAGAGTCCAGAGTTGGTGGTGACACATCAATGAAAATCCAAACTTGGTGAAAATGATAGAAGGAAAGAAACACTAGGGCTATGATGTAGAGAGAAAAAGTGAAAGGAAGTAAAAGGAATAATAAAGGGTTGGAAAAAATAAAAAAAAATATTTTTCACCATATATTCGGTAGCAGTGATGGAAAAGTAAAAGAAAAAAAATAACAAAAAAAACTTATTTTAACTTTCACTCTCCATTTATTTCAATTTAGAATGATTATGATTTGTTCATTTGAAAGAAAAAAAAATACCAATTATCTCGTTTTTTTTCTTTACCAAATGATAGAAAATTACTCCCGTTTTCTTTCTTTTCTTTTTTCCTTCATTTTTCCTTCCTCTCACATTTTTTCTATACTAATCATAATCTTGTTAAAGATATAAAAAATTAAATAATTCTAGATGAGAAATATTTCCCAAGACGCTATAAAATAGGTTACGTTAGATTAAAGTATTGTTTGAAGAGTTTATATAATGGATTCTGTTTAAACTAGGTCAAAATACTTTAAGAAAAACGGATTTAAAAAAAAATAAAACACTGAAAAATAGAGTTTTAAAAAAATTATGTTTTCAGAGAATTAAATAATTTTTAACTTCACTCTTATTTATTCAAAATTTGTTTTAAATATTATTTTGTAAATTATAAATCAAAATTACTATTAAATCAAAACTATAATTCCTTTTTAAAAAAACAATTAATTAGATTTTTTTAAAATTCAAACTAAACTCGAACCGATTCGTTAACCCTTCATGACGATACAGAGATGACGAAGGCGAGGATGACTAAGGCGGCTAAACCAAATCAGTCAACGGACCTGTGGCCACCGTGAACATAAACAATACAGTATTGTTTTAAGGCGTTAGAATAGAATTTCTTTTGGAAGCTAGTAGCTACCCACAGGAAAAATAAATAAAATAAACTTAATTAGGAGCACAAGACTAGATTCAGTGGCACTGGCGGCACATCAATGACTGTGGCCCATTTTGAAAAAGTCTTTAAAATTCTTTTTTTCTTTCCTCTGGTAAAATGTATTCTCTTTGAACAAATATAAATTCCATTGGGGTTTAACCATAAATAATAATATGATTGTATTATTTCAAGTATTTACTATTTATAGAACTATCCGGAATTTAATTTAATTTAATTAAAATAATATAATAATTAAAAAATACCTAAGATTTTGGATTATGGCTACGTTTGGATTACGCTTTAAGTGACCCAAACATCACTACACCTAGATCAAGGAAAAAAAATTTAAAAACCTTCGTTAACACTAATATGTGGTAACCTTGTGAAATAATCTATTTCTAACAAAAAAAAAAAATCTCAAAGTTCAAATTTTCACTCATATTCAATTATAATTTTCTGTATGATTAAAAACTATATTGATTTGACTTTTAATTCATTTGTCAAATCGATCGAGTCGATTGATATCATCAATTCAATTGTAAAGCAGTCAAAATTGAAGGATCGAACCATAATCTCGATCTCTGATTCAACAGAAAACATAAACAAAATAATTGAACAAGAAAATTGGCAAAATATAGAGGTTTGCCTCGATGTGATTCATATCACATCTATAAAGTCGGATATAGATAAAAGTTTTGATATGTTAATTTAATTTTGATTCGAATATATTAATCTATTTATCAATCAAATCGAATTTAAATTTATTTTGACCCGCTCCGATAATTATCCAATCCATTTTCTATATTATATTGTATGTATTATATATATATATATATATGTTTTTTATCACAAAAAAATACGTATATGTTATAAATTAATACTCTTGCAATGAATCACGCACGTTATACATATTGATAAAAAATTAAATATTTTAAAAAATACAATTTTTTTATAATTCAATTATAATTTGACTTTTGATGAATTTAAATAAAAATTAAGTTTAAAAATAATCGATATCATAAAGTTTTACCAAATCCATTTGATATGTTTGATCGGAGCTGCAGGCCTAATCAAAAGTACTTTGCACTCGTTGTAAAGGCAAGTCCACTAACCACGCTTTTCACTCGTTTCAAAAGAGGCTTTTACCTCTTGGGCTGACTTCGATGAGTTTTACGGGTAAAATAGAAGCTTCTGCTTACACGTGTGAATGATTTAAAAAAGTCCACCTAAGCTGTCTATTAATCTGACTTAACTTTGGAATGTGTTGAGTGTGGATTAACTGGTATGAGTTTTAGTATTGTATCTTACGCTCTTTTCATTCTTTTGACTCATCGGAACAGTCAAGTTAACAAGAGAAATAAAAAAAGAAATGTTTAATCAATTTTTTTTAATTAATAATTTTATGTATAACATTCTTATTTACGTGGTTATGTGAGGATCTTTAATTTTCGTTACGCGATTTATCATAGAGCTAAAATTAATTTTCGTTACGCGATTTGAAAATTATCTCAGTGCTTTGGTGTGATCTAATTTATAGAGCTCTATCCAATTGTTGGTATTCTGTAACGTTGAGTGGGTCCTCTCTTCACATCTTCAAAGTGACCCTCTATCACTCTCTCTATTTATTTTGGCACTCCGTCGAAATTTATGTAGGCTCATTTCAGGGCAAGCGTTGTAGATGCAATGGCATTATTAATCACTAAATTCACTAAGCCCCAAACCTTGTAGATGCGAATGATATTTTAATCTTTTGCAATGGCTCCAAACAATCACTAAACTCACTTTTCAGCTTGATTCATGTGTATGAATTAGAAAAATGTTCAGAAAATGAACAAGCAGAAAAGTTGTCTTGTGTCTTCCTTCAGATTGTCTAGACAAAGGATTAATTTGATTCAGGAATGGACAGGTTTTCAGCGTCAACGTCTTCCCCTCAAATTGGTGTTTCGCGGTCACTGGGTGGAAGGCTCATCTCCTATCTTTTGGCGGCAAAATTACACTCCTTAAATCAGTTTTAACAGTGATTACTACTCAAACTTTGGCAATGTGATTCCTCTGCTGTAAAAAAAATTGTGAAGTTTACTTTGACCATGATCAAGTTTCCCAAGTTATTTATTAGCCTTTTGCATGCCAAATTTGCTGATTTTCATTGGAGTAATCAGGGTGTTCATCGTCATCATTGGGTCTCTTGGGACAAAATCTCTTGTCCCGTGGAGGAAGGTGGTTTAGGAATTCGTAGCTTGTTTCAAGTGATGATCAACCTCACTGCATGCAAAACTTGGGTGGAGTTTTATTCAGGGTAAATCCATTTGGGCCAGGTTTATGAGGAGCAAATATTGTCATCCCTATCATCTAGCACCTCCTCTCTTTTACTCTCATTGCTGGAAAACCATTCGGCCATTATTATCTGAGCTACTGCAGAATGCTGTTTGAAATATAGAGAAGGGTGAAGTGTCTTTTTGGTTTGACAATTGTCATGAATCTCTTCTCGAGTTACCTCCCTCTATGTCACCTGATTTAACTATAGCTCAAGTTGTTGGAGATTCTACCTTTCTCTCAGCTGTTGATCAGTGCTTGTCTGTAGATCAAAAACAATTTTTATCTTCTCTTCAGCTTGATAACAAACCAGATCAGCTTGTTTGGTCGGTTTCTAGCTCAGGAAAATTCATTGTAGCTTTGTTTATTCGTCACAACCGCATTGGTAATCCTCCATTTGCTTGGCATCAAATTTTGTGGAACAAAGGGCTTCCTCCAAAAATTGGTTTTTTCGTGTGGAGAATTTTCCAAAACGTTGTACCTGTGGATTGTCGCATTCAATCTCTTGGTATTCAGATGGCTTCAAAATGGTTTTGCTGCTCTTCTCCCTTAGTTGAATCGGTGCAACATCTTTTTGTGATACGGGAGTTTGGTATCATTTTGGCGCTTGCTAAACATTTCTTCTTGCACTACTTTACATTACTTGTTTTCTAGATGGTTTGTTTCATCTCGGTCTCAAGTTAATTTTGCGAAGAGCGTTATTTGCTGCCTTTTTTGTTGGGAAATACGGCTGGGTAGAAACAAGTTTTTTCATGAGTGTATCCTTCTTCTTCTACAGCTATAATTTTTCGGGTAACAAAAGAAACTCGCGTTATTCTGATGGAATTTTTCCCAAAGTGCAGCCCAACTTTCTTGATATAATTTCCATGCAAGCGCTTCATTTCCCAGTTAAATATCCTCCTATTAGAATTTTCTTTCGTTGGCTCTCTTAAATTAAACACAGATGGTTCTAACTGAAATGGTATTTGTATGGGTGGAGGCTTAATCAAGGATCACACAGGAGCAGTGTTGTTTGCTTTTTCTCATCATGCCGGTGCTAGATCTAATATGGAAGGGAAGGCAAAAGCCTTTTGTCGAAATAAAGGCATTTTAACTGCGCAGTTAGAGAGTGATTCTAGAACGCTTATTGACTTTCTTAGCTCTTGTACTTCTCGGCCTTGGAGGATTTACTCTGTTTTAAAGCAATGCATAAGTCTCTTACCTTCACATTGTCAATGCAAGCATCAAGCATATTTATTGAGAAGCTAATCATTCGACGGATTTGTTAGCTGATCATGCTCATACTCATCTTGATCAAATTTTATTCACCATCATGAGTTCTTTGTCCAAACATATTGCTTTGGCTTGTCGTGATGATTGCAATAAATTGAGAAACCATCGTCCTCCTAAGGTTTGCTTTCCAAAAAAAAGGCTAAATTTTAGAAGCCTCCTCAGATAGAATTTCTTCTTTGTACCTACTGTTTGGGGCTGTCTTTCCTTTTTTTTTGAGGTTCTCAAACTCATGTTTTGGAGTTTATTTTTATAAAGGATCCAGGTCCCCCCCCTCCTTTTTTTTTCTTTCTTTTTTTGGTTCTCAAACTCATGTTTTGGAGTTTATTTTTATAGAGGATCCAGGTCTATGTCGTCGTCCCCTCCCCCCAAATCGTCTTGTAATTTTTACTTATTTTAATAAACATATAAGGGTCCATCAAACCCCACCATAACAGGTGGAGTTCGAATTTTTTTTTAAAAAAAGGAAATGCAAAATCAATCAGTATTCAGTTAGACAATTCAATTAAACAACAAATGAATATTAAAAAATGGAAAAGTTTGGTATTTTAATTTTTTTCCCCTATCCTGTACAGTAAAGATATTTTTATTCTTCCATTTCTTCTCCTTATATACTATAAAACAGGATAGAAATCCTAAACAAAGCACGCAACGCCAATATGTAGCTGATGCTGGCCAATAAAAGAGAGGCATTAATGAAGTTACAACTTGGGCAACAAAATCATACCACTTGCTTCTTAGCATCTTCGTTGAGCAGTCAGACCAATAATTAGATGACCTTTTTACGCTCAGAGACCTTACACCACACTAAATGCCGACTGTATTGTTGATGAGAAGTGAGAAGCAATTGTCTGAGTGGCAAATGTTTGAATCTGCTTCTTGGCATCTGAACATATACAAAGCACTATTCAGGATCAAAAGATCGTAAATAATCTACATTGTAGCTCAAGTGAGGTAAAAAATAAGAGGCTAGTCATTCATCTGCTATTATATTGGCAGTAGTAACGGCTTTGTTGGAGTAAGATATACTACGAATACAATACCAATAAGAGTATACACAACTCTGTTTCTAGGACACCGCCTACGAATTAAGGAGAGATTTATCATTTTTGAAAGAAAAATTAGTGGGACTTAGAACTGACACACACAACCACACACGAGCACATGCATGGGTTCTGAACTACAAATAATAATACAAAGCTGTTCTGAATTCTGCCAAATTTGACTTAAAGGGTACAGACTAACTTGCAATGTAAAACTTAACTCAGTCCATTAAAACCAAGGTTGTCAATAACAATCCGTGAGTGCCTCGGATTTTCTATTGGAATTATGCATACCAGTACCTTGTTCCATTTTGCAGTACCGTTTTGGATTTATCGCTATGAAATATTGGTATACAGTAATCTATCAATGCAAGATAAAGAGAGAAAGGGGTGGGGGGATAAAACTTTTTCAGAGTGTTTGGGAGTTTTGAGGGAAAGGAAAGGAAGGGTTTTTGAAAAGAAAGTAAAGGAAGGGTTGAAAACTTTCTTCTGTTTGGGAGTTTTACAAATTAAAGGAAGGTAAACAAGTTTATGTTTATGAAAACCCTGCAGACCTCTCAATTTCGGGTGTTTGAAAATTTGAAAAATTGGAGGCTTACAAGAAACCCCCAAAACCCTTCCCCTCCTTAAGAAAACACTCTTAAACATGGTTTTAATTAACCATTCCTTTCCTCTCCCTTAACCCTCAAAAACCCTCTCCAAAACAATGTTTGGAGTAAATTCCATTTTACATCCTTCAAGTTTGGGCTTTGTCATATTTACGTCCTTAACATTTAAATTGCCTCAATTGGGTACCAAAGCCTAGTGACTCTTATGATTTTCGTCCTTAACTCAATACTCCATCAGATTGATCCTGCGTGACAAAAACATAACTCAACACTCCATCTTATGGGGTATTGAGTTAAGGACGGAAATCGGAACAATTACTAAGTTTTGGCACTCAATTGAGACAATTTAAATGTTAAGGGCATAAAAAGGACAAAACACAAATTTGAAGGATGTAAAATGGAATTTACTCAACTTTTAACTACTACAAAAGAAATTTTAATAATACAACTAAACTTAGACTTTTAAAATTTTGTATACTCTTTAAAAAAAATTGTATTATAATTAAATTCAAATAATTGCATTAAAAATTAATTTCAAAGAAGTAGTTTTGGCATCAAATGAGTAGATAGTTCTCAAAAGTAAGGAGCAGTGGATTAGAGAGAACCCTGGGCCCCACAAAGCTCTAAAAATCTTCTCCTAAAACATAGTACTTTATATGCTTAAGCAACCCTTTTCATAATTGGTCCCCCAAAATTCGGATGACAAAAGACAATAACCTCAAAAATCTATCAAAAATTAAAAATACAATTCAAGCCTATTAAACCCCAACATTAATACTCACTAAGCCTTAAAATGGAAATCTATTCATCTAAATAAGTAAAACTCTTAAGCGTAAAAATTCAGAGAAAAAGCAAGTATGCTTGTTAAGCTCAACAATCCTACAAAACCTTAATCGTAGTCCATACTGTATAATCTCTAGATCTAAGGGACAATTAAATGGTCTAATGCTATATAGTCCAAGGAGTAAACAGAATTGGGTAACTTAATTTATTTTTAAATTTTTTGGTAAGAATTTACTTTCTTAAATAAATCATAACTATTTTAAGTTTATATGTCCACACAATATGTCACATGTGTAATGTGAATAATCTAAGTTCTCCTCAGTCGGTCTAGTGGAAACATGTTATTGGAATATTGTCCCAATTGACAAAGTAACAACACCCAACATATCACCAAGCTATAGATCGAGCATCATTGAACAATCAAACTTATTTTATTAAATTAGTAGAGATGAAACATGAAAAATCAGTTACTTGTAATTATCTGATTAAATGCACTGAATATTAATACAATAGTTTTCTACTATGATGTTTTATGGCATTTTTTATTAGTGCAAAACAATTTTGAGAAGCAAATGATAATAATAATTATAAAACACATGCTACTTTTTCTTTCTAAATTTCTCTTTTTTCTAGAAAAAAAATAGGAGTTATATATACGAAGTGGTGGTACGCTACTGCAACTGAATTTTTAATTTTAGTCTACATTAGCTTTGGCTCCTCCAAAATGAAAATCCTGGCTCAGCCCCTGATTAATCTCCTTCAGCAAAATTGGCAAAAAGATGGTATCGGATTTGAAGAGATTCTGCCTGGTTGAAACTTGCCTTTTTTGGCCAAAAATAGGCCAATATGGCTGAAGCATGACAATATAGGCTGGTGTAAAATATGAAACGCGACAAAAGAATTGCACTTTACCAGTTGCTCTTGGATTTGGTATGTACCAATCGTTAGCAGCCGCTTAGATACAAAATTGACAACCATGATTAAAACTAAAACTTCTCCATTTTTATGGAATTAGTATTTACTTAAATGCATTCATATAAAAAACTTAAATCCAAAATCAACTCCTCCTAGTGAAATGGCCAGCCATAGAGCAATAACTGGAATGTAGGATTAAATTCTAAGCCCTTCTCAAGCTAGTAACACCAGGCAAAACTTTTCTCACACAGCATAATCTTGCACTCAGGGTTGTTATACTTAAGATCATTTGTCAAACATTTGCAAACCTCTTATGTAAAAGCATTGTAAAGACTATTACTGAAAGAATTTAAATGGCATAATTCATACCTTTACGGCACTTAGTAAATCCAACAATGTTTGCGATGCTAAGGCTCAAGCAAATTCCTACCACTAGAAGATAATCAGCCTCAAACCTTATAACTGAAAATATTCCAAGGATGATCCAAGCAGCGGCCTGCATCATAATAAAATAATAAACTATTATTATATTACTGTAGAACAGAGTATCAGAGAAATTTATCAATGGCATTCATACATATTCAGTACTTGTTAGTCGAAACAATTTTGTGTTAATATGGTGCACTATAAACAAACGACATTAATTGTGTGCTTACAGTAGCCAGTAGGTCTGATAAAAATCATCAGAAAGTCCATTTCCACCAATTCCGCATCCTTTGCAAACCATAAGTCTATATATGGTATTGAGAACTACCTAATGTCATATGTTACTTTGTTTTTTTCTAGGCACTCGTTGGCCATATATTGAACTTGAAACATCACAATCCAAAACATTCAGATAGTTACACAATTCTCTTCTTCTGTTTCTGCTCAAAGCTACATCTTCTGTGATATAGCACTTAGCCACTTCTCTCGTTCATCAACCTAAATTTTATGGCTATCCCCTTGTCCTCAAGTTGTCATCAAATTGAATCATACTGCTCTATTAAGACACTAATTTGCCTTTTTCGAAATTGACTAAGCCCCGAGAGACTATCCATTTGTTTCACCTACTGATTACTGGTACAATTTCTAAGTAGTCATCCACAGAGACAAACGTATAATATTTGGGAGTCCGAGATGAATGGATTATTTGTTTTATGAGATAGTAATTTCCCTTTTTTTCTTTTTTTATCTGGGGCTATATATGATACTAAAAGGGTTTGTGTCGGATTTTTAGAATTTTACTGAATAGATTTCAAAAATCACAGAACTCTGAGGAGTATTGGCCCCTTTTTATGCATGTCCCTAGCCTTACATTCATTTGCCAGGCATATACCTCAAAATCATGATGTCATCCATCGTCACGATCTAGATATCGTTTCTGTTTCTCTAGCACCCAGCATTAGGTACAATTAATCATGGTTTTATACTTGTAAATTAATCTTTCAGTGTGAAACATAAAGCTAGAACAACAAACTCGAAGCAACTCCATCAATATCCATCCTTTTCAAATAACATAGAGAACACATTTTTTTTTTGATAAGTAACATTGTATCCAATTTAACAGAGAACATTATATCAAATTAAATATCTGAACACAATCCTACTAAAACCAATACAGGCCCACTTTGAAGTCCAAACATATAAACATGCACTATAAATTATTTCGCGAGTAAGAATTATGTACATGCACCAAAAGTTTGACTGGTCAGTCATGAGAAACATTCAACCAACATATACATACATTAAGGTACAATGTCCACCAGAATAGCCACGAATCTTTCTTGTTCAAGCGGGCCAATGACTGCATAGAAAAACAAGGGCATAAACTTACATATATGAGATACATGAAAAATAGTTATCAAAGATCACAAAGAAGGGATAAATGAGTACAGCAACAATATAGAACTCAGCAGATCTCTTATAGAATTGAGATTGAAGATGATGAAGCAATAACACATTAATCTCTAACTAACCTGTTGGTCAAGGCATTCAAATTTCCACACACTCTCACCCTGCTCATTTATCTCATTCCACCACCTAAGCCCAACTAAGATCCGACCACTGACATTCTTGACTACCCAAAAATCAAGAGCAGCTAGAATAGCAGTAACCACAAAGATGATAACAAAGCTATCAAAAAACAGTGCTGAAAGTATGTAGAATGCCAAGGCTCCAGCCTGCCAAATTTGAAATCAAGTTACACCATTGAGTTGATTTTTCAAGATAATTATCAGTATCAGGGATATATTGACCTTGAAGAGCACATGAAAGAAGCATGTCATTGGATTGCCATAGTTCTCTCCTGCAGGCTGTAGACAGAAAATAATATAAAATAATGTGACACCGTATGCTTCAAGCATCATAGATAAGAGGTCTTTTTCCTTTTTATAGGAAAGACAAGAGGTCCCTTTTGAATAATCAACTTCACTTTCTACCCGCAAAAACATTCAACTCTCAAGTTATTTTTGCCAGAAAAGCATACAGTGCTTAGCGAGTGCCTAGATAGTGTTTGTCAGAAAAATTAGTATTGAGGAATTCATTCCAAGGAACATAAAGCATTTGTAAGGTGCTACAAACACTGTAGACGCTTCGAAACATAGCTTTAAAAAGTCAAACTAGATGCAAAATCAGAGCAATGATCCAATCATGGGATTCAGAGATAACTTATTGCAAAGCTGTACCCATCTGACAGGATGCCAATTTTTTTAAAAAAATATTTCAATATTTCCAGCATATACTTAAACGCAGTGTTCACTACAAATGTTCAACTAAACAAATAGAAAAAGACACTCGCATTAATCAGTTGAAATGCCGTTGTTTTGCTGCTTTAAAAGAAAATTGATAAATAATTTGAGACATCCTTAGCCTTGCTAATTGCCATCCATAAATACACGCATAAATCATGGTCTGCCAAATTCCTTAAGGTGCAGTAGAAAACAAGTTTCAATATGTAAATAGCCCAAATCCCAAAATTAAAACTCCATGAGATGGCAAACAATGAAATAATTGGTCAAAGATGGAAAAGAAGAAGAGAAACAAAACCAATTAAGTACATAACTAAATTTAAATGTTTAAGTATGATCAATCTCTTAAGTAACTCGAAACAGTTTCATTCCACAGCAAAATCTGGAAATATCAACGGATCGTGAATGCAAAACAAAATACATAAATCAGCAACAACATGGAAATAAAAAAAATAAAAAATCATTAAGATAACACCCGATCTAAAATCTAGCAACGATAATCTAAACAAGATGCAAGCCAAATTTAAACTTAATAAGACATTGCATGAATGTTCGCGATACAATTCACATAATTTATAACATCATATGCTACAATTTATAAAAGATCCCCATTTGAGCTAGAATATGAAAGATACCTGGTTTAGATCCATTGCAAAGATAAATGCTATATTAATCGAATTAGTGTCTCCTTTGCAAATCTTTTTCAAAGATTTGATAAAGCAAATCGTTCTGTGCTCAACTCTGTAGCTGTTTCGCGTACAAAATCGTTTTCAGTTCGGCGAAGGACTCATATTTTGAATAATTGAAATAGCAACCTCATATGTTACAGCTAATCACAAAGACAATCAGTGTTTTTTTGGAAAAAATACAGTTACATCCCTAATGCTTGATAGTAATTATAACTTGATCTCAAAATCTCGAAAAGCAGGCATTCTTTTCCAAGGTTTTAGTTGATAACACATTAACTTTCAAAATAGTTTACCGTCAAAATAGAAATTAGTGAAAATTCTTTTCTAATAATCAAGTAGCATTGAGTTTCTTGTTACACATGTAGGGATAAAAATTTTGTTCAAAATCAAGAGGCTCAGTATCGCCCCACCCCTATTTGGTGAAAAATCTCATTTTCATTTGGAGACGAAGATGGAGACGGAGATAGAGATATAAGTCTCTATCTCTAATTTCTTCAACTCTATAAATAATATATTATATATTTTTTTAAATTTATATTTTATTAGATAAATTTATTGAATTCTCACTTCAAATTTATAATATTTTAACTAAATGATAATTAATATCTCAATTATAATTTTTAAATTCATATATTATAAATACTATTTGTACTTTTTGTTTTATAACACTCTATTTTTTAATGGCCACAAAACTAACTTAAGTTTTAACAAGTAAAAATGTTAAAAATTTCGACCTTTAAAAATAGTCTTTTTATGAGTTATTGATTTAAAATAGTAAAAATTTTATATAATCTCGTAACTTAGGTTTTGTTGAGAAAAATTCTCCACGGAAACCCGATTCCCCTTGAACCGAGATGAGGAAAAAAATTTCTTCAAATGAGATTTTTTTTTTCCTATTAGCTTGAAAGAGATGAGGATGGGAATCCAACTCTGCTGTGTTGCCATGCTTGCGCACAAAGGTGATAAATGTTGAAGGACATTTGCATTTGTTTTCACTTTTCTATTAAAAAATTTAGTAGTGGAATAAGTTTATTGTTTTTATTTTAAATTGAGATTAAATTGTAATTAGTTAATTATTACCAAACATGAGAGATACACTTGTATTTTTTTTAATGGGAGATGAAACACCTTTTGTTCTTGAAAGCAGGATGAAAACTCATTTCGCGAACGTGATTTGTAAATGAAGGTTTCACCACTCTGTAAACATTGTGACCTGTTTAATTGTGGAAAATATTATATATATTTTGTCTCTATTTTTTAATTACTTTATTTTATTTTTAACATAATTAATTTTTTTTATCATTTAACGTAATTTTGAAATGACTTTTCTTTTTAATATTATGTTGGGGAAAAAACAAAACCCATCAAATAATCTCAAGCCTGTTCCAAAAAAATCCAGCCTATTTTTTAATTTTGCTTAATCCATCAAAATCTAAAGCCTTATATGGAAAGGGTTTTCAGAAATTATTTTCAGCTTTCAAAACCCAAAAATACTTTTTAAACCCCTGTTAACACGTTGGCCAGTAGTTTTGAAACACAATTTTTAAAAACAGTTTTGTAAAATACAGTTTTCAAACATTGATTTTACAAAATTCCAAAATGGAGTTTTCGATTTTCATTTTCAATTTTCAGTCCAAAATCACGACTCTTTGCTCTCGTTCTCTGCTCTCTTCTCTCTTCTCTCGATCGAGTAGCTACTCTCTGCACATCCAAAGCTGTA
This sequence comes from Bretschneidera sinensis, assembly GCA_023935145.1. Classification (NCBI taxonomy): domain Eukaryota; kingdom Viridiplantae; phylum Streptophyta; class Magnoliopsida; order Brassicales; family Akaniaceae; genus Bretschneidera; species Bretschneidera sinensis. The sequence goes on along the minus strand of CM043697.1, from coordinate 37,287,336 downwards.
CCTGACTCCGACGTCCTTCGGTATCCCTGACCGCGGAAGATTGATAAGCCGCTGGTAAATCAAGTGACCTCCGCAACAGCCATCCAGCCTCCATAGGAACCATCTCATCCCATCCCTGCTTTGTTGTTTTCCATCATTGCTGGTATTTCGCGGTGTGATACTGCTGCTCTTCATAGCCCAGCCACACTAATGGGTATGATTTAGCTTCTTATAGATATAGTTTCTAATCTCTGCTCCCTTTAAGTCATCTTTTTTCTTTGTTTTAATTTTTGATTTAGTTTTTTTAGAAGGTTACCAATTCTTTGTTGCTCTTATTATTTCCTTAATTTTTTCTTTTTCCCCTAAACTTGTGTTTGTGTGGAACTTACAGCTGATGACATCTTCCGTCAAGGTCGGTGAGGAGCTCATGCCACATGGGAATCAAGTGGACATATCAAGCAAATGTCAAGCACACCCAGAATGTTGCGGATCTGAAGCAACAAGCCCTACAACACCAATCAGAAAATTATCTTGGAATCGTGGCTTGGTTTTACAGGAACAGTCAGTGGTAGAAGACAGGTTGGGTACCCAAGAAATTTGTCCTCAAAGCATGTATAAAAGGAAGTGTGTGCTTGTGTGTATATACTGCTTTTGTTACTATGAATAGGACAATAAAGTAAGTCATTACATCATGTCAAGACACTTTTTGCTGTCTGGTTTTGGCCGTTTATTTATTTTTTATCAATTTATTAAAGTTGTATTTGATCAATAAATATTGTATTTTAAAATTGTCATCAATTAATTTATTTTTAAGAAAAATATGTCATTTTTTAGATATTGAACAAACTTGAATATTGTATTTGATGAGTTGGTTGTTCATATTTTATCAAATTGTGAAAGTTGTATTGTATTTTTTATTTTTATTTTTAAGAATTTGTTTAACAAACAAATATGACAATAGCAAGAGGAAGAGTGTTATCATTTTGATCCATGATATATAAAAAATACTAACATTTTAAAAATAAAATAATATTAATTATATCCAAGTATTTGGTGTGTTTTAAAAAAATTTATTTAGTAAATATGAAAGATAAAATTAATTTTAAATTTTAAAATATAAACTGAAAACTGAAAATATTTACAAGAAGGTGTAATCCAAACAGTTTTCAAAATAAAATTATCCAACAACATTTCACTGTTTTTTGTTTTGGAAACAGTTTTCGAGTTACAGTTATCCAAGCATGCTTTCTTAAGAAAACATCATAAAACTGTTTTCAGTTTTGACTTTCAAAAACAGTTTTCAAACACTGAAAACTGTTATCCAAACAAACCTTAAGGATTGGATTGATCCAAGCCGATCTAATATGAGCTATCGGGTCAGGTCGAGGTCATCTCTAATTAGCCTAAACAGTGAATCTTGCTATTTGTTATATCTCCTTTAGTCGTTTTTGTCCCTCTGGAGTCAAGAGCCCAACTAGTAACTATGAAGCCCATATCACACCAAAAGACCAAAACCGCTTAATTATTGATGTTTTTTTACTTGAAATCATTAGCCAAGAGATTCTCATTGCAGAAAATAAATAAATTGATACTTTCATTAGTTTGGTCTACTTAATAATAACACATTTACGAAGATGTGATCACGACCAAAATGATGGCGGCAATAACCTCACCTATTGCTACGGTTTTCCATTCAATTTTCATGCATGGAGTCTTGCTCTTCTTATTATTACATTTTTTTTATCAATAAATTCACGTAATTCAAGAAGAAAAAAAAGAAAAGAAGATGTGGTGCTCATTTATAGGGCGGATCTAAGAATCTTAATGAGGGGGGCAAAATTATAAAATAAAAAAACATATATTTGATTTATTTAACATCATTAATGCTAATATTTTCATATAAAAAATTAGATATAAGTTTGACACAATTTTTCCTTTCTTTATTTTCTTGCTTGCCAAACGATACATATAGGAGAGCGTCTTTTTCTTCTACTTGAGCTGATTCAACACATCAATGCACTCAACGAACTTGCGGGACTGAAAATAGAAAGCGACATCCTTAGCAAGAGCGGAGGCGAAAGGAAGCATGCCATCATCGTCACCGGTGGAACCATCCCGATTCGCAACCACTGATGATGAAGAATCTCGCGAATCCATAATCAGATCAACCTATCAACGCCCAAAATTAGAACACCCCCACTTCACGTAGTCCTACTGTGACAGTACCCGATTGCAAATGGAAACCCAGACTTTTCTTGGTTGAAATCTCGGTAGAGGTTTGGGTAGAAAGCTATATTATGTTATATTATTTAAAGGAGGGGGGGGGGGGGGGGGGGGGGGGGGGTGGGGGGTCTAGAACACTCCATTAAAGCTTTTATTTTAAATTAATTACATGCTTACAATTTTCTGTATTTTGGGCAGAAAGCTCTATTATATTATATTATCCCCAAAAAAAAAAATGTTTAGGATAAAAAGTTGGATTAATCTCTCTATAATAAAAAGTTGACTAAACAAGTTAAGGTTTAAATTAGATCATCAGACATTTGCTTAATTATGTGCGAAAATAATAAAATTTAGCCCTTAATTTATTCTCCCTCCCAACCAAAAAGGTGAACAGCAGGATATCAAAGTTGCAAAACGTGACAAAAAAGATGTTATCAAAAATTGGAATTATTACTCGTGACGATATTGAATTCTTCTACCATGATCCAAAAAGTTTTAAGTGAAGATACATATGAGCGCTTTCGAGAATCATGTTGATCTTCTTAAGAGAGCTTTTGATTCTAAAACAAGTTACTCCTTCTGTTTCAATTTAATTAAATAAATTTTTATTATTATAATCTAATTTGTCAAAAATTGCATCTCCTCACGGGCAATCATCAACCAGTCAAATCTCATCACATGAAAGTGATGAAATGAAACCCTTCTAGTCTCTTCCATTGCTAGTTACTAATTTGCTACGGTACTATTCTTAGTCTCCCACTATTAATGTAGGGTTCTCTCCAGAATCTTCCCGGAGGCTCTAGCAACACCGTCGGATCATCACACGAGGACATGTGTAAGGTACACAACGTACCCAAGATCACTTGAGAAAATTCAGTAAAAAAAATTTAAACTTAATTGCAATACTTTCTTCTCATTTTCACTTCATTTCACGCCTATATAAACCCCCACTCCAACCCCATTCCGCAAAGAAAACACTTAAAGCTGCGTCTCTCTCTCTCTCTCGTCTAATACACCTTCCTTATTTAACTGCAAATTCTCACCTGCGTCTCACGTGATCTGATGGCTCCTGAGCTTGAAACCGCATTAGTGAAACCCACCAGGTTAACCAAACCGGCAACCTTGCCGAGTCGGGCGTACGTGACGTTCTTGGCTGGTAACGGAGACTACGTGAAGGGCGTTGTCGGGTTGGCCAAAGGGTTAAGGAAGGTGAAAACGGCGTACCCATTGGTGGTGGCAGTTTTGCCCGACGTCCCCGAGGAACACAGGCGGATCCTGATGTCTCAAGGTTGTATCGTCCGAGAGATCGAACCCGTTTACCCGCCCGAGAACGAGACCCAGTTCGCGATGGCCTATTACGTCATCAACTACTCTAAGCTACGTATTTGGGATGTACGTTACTACACGCTTCTGTTTGAGATCTCTCGTTAATTTCGTTACATACTCGTGTGTTTTAACTTTTAATTGCCGATGTATATGACACGTGGCTGCCTGGTGTGGAAGACCTGTAATCCTCCTCTCACATGTCAGGCATTTTATGTTTCTCGAAACTTCTAATAATACCAATGTTTAATCTAATCTAGGGTATTTTCGTCAATATTTTATTTTGGTATTTTTAATGGAAATTTTTTACATTTTACCCAGAAATCGTTCTTACTGTATTTTTATTATAGTTTAATTTGGATAGACTCCGAATTAAATAAAAGTTATTTGAGTTTTTTTACATTATAATTTTTATAAAATAAAATAAATAAATATTGATTTAGATCGAATTCGTTGGATAATACTTTATCAAATTTTTGAAAGTTTTTCAAATCAAATTTTAAATATTTGAGTTTAATTTTAAAACTCAAATTCAATTAAATTAAATTTTAATCGAATTTAAATTTGAAAAGCTTGATAAAACACAACTTAATTAAGTTGATAGTAAATTGTAGATTTGTTTTATTTATTTTTTTGTGGTAATAGATTAATTAGATATTAATTAAAGTGGGATTTAATTGTTTTATTTTGTAAATTGCGTGCAGTTCGCGGAGTACAGTAAGATGATATATTTGGACGGAGATATCCAAGTCCTCGATAACATAGACGACCTCTTCGATTTGGAAGATGGGCGTTTTTATGCGGTAATCGACTGTTTCTGCGAGAAAACATGGAGTCACACCCCACAGTACAAGATCGGTTACTGCCAACAATGTCCTGACAAGGTGAAGTGGCCTGTAGAGATGGGTCAACCTCCTGCTCTCTACTTTAACGCCGGCATGTTCGTGTTTGAGCCCAGCCTCGCCACTTATGAAGATCTCTTAAGGACCCTCAAAGTCACCCCTCCTACTCCTTTTGCAGAGCAGGTAAAATAAATGGGTTGATTTGATTTTTTTATTTTTATTTTTACATTTCTTCATATAATTGATTAAAAAAATTGTGTTTTTAATTTTTTTGTGGGTTATTTAGGACTTTTTGAACATGTACTTCAAGGATATATACAAGCCGATTCCTCTAGTCTATAATCTTGTTCTTGCAATGTTGTGGCGACACCCAGAAAATGTAGAGCTTGAGAAAGTAAAAGTTGTTCACTACTGTGCTGCGGTGAGTAAATTAATCATTTTGGTCTTTTAATATATTATCTAATTATTTTAATTTGTTTGTTAATTGATGGTATTAATTGAAAAATTAAAACAGGGATCAAAACCATGGAGGTACACAGGGATGGAAGAGAACATGCAGAGAGAGGATATTAAGATGTTGGTCAAGAAATGGTGGGACATTTACAATGATAAATCTCTAGATTACAACAAGATAACTACTGCTGCTGCAGGTGATGGTTATGAGTCGGCCGAGCCAGTGAAGTGGCAGCCCTTCATAGGTGCTCTCTCTGAAACTGGTCAAGTTCAGTATGTCACTGCCCCATCAGCTGCTTAGATTTGGGCATTTTATCCCCTCAAAAAATCACCTAAGCAGCAAACTATTTGTACATTTCCTTGCCACTGCAATATAGTGAACTTCTTTACAAATTGGCAGTGTACTTTTTAAGTAAGGATTAATTTGAGTGTTTATCTCTGTATTTCATCCCATTTTTCTAATTAGATCACTTGTGTTGATAACTTGTGCCTGTTAATTTTGTAATCAAACATCTAACATATATATCATTACATTGTAGTTGCACCAAGGGTAAAGAACATTAAAATTTTAAATTCTTAATATTAAATTAAAATTTATCTTCCTCTCTAGTAATTGTCTCTAATAATTAATTTTAAAATATAGTATTATTACTAATTTTTTTCCACCATTTAGAAAACTTAATTTTACTTTTTATGTCTTTTTTAAAATCCAAATAAATTATCCTAGAAAAACAAAACATTTAAATTATCATAAATATAATCTTAATAATTAAAATATATAATAATTAATCTTTATTATATTATTATAAAAATATAAAAGTTAGAATTTTTTAGTAATATAATTCAATTTTCATAATAATAATTATATATATTACCACAATATATAATAATTAATCGTCATCAAATAAGAATATTTTCACTATTTTGTGTCTAAATTTATATAATTACACGAGCAATGGGGCTAGTGACAATTAATTAAGTAACGTATGCAATTTTTTCCTCTTGATTAGAATTATACTCCTCATGGTTAAATTATTTTATTAACCTTTTTCTTCTAAAGAAAGTATAGAAACACTTTTCTAATCTAAATTAATATATCGTTTGGTCTTCCAAGACATTTTTAGTTTTTAAAAGTAAAAGTTAGGTCAATTAATAAAAAAAATGTTTCTAAAAAATTTAGAAATTGAAAAATATACTCTAAAAATGTGAATTTGTGTCATATGTAACAAAACAACTTTAATTATATCTTTTTATTTATTTTATTAAAAATTATTTTAAAAACAACTTTAGCAAGCTAATAAGCTCCAATTCTTTGTGTGTGAGATTGGTTTCACAAATAAACTATTTATGTCATTTATTTATTTAATTTATTCTCCATACGAGATTGATTATTTCGCTCACCTATGAAACAATGACCAAGCCTATTTCAATATTTCGAATAGCCACGCCAATATCCATCTTCACTAACAGTAGTATGAGGTGACAATTTTTGGTGGCCAACGATCACCCAACACTTGAACACGAATAATTTGGAAAATAATTTGCTTTTAAAACCCGGGCTGCCCGGGCTGTCAAAGAATCCAAATCATTACTCAACCGCAAGAGTGTATCTTTCGGATTGAAAGAATTAGCTAAGGGTAAAATTTATACAAATAAAAGTTACTTTTCTTTTTTATTGTAAAAATTAGTTACTATGGGGTTGGGTAATCACTTACCCGTCTTCAGAAAAGTTAGATTCGAGAAAGAAGAAAAAAAAAATCAAACAAAGAAAATTGAAGAATCTTCTAAATTGATAAAGAAAGAGAAAAAATGGTAGAATGAAAAAAGAGAGAATCAGAACGGGAAAGAATGAGAAAAGGGAAAACAAATAAGGGAGGAAAAAAAAGAAGAAAGGAAATATGAAAGGAGAAATATTTACTTGAGTTTCATCAAACGATCAATTTAACTTTTTACAAGTGAAAAATCAGATTTTGTTATCTACCACAATACCAAACATATTATAAAACTCTTTATTAAAAAATATACAATGAATCTCCCGACCTGTGCTGGAGTAATATAATTCATGATTTCTTATTTCTTTTTGTTTTAAACCAAATAATTTTGGAAAAAAAATAGAAACTGTATAACACGACGCTTAATGGCTTAAAGAATATTTTTATTTTTATCTTTGTAAGAGACTTAAAGGATTTCACTTTGAAAGATAAGATAAAACAACTATTTTAAGAAATACGATTTTTAGTAACTCCATATTAAAAAAAAACTGTTATCACACTAAAAAAAGTCATTTATATGACCACTCAATAACAATGGTCTATATTAAATTACTAATTCACGTTATCTAATAATATCATTGTTACTTTATGAATTTGATGAACAAAACCCGACTATAAAATATAAGCGTGGATTTATTATAATTTATTGTAAACCATCAAAATGATATGATCGCCCTACTTTGTAATTTTTTTCATGACACTCAAAGTAGCAAACATAATCCATTCTTGATTTTCTTACCTTAAATTGATACATCTTCTCCATAAATTCTCATTATAATTTAGCTTCAATGCTTCACCATAATTCATTCTTTCAAAAAATGGCTCCTCCTTTCAAGCGCTTAATTTTGCTTGTTATTTCCCCTCTCATATTCACCTTCCTCTTCAACAACCCCACCACCGCTATCGCAGCAATCGAAATAAAGGCCGACGTTGACTTACTCAACCAAATTTGCGACCAGTCAATGGACAAGAGTTTTTGCTTGACAACTCTAAAATCAGACCTACGTAGCACTGGAGCTGACCTGCATGGGCTTGAGCTAATCTCTATTTCATCAACCATTAATCAAGTGATGGAAACTTCTGAGAAAATCACAGAGATCCTTAAGAACGTCACTGATCAAGTTGGTAAGCAAAGGTTACAAGTTTGCCAATCTGATTACGCAGATGCTTTAGCCAAGTTCCAGGGTGCATTCAAATCGTCGGATGCGAGGTCGTATATGGATGTGATTAATTGGGTTAGAGATGGTAATAATAAAGTTGTTGATTGTGAAAATATTTACAGGAGGACCAACCCTATTGCTGAATCGCCATTAACGGCTGATAACCACACAATGCTCAAGCTAGTTGAAATTATTTTGATTATCAATGATATACTTATTAGGTCATAAGAGTATGTATCTGATTTTTTCAGAGCCTATAACTAATAAGGAGTTATTTTGAGATTTTAATTATATATTATTAAGCTTTATTTATTATTTATGATTTATTATGATGTTTTGAGTTAAGTAATGATCGAAACAATATATGCTTTGTTATTGTCGATAAAATCTTGACTTAATACTTTTCAAGATTGAGAAATTGAAACTAACAAAATCTTATTTTTAATTCTTACGCTTCAAAAAATAAAATATATACATATATGTATATATATATATATATGTTTTGTTATAATAAGTGATTTTGTTAATATGTTGATTAAGCCATTTATGTATAAATTTCGTGGGATATCACACAAATGTATGTGCATAAGTTTTGGCTGGCCGGAAGGTTATTCTAGCAAATAGGGCGGATCTAAGAGATTTTTGTTTTCCTAAAGGGGATCGAAATATACCAATAAAATTTTGGAATAATTGTATAAATATTTGTGTTTATATGGAAAAATATATTTATATCTTTATATTTTAAATTTTAACAATATACATCCTACAAATTGTTAACCCAAAGTTATGACCTTTTCCAAATCTTCTCAATTGCGATAATGAATAAATAATCAAAATATTTTTAGTAAATTATATCTATTTATATTATATTGGGTTCATTGCAACACAATCTTTAAACTATAAACATGTATCATTTAACTCATTGAATTATTAATTTGACACATAGGATCCATGAACTATAAATTAGTAGCAATTAACTCTTTAAATTCATTTTTCGGCAAAATAACTTACCAGAAATACAACAAGTGGAGATTTTTCTATTTGATTATTACTGCATGGTGAATGTTTACTCCAAAAATGAATCTAGGCAAATCATTGAATCAGTGAAATTCTTCTTTAATTTTCTCATTTGGTTAAACTTCTCGTCGAAAAATAGATTTAAGGAGTTGATTGCTATTAATTCATAGTTCAAGAATTATTTATGTCAAATTAATAATTCAGAGAGTTAGATGTTACGAGTCTATAGCTTAAAGATCTATCATGCAATAAACCCCATCATATTTCATATTGGTCTCACGTGCCAATGTATATAGTTAAGTTTTCAAATTTCAAATTTTCTCTAGATTTTATGTTTTTAATTATTTGACTTTTTTTAAAGACATAAAGTGATCTATTATATATATTTTCTTTAATTTTTTAATACTAATTTGTTATTTTCTATCAATTTTGAGAAGTAATTGATTCTCTATTATGATTTGGATTATATCTTATGCCGTTTAGTTTCAGTTTCCGTTATAGCTAATGGTAGGATCCTAAGTCATATCATTTAAAATTTAAATTAAAAATTAAGATTGCACCACAAAATTATTTTAAATCAAAATACTCATCTGCCGCGTCATCAATGATATGCTTATCTCATAAGAGTATATATAATATATTTGGCCAAGATACTATATTGTCTCAAAACCTGTAATTATAAGGAGTTATTTTGAGATTTTAATGATTATTAAGCCTTTCTTTTTCAAATTTTTTTTAATAAAAAAATTATGACTTATTATGACACTTTCAGTTAAGTATTGACCGAAATGATATAATATGCTTTTTTATGACAAATAATTATGTTTGTTGACTAAACAATTTATGTATAAATTTTATGCTACAACGTTTACACAGACAAATTTATGCGCATAAGTTGTGGCCGGAAATTTATTCTAGCAGTCAGCAGGAGCTTTTTCCTAATGCAGTTGAATTATATTATAAATATCAAAATAATTATACAAATTCATGTGTTTATATAGAAAATATAATTAACTCTTATTTAAAATTGTAACAACATTTATGACGGAGAGAAAGAGAATTTAACGTTTTTTCTTTCCATCAATAATTAAAAAAAAAAAAACTTGTGGCACGTTTTTTTTGTGCTCGATCAATTTTCTAAAAATTTTCTCATATGTTTATATAGAAAATATAATTTACATTTAGCTATGTGTTTTAATGTCTTTATTACATTTTAAAAACGATCAAATTATCATTTACAATTCCGAATGTTACATGGTATTATGTGGTTGGTTTACGTCAATGGCTTCACCTAGTAGCCAAATTCAAAGGATAATCTAATAGAAATAACTAACTGAGAAGATACAGGAAAGATAAGAAAGAATATGTAATATCTTGATTTTTTCACCAACAAACTAGCTATGATATTCAAACATAGTGCAAGTATCTAAGTCATTCAAGAGGAGAGTACTTGTTTTCTCTTTCTTTCTTTTCTTGAATGATTTGGATGCATTTGATGTAATTTCTCTCCACTGACACCGAGTGCAACTAATTAATAATTTCTCTATGGATAAAAAAAAAATTTGAATGAGAAAAATAAGAGTAAAGAGTTAGCTAGCAGAATGAGGGTTAGCTTCATTTAACTTCTCCACATGAAACTTCTATGAAACAAAGAAAATTAACCTATAATCTCTAATGACTATAATGCACAATATAAAGTAATAAATTAAATTAAAATTATTTTTCTCTGGTGCACTAAACGCCATGATGCATTTGGAATGCTATGAAAATCATGCAGCCATAACTGGTAACATACCAAGAAGATGAAGAGGTAAGATAATCATGAAAAACAAAACATCTACTAATATTCATTACACAAGAAAACCAACTAACGGAAAGTCAAAATGAGCTGAAATCTGACTGCATAGCCATAAATATTTACAAGAAGAAAAAAAAAGAGAATAAAATTACCTCGAAATAGTTTCATGAATTTTTTAAAATTGATATATAGCAGTGATCTTTGTTTATTTGTAATGAAACACTTGTGCATTGGACACTGCTGAAAACTCAACCTGGCTAACTTCTTCATAATCATCATCTTCTGGTGCAGGGAGCTGGTTAAGATCTATCACATTCATATTGTCTCCATGTTTAGCAGACTTTCTAGCATTGGCTACATGGGATAAGTGAACTTTCTTGTGCCCACCTAATGCTTGACCAGAATCAAACACCTTGAAACAAAATGGGCATTCAAAATTCCTTTGATTAATAACATTACCTTCTACATCAATTTCATGATCCTTAAGTTTTTTGTGGCTCGCTTTGTGTCCACCAAGAGCTTGATAAGATCGGAATACTTTTTTGCACGTTTCACATCTGTACTTTGGATCTTGATTCAGACGTGTCACGGAGAACGAGTTGTTGTCGTTCTTATCATCTTCTTCAGCAGATTCTTCTGCTTCTACTTTGACTTCTTTGTCTTTTGTCGTCCAATTATCAGTTGAAAGCATTAGAAGACACAAAGCGGCGTCATCTTCAGAAAAAGTGGTTCCAGATACGACCGAACTAACCTGTTCCTCTGGTGGCGACTCGACTATCGTTATGGTTGATTTGCGACGGCGCCGTTTGGATCGTCTCCTAGTTGGGTTTGATCTCGGCGACTCCGTGTCGCTCTCTCTATCGTGAACTGAGCCCGATAAAGAAAATGAGCGATTTACGGATCGATATACCTGCATGCGATTCTTCTTTGAACGATGGATTTGAGATTTAGCTTCCAACGAAGAAGATGAAGACGGTGGTTGTGATGGCGGACGAGGCGACTCGGATGAGTTTCTGGGTTGTTGGGGTTTCGGAGGAATCGGTAGTTTAACGAGGTGAGATCTGATGTGACCGCCCATGGCTTTGCCACTAGCAAAACGCCTGTTGCAGATCTTGCACGTGTGCTTCTCCATTGAACAAAGACAACTCTCTCTCTCTCTCTCTCTCCCTCGTTTGTCTCTCTATAGTGAGTCTGTTATGATATTTCTCTCTTTGCAAGCATAAAAAGTGGAGAGACCAAAGGAGTCGGCAAAGATATTTGATCTCCGAAGCAATCAAAATCCAGTTTAACAATTTGATAAACCTCAATTTTATTAGTTATAGTGTTAAAAATAATATTTTAAAATTAAAATAATAATTTATCGATTAACATTTTACACCAGAAAGTATTATTAATGGATTTGTAAAATAGTAGCATAAATGAATGATAAAATCGACCGTTCATATAGCAGTGCTCCTAAAGAAGTATTGGGTGACAAGCATTCCTTCAACAAAAATTACACCATTTGATGTAATTCTTAAATGATCATATATAATCCAATGGTTAGCAATGAGTTTCATTCAATGTAAACTTATCTTTTTTCCAGCAATTTATCCATTATACAATTTACTGCTTTTCTTTTTTCTTTTTTTACATTTTCGGTATTTACTCTTTTTGTTTTAAGAGTGGAATTAAGATAGATTTTCTTCAAACACCATTGAATACTAATCAACAACCCGTTGCACACTGTGTAAAGGGCCTGAACATAATCACAATAGTTCAAGTATTAAATTTTAAACCGTATTTGATCATCCGTGATCTACCACACCAAACAATCACATTTCTAGAAAAATTCACTACAAACTACGGCATGGGATAAGTGAGCTTTCTTGTGTTCACCTAATGATTGACCATAATCAAACACCTTGAAACAAAATGTGCAACCAAAATTCCTTTTGATCAAATAACATTACATTTTTCAATCTCATGATCCTTACGTTTTTGTGGCTTGCTTTGTATCCACCAAGGACTTGATAAGATTGGAATACTTTATTTCATCAAACTCTCCATGAATTTGACTTCATTTTAATTTTTAAATGAAGAAAATTCAAATATCTTTATACCTTATCTCTAAAATACAAAAGATCCAAAAAATACCCCTAAAAAATTTGCAAAAGATGCACGATTTAATTTTTTTTTTTGAATTTCCCCCATATATATCATAATCAAAATTCTAGGATTCAAATCATGCATAATTGGGTTTATGTACGTTAGGTTTGGTAGTATGGAATTGATGCTTAGATTTGAAATTGAAAAGAAATTTACTTTAAAATTGATAAGAAAAAAAATCGAGATTTCATTTCAAATATTCTAATTCCAAGCATTCTAGTAATGGAAAGGGTGTTTAGGGCTACTTCTAAGACCCCTCGAGTGATCTTTCAAAAGGCTTCCACTTTTGCTAGTGAGATTTGTTGGAAAAAAAATAATGGTAGGATGCTCAAATAATTAACAAAGTGACCAAACAAATAGTAGTAACCAAAATTTACATCTAATATGAAATTCAAAGGATATTTAAATTGAAAAAAAAAATCGAGGCACAAAAATGAATCTGTTGTCTTTGAGAAGCGATTTCGCCCCATTATGGTGCAAATAGCTTTGATGATCGCCCTCCAAAATACAACAATAGCCCAATTTGCATGCACTCACAAATAAGACTTCGGACTCATAAAGAATGGCCCAATTGGAAACGAATTTGAAAGATAAATAAAATGGTAGAAAATATGCTATGTTTTGTAGAGAAAGCTCGTTGAATTTTGGTTGCATTTTATGCCTTGGGTTGCTTGGCCAATAGAATGACCATAATCTGAAAACTAAATGTTGGAATTAGTGTTGTCGTTTTGGAAATCATCAATTGCATTCCAAATCAATGCAACACTTTATTGGCCAACGGACAAGCTACTAAAAACCCATGGCAAATGGACGAAACGCTTTAATGTCCACCATCAGTTACAATAAAAGACTTTAATGGCCAATTGAATTCAAATAATTACTAATTTAAATTTAAAATAAATAGATAATTATTGGAGCAATTTCACTTAAGAAACTAATGGTGATTCTGGAGAATAAAGAGGAATAATAAGCATTTAATAGTGGAGTTTAAATAAGAATCAACATAAAATTTTTGAAGCAAATTTCTAACAATCTCCACATGGTTCAAAAATTCATTGAAAAGAAAAAGTATGGGCCTGAATGAAGTGTTAAAACATTGATGTCTTGTGGACTTGAATCGATGCCTTGTGTTGACCGATTGTGTTTTACAAGTGATTGGTGACTAAAGTGTCTTGAACCAAACCATTGTTTTGTAAATCATCAATTCTGTACACACAACTCAAAATTTTTCTTTTTTTAACAAGTTATTGATTTGGTGCCTTTAAGGCCATGCACCTTGCCTGTATTTTCATAGGTACTCTAGAGAATTTTTCCAAACTCTCATAGAAAGTGACCACCACCTTCACACCTACATAGGTGAAGCCATCAAGTGTATACTGCCACACACCACTAATATAGGCTATGAGTTCATTAAGAGCTTATTACTCAACCTTATTATATTTGACAGTAAGTATTATCAACACCATGAGGGACAAACTATATGAATAAAGCTTTCGTTGTACTTCTCTATGACTTATTTTTACCCATTGAACCTATTTCATGGGATTTCCATTAACATAGGTTAGGTTATAATCACAGAAAGTTCACTCTATAGGCTTTAATCTCATCCCCCTCGATGTATCATGAACTAGTTTTCTCAATAACTCTTTTTATCAGATGATCTATTAAATTTCTCTCCGACCTCACAAAGTCAATGGTTATCACCCCATTGCTTATAAGTTGTCTTACAATATTATGTCTTAATCGCATATGTCTCTGTTTACCATTGTACACCTTGCTTTTTGTTCAAGCAATAGCTGCTTGAGAATCACAATGCAAGGAAATAGAAGGAACTAGTTTTTCCCACAGAGGAATATCAGCTAAAAGGTTCCTCAACCATTCAGATATTGTACTCGCCAATTCTAAGGCAATGAATTCTGACTCCATAGTTGATCATGCATTGAAAGTCTGCTTGGAGGATTTCCAAGAAACAAATCCCCCACCTAAGGTGAATACATACCCACTGGTTGAACTTCTCTCATCATTATCTAATATCCAGTTAGCATCACAATATCCCTCAAGTACTACTTGATATCCTATAAACTGAAGTCCGGGATTCATTGTTCCCTTTAAATATCCCAACAAACAAATTAGTGCATTCCAATGACTATGATCAGGATTTTTACTTAATTTATTCACAACATAAACAATATCAGGACAAGTAAAGTTCATAAGAAACATCATACTACCAATAATCTTAGCATACTCAGATTGTGAGACAAAAATTCTTTTATTCTTTTTCAAATGCATACTAGGATCATAAAGAGTTCTCGTAGAGTCATAATCAAAATTATAAATTTTTTTAAATATATTCTCAATGTATTGAGATTTTTTTTTAAGTTAATCCTTCACTATTATGGATTATCTTGATACCCAAATTCACACCAACTTCTCCTAAGTCTTTCAAATCAAATTGAAAAGACAAAAAACTCTTGGTTGAGTTTACCACATTGATATCAGTCTAAAAAATAAGCATGTCATAAACATACAAACATATAATAACACCATAATTTTCATTGAATCTACTGTAGACACAATTATCAGACTTATTCACAATAAATCCATTTGAGACCAAAGTTTTATTAAATGTTTCATTCCATTGCCTTGGTGATTGTTTTAATCCATACAAGGATTTTACAAGTTTACACACTTTTTCTTTTTGTCCAGGAACTATAAACCCCTTTAGTTGTTCAATATATATCTCTTCATCTAGATCACCATTTTAAAATACAATTTTTACATCCATCTGATGTTTGCACAACTTATGAATAGATGCAATTGCTATATTAAAATTCTTATAGCAGTTATTTTAGTAATTGGAGAGTATGTGTCAAAATAATCAACTATTTCTATTTGAGTATAACTCTTAGCTACTAATCTTATCTTAATTTTTTCTATCATGACATCAACTTTCATGTTCCTTTTAAAACATATTTATAACCTATTGGTTTACATCTTTTGGGCACGTCTACTAATTACCGTGTGTAATTAGCCATTATAGATTCAAATTTATTATTAATAGTATCTTTCCAAAAATTAGCATCCACGAATTTTATGGCATCTTGATAAGTTTTAGGGTCATCTTCTGTTAAGAAAGCATTTACAAAATATGAACCAAAGTTTGCCTCAGTTATAACTATTTTACTTCGTCTTACTTCTTTTCCAAAAGATATTGGATGTGATATTAAGCTTGAGCTTCTTTTGGGAATTTTTGTAATTCGATCATTTATTGTATGTGTATTGGGATATATGTGTTCAAAGAATTCAACATCTTTAGATTCTACAATTGCATTTGTTTCTATCAATAAAAACTTATATGCATAACTATTTTCACCATATCCAATTAATACACTATAATTTGTTTCATGGCCTATTTTACTCTTTTGAAAGTTTGGAATTCCCACTTTAGCAAAGACCCCCACACTTTAAGATATGTGTATATTTGTAACGACCCATCCCGGGTTGGCTATCCCCGAGACGGTGTTGTCACATTTTGAAAATCCCAGCACAACACATATATACAACAAGAAAAAAGAACACCAATATAAATTTTTACATCAATCCTCAACCCTCAACAGGGGAGATACATCATTATGATCTTGACTTAAACATTATATACAACGAAATATGCATGAATATTTACAAATAAAATTTTTTATTTTTATTTTCTCATTAGTCTAAGGATGTGGACACGTACATGGCTTACAGATAATAATTCTGTCTCAACCTCAACTCACCAAACTATTTGTCATGCCTGCTACCTGAAATCATTATACAATGAGGGATGAGCTTCACAAGCTCAGTGAATTAAATTTACTGGAAGTATTCAATTGGTATAAATAGCCTTTTAATATTTAATCATTTATATCTTATATAACTTGATGATAGCATTCTACTATCGCTATACATATCATAAGTCTCATTCTCTATCAATCTCTTCTTCTTATATATTTGTTCACCTTAAGACCATCAATTATCTCATAATTACCTCGTTATGAGGTTCACAATATCAAGTCTATCATTTAGATAGTTCTTATCATATCATAGTTCTATATTTTTTTCTCACCATAACTGTCTCTCTGCGATACTCATTAATCTATAAATAAATTTACAATAACAAACAACACTTCAGCATTTCAGTAATACAATCAATATTTAAAATATATGCAATGTATGAATTATTATTAGGGAATGTCTTCCCACATGTCGACGTATTTTTTATCTTAAACCGACCCCTTCCCGGTTCTTTTATTTCCAGTATATACTGGCTGTCACGGTTTTCATTTATTTCCAGCATATACCAGCTGTCACGGTTTTCATTTATTTCCAGCATATACCAGCTGTCACAGTTTTTCATTTAGACCGGTCCCCTCCTGGTTCTTTTATTACATGCATATGCATATGAACAATGATATAAAATATGCATATAAACAATAATATAAAAACAAACATGAATTCAAATATCTATCCTGATTATTCTCAAATTATTTTTGAAAAATTCCACTAAATTCTTCTTCTCATAAATCATATCAGATCATCAATCATAGTTTGTTAAGGTCCACTAAAATAATTCTTTACACATCCATTATTTTTATCACACCTATCAACCAACTTTCATCTATCACCAAAGCATAAGTTAATAATTTATTCTAATATTATCACTAGATATTTCATATTTATCTTGATTACTTAAAGTAAATCTAACTCACCACTAGCACTTAGAGCTACCCGTGGATCACCTCCTTATATTTCTTGCTCTTCTCAGTAATTTCTCCCGGTTGCTGATTGTTAAAACCTGACATAATATTTATATTAAAATTTCTAATTTATTCTTCAATTCTTCTATAATTCACACCCTTTGAAAATTCTTACTTTGAATTCCGGGAAATTTCATGTATGCTAGATTTAAAAAATAAAACTTATGTTATTACATTTTGTTTTTCTTAGAGCTTCTCGTGGTTCTCTATAAAATTCTCCCATAAACCCCTTCAAAATTTTACTCTTTCAACTTTTCTTTCAGTCCCCAAGTGTTTAAAGAAATAAAATAATTTGTATTGAAGAAGTAAAAAAAACTAAAGATTTGCTAAGAAAAATTAAAGTAAAGCAAAAAGTGTGTGTGTGTGTGTGTGTGATATATATATATATATATAAGTTGAAGTCTCAGCACCCCCACCCCATTTGGCTGCCATGAAAATTGTTTGTTGCATGTTAGACAGGCGTTGTTTTTTTTTTCTTTTATTTTTTTTCCTTTCTCATTCCTCCATGTTTGGAAGTTTTCTTTTCTTTTTCTTTGTATCCACACCATCACGCGTCTAGTTTTTTTTTCAAAAGAATTTTTTATTCAAAGAATAAATCTTTCACGTATATATTATTTTATTTTAATTTCATATCATATTTATCAAATTACTTCTTTACCCATACTTTAAGAACATGGGTGTTACAATTCTACCCACCTTATAAAAATTTCGTCTTCGAAATTTCTTTACCTAATCAAGAAAACAATTGTAAATAATATTTCTTCATAGTTGCCTCACGCTTTCACGTAATCTCTTCAACATCATTATTTTGCCGCAGAACTTAAACTAATGAAATTATTTTATTATACAAGACTTGTTCTTTTTTTGTCTAAAATTCTCACTGGTACTTGTATAAAAGTTCAGCTTGGCTCGAAATATAACGAGATTTATTAAGTAAGTGCTTTCGCAAAAGTTAAATGTGGAATACATTATGTCAGTGCTTCAACTCTGGAGGTAAATCCAGACTATTCATAACTAGCCCAACTTTTTCAATAACCTTATAGGGTCCCACTTACCTCAGACTCAACTTTCCTTTCTTTTTGATCCTCAACACACATTTTCATTGAGATATTTTCAAATATAATCGATCACTTATTTGAAATTCAAGAGATCTTATTCTATTATCAACGTAGTTATTCAGTCTACTCTGTGTTGTTTTAAGGCTTTCTCTAACCAGTTTGCTCATCTTAGTAGTTAACTTAATAATTTATAAACCGAATATCTTTCTCTCTCCAACTTCTTCCCAACATACTGCAGTTCTACACCGCTTACCATATAAGGCCTCAAATGGTGCCATCCTAATACTAGTTGATACTGATTATTGTAAGCAATTTTAATCGGTGGCATGTAAGCATCCCAACTTACTAAGAAACTCATCACATCTGCCCTTAACATATCTTCTAGTACTCTAATAATTATTTCTGTCTGAGCATGAAAAGTTATATTAAATTGTAACTGTGTATCTCTGGCTTTCTGAAAACCTTTCCAAAACCAAGATGTAAATCTAGCATCTCTATTTGACATTATGCTCAATGGTACTCCATACAACCTCATAATCTCAGCTATATCCCTCTTCAATCTTGACCACCAAAAATTCTGTCTCAATCCTCTATACATCTTATTGTTACTTAGTTGCATCGAATCTACATCATCATGTGCCTTTCTCATTATCTCCTTTCTCAACTCCGCATTATTGGGAACACAAATTCTATGTTCCAAGACCAGAATACCATCATTTCAAAATTTTGAACTCATATTACCTTCTATTAAGCACTTCATGCTTAATCTTCTCTATCTCTTTATCTCTACCTTGCATCTCTAACAAGCATTTTACTATTAATGTCTGTACAACCATATTTGTTAACAATGATCCTCTATCATTGATATTCCACATCATTCTTATCTCTCTTAATCTATCATCAATTACACATCATGACTTCCAATAACAATCAATCTTTTTGTAGATTTTTTTCTCAATGAATCAGTTATCACCTTCGTATTTTCTAGATGATAGTGAATTGTACAATCATAGTCACTAATCAACTCCATCCACCATCTTTGCCTCAAATTGAACTCTCTCTAGGTAAGTAAGTATGTCAAACTCTTATAACCCATGAATATCTCACAAGTGGCTCTATACAGATGATGTCTCCAATTTTTAAAGTAAACACTATGGCAGCCAACTCTAAGCTATGAGTAGGGTAATTTCTATCATGAATCTCCAATTACCTAGAAGCACACACCATTACCTTCTTATGTTGCATCAACACATATCATAACTCTTGATAGGATGCATCACTATATACTACAAATCATTGATCACCAGAAAGAAGCACCAATACTAGAGCTGTAGTCAATCTCTCTTTTAGTAATTGGAAACTTTTCTCACACTTTCCACACCATAAAAATCTCACTTCTTTCCTGGTTAATCAAGTCGACAATACTGTGATAATAGAAAAATTCTGAATGAATCTTCTATAATGAGCAGCTAACCGCAAGAAGATTCTAATCTTAGTTACATTAGTTGGTCTCTCCCAATTTAACATTGCCTCTACCTTTTGTGGATCAACTGTTATGCCATCTCCAGATATTACATGTCTAAAGAAAGTAGCTTTATTAAGCCAAAAATTCACATAAACAAAATTTCACATATAATCTCCCTTTCTTCAGGAGCTCTAACATTATTTTTAAATTCTTTACATGTTGTTCTTCCTTCTTAGAATATATCAGAATGTTAAATACAGCCATAAACTTGTTAAGATATAGTTTAAACACTCTACTCATCAAGTCCATGAATGTTTCTAGAACATTAGTCAATCCAAATGACATCACAAGAAGCTTATGACCATAACGTGTCCTAAAAGCAGTATTAAGCACGTCTCCCTATTCTATCCTCAATTGATGAGAACCTGATCTCAGGTCTATTTTTGCAAATATCCTTTTTCCATACAACTTCTCAAATAAATCATTTATCCTGGATAAAGGATATTTGTTCTTAATGGTTATCTTATTTCATTATCTGTAGTCTACACAATTTCATCGTTCCATCTTTCTTTCTCACAAGCACTATGTGGGCTCCTCATGGCGATACACTAAATCAAATAAATTGTTTATCTAACAACTCTTGAACATTCAACTCTCTTAACCCAATGGGTGTCGCTCTGTAAGGTGTTATTAGATATATGTGATGAACCTGGTATCACATCAATAGATAATTAAATCTTCCTACTAGGAAGCAACCTAGACAACTCATCAAGAAATACATCAAAAAAAATCTGTCACTACTAAGATTTCTTCTAACTTCCTATTTTTCTTTTTAGAATCCATTATGTAACCCAAATACTCTTCACAAACCTTTTTCAACCATATACTAGTAATCATAGCAAAAAAAAAAAAAAAAAAAGAGAACTTGTAAGTATCTTGAGTTTTTCCCTGAAAATTAAACTCTTCATGTTCACATATCCTGAACAATACATTTTCCTTAAAACAGTAAACCATGTTCAAAGAAAACAAATCAACTTCAAACTCTCTATCACTGATATGAATCATACAACCCTTGTAAATATTTATGATTATCACTCTATCTTTAGTGGAAACCTCAACAATAACATTATGCATCCGAGTACTAATACTTACTTCAGTAGACTTCCTAAACACTGGATGCAAAGGAATGAGTTGCACCAGGATTAACTAACATTATTATGTCCACCATTTCACATACAAAGCACTTCAAATTAGAACAATTCTAGGATAAATATCTTATCTGATTACATCTATAACAAACTTTTGTCTCTCGATTAAACATCAGGTTACCAATTCCCCATGGTGGCATACTTACTTCCTCTACCATGACTTCAAGTTCCTATAACCTATCTCTAAAATCTAGGAGTCCCACTAATATTACTTCGAGCTACATAAGCAACAAATCTTGCTTACCTCTGATTCTGTACTACAGTTCCCTGTGACAAAGAACGCCTCCTCTGGGTGGTCTCTCACCCTGCACACTCATACTAATACCACATATGGGTTACTTAAATTTAGATATCTTCCACCAATTCCTCCTACCTCTAAATTCCATCACCTCCTTCTCAATCTAAAGTGTTATATTCGCCAAGATAACATAATTTATATGCCTCATGTAAATTAGTTTCGATATAATCTCAAAATGTAATTCATTTATGAGCTTTTTATACTTCTTCTTCTCTAGGTCTACCATTTCCAGTACAACCATTGACAAGACCACAAATTTGCTATCATACTGAGCCACAGTCAACACATTTGCCTAAAATAAATAAAATCTCTATCTTGTTGGGCTCTAAAGGTATAAGAAAAGTATTTATCAAGAAAAACTTCCTTAAACTTATTTCAGGTTAAGGATCTATAAACATCTGCACTTACCATAAGAAGAATATCCTCCCACCATTCCAAAACTTCTCCTTCTAACTCAAACGAAGCAAAGGCAACCATCTTCATGTCCACATCCTCAGACTAATTTCTCTACATGTTTCTCTCAAAACTCAGGCTTAAAAGGATTCATAGATTCTTTAAACAACAAAGCATTCAACTTAATATATCTAACAAAACAATCTCTCTACATCTCGTGCATAAACTCACTTTTCTCCTTTTTGAACATTACTGGATTTACAACAACCTCAGGCATTGCCCTAGCCTGTTCAACAAGTCTACACTATAGGCTATCAACTCTATCATCTGTTACATTCATTTTCTTAAGAGCATGTGTAAGGGCTTATCTTGGCTCATCTCTTTCAACTTCAGATTCTCTCACACCTTTACTAATATCTATTATATTGTCAACACGTTCCCTTCTAGGAACCACAGATTCAAACTCCACCTCGACTTGTCAAAATATTAGGGGCTTACCACGCCTTCTTAAATTAACAACTCTAACTCAAGCTCTAGCACATCCACATTTCATCAATTAGAATATAATTTATTTAGATCTTCCACTTCTTTAAGTTCTTATGCAGTCTATAAAATCATAAAACCTAATGCTCTGATACTAAAATTGTAACGGCCCATCCCGAGTTGGCCATCCCCGAGACAGTGTTGTCACGTTTTGAAAATCCCAGCACGACACATATATGTAACAAGAAAAATAATACCAATAAATTTTTTTTATCAATCCTCAACCCTCAACAAGGGAGATACATCATTCTGATCTTGACTTAAACATTATATACAATGAAATATGCATGAATATTTACAAATAAATTTTTTGTTTTCTCATTAGTCTGAGGATATGGACACGTATGTAGCTTACAGATAATGATCCCGTCTGAACCTCAAATCACCAAACTATTTGTCCTGCCTGCTACCTGAAATCATTGTACAATGAGGGATGAGCTTCACAAGGTCAGTGAATTAAATTTACTAGAAGTATTCAATTGGTATAAATAGTCTTTTAATATTTAATCATTTATATCTCATATAACTTGATAATAACATTCTACTATCATTACACATATCATAAGTCTCATTCTCTATCAATCTCTTTTTCTTATATATTTGTTCACCTTAAGACCATCAATTATCTCATAATTACCTCATTATAAGGTTCATATCATCTAGTCTACCATTTAGATAGTTCTTATCATATCATACTTCTATGTTTCTTTCTCACCATAACTGTCTCTCTGTGAGACTCATTCATCTATAAATAAATTTACAATAACAAACAACATTTCCGCATTTCAGTAATACAATCATTATTTAAAACAGATACAATGCATGAATCATTATTAGGGAACGTTTTCCCATATGTCGGCATGTTTTTATCTTAGACCGACCCCCTCTTGGTTCTTTTATTTCATGCATATGCATATGAACAATGATACGAAATATGCATATGAACAATAATATAAAAACAAATATGAATTCAAATATTTAAATTAGCTATCCTGATTATTCTCAAATTATTATTTGAAAAATTTCACTAAATTCATTTCCTCATAAATCATATCAGATCATCAATCATAGCTTGCTGAGATTCACTAAATTTCCTCTCATCGTAAATCATATCAAATCATCAACTATAGGTCATCAAGAATTTCACTTATTGCTTTTATTATTAAATCAACTTATTATTCCAATAATATTATTTCTCATAAAATAATTCTCTACACATCCACTATTCTTATCACACCTATCAACCAACTTTCATCTATCACCAAAGTATAAGTTAATAATTTATTCTAATATTATCACTAGATATTTCATATTTATCTTGATTACTTAAAGTAAATCTAACTCACCACGTAGCATTTATAGCTACCCGTGGATCACTTCCTTGCCTTTCTTGCTCTTTTCAGCAATTTCCTCTGGTTGCTGATCGTTAACACCTGACATAATATTTGTATTAAAATTTCTAATTTATTCTTCAATTCTTCTATAATTCACACCCTTTGAAAATTCTCACTTTGAATTCCGGGAAATTTCATGTATGCTAGATTTCAAAAATAAAACTTACATTATTACAATATGTTTTTCTTAGAGCTTTTCGTGGTTCTCTATAAAATTCTCCCGTAAACCCCTTCAAAATTTTACTCTTTTAATTTTTCTTTCAGTCCCCAAGTGTTTAAAGAAATAGAGTAATTTGTATTGAAAAAGTAAGAAAACCAAAGATTTACTAAGAAAAATTAAAGTAAAGAAAAAATTATATATATGAATGTAAAAGTTGAAGTCTCAACACCCCCACCCTATTTGGCTACAACAAAAATTGTGTGCTGTCTAACATGCATTTGCATGTTAGATAGGTGTTGTTTTATTTTTCCTTTCTTATTCCTCCACGTCTAGACGTTTTTTTTTTCAAATTTTTTTATCCAAATAATAAACCTTTCATGTATATATTATTTTATTTTAATTTTATATCATATTTATCAAATTACTTCTTTACCAATACTTTAAGAACACAGGTGTTACAATATGCCTTCCATAATTCATTTAGTGTTTTATTAGTCTTTTTGTGGGGGTATCCTATTTAAAATATGACATGAAGATAAGATGGATTTCCCCCACATGTTTGAAGGAAGTCTGGAACTTATCAACATGGCATTCATCATGTCTTTTAAGGTTCTATTTTTTCTTTGATTAATTCTATTTTGTTCACAATATGATTTTAGATGAATTGAACCATATTCTCTTCCTATGTCAGATCTAACTCTCTTAATTTTTATTCCTTTTGGTTTCCAACTTCAATTTCAAATTTTTTGAAAGTTTCTTCAGCCTTATCCTTAGAACTTAACAAGTAAACTCTAGAATATCTAGAGAAATCATCTACAAAAGTAATATAGTATTTCTTTCTACCTTTACTGATTGTGCTTTTGAAATTTCTTTGATCAGTGTGAATAAGTTCTAAAACTTGTTAATTTCTTTCAATAGATTTAAAAGTCTTTTTGGAGTGTTTTGCTTTGATACATACTTCATATTTTGTAAAAACAATATTATTAAGATTTGGGATTAGGCATAGTTGTTTCATTCTTTTTATGGATACGATGTTTACATGCCCTAATCTTGCATGCCATAAATCAAGGGATTCAACTATATAAGCAAAAAAAGTACTAGATTTATTCATGTTTTCAATGGAAGCAAGTACAAACAAACCCCCTTGATAATAACCTTTCCCAACAAAGTCTCCATTACAAGTAAGAACAAGCTTATCAGAATCAAAAACTATTTTCAAGCCAACTTTCATAAGTATTGATCCAGAAATGAAGTTCCTACTTATTTTAGGGACATACAAAACAAAATTTAAATATAATATTTTACCAGATGTCAGCTTCAAGATCACATTTTTACCATAAACCATTTCCTCATACTAACCAAACATTTCTTTCCTTGTACAGATGCCCCTAGTGGCTCCAATACCCACTATCCACTCAGTTGAGTCATTCACCAAATATGCCTTAGAGACAACAGTAACAATAATTTCAAATTCAAGCAAGTTTGGCTTAGGAAGGAAATTATCTTGTCCTTTCCGAAGCCTACAATCAAAAGCAATATGCCTGATTTTTTTCATAGACAAAACAAGGTCTTTTTTTTTTTATAATCTTTTTCATGATTTTGCTCGGTTTTCTAAAATGATCTTTTTTCATAAGTTTCTTAGTGAAGGCCTTACCTCAGTGATGTTGTTTAGAACTCTCACCTTTTTCAGTATATTATTGTTCCATAAGATTTGCCTTTGAAGAAAATTCGCTCATCATATCTGTCTTGTTCTTCAAAAGGTTGGATTCTTAAATTCGGATGTGAACCACCAAATCTTCTAAGGTCATATCACATTTTTTGTGCATGAGGTAGTTCCTATACTCCTTCCAATAAGGTGACAATTTCTCAATTAATGCATCAACTTGAAAGGTCTCATTTATGGTCATGCTTTCTGCAAGAATCTCAAGAATTATGTTTTGGTACTCATGGACTTGGTCCATGATGGGATTTTCATCAATTATTTTATATTTTAAGAACTTTCCAACCATATATTTTTTGACACCTGCATCCTCGATTGAGTATTTTCTTGTTAGTGCTTCCCAAATATCTTTTGCATTACTTGAATAATAGATGTCAAACAAAGTATTTGACAAATTATGCAAAATATGACATCGACATATTCGATTATCCTACTCATGTTATTTTGATAAAAATAGTAAAAACAGATTTATACCTATCATTAGGAGCATCAGAATCCTTAAATAATACATAATCAACCCCAATTGCTTCTAGATAAAAATAAAAAATAAAAACCATTTTTCAAACCACATCTTGTAACGGTTACCGTCAAAAGCTTTCTTTTGACATGTCAAGAATGGGAACCATTGTTAATTAAATGAGTACCAAGAAATTACTTCTCAAGATTGTTGAAAAAATAATAGTAGGGTGCTCAAATAATTAACAAAGTGACCAAACAAAAAGTGATAGCCAAAATTTACCTCCAATATGAAATTCAGAGGATATTAAAATTGAAATAAAATATCTGGTAACAAAAATGAATTTGTTGTCCTTGATAAGCGATTTTGCCCCATTATGGTGCAAATAGCTCTAGCGGTCACTCTCAAATAAGACCTCAAACTCGTATAAAGATTGACCTAAATGGAAACAAATTTGAAAGATAAATAAGGTGGTAGAAAATAGGCTATGTTTTGTAGAGAAACCTCGTTGAATTTTGGTTGTGTTCTATGCCTTGGGCTGCCAAGGTATTGATAGGACAAGGAAATGGCTATAATCTGAAAATTGAATGCAAGAATTAGTGTTTCCATTTTGGAAATCATCAATTGCATTCCAAACCGATGCAACACTTTAATGGCCAACAGACAAGCTGCTAAAAACCCATGGCAAATGGACAAAGCACTTTAATGTCCACCATCAATTACAACAAAAGACTTTAATGGCCAATTGAATTCAAATAATTACTAACTTAAATTCAAAATAAACTAATGATTATTGGAGCAATTCTACCTAAGAAATTGAGCTGATTCGGGAGAATAAAGAGGAATAAGTGAGGTGAATTCAACTGACGAATGTTTCGCTCTCCTATGGCAATGCAATTGAAGAAATCTTGTGCTTATTACTATGAAATGATGAGCAAATGTTATCATATTCGCAGATTGGAAACTAATTATAGCCCATAATTTGGCAAAATTTCTAATAGATTAGTCTGGGTTGAGATCTTGTTTTCCCTAAAAAAAATTAATGTGTTCGCAAATTTTTTTTATTAATATAGAGGAAACATTTTTACTCAAAATAAATATTGTGATCAAATATAGTGAACAATGCCCTCTAATGAAAATCCTTTTCAAAGAAAAATGTTCATTTAATTATGACGATGATAACTGTGTACATGAGATAACTTTTAGCATTAAGGTAATATCATCTTCTAACTTGATAAGTTTCGAGTGTAAAGGTTGCAATAATAAGGAAAGATGATTGTATTTATCAAAAATAATTCATAAGCCATAATAATAGTGGAGATTAAGATGTGCAACATAATATTGTTGTTCATACATTTTCAATTTGTGACAGGAAATAACAACTCTCACATGAAGGATTGAAGTCACACGTACACCCTTGTGACGATGAAATTGGAGCTTCGCGTATTTAGGTTATAATCGTTGGTTCTTACTTGGAATAAGTATATACAAACGATCAATTTATTTAAAATAGATTAACCAAGCTAGGTGTTACGATCTGCCAGATTTATCCTAAATCCAGATGATTGCGTGACTCCAAAACTTCTCCAAGTCCTGGCCAACCTTACTTCACCTTGAGTTTTTACCTCAAGAATTCACAAGACAACATTTTTGAAGCCACATAACTCATTTGCTGTCTCTTAAACTCAAACCGCAATACCGAGAAACTCACTTGAGTGCGCACACAAGCGCCACAGTCTCCGATCAAAGCTTAGCTCACTACCAAGCAACCACTCTACCATGCCTCTGATTCTCAATTGATATGGAAGCCTCCAAGACCTCAAATACTTGATGCCAAGACCTCACATACCTGACGTCAAGACCCACAGGATACTTGACATTGTCCCAGAGGCTATCACACAAGTCTCGAACGAGTAACAACATCCCACTGACCCAAATAGCCACAAATATGTGCTAATAGTCCTCATCAGCCCTCATGCCTTTAGACCCGAATAAGAACACTTAGTCGATTAGAGCACATGAGTAAAGTCTCATTGGAACCCTAAGACATCCTATAAATTTCATAGAGTTGTCGTCTGTGTCAATTCCTAGCTCAATGATCTGCAATTCCTCTACACTATTCACCCACTGAAGACACATAATGTCGCCCTTCATTGTGTTAGCCATTGATCCACTACTTGCCCACTGAAGCACAATTCCCTTTTTCCTTGTGCTACACACATGAATGATAGTCCACCATCCTAACCGAGAGTATATCGCCCATAAATGTGACTACCTGCAACCAACTCTTAAACCTGATTGCATGCACATAGCCTGCAAGCCCAACCAAAGATAGTCTATGCGCAACTCACCCACTAACGAACAATTCCTCTGATCATTGTGTTGATCTCATCGATGATAGCCCACAACATAATCGAGAATCTGTTTGCACACAGATATAACTGCACACATGCAGCCCGCAACATAACCGTTGATCCCAATAAGTACCTAATTGTCACAAGAGAACCACACACTGCTTGCACGCACAGTGCCAAGATAATATCCGATAGCCCACACAATGGCGGTTATAAGGTAAAATCTTATGCATGGGAGAAGATCGCAATGTAGTGTATATGAGCCACCTACACTATCCATGAAGCTCCCCACTTCATGGAGGCTTAAGTCACCTTCATGGTGACCCGAAACCCGCACCCCGAGTTTTCTTAAGAGGTTCACTTAATGCCTACACATGTCTGAAACCATGGCCCACATGCGTGCACCAGGGGTGGTGGAGAGCCTGATACCATGTCCCGCACAAATCAAATCGTAAAACACTTTAAGCGAGATATTAAGAAAAGCTACATTATGATAGCACAATAATGATAATCTCAAATAGCCCCATCACAAAAATGAACTCTGTAAACACTTGTCAATTAGGTCTGGATGTATTTGAATGGGGAGAACAATTTGAACAAGTTTTTATGGATGGAACAGCGCATTGCACAAATTAATTAAACAGTTCTTTTTTGCAGGTGAAATTGGCTTTGGACTATACTTTTCTTAGTATTTGACCTGCTGAACAAGTTTGTGAGATCCACTTTTGGCATTAGCTGGTTGCTAGTGCCGCTCATCTCAAGGTCAAGACGTGAAATTCAAAATAACATGATGCCTAGACAGCATCATTGCTGCTGATAATTTTGTATGATACCCTCTTGCTGCTGCATGTGTTCTTCTTTTTTTCCTTTTTGGGAATTTTCCCTATTTATTCTTACTCCTATTTTATTTTGCCAATTAAGTTTATTTTTTCAATTGTGATTATGAGATGCTGAAAATGGTTTTTGATTGGTATATGAATTAAAGATCATTTAGGAACATGCAAACTACTTCATGCTTCAGAGAGTAAGATCCTAAGGAATTCTGTTAGTATGGGCGTTTGGTAGAAGAAAATTTAATCTGTTAAACCAACTGTTGGTTTCATTCTCAAAATATACAAATTTTATTAATTTTCAGATGCTATATGAATGTTTCACTGACCAGCTTTGATAATTTCCAGCTTCTGACTTGGATGGCATCCCTATTTACATGACTTAAAAGATTAGAGAACCTTAATAACTTTTGCTTTTAATATTCTTTGCTGGTAATTGGTCTGT